>JAWDJE010000001.1:292730733-293330733 GCA_035047345.1 Bradypodion ventrale | reverse complement strand
CTAGTCAACCTCATTACAGAGAGCCTATACTGGCATTTCCTTTAGAATAGGGGAGATGCTGTTCTGTGTCTCCTCCCTTCCTCAGGTAGTGTCCAGATTATGTCAAGAAATGTTGTGTTAGAATTTAAACGTAACTCAAATGTCATGGAGAAAAATTGGGAATCAAGTGGTCTTACACTGAAAAAGGAATATCAGATTTTGAGTGAAAGAGTCTCTATAATCCAAGTTTTATAAAAGGAATTGTTACTGAAAGAGCAGAGATGTTCTTTCCCAAAGAACAGGTCATTCTGCCATTTAAAATATGGTTAGTTTTATAACCCATCTAAATATTTTTTTTACTGTTTATATCGTGAACATTTCTCACTTGTGGGTGGTTTCTTTTTCTGTGCCAATTTTTATTTTTATGTTTCTGATACAAGCCTCTAAAAGTGTGTTTGTGTCATAGGCATGCTTGTAAAAAAATTAGTGAGGTTCTTTCAGTTTTCTTTTTTATTTGCTAGAAATTAGTCATAGTATTCACTTTTTTAAAAAATTGTTCTTGTACACACACACACACGCTCCAACCAACTTAATAGCTAGCTACACAGCTTTTTTTTAATCTTCTAATTTAAAAAGTATTAGAGATTTTAATTTAAGGAATCTACCCTGTTGTGCAGCAAAATTATTTAGTTTAATTTAATTTAATTTTCACATTTGTATCGCCGCCCCCTCGCCGAGGTGACTCCGGACAGCTGACAGATTTAAAAAACATAAAAACAGATACAAAATATATCACAATAAAATCATTTAAAAACCATCCTCATTTTAAAAAAAAACAACTCACCGACCCCATACATAAAAAGAGGGGAGATCCAGACTGTTTATTTAAACAAGCCACTCCTCCATCAGTGCCCCACATGTACCCTGCCAGGTTTTGAATCCAGGTTTTGAATTCTTTCCTAAAAATCACTAAATTATGCATTATAACTCATATCTGTTAACTTGTGAGATTACAGTTGAGAGATAGGTTTGTGTGTGTGTGTGTGTGTGTGTGTGTGTGTGTGTGTGTGTGTGTGTGTGTGTGTGTGTGTGTGTGTGTGTGTGTGTATTACCACATAATATAGGTAATTTGCAATGTTTTGATGGGTTGAAATCCAGTAGGAAGTTACAACTAGAGTAAGCTCATTGAATCAGTGGATTTATGGTAGAGTTGGCTCACCAAAACCCATTGATTCAGTGGGCTTTATATTTCGATTCAATTTACTGCTGGATTTTAGCCAATGTCTTCTTTAATAAGAATGCAGTCGATCCCTGGCTCTTGGAGAAGATGAGAAAAAGATACAAAGCAAAAACCAAGAAGCTAACTCTGAAATACACAATTATTTTAAATTAATTTCTTTTTTATCCATTATCCTGATTCTAAGCTAGGCTTACAGTAGAATTAAAAATCAAGTATGATCATAATGTATCTGCTACTATAGTGTTATTATAACATTAGAACAATTAAATATTATCTAATTAAAGCAGCTGCCAGGTTAAAACTAATTTAAGTTTGTAACTTGTCTGAATGTTCACTTTAGAGATTAAACTTCCTGAAATTCTTAGTTTTATAATGGTAAACCCTTTATTGTACTGGGATCAAACAGAAGTTTTATTATCAGGCATGGTAGATCCCTTTCTGTATTAAGGCAATGAGAAAATCTGCTTTCTTTTAGCATAGGTTAAACCTTTTTAGCTAGCTATCTTTGGTTTGTCCTGGTACAAGCACAAGGGTGTTTAGTGATCCATTGCCATTTAGGTCCATGGTGAATGTTAGCTGCAAATGCCCCCAGACTCGCTGGTCAGAAAACATCTAGTGCAAACATGTCCCAAATGGCCAGTCAGACCGGATGCTGAGCCAGAAGTTTGATAGTTCACATGATGGAAATAATAACACTACTATACTAATTTAAATCTAGGATTAGTGTTAGGACCAGGATTTCTTTTCAAATAATTCTGCTTTGCTATTTGTCAGGAAATAGAATTCTTACTTTCCGTCATCAGACTGTTAATAACTTACTTTCTTACTTTTTAAAGGTCAATTGTTGGCATGACTATGTATAATCAGGCAACCCAAGAGATTGCAAAACCTTCCGAGTTGTTAACAAGTGTAAGAGCCTACATGACAGTGCTCCAGTCAATAGAAAACTATGTACAGATTGATATCACAAGAGTATTTAATAATGTTCTCCTTCAGCAAACCCAGCATTTAGACAGTCATGGAGAGCCAACCATTACCAGCCTCTACACAAACTGGTAAGAATTTAAACATCAGCCTAACTCTGTATTAATTGTTTTTCTGAGATACAAACTTTTGTATGAAAAAATGTGGGAGAAGGAATATTAAGCTGAAACTGAGAGACGAAACATGTAGTGTGAATTGTGATCTGTTTTTTGAAATTGCAATATTGAAAAGACAGAACTCCTCTTGAACACCAGCTTTCAAACAATATACAGTATTCAAGGCTGCTAACATGTGAAAATGTCAAGGTTAGATTTGTTTAAATTGTAACAAATTGAGGGGAAGCATTAAATACTGTTCTGCATCTAGTATATGCTAGTTTGTATAGTCTGCGTT
Source organism: Bradypodion ventrale (assembly GCA_035047345.1). Classification (NCBI taxonomy): domain Eukaryota; kingdom Metazoa; phylum Chordata; class Lepidosauria; order Squamata; family Chamaeleonidae; genus Bradypodion; species Bradypodion ventrale. Next base: position 293,328,137 of record JAWDJE010000001.1, on the reverse strand, counting down.
GACAGTGACATATAACTGCTATCAGTGACATAACATTTTTGCCAAGGTTAATGTGGTAAGGAAAATGATATGGAATGCTAACTGTCTATTATGAAGATATTTTTGGTTTTGTTCAGGTATCTGGAAACCTTGCTTAGGCAAGTCAGTAATGGCCATATAGCCTATTTCCCAGCAATGAAGGCATTTGTAAATTTGCCTACTGAGAATGAACTGACATTTAATGCAGAAGAATATTCAGACATATCGGGTACGTTTTCCACATTTTGACCTTTTGTTTGTTCTCAAATGTTCTTAAGATTTGTTTTGCTATAAATAATGTAAGATATATGGAAGAGGTCTGGATAGTACATTGGAAAATAATGGGAAAGTAAAGACTTGGATTCAGAGATAGGCAAGTGGAATTCTGGTCACTCAGTTGAAGTTTCCTGGCTCCTCCTTCCCACACAGCCCCATGCATGCTCATAAAAGCTGTTTCTGAAAGTTAAGATCATTCTGGAATATAATGTGATGATCGGATATATAGACGTTATTGAACAGAGGTGGACAAAGCGTGGCCAGTAGGGTGCTTGGAGCCCCAGTACCCTTTTTTTGTCCCTCAATATTCCCCAGAATATTTCATTTCATAGTACAGTATATTTGAAAAAGAGTTGGCAACAAGCCAATAACTGGACAGTTTATTCCACTGGATATAGTGTTTACTGGGTAAAAATCGCTTTTAAGTTACAATCGAACCAATATAGGAGTTGACTCAGCAAATCCTGACTGATTCAGTGGGCCTACTCTTGTGATTTAGTACTAGATTTAAGACACTGAACACGTTTCTGCTATTGATTGATGATATTCTTAATTATCTTCAGTTAAAAGCCTCTCCTCTACATTTTGTGTGGTTTTTTCTAATTGATTGGTCAACCTCTTTTTTGATATTTAAACAGCTTTTGCAATCTTTTATTATTTAAACAGCTCCTCTTTTCCCCCAGTAACAATAGCCACATTTCCAATGTGTAGTTCTCAGAGTTAATTTAAATTTATTGTGCAGTAAGTTGCATATAATTGTTAATTAATTTTAATTAATCTGCAATTTTGTCTGAATTGGGAGGTCAGATAAGATAATGCTTTATGAAATAAAATTAATTGTTTATAATAATTTATTTCTGGATAGAATTGCTGAGGCTTCTTAATACTAGGAATTTATGTTACAATGTAATAGAGTATCTTACGATTTTTGTATTATAGAAGTGCTGTATAATAGAATGGAAGAAAATTGCTAAGTACCTCACATTTCTATAGGCCCTCAAGATGTTAGTCAGTTAATTAGAGCAGTAGGCCCTAGTCCATTGAAGTTGCCCATTTCTCTTGCAGACGTGGGAAATATAGCCTGCTTTGCATAAGTCAAAGTGCCTTTCCATTTGTGTAAGACATCTCTAGATCATCTCAGTCTGATACTTGCACACAGGACCGCCATCAGAAATTTCCGGGCCCCATACTGAGCAATCCTATTGGGGGGGCCCCACACATTTTGGCCATGCCTCTCTGTGGGCATGGCCAAATCTGTGAGGGTGGCAAAAATTGGCCATGTGTCATGCCTGCCACACTAGACACAAACACAATGTACAAGCCTGTGGAATGCGGGCCATGTAGGAAGTTGCTTTTCTTTTCCTTTAATAAATGAAGCTATCCCGCATAGATGCATAATTTGATGGCTAAATTATACTAAACTCAGTGAGGCTTACTTTTAAAAAAAGACAAACTCAGATGGTGAGGTTGCGATTTTTAAATCCCTCGGCATGGAGATGTAAACTGCACTGAACTCAATGGAATTTACTCAGGCGAGTAAAAGTGCTTAAACCTGTTCTTTGTGGGAAGAATTATTTTTAAAGCCACTTGCATCCCGACTCTATTCCGAATTATAATACATTTTAAAATACATTTAAATACAGGAGTGAGTCTTTAAGGTGGCACAACTTTTTTTTTGGTCTTTTTTGTTTTGTTTACTCTGATCTGCTTGCACAGACTAACACAGAGACCACTTTTAAATAAGTTACACTTAAATCCTAGTGGAGGGAAAGCGGGGGTGGGGGGAGATCCTGTGGATCCCTTCCCACGTTTGCCAAACGTTGGGATCTGCAAAGCAAAAAAATAAATAAAGGAGGCCAAAGTGTCTCAGGGCGCTGCTTACAGTCGGAACAGGTGCTCCATATCCTTGATCTGCCGCTGGGTGAACTCCTTAAACTCGGTGTAGGGGTTGAAAACCTGGGCCGCGCGATGCCCGCATTGATGTCTTGCCTGCGACTCAGTTTGGTGCTCAAGATCGCGCCCATCCCAAAGATTTCCCTTGCTCGAAAGCCAGTCGTATCCAACCCTAGGGTTCAGTGCTCATCTGTTTCAAAGATGAAGAGCCAGCGCTGTCTGCTCTGCGGATGTTACCGTGGTCATGTGACAGGCATGACTAGACACCGGAGCACCCAGAACGTACCGGGTCCAGGTGGTGGCATGTTAATTTTTTCTTAACGTTTCTTTACTTTTTTTCTTTAGCTTTTTTTAACCGGCAGCAGGCACGCCACTGCACATGCCCCACCAGAGGGCTCCGCCTTGACCCAGATATCCGTGTTCAAGGCTTCAGCCTTCAGCCCACGCAGCACACCGGTCCAGCAGAGACCCCACAGTGGAGGGGGTAACTGTGCCCCTGATGCTTGGGCTGGGGTGCTTGGTGGTCTCGCCTCCCTCTCCCTGCGCTCCATCCGTCGCGCCCGTTGCTGTGTGTGAGGTGGACAGACACAGGCAGGCAGGGAGGGAGGGAAGCAGGGGAGTCTTTCTTTCCTTCTCTTTCTCTGTGTGTGTGTGTGTGCCTGTGTGTCTGTACACGCGCAAACACACATGCACACACAGAGAGAGAAGGAGGGAGAGAAAGACTCCCCTGCTTCCTGCCCTGCCTGCCCATGCCCGTCCGCCTCACACACAGCAATGGGCGCGACAGACGGAGCACAGGGAGAGGGAGGCAAGACCACCGAGTACCCCAGCCCAAGCGTCGGGGCGCAGTTCCCCCTCCTCCACAGTAGCAGCCGCCTCCAGCCCCAGTGTGGGGTCTTTGCCGGACCGGCGTGCCACGTGGGCTGGAGGCTGGCTGAAACCTTGAACATGGATATCTGGGTCAAGGCGGAGCCCTCTGGCAGGGCATGCACAGGGGCGCTGCCTGCCGCCGGTTAAAAAAAAGTTTAAAAAAGAAAAAAGTTTTAAAAAGAAAACAATTAACAGCACCGGGCACCGGACGGCAGTTCCCCTTGTCTCCCCCCCCCCCCCCCCTCTGATGGTGGCACTGCTTGCACAGTTATCTGTTGGTATATTCTGGAATTCTTACAGAAGCCTTGTGAAAGTGTTCTGTTTGGACTAAATTGATGTGACAGTGATTTAATAGCTAAGCATTAATGCAGAAGATTCAATAGGGGATGATTTCTCTTTGTTGGCCTTTGGAAAACCAAAGCAGTGTGGAGAGTCTCGTTTGTTTCTTGTGATGTCCATTCATTATGTAGTTATTAAGGCCTGTAGGTAGTGTGTCTTTCTTCTGGCAAAGTTAAAGAAGTTGAGGAAAAAGAAGCTTATTGACCTCTGGTTATTAGAGCATAACTAGTTAACTCTGGAAGGATTTTTTAGTATTTATTGCCATTTGTTTAATGTGTGTACTATAATACATAGCTATATTACACATATATCTGTCCTGAGCCTTTTAAATAGGCAAGGTGGAACTTAAATGTGTCAGCCTTAGTATTAAAAAAGTAATAAAATGTGTCTAGAGAGGATAATATAATTAATGTGAATAATTATGGGTGGATATCCCTTTTCCTCAGAAATGAGGGCCCTGTCAGAACTCCTGGGTCCCTACGGCATGAAGTTCTTGAGTGAGAGCCTGATGTGGCACATTTCTTCACAGGTGGCTGAACTCAAGGTAATCATCATTTCTATGTAGCTATTGCTTCAGTAATTTAAAGAAGAATAGGTATTACAACAGAAGTGCAAGAATACATGGACTGGATCCAAAGAACTCGCTTTGACTGACCCAAGTTTCTGTATTCTCTCATCAGATTTTTTGACTACTTTTGCTTTAATCAGAAAAAAAACCCTCATAAATGTGCTAAAACAGCTTTTGCAGTTCTCATCAAATGTAAAAGTCCTGTCATGCCATATGCAGGGTAACCATTTCTGCAGTATATCTCCAAAATAGTCCAGTCTTGTTCAGATGGTTCATATTGCTTGAGGAAAACCAGAGAAGTAGTGCAGAGACTGTAACCCTGCTTTCTAACCCATGTTGCCCTTGTTACGTGGTCTGAAGCAGGCCTGGAGGCTGCGTCTGTAAAATGACTTTAGAATCAAGTAGGGAACCTGTGAACAGCAGAGTCTCTGCTTTTGTCTGTCACTTTCCATATGAGTGGAGAAATCTGTAAGTGCAAAAGTGGACCAAAAAGTGACAAATGACATTTAGTTGAAACTGTAAAACCCCTATGTAGTTTGTGTATTAGGCTTTCTCAAGGTTTTCGGGTCACTAGCCTTACCACGCCTCCGGGACTGCTAATCGGTCCGGTCAGCTAGGGCATCGGGGGCTGGATGAATTGGCATCGGGGGCCGGGTTTGGCCCACGGGTTATAGGTTGAGAATGCCTGTTGTAGATGGTGCAGATAATCTTCCAGTTTCAGTCCCTTTACCCTAAAGCAGTTTAGCTCAAATTTAGCCAGATGATTAGCGCAATAAACAGTTTGTGAATCAGAGAGAGCCTTTATTATCCCACTACAGGTTTTTTGTTCAGTGTATAGTTGGGTCCTACTTAATATAATGGCATCTTTTCTCTAGTCGGGTAATTGAACATCTGGCTTTAATGAGCCCTGTTTCCTGCTTGCCACACTGAAATGTCCTAAAGTATGCACTTATTACTGTACTCAAATCTGTGCCTGACCTGAGATCTTGCTTCGTCTTAGAAACTTGTGGTAGAGAATGTGGAAGTACTAACACAAATGAGGACCAGTTTTGATAAACCAGATCAGATGGCAGCTCTCTTCAAAAGATTATCTTGTAAGTATTTGGTTAATTACTTATGAATTACTCTTTAAGAAAATGTTTACAAACCAAAGCAGCAAGCAGTAAACAAACAATGAAAACAAAAGTCTAAAAATACAAATGGTATAACTGACAAATAAAAAGCCTGCATAAAGTATTATCCTCTTATCAACTAGTAAAACAAACAAATAGACACTTAATAAGAGAAGAAAGTCTGATATAAGCAAAGTACATTTCTTAAAGACTGCCATCAAACCAAAATTGACCAACAGCAACCATAATAGGGTTTCCAAGGTAAGTATGTTGCAGGCACTCAAACATTAAAGCCTGGTAAATCTAAAATAGCAGCAACAGGGCTGGCTTTTACTAGAAGTGAAGCAAAATACCTGTAGTGAGAAAGGAGCTGGGCAAGAGGGGAGAATAATTTGAAGATCTAATAAAAAAGACTCTCTCTTTCTCATGTAGTCACCTGTATTGGTTAGATTGTGGGGATCCATTGGTAATCTTGAAATGTGTGTTTTATATTATACTTCGGGTCAGAACCTACATGCACTTTAACCAATTTTTATGGGTCTAACTACCACAAATCCTGCCAACCTAGCAGTTCGAAAGCAAGAAATTGCAAGTAGATAAATAGGGACCACTTCGGTGGGAAGGTAACAGCGTTCCGTGCGCTCCGGTGTCTAGTCATGCCTGCCACATGACCACGGAAACGTGTGCAGAAGCAGACAGCGCTGGCTCTTCGGCTAAGAAACAGAGATGAGCACTGCACCCTAGAGTCGGATACGACTGGCTTTCGAGCAAGGGAAACCTTTACCTTTACCTTTTAACTACCACAAAGCTGTATTTGCTTTCATAAAGAAACATTGTGAAGACTTAGGACCTCAAACTGTACAAATCCAGCACTCTGAACTTGACGTTAAAATAAATTTTATTGTCTGAGAGCAAAAAAAAATTATATAACCATAACTATTATGTGAGTTTGTCTCACTATGTTTCATTTATGACTTGGAATATAAAACCTCTGAAATGTTTTTGTTGCATGTCAGTAGTTCAAAACCTAATGGATTGTGATTTCACAGGTACGTTCAATTATTATTTTTTCCAGCTGTTGACAGTGTTTTGAAAAGGATGACAATTATTGGTGTTATCTTGTCTTTCCGGTCACTGGCACAAGAAGCACTTAGAGATGTAAGTACTGTATTTTACATTACAGCTTTTCTGTTATTAAATACATAAAAGTAGTCCTTGGGAATCTCTTAGGGAGGAGGAAAAGTTGGGTATAAATGTAATAAAGTAAATAAATAAACAAAATTAGTAAAAGAAGTAAAATGGAAGAATAATTAAATTATTAAATGCTATTAATCATTTCTGATTGACACCAGGTAAGGGGTGTGAATACCTTTACTAAGAGAATCAAATGTTTAGTTATGTACAATAATGTTTTTAATATGGGAGGTTTTGTTGTAGTTGCAAATCTGACATGTTGCCAAGACTCTTGTATTAGGTGACTTTCAGAAATCAAGGTTGCCAGTGAGTAAAACAAAGTTAGCATCTGAGGAAGTATATCTAAAGTGAATTTACAATGTTACATGCTCTTTTATATTAGGTCTTATCTTATCACATTCCATTCCTTGTAAGTTCAATTGAAGACTTTAAGGATCACATTCCAAGGGAGACTGATATGAAGGTAATCATTTGTGAGAGTAACAAATTCTTTCATTTGAACTAAAAAGATAAAAGGGGGCAGATAAATGTGTATATAATGAACTTCCCACTTTGGTTAGATGGAACACTTGTGTTTGTCTCTGTAATTTTCAGTAAAATACAATAAGGTTAAGATAGCATCATGCTTCTTTGTCAAGTTCCAGTCTCAGCTTCCTTGGTTTGCAAAAGGTTATGAAAACCACTGGTATATATTAATAGTAAGCTCTAAATTGACGCATGCTATTTTAGAGGAGAAAATTCAGAAGGTATTTTATTTACTTAATTTTTGGGAAGGTTAGTGCTCACTATTTAAAGCAGCAGTTTTCAACCCAGAGGGCTTGAAAGCAACTTTTTAAATTGGCTAACCACCAAGAGCTGCAATTTCTGCAGGCATTATCAAAATGGGAAGATTCAAGCAAATTGACTGATTAGCTTTTTTAATACTAAAAAGTAATTTTTCATAGTTTATAGTGACTGATTTAATATTCTTGATTTTTACATTAATTTTAATTTATAAGGATTTAATAAAGTTCAATTACAGTTTTAGATATAATAAAGTATTTTGTTATGGCTTTGAAGTTAAAAAGAATCACCAAAAGAGAATCATTTCTGCCAACAGCAGCTTCTCAATCTTAACCTATAAATCCAAGGGTTAACCATTGGAACTGGCTATAGGTTGCTATGCCTCGCCCTACTTGCCTGCACTCACCCTTCGTGCACACGGCCGATCTGGGTACGCAGGTCAATGAAGGATTGAGAAAACTGGCAGTGGGGCAACAGCCCCACAAACGCGAAGAAAGGGAAACAACTTCACTTCCCAACATTCCTTGCGCCGCGCCAGAGCCAATCAGGCTGAAAGGCTCTCGCACGGCGCAGCGTTTGGAAACGCGCCGCAGCCAATCAAAAGAAAAGCATTTTAAAAAAACGCAGCACAAACACAAAGCACCAACCCATAACTACAAGCCCCAGCGTCCTGCGCGCCATGAGCGCGTAGAACGCTGAGGAAGCCGGCACCCAAGAAATAAAGCAAAAACAAAAACACCGGGAGAGCAAGTCCGCCAAGCCGCGGGAACCAAAGTCCCCCTCCCCAACCGCGCCTGAAGCTCCTAATCGGAGTTTCCCCTTTAATATCACTGGGTGGGTGGGGGGTGTTGTGCTCCCCCTCTCTACTGGCACCCCTGGGGTTGATAGGGTGGGGGGGACAAAAGGAGTCTGTCTCCCCCACCCTCCTGACCTCTGGGGACCCGGCAGAGAGGGGATTCCCTCCCCACACACACACACACACACACACACGCCCCATGTTAAAGAGAAGTGGCTTCTTCTCTTTAAAAACGGAGTTGGGGGGGGGAAATCCCCCTCTCTACTGGCTCCCCTAGGGTTCAGAGGGTGGGGGGGACCAAAGGAGTCTGTCTGAGAGGGGATCCCCCCCCCCAGCACACCAAAAAACACAAAAACAAACAATCAAAAACATTCAAAAATACACAAAAACAACACCAAAAAAGTAAACAACAACAAACATTTCCAAACACACCCAGCTCCCAGCTAAACACCACAAAATCCAACCACCACCACCACCCCAAATAAAGAAAAACAGCTAACTCACCACCACACGACCTCATACCACAACGACTGGAAAAGAAATGAATAAAGAAAGAGACTACTTGCTGGAAGAAGCTCCACCCAGAGGCCACGAGAGAAAAATACAAGATAACCCCTACCAGCAGCACTTGCTGCCTACAATAACAAAAAAAATTCAAAAAGACACAATAGCCCCACACAAAAGGCCCCAAGAGTTTTTTGAAAAAGTATATCATCCTTTATTCTTTTTTTCATCCACAAAACCAAAACACCAAACAAAACTCATCACAGCTTAAAACAGGCCATCAAAAAAAAATTGTATAAATAAAAATTTTAAAAATTTCAAATATAGATTAACCTCTTCTTTACAAACATTAACAACAACAACAACAACAAAAACTTTCCAACACCATTTAAAACAGCCCGGCAACGCCGGGCAACCTTTGCTAGTTGCTTATATAGATATGCAGCAGTACATAGTAATCCTCATGTCTTTTTTCTTCAGTTAGTGTTGAGCTTACTTATTCCTAAAAGAGTGTTTATCCATTCCATTTTTTTGTGCAAAAACATTCTTTGCCTTAATATATTTAATTGAAAAAGAAAGACTTTTGTTTCTTTGTTAACTTCCTGAAATGAAACTCATACTTGAATTATTGTGGTTGTTGATTCTGGAAGTCTCATCCAGGAAGTATACATAGAGATTGTAAGCTTCTTTAATTAATTGAGATGACTCAAGGAAAAAGATCAGTTATTTTACACAAAAAATAAAATAGGTCAGTTCTCTTTTAGAACTAGGTAACTAATACTAACTAGGGTGAGGTGAGCTCGCAAATCTGATAAGGTGCCACTATGGAGTTTTATTAGCAACAAAAAAGGACTGTGATTTACAGTGGATGTTATTAGTTTTCTTTTAAAATTATCTGGGGAGTCTCAGAGTGCTTCAGAAAATGGTCTATAAGAACACTTTGCCCAGCGGGGTCTAACCCTGTAACATTTCGATATGAAATCCTTTGGCAAGGGGTAGGTATCCAACACAAAATCTGTAGATGCAGCATGAGGGCATTTGGTTGCAGCATTTATAATCACATATGTTACCTTAATCAATTTTCCATTTGAGTACTAAATGGAATCTCACATTATTGGTAACCAAAGCTTTAAAAGAGAAAGCTCTTTTGACAGATAGCTCTGTGAGAAATATTGTAGTTAGTTGTCTAAAACGGTGCTGATTTAGCTTTTTACTGTAAGTTGGACAGGACAATGCAACACTAAAATCACTTTCTTCTCTATTCCTGTCTTTGAATTTTATTAATGTCTGCACTCAAAAAGATGCCACAATTTGTTCTCCCTGAAAGGTTTCATAGAGTTCTAATAGCTCCTTTAGTCTGCTGCCATGCTCTTTTTTCTCAGGTTGCAATGAATGTATATGAGCTCTCTTCAGCTGCAGGACTGCCATGTGAAATAGATCCTGCCCTTGTTGTAGCTCTTTCCTCTCAAAAGTCAGGTAAGTTGCTCTGTTATAGGATATTCTGTTCATTTTGATCCTTATGCATTCTGTTGCTTTTATTGGAAATGAATATTTTTACAAATATCCTGGGTATTTGATTTTGATTTTGATTTTATTTTTTGCTGTCACTATATTGTGTTCTGTTTTGTCAACAATATCCCTAACAAACCAAATAGAATCAGAAGTCAGAATTACTACTTCAGGGGCATACCATTGCCTTGGTGCAGTGTTTTGTGGAAGGATGCCCTTTCTTCCCACTTTTTATCAATAACATATAAAGAATAGAAAAAAGAATAAAAGAGGTACACATATATTTTGAATAAATCTCTTAATTCAGGGATTCGCAACCTACAGGCCACGGGCCTAATCTAGCCTATGGCACCAATTAATGTGGCCCATAGTGAGGATCCTGGAACCACCAGAAGCACAAAAAACACACTGGAAGCGGCGAAAATGCGGCAAAAAATCTGCAAATGCAGCGAAAACGCACCACCCTTGCTGCCAGCACTGCCACCGGAAGTGCCGGGAGGAACCATGCCTCTGGTCCACACATCTGTCTGAGGGGGTGTGGCCCAGGCCATGGCGCAAAAAGATTGCGAACCCCTGTCTTAATTCATTTCTGTGTGTATATGTGAATGGCAGCGGTTTTGAATTAATCTCTGCCTTATGAATTAAGTACACTGGCCATTGCCGAAGTCTTTAACAGGAAGATAGAATATTGAACAAGGTCCTTATATTCTTGTTTTCTCCAGAGCATCTCTACTTATTGTGAACCAAAATGTAAAATTGAAGGATATCCAGCCTAAAATATGATAATAATTAAATTTAATGTGGGTGTAATATTTATTTTATTATATTATATTTGTATCCCATCTTTCCATGAGAAAACAGCACTCCAAACAGCTAAAATGCTATTTAAAACAAAAACGTCAAAACAAAAAATGTTGAAAACAAATTGAACAGAAAACTTAAGATAATCACAATCGATACTAAGGAAACAGCAAAATGGTTGCAGAGATTTTTTCCCCTCTCCCATCCTGAAAGCCCTGAGAATGGGGAACTCATCAACTTATGTCATAGTTAAATTTTCCTGCTTTCTCAGGACTGATCGTTATATTACATCATGGAAATAACTGGAAGTGCTTCTGAATGAATTCGTTAAAATCTTGTTGGCATAATTACAATGCTGTTAACTGGATCCAAGTGCCAGAAATAATTAATTTAAGCAAATTGAACAGTATTTATCCCACTTCCTTTCTGGTTCTAAGGAAGCCTTTGGGATGGGGGTGAGACATTTACTACTCAGAAATCAGCACTGGATTGCTGCCAGTCTTCTCAGTCTTCCTAGTGGTGAACTACCAGTGAGTTTTGACTGTTGAAGATTCCTTCCCACTAACCCAAGGCTCCCAAAGTCTTTCTCAGGAGCCTTGGAATATGAAGTAGGGGTAGAGAAGGCTAGGGAAAATTCAACATGCATAAATTAAGTATTTCTAGGAGCCATATGGTTTATGCTGATGAAACTATGACAAGATAACTTCGCCATTGAATAACTGCACAGAACATGTCACCATATGCATTTCTGAAATGAAGCGTACGGGCGTGGAACCTTGATTTTATTCCTAGGGGGTCACATCTTTATTGGGATGTCTGGGGTTAAGGAACATGCATGAAATAAGGTTTTGACTAGCTTTAATATTACGAATACATACTCTTCCCATCTTACAAAGAAAACTAATGCAATTTCAAAATATATTTTATTATTAGTATGCTTTTTCATACAGATGTGATGGCTTCATAGGTGCTGACTGAGCGTTTTTAGTACTGTAGTTTTAATTATTACATACTTTTTTTTCTTTTGCTGAGTTGCATTTTCATTTCTCTGAGTTTGTTTTCGAGTATGTGAGCACGTTGTTTTGGAAGAAATGCTTTGTTATACATGTTGCAGCTAATCTAATGATTCGGTGAAATCTGAGTCTAGTTGTCTAATTTTTATCATCTCTAAACAAACAGCAACAGAACTTGTTCAGTGGATCATATGTTAGCAGTTACGTCAATTGATGTCTTTACTTCATTATTTTGCCTGATAATGGGTCCTGAATAGATTTATCTTTCTACCAATCATTAGTTTTATTTTCACTGAGCCGTTTGATAAAGTATTCTGACTTAGCAAGAACCTTCCATTCTGGAAGTCACTCAGTTGCAAATGATATTCTTTATATATTTTTTAGAAAACATTAGTCCGGAGGAAGAATATAAAATTGCCTGCCTTCTCATGGTCTTTGTGGCTGTCTCCTTACCAACTTTGGCCAGTAATGTGATGTCTCAATACAGTCCTGCTATTGAAGGTAATATTCAGACAAATTAAACTGGGGTGAAGATTTGTTCTGGGGAAAATACTTTCAAATGTTCATCTGGAATATTTATTTGCTTTCACTTCATGGTATTGGTTTTTGGTGTTGAATAGTAAGTCAATTTTATATCTCACAATGATTTCTTTGAAAGAGAAAATGAAACTCTCTCACCTCTGGCCATATTTGGGTTCTAGGGATCTTTACCAAGAATGTATTCTACCCTTCCACATAAATGTCCTATTGATTATGAAACGTTAAGCTTGAGTGGAGTCATTTGCTTGGGGGGAGGGGGAGTGCTGAGTACTATCTGGAAGAAGAGTTAATATTGGTTCTCATTTTAGATATCTGTATAAAAACATTTCCCCATGTTTCTGTGTTAATTCATTTTTAAAAGCGACAACAAAAACAACAGCTTTGAATAGTGACTCGACTCTTTTTACACCCAACAGGAATCAGGTGCTTAAAGCTGACATCTTAGGAAGAGAACCATATTTAAAATCTGTATGCTTCTCAAATTTTATTTTACACATTAAAATGTTCAGTGTCTTTCCAGGCTGCTTATTAAACAAAACAGGGTATCAAGGCCTCCTGTAGTATATTTGTTAGTTAATCCCTCGCTAAATTGTATACTACTGCTGTACAAGTGATGCCTTCTGCTTAGCCAAAATGTGAGTGTATTTGAAATAGTAACAGAAATGTGTTTTTGTTTAGGTCACTGCAACAATATCCATTGCCTGGCCAAAGCAATCAACCAGATTGCTGCAGCTTTATTTACCATTCACAAGGGGAGCATTGAAGACCGTCTCAAAGAATTTTTGGCTGTATGTACTCTCCCCCCCCCCCCCCCCCCCATGCTCTGGAAAGTAGTTTTACTAAAGCTTTTCGTTAGTGCTGTGATAAACATTCACAGTTTCAACTTCTGTTCTCAAGTGAGAAAAAGTTACTGTGGCCTTCTTGACATACTTTTGACTGTAATGATATTTGTAAAGAATTTGGACAGGAACTTCAATTTCCATATCTAGTCTAATCCAGGGAGTCTGTTATTCAGATGAAACTGTGCAATCTGCTTGTCCCATTCATCTTTACAAAATGTCTGAAAACTATTGTATTTTGTAGGATTGCATGTGATAGTTCGTTTTAAATAGAAACTGCGTTGAAAGTTAAGTTTGAAAGTTTACCTTCTGAACATTAGAAAATATACTAACTATTACGTGTGTTTTCCAGCTTGCATCCTCTAGTCTGCTGAAAATTGGTCAGGAGACAGACAAAACCACTACAAGGAACAGAGAATCTGTTTATTTACTCCTGGACATGGTAAATTCTCATCCTAGTTATTATTTCTGAAGGCACATCATATGTTTGTAAAGAGATTTGAATAGACATTCTGGCAAATTAGACAGTGGAAATACCGTATAATATAATGGCAAACAACTGTTTGATTCTCTTATTTCTCTCTTATCTTCCCCTCCATCACACCCAGCCGGTGGTTTGTTATTTTTGTGTTCCATGCATTTTGTAGAAAGGCCAGAAAAAGTAATATCAAGTTATCTTTGCGTTTATTCATTAAAGAGTTTGAAAGTTGCAATAGTATTTGCTAGCTTTTTTCCTCCATGTGCAGGGCCCTCCTATAGCTTTTATTTGTACATGATGTGATCATGTGTGATGTAAATCTGTCAAGGCCAGGGGTGGCCAGCCCATGGACCCAATCTGGCCCATGCATATCATTAGTCTGTCCCACGTTGGCCACCAACAGACCTCTAGACCCGCCCCCCCCACTAGAAATTGTGATATGTCACTTATTGTGGTGGCGGCTGGAATTTGGATTTTTTTCTGGCTTTTTAGACAGGCTCTGCCACTTCCCAGGGTGGCGGGAGGCTTTTTGGAGCAATTTCACTTCTGTTTGGGATTTTCCCGCCCCTTTCCTGCTGCACTTCGCCAGCTGGAGCGCAACCATAGGCAACTTCTAGTGCTGGGCGGAGCTTATGTCATTCCTAGGATCCCAGTGTGGAACCAGGAAGTCAGCCATGGTTGCTTTCTAGTTGGTGAAGCGCAGTGGGGAAGGGGTGGAAAAATCCAAAAAGGCTCCTGCCACCCTGGGAAGCGGTAGAGCTTGTCCAAAACCCTGGGGAAAAAACACGACCACACACACACACACACACACACACACACACACACACACACACACACGCAATTACCAAAAATGTAAGTACTGTAGTGGGCACAGCAACACGTCCGGCCCCTGATGGGAAGTGTCAGGGGCGTATCCGGCCCCTGGTGGAAAAACGTTTGGAACCACTGCTATAGGCAGAGTTTGATGAGATATACAAAGTATACCACTCAGTATGCATAGAATTATGGTAGATATTATGGTTGGTCAGTCCAGAGAAGGAAATGAAATAAACTAACTATGTGCAGATGATTCAGAGAAATTGCCTATCTGTGTCTTGTGAGTAAGAGTGGCACCTCAGAGAGGTAAAACTGAGGTAACCTGGTGATCTCTGTTAACTTTTCAGTGTGTTTACATTGCACATTTACAGATTTAACTGCTTTACAGAGGTAGGGTTGATTGAAATTGTAGGCTGAGACAGTAAAGAATCAAACAGAATTGCTGTAAATACAGTGGAACCTCATACAACAATCACCCCATATAGCAATGAAATCACATAACAATTAGGTTTTTGGGGGAAATAGCGTCCCACATAACAATTTTCCCTATGGAAAAATCAAATCAAATTTAATTTATACCCCGCCTTTCTCTGACCGAGGCCGACTCAAAATCGTACAATTTTTCAATGAGAAAAGCCACTTAGCAAAACAAATAATAGCTGTACAATTCATCCCATAGGGAAAATTTCTATACAATGCATGCATCATATAGCAATTGTTTCATACAACAACGAGCCCCGTGGAATGGATTAAAATTGTTGTATGAGGTACCACTGTACTTAGATTTAGGGAAAATAATGGGCCAAAGGAGAATCGACCCAGCACAACTGTGTTGGTCTGTGTGGAGGAGAAGGAAGAAAATATGTTTAGGGGGCACATAATAACCATGTATTAAATTAATAGAATAGAAAAGCCAAATACATTAGTCAATACTTGGCAAAAATATTGAACCCTGAATAATTTCTGACATGAAATTATTAGTACTTGGTTAGCAAATGTCATTGCCTCACTGTCTTCCTTTTCAGTTATATTGGAATAGCTTCTGAAGTATTAAGGTCTAATTATATAGTTATTATTATTTTTAAATATAATACAGTGGTACCTCGCTTAAAGAGCATAATCGTTCCACGGGACGTGAAACACCATTGTAAGTGACCAATTGTGACTTCGGGGGAGGATTGCGAGCCCTGATTTAGTTAAGCAAGTTTTTTGTTGGTTTTAGTTGTTAAGCGAGGCGACCATTCAGAGACAATTCTGCTCTTTAAGCAAGTTAGTCTCTAAGCGAGGTGCTCTTTATGCGAGGTTTTACTGTATTGGGAATCAGGTTGTAATGGGGTTTTGTATGCTTCTTCATCTTGAGAAATGGACGTACACAGTGATGCACTGCAAAAAAAATTGCTACCCCAACCCTGGGCGTGGCTAACTGGGCTACGCCCACTTGGCCAGCCACACCATGGCCTGGGGTTAAGGAGGTGGGCATGGCTGGCCAAGTGGGCGTGGCCTGGGGGAATTTCCACTACCGGTTCCTGGGATCCGGTGGGAACCTGGAGCAGTACACCATTGGACGTACAGTAGTGGACGTAAGTTTCAGCAAGAT
The DNA here is from genome assembly GCA_035047345.1 of Bradypodion ventrale. NCBI lineage: Eukaryota > Metazoa > Chordata > Lepidosauria > Squamata > Chamaeleonidae > Bradypodion > Bradypodion ventrale. The sequence continues at coordinate 293,312,191 of JAWDJE010000001.1, read as the reverse complement.
ACTTATGTGTGTCAGTTTTCTGATTTTATTTCTTCTCTCATTTTAGATTGTGCAGGAGTCTCCATTCCTGACCATGGATCTTCTGGAATCCTGCTTTCCTTATGTCTTGTTACGAAATGCATACCATGCCGTGTACAAACAAAGTGTCACATCCTCTGCCTGAGTATCTTACTTAACTGGAGACTATTTAAGCACGCATCTGTGTTGCCTCAGTTTTACTTGTAAACTGTGGTGCTGTTTTACTTTATGGCCTGGCAAAGAGTTTTGTGAAATATAAACTTTTCCCCAATGCAGTTGTTATTTCTGAACAGTGGTTTCTTAATATGGTTGTACTACAATATGCTTGGCTGATTTTAGGTTGCACATTTGCTGAAATGATTCCTTTTTATTTTACAATTCTGTTTAAAAAGAGAAAAAACTATAACTATTTTTTCCATATCCAATCATGCAGAAATCATAATGGCTTGTTTATCTTCATGAAAAACTCTATTTAGTGATTATTTTAGTGGTCCCCGTTTTTACCTGTGTGTAAATTATTTCATATAGGGAGAGTTATATTCTGTACTTACTGTTCTGATCAGAAACGAGACTTGGATGTGCATTTCTGTGAATTACAGCATTTTTACTTTTTTTAAAAGCATTCACCAGTATTCTGGATTCTGAATCTATCTAATGTTAAAAATGTTATAGGACGGCTCATCTTTAAACAATCCTCCATACAGTCTTAATCAGCAGCAAGTGGTTTTGTTTGTATAAAGCCTACATAGTGGAATTTTTTAAAGACTAATTTCCATGGTGCCCATTGGCATTAACACTACATTGTACTCTGCTGTATAATAAACCTTCTTATGCATTTATCAAATAATGATAAAATGTTAGCCCTTTAACCACTTTTTATATGTTTTAAATTTTTGAAATTCAGATGTACCTTCCATTACATACAATAAATAATACACTGTATTACTTGCTGATGATTTTCCCATTTTGTTCTAAGATATCAAATATTTGATGTTCCAGCTTGTACAGCTTCTTTCACTAGTCAGTACTCTAATTTTTCTGCAAATTTTAAAGGACTGTCAGCCACAGGAGATACAATCAAACCTAATTTATGATGTTTCTTACTGTTATGTATTGTGTCAGTATTATTCCGTTCTGATGGCACGTGTACCTGTTATGGTTCCCCAGAAAGACCTCCAAGCAATGTGAAAATGTTAGAAGATAATAGGTAGATCCCTTGCAGTGACACTCTGTGTCAGGAGTTCTCAACCTTTTTAAGCCCAGGGATGGGTCACGCTCCCTCACAGCTTTGGGGGCCAGACAGCCATTTTGCCCTTCCTCCACCACATGGCACTTCCTGGTGTGGTGGAGGTGGTGGTGGGGCCACATGAAATGGTGACACAGGCCGCATCTGGCCCACGGGCCACAGGTTGAGAATCCCTGCTCTGTGTCCTGGTATTCGCCAGACTCCTACTGTGGATGCATGCCGGTGCAAGTGTAACAGCAAGAGCCAGTGTGGTGTAGGAGATAGAATATTGGATTAGGAATCAGGAAACTGATATTGAGGTGTCAGTGGAAAACTACTATTTAATCTGAAAACTGGCAGGTGGTTTGCCTCTTGATCATTGTAAAGTGCTTCTCAACAGCTCTAACTCTGGATAATATACAGATTCCCTAGTCTTGCATCCAAAGTCATGTTTGCATAGGCAATTTTTTAAACATATGTTTATACACACACAACTGATTTAATACTATGAACATTTTCCTGAAATACATTTCACAAATGGCCAACAAATTGGGCTTGGGAGTAGACTGGACAATACTTTTCATTCTACTGGATGTCACTCATCCAACTTCAAACGCCTAAAAATAAACTATGTCTTTGTTCTTCTTCCTCAAAACTGGAATGCATCATTCTCAGACTGACCTTTCTTACACTGGCAGAATTAAAGTTCTCCTGTGACATGTTTTGAATATAAGACATGGACGGTGGATTCTCTTATCAATTTATGGTTACACCAGTTGCACATGAGGTTTCTGACCCAGCCTTAATCTCTACCTCAAGATGTCCATCTCAGTTCCACAATGAAACACACTGTTACACCTCTGTTGTTTCAAGTAATGTAAAAAGTTTCAAAACATTCTTCTGCAAACTAAAACCACAAGATGAATGTAAATGCAAATGAAAACTATTTAAAGAAAAGCGGCTAATGAAGATGGCTTCTGTCTAGAGAGACTCATTACATGTTACAGAAAAGAGGAGTGATAACAGAAAACAATCAGACTTTCAAATGACGCAAGTTGGAATTTATTTCAGAAACCAGTGGAAAACTGAAAAGTTCCAGATGCAACTTCAGAGAGAAGTGCTAAGATTTATACTGGGGCTCAGGAGGAGATAATACACAAATTCAAGAAAAGGCAATGGAGTATTTGGATGGCCTGATTAACAATGATTAAATGTGTCTAGTGTAAAGTATTGGTCTACAAATCAGCTTACTCCCTGTACAGTACACTGGTTTACACTACAGACTGAGGTTTAATGAAGTATAAGATCCCCCTTCAACCTGTTTCCTTCAGACAATATAACTCTTAATCTGATCTGTCTAACACATTGGAGGACATAAGGCTAGGGAAGGCTAACGTAGATTATAGCTACAAGGCAGAGTAGATAAATGTCGGCACTCCTGGTGGTATAATTATCGATGTCCTTGCTGGGTTAGGTAAAATTAGAGCCCTTCCCTTTTCATACTGGAAGACGTCTGATGGGAAGTGATGTCAGCCACATTCTCAAAGCTAAGCAAGTTTTGAATTTGATCAGTATATGGACATCACAGAAGCACCCATTATAGGCTGCTGTGAAGTTCATGATGGTAGGAAGGTAAAATATAAAGGTACAGTACTTTAAAAATAAAGTAAAAGGGGGCAAGTAAAGGATTACCCTGTTATAAAACCAAATGCTTGCTTATCTAAATGAAATTTAAAGAAAATCCCAATAAGAGGTTTAGATCACAAGAATTGTAACCATAAAATTTAAAAAATACATGAACAGACAGGAAGGCAGCTAGAACATGCTCATCCATTAACTTTGGATGGGTTTAGAGTAGTCATGTCTGAAGCACAATCACTAGTTCCAGATGTTTTAGACTACAACTCTCAGCATTTTTTTGCTTCTTCTGTGTCTAGGCCAGATTGAAATGGCCACCTTTTGGTGAGTTCATTCTGCAGTTCCTTTCGCCTGACCTAATGTGAGAAAGATAAGGTCGCAAAAATACCACACTCTTTGAGGAGCTCTTTCTGTGTACTCCTGGCTGGGGATAATAGGAATTAATGTTCAAAACATCTGGAAGAGAGCAGATTGGGGGATGCTGCTGTATGGAAAGCTAACAAAAAGCTGAAATGAAAATACTGTTCAAGGGTTTGCAGACTGATACCATGATCCTCTGTTTCCCTCTCTCCCAAATTCAACTCCCCAGCTATAACCTTTCGACAAATATAAACGAAACATGGATTCCCCCATTGTTATTTTCAGTTTTAAAGTACAACTAAATCGAGGGTTCGCAAACCCCCCGCCGCCAGAAGTCACAATTGGTCACTTATGTGTTTCGCTTAAAGGGCAATCCCATGGAACACATTATGCTTTTTAAGCAAGGTACCACTGTACTTCCAAAATCATTATATCACTGCTTAAAATATTAAGTACTGTAACTGCATCTGTGTTGTTGTTGTGGGCTATCAAATTGCTTCCAAACTGTGACAACCATATGAATTAGTAAAAACCAAGTCATATCATTAACAGTTCTGTTTAGAACTTGCAAACTCAACCCTGTTCCTTTCTTTAACTCATCTCATACAAGTTCTTTTTTCCTGCTGACTTCAACTTTTTACACCAGTATTGTTTGGGGTTGTTTTTTTTTTTTAAAAAAAATGGTACTATAACAACATTTGGATGCCTTTGGTGGTGATTTACGCACTTTCCAAAAATGTGATGCATACTGTAAAATTCAGTGAGTTGCTTAGCCCTGCTTTGAGTTCCTCAGTTTATTTATCCACTAACAGTTTAGAAGGGATTTTGTTGGAACAGCTGGGCACACAGTCGTGCAGCTGAAACCTAAATCATTATTCTTCTCTGCTAAGCTATAGATAATTAAGGTGAGCTAAAATTTGTTTAGAAAATGCTGAGGTGTTAGCCAGAGTACAAATTGACACTATTCTGTAGCCCTGTTGATTCTGCAGTACTAGTAGAAAGCACTTACTGTGGCAATAATGTAAACAGATGAGTAACGTATACATTAGAAATTGATATACATGTTGAAAAGAGCCATTTAACCACAATATAGAAACAGCATAACCGTAACGTTAAAAATTAATTACAGGAGGGGGGAGCCTCAGACGAGCCAGAAATGGGAGTTTGTTGAAAATCCTGGCCCCCAGACCCATTTTGCCAACCACGTCTTCAGTTCTTTCCTAAATGGTAGCAACTGGGCCTGGTTAAAGTCCCTTATCACTGGCTGTGCTGATGGGGGATTTTGCAGATTGAAGTGCAAAACATCTGGAGGGTAAAAGGTGCACTGCTGCTCCTGTTTGATTAGTTAACAACCTCCAATAAAAAGCAAAAAAAAAAAAAGGGAAGGTAAAGGAAACAGATCAACAAACCTGTGATCCCACACTTCCCTAATGTCACTGTAAAGAGCACTCTGACTCTTCAGGTAGTTCAGGACAATTTATACCTATAAAATGGTGTGTTAACCATTGGAATGTGACAAAGGATGTTTAGCCAGGCCCTACTAGCCTGTAATGGGCCTCCGTTCACTTGCCCGAACCCGATTCGCAGGTAACTGTCGGGTTGAAATTTGCACCAGTGGGGCAGGAGCCCCCCGGATGCAAACAAAAAAAAGGGAACTTCAATTCCCAACGTTCCTTGCGCCACGCCGCACCAGAGCCAATCAGGCTGAGCCGCGCAAGCAAAAGGAACGTTCGGAAACGCGCCGCAGCCAATCAAAATCAAACCCGCAGAAAAAAACGCTGCACAAGCCAAAAACGCACACGCCAAACTACAAGCCCTAGCATCCTGCACGCCATGAGCGCGCAGAACGCTGAGGCAGCTAGCACGGGAAAAATAAAAATAAAAAAGGCAGGCTGCGAAACCCCCACCCCCCACCGCCGCATACAGCAGCGATGGGATTCCTGTGGTCCGGCCACCCAGGCTGGCCCATGGAAATACCCCCACCCCAATGCCGCATCAAGCGGCGAGGGGAATTCCTGTGGTCCGGCCACCCAGGCCTTCCCACGGAAATACCCCCACCCCAACACTACATCAAGCGGCAAGGGGAATTCCTGTGGTCTGGCCACTCAGGCCGGCCCACGGAAATACCACCACCCCAACGCCACATCAAGCGGCAATGGTATTTCCACGGTCCAGCCCCCGAGACTGGCCCACGAAAACACCCCCACCCCCAACACAAAACAACACACTCCAACAACAGTAAAAAATAATCAAAACCAAAAAAAGAAAAGGTAAACACAATAACATCCAAAAACAAAAAACAAAAACAGTCAAAAATAAACAAAACCAAAAAAAGACAGAAAAAGGAAACACAAAAACATCCAAAACCAAACAGTAATAAACACACAGAACCCCCAACCCAAAACAAACCCCCTCCAAAAATTAAACCAGAGACCTTACCAGGAGACGTCCTCACTCCATGACGACCGGTACTAAACTGAGGGAACAAAGAGACTACTTACCGGAAGAGGAAACGACACCCAGAGGACAGTAGAGAAAAATAGTAGAATATAAGAAAAGCTCACCAGCCCCACCCAGAGGCCACAAGGAAAAAAAACATTCAAAAATATTCAAAATAATAAAAATAATTCCCAAATTACTGAAATAAGTTATCAAAACATTCAAAAATATTCACACTAATCACAAATAATTTAAAAAAAGAAATAAGTTTTCACTCAAAAAAACAAAAAAACCCATCTAAACACAGTATAGAAACATTGATTTTTTAAAAAATATTCTTACACATTTTAAAAATTATTATCCAAGGTACAACTATTTTAAAAAATTCACATAGTAACACATTATTTGGTTAAATACAATAATTATAAAAAATTATATCAACCTTTCCTCTTTTTAAAAACCAAAAATCAAATACAAAAAATAAAACATCACAGTTTATAAAAGCCCATGTGTAAAAATAAAAATTAAAAAAACCACAATTAAAAACTAGCCTCATTTGCATAAACATAAAACAAAAACCTTCCAAAACCATTTTAAAGAGCCCGGCACCGCCGGGCAAAATATGCTAGTCAAATTATAAACAAACAAGCAAGAGGGGTAAAAAACATAGAGACACACAGAGAGAAAACAAAGCCATAATAAACCAGAGTGGTTTGTCCATAAGCAGCTCACGACTGAGTGGGGGCAGGACATACTCTGAGATTTTGGAGAGTGGTTTGGTCCATTAGCTGCTCCATATTGGTTTATTATGGCCTTGATAACTCATTGTTGTTCTGTTTTCACAAGAAAGCAAATTAACAGATGTTTGTGGAAATGCTAGGTTGGCAGGAGCCGGGACAGACAATGGGGACTCACTCCCTGGCAGTGGCTAAACTGTTGTACTACAGCCAAAACATTGTGAATAAGATCCTGACGGGGATCAAGGTAGACTCAGCCTTCCATCCTTCTGAAGTTAGTAAAATGAGTACCCCGCATGTTGGTATCTTTGCTAATTGCTATTCTGGTGCCCCCTGGGACACAAGCCCCAGACGCCCCATTCTGGCCTGTTCCTCATTCCCCTCAAGCCGCCTTGCCTCTCGTTGCAGATCAGGAGTGCCCAAACTACGACCTGTGGGCCGGATGCAGCTCCTGACACCAATTCATCCCCGTACGTTTTAGCAGTGGCAAGGGTGTCGGGGGCCGCATCCAGCCTAGGGGCCGTAGTATGGGCAATCCTGGTTTAAGCAGAGAAAATGGCAGCCTAAAAATCTATCTCATCCTGTTGCAAAACAGATGGCAAGATGTGTTTTACTTCTGCTTCTGGTGGGAGGAGCTGCACGACTGGCCCACAGGCTCAAAAAGTTTGGGCACCCCTGTTGTAGATAAAGGCAAAGGTCTTCAGGGTCGGCTGAGAGAGAGAAGAAAGGCCCGTGTCAGGGCTCGAAGGAATGAAGATGGCTTCTGGTGGGGGGCGCCCCTCTCTGCCTTGGCTGGGCTGCTCGTGTGAGCGGGGCTCAAGTCAGGTGCTTTGCTCGCTCCTCAAAGGAGACCAGAGGTTGCAAGGAGTGTTGAAGGCAGGAAAGAAAGCATCTGTTTCCTATTCCCCCCCCCTCCCCACAAAGTTAATGCATCTGGACTCAGGCGGAAAGCCACTGTGGTGCAAGTTTCCCCAGAGATCTTTTGGGGAGAGGGAGGGAGGGAGGGAGAGAAAGGACAAGGCAAAGCTTCATTTTCTTGCTGGCGATTTCAGACAGACAGTCGGTCCAGAACTTTTAGCTGCTTTCTTTCTCAGAGCATTTCTATACCGCCTTTCATTGAGATTTTTTTTTTTTTTTTGGGGGGGGGAGAGCTCCAGTGGTTTGGAAACAAGAATGACAGGGGTGGTGGTGAATTGACAACAGATCAATTTATTCATTTAGTTATGCAGAAAAAGGAGTGGGATGAGGCGATGGGGAGACACACCTCCACTTTTCTCATTACAGTAATACCCATACCTGTCAAGCGCAGCTCCGGAGATTACGGGACCTGCGCAGAAACGTTCTGCGCAGGTCATTTCTACACATGCGTAAAAGCCTTCTACGCAGAAACGTTCTGCACAGGCCGTTTCTACGCATGCGTAGAAGGCTTTCACGCATGTGTAGAAGGGTTCTACGCATTCCCTTCTGCACAGAGGCCTTCTATGCATGCGTAGAAGGGTTCTATGCAAGTGTAGAAGGGTTCTACACATGCGTAGGGTTCTATGCATGCGTAGAAAGGACCTGCGCAGAAGGGATGCATAGTAACTCCTTTCCCCCTGCTGCCAAATTACGGGATAGCGGCAGCTACGGGCGGGAAAGGAAGAGAATCGGCGCGAAAATACGGGAAATCCCGGCCAATCCAGGATACTTGCCAGGTATGGTAATACCTCATACAAAGTCCGCTTCGTACAACATTGAATTCATACAATATTGCCTAATTCCTTGAAAAAAGTTGCCTCATACAAAGTCGCTGCGATTTTGTATGAGGCATTGGGGTTTTTCCCAGGTTGCATTGTGCCTGGGCAGGATAAAAGGCAGGACACATCCATGCATTGCTCTTGTGGGTTTTGCATGAAGCGAAGAGTGCTTAGGAGTGGTTTTGAGCGCGATTTTGGATTTTTTTGAATTTTTTCATCAGAATTTTTAGAAGCATTCCTGGGATTTTTGCAGCATTCTTCAGGTTCTTGGACAATCAGGGTTGTTTGACAAGTTTTTGTAATGTTTTTAGCCTTTAGACAATGATTTCTTAAAGTGCTGTCAGTTTCCTGTTTCCTTGACTTTGCCCTGAAGTCTGTGCTGTTACAATACAATGTATCTCTATGGAAATGATGTTGTACGAGGCATTGCGGCAAGGATTTGGACGTTGTATGAGGCATTGCGGCTAGGATTTTGCATGCCTCATACAAAGTCCAAATCCGTATAAAGTCCAAACTTGTGGAACCAAGTTTGGACGTTGTATGTGGTATCACTTATTTATCTAAATAGCAAGGCTCTTTCTTTCAAATACCTGAAAGCAGCTTTCTATCCAGACAAGGGGTGCCCAAGCTTTTTGGGCCGTGGGCCAGTCATGTGGTTCAGGGAGCTACTATGGCCCGGGGGCTGGATCTGGCCCCCCCATGGCAATTCATATGTCCCACAAAGCCCTCGTCGCTCCTGGAAGCGGAAGTAAAACGCGCCTGTATGGGCACGTTTTACTTCCGCTTCCAGGAGCAATTCAAGTGGCTAAGCAGCCCTGAGTGATGTTTTTTCATCAGGAGGGTGGGATATAAATCCATAAATAAATAAGTAAGATGCTGACTGGAAGGCGGGAGGTCAGCAGTTTGATTCCAAAGTACTGTAGGACAGAATGAGCTCCCGTCTTTGTCCCTGCTCCTGCCAACCTAGCAGCTCGAAAGCAAGACGTTGCAAGTAGATAAACAGGGACCACTTCGGTGGGAAGGTAAACAGCGTTCTGTGCACTCTGGTGCCTAGTCGTGCCTGCCACATGTCCACATGTCTGCAGAAGCAGATAGCGCTTTGAAACAGAGATGGAGCACTGAACCCTAGAGTCGGATACGACTGGCTTTCGAGCGAGAGAAACCTTTACCTATGGCATGGCACGTTTTACTTCCACTTCCGGGAGCGACGAGGGCTTTGTGGGCCGGATGAATTGGCATCGGGGCCGGATCTGGCCCCTGGGCCATAGCAACCGGCACCCCTGATCTAGACAAATAATGAGAAAAGTGGAGGTGTGTCTCTCACCCCTGAAAGAAAGAAAGACCGTGTCTTGGCCCTCCCGTCCTGGGTGTCCCTCGCGCGTCGTGCCCCCCCCCCCCCTCGAAGTTCTGAATGGCTTTACAGAAGTTTCCCTAAAGTGTGACTTTGAAACTCGACTTTCCTTCTTCCAAGAACCATCGAGGAGGAAAAGAGAGCGGCTGCTAGCTGCTTGCTTTACGCGGGGTGGGTGGGTGGAGAATTGTCTTATAAGACTAGAGGTCCGTCCCCATCCCCCACCCCCCTTGCCTTTCCTCGCACAGGTCAGCCGGTGCCTCCTCTCTCTGCCCCCCCCCCCCTCTTCTCTCCCTTGCGAATAAAAGGGAGGGGAATCAGCAGCAGCGCTGGGGGCGAGGACAGGAGGAGGAGGAGGAGGGGCGGCAGCAGATGCTGCTGCTGTTGGTGGGGCTCTCTTTGGCCAGGGAGCGGGGGGGGGGAGAGAATTGCTGGGGGGCTGATCACACCGCTACGAAGAGCCGCTCTCGTCTGCCCAGACGGCAAGAGCAGAGCGCCTGCCTGCCTGCCTGCCGTCCAGGAAGACAGAGCCAGATCGCCTCCTCTCCTCTCGCTGCTTTCCCCCCTTCTTAAGGAGCGGCTCCTTTCTTGACCATCCACTCCACCCCAAGATCCCTTCGGGAAGATCCGTGTCGTCCCCACCAGCATTGCACATTTACAGATCTTAAAGGGGGTGGGGGTGGCGATCAGTCCTTGACTTTCCTGAGCCCCTTTTTTCCCCTCCAACTTCCCGTGAACTTTTTTTTATTTTTATTTTTGTAGGACTCGCTCCCCCCCCGCCCCCCCCCCCCCCCCGTGGGGAGAATCTGGTCCGGATCCCCAGCAGCAGGAGGAGGAAGGCTGCGAAACCCCTATCTAACCCCCCTGTGTAGGGAAGACAAGAGCGCCCCCCGGAGGCCGGCTTGATGCGTCGTCGGGGCTGCTGCTGCCAGGCCGAGGGTGCCGCCGTCGGGGCGGGGGCGATCATGCGGAGGCTGCTGCTGCTGCCGCCGCCGCCGCCGCCTCCCGCCGCCTTCCTGGCGGCCGTGGCGGCGGGCCTGCTGCTGGCCGCCGTCGGGGCGCCCCGGGCGGCGGACGGGGCGGCGTGCGAGGCGGTGCGCATCCCGCTGTGCAAGGCGCTGCCGTGGAACATGACCAAGATGCCCAACCACCTGCACCACAGCACGCAGGCCAACGCCGTGCTGGCCATGGAGCAGTTCGAGGGCCTGCTGGGCACCCGCTGCAGCGCCGACCTGCTCTTCTTCCTCTGCGCCATGTACGCGCCCATCTGCACCCTCGACTTCCAGCACGAGCCCATCAAGCCCTGCAAGTCCGTCTGCGAGCGGGCGCGGGCCGGCTGCGAGCCGGTGCTCGTCAGGTACGGCCACGCCTGGCCTGAGAGCCTGGCCTGCCACGAGCTGCCCGTCTACGACCGGGGCGTCTGCATCTCCCCGGAGGCCATCGTCACCGCCGAGGGGGCCGGTAAGTCAGTCCCAGTCCCCGTCCCCCTGCTTGTGGCCACCTTCCCTCCCCGTCCCTCCAGCGCCACCGACGGGGAGAGAGAGGGAAGGAAGGAGAGAAAGGAGAACAGCGCCTCCCTCCCTCTTTCTCTCACCCTCCCTCCATCTTTCGGTGACCTCTCTGAAGCCCCTTACCCTGACCTCTCTGAAGCCCGCCAGCCTTCCCATCAGAGGAACCCTTCAGCTTTACCCTCTCTCGGGCCCCAGACCTAAACTCGACGCCTGTCAATCATTCCTCTCCCTCCCCCCCCAAAAAAACCCCCTCAAAACATCCCTTCATTATAGCAGGGGTGCCCAAACCGTGGCCCGTGGGCCAGATCCGGCCCCCGACGCCAATTCATCCGGCCCATGCCGCCTTCGTCGCTCTTGGAAGTGGAAGTAAAACGTGCCCGTACGGGCACGTTTTACTTCCACTTCCAAGAGCGACGAAGGCGCCATGGGCCGGATGAATTGGCGTCGGGGGCTGAATCCAGTGATGCACTGAGGCCGGTAGCGGAAATTACCCCACGCCCCGCCCACCTGGCCGGCAACGGCCACCTCCCTACCCCAATGCGCAGGATGTTTGGGCATCACGATAGTTGTGCTGCTCACGCCAGTCGTTCCTCCCTTCCCTTCCCTTCCCTCCCGCTGAGTCCATTGCGCTGCCCATTAAGAGTCACCTGGATCTGGCCCACAGGCCACAGTTTGGGTACTCCTGGTTTAAGCAGAGAAAATAGCAGCCTAAACTCTATCTCATCCTGTTGCAAAGCAGATTGCAAGGCATGTTTTACTTCCGGTGGGAGGAACCACGTGACCGGCCTGCTGAACCACATGACTGGCCCGCAGCCCAAAAAGTTTGGGCACCCTTGCTCTATAGGATCACTTTTTTTAAAAAATCAAAATTGTGCAAGCTTTCATGATTCAAGATCACTTCTTCAGGCTAAAAGTTCATGGCATGATGTTCACGCATTTATTCTTCCTCCAGTGAGCCATCCCTTGACTGACAAGCCATGAAGGCCAGACAGTCCCAACTTGTCATTTCTACCCATTGTCCCCATCAAAGCCCATGGCACAAGTAAGCATCAAAGCGTGCCCAGCTTATAATCTCCTCAGACTCCCCCTCTTCACTGATCCCAGGAAACATAGCTGCGAAGCTGGGACCAGCCCGACTTAGGCTAAGGTGACTGTTCCAGGTTGCCAACACATGGGGTCAGGAACAGCCACCCCCCCCCTTTTTTTTTTTGGCTGTGTTGGAGAAGAGATGTCTATATCACCACATTGCTGGCTTTGAGCCCCTTGTAACCTGTTTTGTGTATCATGTGGGCCTCTTAGTAGTGTTAAAACAAGGTTCATCTGAGCGTCTAGTTAGCTTTCTCTGTAAAAGTTTTACTTTGCCTCAAGCAGCTACAAAATCAGGGTCAACTTACATAGGTCAACTTCCATGTTGCCTCCTACTAGCCAACAATGCTCCTCATCTTCCTGACCTATAAAGACCTGAACTCCCATTAAATTTCTCCTTAGGCAACATGGTTGAAGGTTGCCTGTCCTTCTCATGCTTGAAGTAGGAATCCCTCTACTTACTTGAAATCAGGAAGCCACATCTTTAATTCCTCTGAAGTCCTTCACTGAAATGATCCAGTGCCATAACTGTATCCTTTCTGGCCTCAAACCACAGAGACGCCGTCTCTCTTCCCTGATCCTCTCTTCTTCCTTTGGTGTTTCCACCAAAGGTGATCAGGCAAGAAACACACTGCATACTAATTTTTAACTCCAGGATCAGACAAAAATATTATTGCTGGAATGAGGAGAACAAGGGTCTCTGAATTTGGATGGACTGCACTTGCCAGCTCTGGTGGGAGTTGCAGCCCAACAATATCTGTAAATGGTCAACTATCTATTCAAATGATTGCCTTCTAGGAACCTTGACTGATCCTATGATGAAGTCACTTAAACCCATGACCATCACCACTTTCCATGAGACATGTGGGGAAGCTTGGCCTTTTCGGGATAGGGCTTCTGGAAACAGTAGTCCAAAACATCCAGAGGACCAAAGATCACCTCACCATCACCAAAGAAGAAGAATTTTTTGTGCTGTGCTGTATGCAACACTAGATGCTTGGCAAATGTGCAGAGTTTGTATAAGTGTATATATGCGTATATACAGGGTCCTTTTTGAGTTATGCACTGGAAAACACCCACGTAGTCCTTAAACTAAGGGACTTCTGCCTGTCATTGTCTTCAATGACTGTCGTAACATGGGGCTACTTTGAATTTTATCTCTCTGAACACCCCTCCCCTCATTCTCTTTTCATTATATTTTATGTTTCTCACTGTATTCTTTACAGTCCAACTCCAAGATCTTGTCAGCTGTCCTGTGATCCAGTTGCTCTCAGGCTGAACCACTACAGACTGCTCTTTCATATCTCATATCACAGCTCCTTTTCCATAGAAGACTAGATACCAAAGGAAAAAAGTTCTAGTCTTTACGTTCTGGTTTTGTTATCTGTAAGTGTGTTTTAAAACATCATGCAGAAACATTAAGAACTACGGCTCTCTCATAGCTGTTTCAGATCGTGTCATTCAAGAACTGTAGCCCTGTTTCTGAGTTATGCCCCTTCCATGTGCTACTTTCCCCATTCCTGTCTAGCACTTGCTTCAAATCCCTTTGCAAACTCTTAAGTGAAGGTCAGGAAGTTGTTGGTGAGTTGAGCTCAGAGGCAGCTGGATGGTGCTTTGTGCCTCAAAAGTGAATTGAATCCAAAGGTGGCTTTTCAGAAACAATTATTAACTGAACACTCAGAGGACTGAACTAGACCTGACACATTGTAAAACTCTATCACCTTTTCTTTCAACCCCAGATGCGAGGGAAAGCTGTTTGGTGAGGAGAGCATGTGAGACTGGAGATTGTTTTAAGCTGGCAAGGAGAGAATAAAGCCCTTTACTTCTCATTCTCACCATCAGGATGGCTTTTTAAAAAGAAGAAAGGGATGCAGATACTCTGTACAACTTTCCCGTGATTTTTAGCTGGACCGGCAAGGGATGGATGGGGGGGACCTACATCCCCCCCTTTCTTTCCTTCCTCCCTGGCCTCTGACTTCTGCCACCAGCATGAAATTCTATCCCAGTGTAGTATTTTGGGGAGCAGCAGGAATGTAGCTTTACAGCAGGGGATGTCTTGTTTAGAAAGAACAGCAGAAAAGATCTGAATACTGAGAAATAGAGACGGAGAGGGAGAGGCTGCGCCATTGAAGAAAGACGTAGAAATCTCAAATAGGAAGATTTTTAAAAAGAGCTGGGCATTGCGTTCACCAGAACGGAATAGCTTTTACTTTCACTTTTGTTGTTATTCAATGAAGATCTCTAGGCCCTGTTTGGTTTAAAACCTTTTAAAGCCAGGGGCCGGGTCACGCTCCCTCAGACAGCTTTGTGGGCCAGACGGCCATTTTGCCCTTCCTCCACCACATGGCACTTCCTGGTGTGGTGGAGGTGGTGGTGGGCCACATGAAATGGTGCTGTGGGCTGCATCTGGCCCACAGGCTGCAAGTTGAGAACCCTTGGTTTAAAATAATGCAACCTCCTCTACTAAGAGCTAGGGCGATATAGTGTGCTAAACCTTGTGTGTGTGTGTGTGTGTGTGTGTGTGTGTGTGTGTGTGTGTGTGTGTGTGTGTGTGTGTGTGTGTGTGTGTGTGTGTGTGTGTGTGATGTGCCGTTAAGTCAATTCTGACTTACACCAACCCTAATACATTTTCTAAGTTGTGACATATTTAAGCAGTGGTTTTAGCAATTTCACCCACTTGGTGGATTTTTATTCTTACGTGGGGGTTTGAACCCAGATCTCTTAACCCATCACACTAGAACTAGAACCAGAAAACTGAACTGGAAATTAGGGAGATTCAAGTATGGATTCTCAGTATCAGGAAACTCACTTAGTTATTCTTTCTCAGCTGTATCTACCCTGCAGGATTGTTGTAAGGTTAAAGTGGGAAGCTATGTACAATGACATGAGCTCATTGGAAGAAAGGTGGAATAGAAATGTATTAAGTAAGAACAGTAGAAGTGGTGGCAAAGTAGTGCTGTTAGATTACGCTAGTCCTTCCCAGGATGCCAATAAAATGGTACCAGGAAGATACTGTCAGAAGTATAAGCTAGTTCATTCTTTCATAATGCAGGAAAGTTACTTTTTGGACTACACCTGAAATAATCCTTCAGACAGCATGGCCAGGTCTAAGATACAGATAACCCTTGAAATGAAAAGAGTGTTTTAAATGGTCTAAGACTAATATTGATGGGCTTGAAAACATCTACAAGACTTTAACAAAGGGTCACAGCAAAAACGAAAAAGTTACTGGCTCTTGTCAAAATGATCATAAATTAATAGATTTGTCACCACCAAAGCATTTGTTTTTCATATAGGTTTTAACAGAAGGACAAGGATTGTTTTGGTAGACTTATGAGACATTTATCATGGCTACTGGTTTGTTTAGGATTGGGACAGAAGACTGAGTAAGGAAATGAATTGGGTGCCTAGGTAGAAAATCCTCAGTGTTAACTTGTTTTCACCTACCTCCAGATTTTCTGATCTGGCCTCTAAAAGACAGAGAAAACAGTCAAGGACCATTCAAAGGTACACTCATAGTCATCATGATTGTGGTCATAAACATGGTAGAGAAAATAAATGGGTGTACAGAGCCAGCTGCTGTGGGGTCTGTGGTTTTGGAAATTCATTTAGCAGTACTTCTGTAATGAGAGTACTCCCAGAGCAATAAGTTCACAATGGGGCAATCATCTTTCTTTGGCTTCTGCCTTTGCCTGGGGTTCTTTGCCAAGGAGCTTCTTGGAAAAGAGTCTTGTTTACTCGCGGCCTAGTAAGACACCGTGGGATGACCAGAGGCAACATATGGTGGCTTAAATTCCTTTGGATTAATTGAGCTTGAATTCTAAAATTAAATCCATCAGAGGCAGTGATTTAAATAAGACTGAAGTGTGCCTCATTTCTACAATTCACCATGCTTTTGAATACTGGTGGAGCTTACCCACTATGCCTGATCATGGAAATCACAGAGTTTACCCAACATGACTGAGAGGGCTTCCACTGGCATTTGGAGGTATGAGATAACTTTGTACAGAAACTCTTGAAATGCCGAGCCACTCATCCATTGTTTCAGTGCGCAAGTGAGCTGACAGGGCATGATCCTGGCCTAAAAGCCCATGCTGATTTTTACTGATCCTCTTACTCAACAAACCAGTAAACTCTGTTTAAATTGATAATGATGAAAATTTCTACCTATTGGGAAGAAGGAAGTGGCTGAATCTAAACAAGCACCTTGCCACATATGTATTTTTTGCAAACATACACGTAATTTTCTGAGTGTTGGAATATTAACATTGTGAGCCGCCCGGAGTTGTTCCGGCGAGTGGGGTGGCTATATAAGTTTGAGCAATAAATAAATAAACAAATAAACACAGAGCTCTAGATTAAGACTGAAATCCAGCTGGTGGCCCTAACTAGAGAAGGCCCCATTGCACCAGTGGGATTACCATTCATGCAGAAGGTTTGCTTGATATGAACAATTTCCACCCAAGACTCCACAAAACTGGGATGGGGTCATATGGGAACTGACTGACATAAACACAGTGTTGGCTGAGAGGTGAAGACATTTGTATTGGGCAGACTTTTGTCTGCTTAGGTGCTTGTTTTGTTGAAAGACTCTGTTCGTCTAGGATTGCTATTGTGAAGTTTCAGCGCCTGAGGAAATTTGCCATGCTGGCTAGATGATTGTGGGAACTGTAGTTCAACCAAGTAACCATATTTGGTCTTTTGGCGCATTTGCTCTTTTTTGTGTCTTTTCTTTCATGCATTCATAATAGCCTATAATGATAGGCCCTTCACTTTTCCTTCTGTTTATATATGTCAGCGGGTTCCGCGCTAGTTGGACCTTGCATAGCTTCATACTGGTGTGTACCTTTAAAACGCCAGGTTTTTGTCTTGAGTTGAAACCTTTGTTGTTCCTCTGAGCCTTTGGCTCAGCTGAACAGCGCAGCTTGGTCCCGTCTCCCTCCTGAAACTAATTCCAGCTTCTGCTGTGTATTTTGACATCTGCTCTTCAAGCTCCAGCCATTCTAAATCTTCACTCCCTGGGTCTGTCTATAGACAGAGTGCAGACTGTTTTTGCAGCTGCATTGGGGTTGATACCTGCTGGGATGGTTTCAGCGCAAGTGGTTTTGAGTGCCCAGATGAGGAGTGAGTTTGTGAATAGTCTCACACTGAAGTGTTTGCAGAGGCCTTCCTCTGTAGCGCAGAGATGCTTTCCAATGTGCCTTCAAAACAGATCTGTACTGAAACCAAGCTTGGCAAAGCCTGTAGCCATTTAAAAGCAGTCACATTCAACAAGAGAAGAGAAGTCGTTTCTGTCAAATTACCCCAAGTTACCTATTACCAAGGACCACAAGTAGCACAATAGTGTCATTGAGTGATTCCAAGGGTGGAATCCATGAACACTTTCTTTCACTGAATGGGAACATGATGGCATTCTAAATTCTGAGTTTACAAAAAAAGAAAGAAGAAGAAGAACAAACACTCCATCCACTATATAGAAGCCATCTCTCCCCCGCCACCTACCAGAAATACAAATTTGCCTTCTAAAAGTAGAATAAAGCATTTCTATTCTTGTTAGTTATTCATTTAAAAATGGATCCATAATTCTGGAATTGAGAATATTGTCTTTGTGCCACGTAGCTGACACATGTCACAGTATGCTGCCATTTTGAATGGCACATCCTCTAGGCCAGCATCCAGTGGGTGCCATTGGTCCCACAAACAAAACAGGCAGAATCAGTGGAGGAACAGAGAGAGAAATCAGATGGGGCTGATTTGGAATTGGTTTTGTGGCTTCTGCCTCTAGTCTACAGCTACAAGGAAATACAATATAGATTGATATTGCCCTAATTACAATGTGTTACATACAATTAATTTTATTGCCGTAGCCACAGTAGAATTGATTAAAGAGATCAGTGAAAGAGCCGTAATCAGTGGTATGGTGGTCGATTCTGAAATGCAGCTGATTTTCATGACAGTCCCATTAGCCATGCTCACAATAGTGCAGACATCTGTTTTGACTTATATCCACAAACAAGTTCTAGCAGTTTTCATCTTTCATCAAGTCTGTCATGAAAGTAAATAGGTCTTAATGACATTCTGAATCATATTATATACTAGCAGGGGTGCCCGGCTTTGCCTGGGTGGTCCCAACCCGGCTAGCTGAGTGCCACTGTTGCCCGGTAAACTCACTGTGGGAAGGAAACACACCCAAGAGCAACCAATACAATAATATAAATTCAACTGATATATACTGTTATGGCAAAGATAGTAGACTGTGTAATAACATGCAAAAATGTCTTTAATATATCACATGTAAAAATAAGTAAAATGATTACACAGAAACAAGAAGCAAGTTGCTAATGACCAAACTCACGACATACAAGTAAACGCCCACCCATCTTCAAAGTCCTGCATACAACTAAGGTATGGTAACAACAAAGTCTGATAACAACAAAATCTCCCTATGAACTATGTCCATATCCCAAACAGCCCCTATGTGCAATAGTATAAAAGCTCGCTGTAGACTTCTAGTCTATAAACAGTTTTAGAGTGATGAATGAGCTGCAGAACCACGTCCAGGTGTAAACATCGTGGCGTTAAACCCCAAGGGAGAATGAAAAAGTAACATCCGTGCAGGCTGAAGAGCAGAGTGGGGTGCTAAGACTCAAGTCTCGATGTCCCTCCGGTAAATGGACATTTCGTACAAAGATGTACGAAATGTCCATTTACCGGAGGGACATCGAGACTTGAGTCTTAGCACCCCACTCTGCTCTTCTGCCTGCACGGATGTTACTTTTTCATTCTCCCCTGGGGTTTAACACCACGATGTTTATACCTGGATGTGATTCTGCAGCTCATTCATCACTCTAAAACTGTTTATAAACTAGAAGTCTACAGCGAGCTTTTATACCATTGCACATAGGGGCTGCTTGGGATATGGACATAGTTCATAGGGAGATTTTGTTGTTATCAGACTTTGTTGTTATCGGACTTTGTTGTTACCATACCTTAGTTGTATGCAGGACTTTGAAGACGGGTTGGCGTTTACTTGTATGTCGTGAGTTTGGTCATTAGCAACTTGCTTCTTGTTTCTGTGTAATCATTTTACTTATTTTTACATGTGATATATTAAAGACATTTTTGCATGTTATTACACAGTCTACTATCTTTGCCATAACAGTATATATCAGTTGAATTTATATTATTGTATTGGTTGCTCTTGGGTGTATTTCCTTCCCACGTTGTATATTTACACCCCAGCCGCTTTCTCGTTCTCGTATATCTTCGGTAAACCCACTGGCCAGGGGTGAGCCTGTGATGTGAGCTCGGTGATGACATCACAATCCCACCCTCTTGGCCTAGCACTGGGGCAGACACAAACCCTCCTGTCAAATATGCCCCCGTCTTTGCAGATCAATTTTGGGGGTAAACCCCCCTCCCCATGGGCTTTGGGACCCCGACAATGACCTGCTCATGTGGGCAAGGTACATGTGTGCAGAATTTCACGGGGTTTGGTCAAGGTGTGCAGCAGCCCATTCCGGATACAGTACCCACACCTCTGCTTTATAGGTATAGATTATTATTATGTGCTGTCAATCCAGATGTGTTGTATAGTGACCATAACAAGGCTTTCACAATAAGTAGGTGAGAGCAAACAAGATAAAACAATGACAAAAAATGCTGTGGAACCTTAAAGACTAACTCTTGTACAGTATTTTAATGTTAGTTTTCATGGATCAAGTCCACTTCAGCAGACATAACAGTGGATATGGCTATCCACTACATTAAAATACAGGAGTTAGTCTTCAAGGTGCCACAGCGTTTTTTGTCTTCAGTCAATCAAAAATCAATCAAACTTTATTGCGGTCAATGACCAGTGCAGTAAAAAGGGTTTAAGTGCATGAAATACAGTCAAAATGCATCCCCACAAACACAAGTTCATGGAGGACAAGGGTATCAATGGCTATAATTATGGATACTTAAGGACAACCTTGGGGTTGGAGAGATAGGAGGACAAGGGTATCAATGGCTATAATTATGGATACCTAAGGACAACCTCCGGGTTGGAGAGATAGGAGGACAAGGGGATCAATGGCTATAATTATGGATACTTAAGGACAACCTTGGGGTTGGAGACATAGGAGGACAAGGGTATCAATGGCTAATAATTATGGATACTTAAGGACAACCTTGGGGTTGGAGAGATAGACAGGATATCTCTCAATGCCATTTCCAGGGAATCCTAAGCAGGTGAAGGCATCTGCTTGGGAATACCCTGAAGGAAATGGTGAGCCACTGTGTGAGACAGAATGCTGGACTGGAAGGGCTGTGGCCTGTTCCAGCAAGGCTGTTCTTATGTTCTTATGAATTAAAACAAAATAGGATAAAACCAGTTTTTAAATTTATGCTACATTTGGGACAGGTATCTGGTTTAAAAAGAATAAAACAATACATAAAACAGTTTAAAAGTTATAGTTACAGTTATAAAATAAGAATAAAAATGTCTATATATAAATGCACATAGTGGATATAATTACATGAGTAGGATATAAAACAGATTTACTAGGGCAAAATAAAAATTGTTATTATTGGTTTTTAACCTGTCCCCACTGTAGCTGGTTCTCCCTAATGCTACATACCCTGGTAGCCCTCCAGGCAAATCTGGCAACAGCGGCCATCAGGTCAGTGGTTCTATCTGAGAGCATGGCTCTAAACATATGGTTATTCAACTCAATCTGAGGGAAGGCAGCAATGAGGTCACATCTAAGGTTGTCATAAAACTGGCATTCTAGGAGCACGTGTTCAGATGTCTCCACCTTCCCGGCCTGACAGATACATAAGCGCTCTAGAACAGGAACTTTCTTAAATAACCCCTCTCTGAATACTGATGGTAACATGTTAAAACACAAAAAGTACATGATCTCCTATGCTCTGGGTTACTTTAGCTGGATAAGTAAGATAAAGGCCTCATATTATTGGGTGGGGGCATTTCAAAGAGCGGACTATTTATTTTATTTAAATCATGTTGCCGATGGATATCCAATATCCTTTGTTTTATTGTCTCTTTTACTCGAGCAGGACCAAGAGAAACAACAAACTGCTTTGAGAGGCTGTATGAAGCCAGTTTTCCTTTGAGAATAGATATCCACGGAGCTGCGGTGGTATCTGACAGCATTAGTTTCAGTAGTCCGGTTGGGGAAAATAACAATTTTAGCCAGTAGATTGACGAACATATCTATAACCTGGACTGAACAGTATACATTCCACTTTCCAGCAGCGTTATAGATACTAGGTGGTATCTGAAGTATAGATCTCAATTATTCTGATTGTTTTTCCTCTAAGCTGGCGATGTTAGTGCCCATCCAAAATGGAGCCCCATATTTCATCTGAGTGAGAGGTTTTGCCAGATAAAGTTTAAGAGCTGCCACAATATTGCGCCTGCCCTTTTCCCAGTATAAATCTGAATTTCTCCTGCACTTTTCTGGGCGTTCATTGCTATGTGTGCAATGTGGGAATTTCTGCAGCCATTAGATTGGAAAATCACTCCAAGATAGTTATAGTGTTGAACTTATTCTATGTGCTGATGGTTTAAGTGCCAGACATATTATTTGGGATTATTAGCAAAAACCATTATCTTTGATTTTGAGTAATTGACCTCCAACTGGTTCAGTTGGCAATAATGGACAAAGAACACACAAGGCCCCATTCCAATGGGAGTTCTTGATAACAACACAGCATCATCTGCATATAGCAGTAATGCTATATGCTTACTAGCTAGTTTAGTTGGATGGAGATCTCTGTGATGTAAATGTTATACTATGTCATTGATGTAAATATTGATCAGGGTGGGTGTTTTTTTTCTTTGTCTTGTTTTGTTTGCTCTCTGATATGCTTGCACAGACTAACACAGCTACCACTTCAAATTTTTTTTTTACAATAAGTGTGATATTTAAGGAATAGTTTTACCAGTTCCAACCCTCTAGTGAGTTTCCATGGCTGAGTGGGAATTTGAACCCAGGTCTCCTGAGTGCTAATCCATCAGTCTATCCACTACACCACACTGGGGATGTTAATGCCATGCCTCCCCTTAATACTTTGGATTAAAATAGGGATAGCTCAAGATCTGCCTGCCTCCGCTCTCCACAGTTTTTGGCTGTCATCAGCTCAATTTCATGTTTTCAAAGGGGTGAGCAAATTGCTGGTGTCCCCACTTCCCTAATCCCTCATTTTCCAGCAGAAAAGGTAAGTTGTAGCTTCAGGAAGACCCTGGAGCAGCTAGTCGTGTTTTAAATAGGTCACTGCCCACGATGCTACCTACCACAATTTTATATCATGAGACACCCATTTTTTCCTGAACCAAAGTAGATCCTGATTTGTTTTTTCATTGTGGAAGTGTGATGGCAATTTTCTAGAGACGCCAAGCTCTGCTTCTGCTGGAGAATATCAGGTTTTTAATTTGAAAAAGGATGTTGATCAGGGTATTAGTTTAGGATTGTGTTCTATGATTGAGTTTTGTATGTTAGCTGTGCCGTTCCTGCTTAGGAGGAAAGCATATACACTTTCACAGCATATTTTATGATTGGGTCATTAGATTAGAATGGAACTCTGAAAAATTTCCCTTCTCTGTTACTCTCAATGCATATAGTTTCTCTTTCCTAATAGTTTTTCTATACAGTATGCAAATTTTTCCGGGGGAAGTTAGCTCTGTTTGTCTGTTCAGCAAAAAGAACAGATTCCTGCCTGCACTTCTATTTGAGGTTTTATGCTTCTGTGGACTGCAGGCCACTACATCACATTTATGAGGCTGATATATAGTAGGTGGTTGTTCACAAAAACTTCAGCCAAATAAAATAAAGTATTTTAAATGCCATAGGGCTCTTGGTTACTATGCAGGATGAGACAGTAGACCAATGTGTTAGCATTCTGGATGAGACTGCTTCAGGCTTAAAAAAATATATAGCACAGAAATGCCAAAAAACAAAAAATGGCCTTCGCTTATTAAACAAGCATACCTGTTTTCTTCTACCTGACATGCTATTTTACCATATGCTAAACAGGATATTCTTGTGTAAACACAGATTTTCTTTTTTTAAAAAAATCCCATTGCTACCTCATTTGATCTAATGGATGGCATCCTTCTCTCTTAGCTATCCCCTTTGCCCTCAAGTCCAAAATGATAAATTACTATTCTCTCCCAAAAAGACATTAAAGGAAGTTTTGAATCTGATGGACAGTTTGTCTCTGGCAGTTTGTTTATTTGTATGTGCTACGTGAACTGTTCTTGTAGCTAATGTTGTACTAATCTGTTTACAGTTTAAAAAATACAAACGATGCCTTTTATTAAAATGCTTCTCCACCAATTATATTGCTGTGCCATGCAGATCTGGACAGTTTTACTTGTATGTTCCACCATGTGAAACAGCACTTACTGTCTAGTAAACATGATGATATTCTATCCCAGTGTCAGGTTTTGGAAGTGACTTGAGCCTCTCCTAAGATTGCAGGGTGAAATCTTATCCTTAATCTTTATTGGGAATATCTCCCATTTCGCTCAGTGGCATTTAATTCCTACTGGGACCTGCTTGTAAATCTTGCAGGCCTGCATCATAGGCATTCGGTTAGCAATTGCTACTATAAACCTGCACTGTTCTTATTTCAATTCTTAATGCTGTGCCTGAGGCTATCATTTCACAAGTCAACAGCTACAGGAGACCTCCTGGTTCATTATTATTCACTGAAACAAACTGATCAAGGTTTGTTTGGGCAGAAAAATAAATGACATACAGAATCTGCTGCCTGAAGCTTCTTGACTCAGTCTAATGGTAGGGCTAGCCCTACCCTTCTCTTCCTTGGCCCTTTCTTCTCAATGCCTTTGAGGTGTATAGATCAAGTGTCCATACGTAAAGCTTGTGCCATGACAGCACAGGTTACTTCCAGGCCCATCTGGTCCACACTGACTTAGTCTGAGGATGGACCCTCCCACTTAGCATGACATTTTTGGCCCTGTTCCCTATCTTTGGCACCAGAGAGCAGATGCAAAGACCCATCCTGATCACCTTCCAGCTGAAGCATTTGCTTTTATGAGGTGCTTGGCTGGTGAGGCTTTCTGGGACAGCTTTCTGCCTAAGAGCTCCATCTGACAGATCCCAGGAGTGAAGCATGAGGTGGATCACCATTCCAGGTAGCTTCCTGTAGTATTTGCAAGGGCGGGGGAAGCTTTCTAGACCTAGTACCTGACATGATATCTAAGGTATCATCGAGGAAGAAATCTATTTTGGTCAGGCAACAGGTGGTTCTCTTTGGCATGTGTGCCATGTGCATGTTCATGTGCAAGTGCAAACTGCCACCCTTTCCAACAGGCTGACTGAAACTTGGGGTTCACTAGACTTCATGACCTGGAGACAATAGTATGACTTTTTCTTTACTGTATGGAGAGCAGCTTTTAATTTAACAGTCACAAAAATGGCATTTCTCTCAACCACCCCGCTCTCCCTTACTTTGATTTTAATCTTTGTCAGATTTATTCATTGTAACTGGTATAATGGATACAATTAAACTTGTGAGGAAGAAAAGAACGGCTAAAATCATCACTTCCTTCATTATCCCACTACAACAAGCAAGGAAACCCTTGAGAAGAAAGTGATATGGAGGAGCTTTCTAAAAGATCAGCATCCTTTGCCCTGTTAGGAAAGCCAGCTGTGGCCATAACACCCTGATATAGTATCATCTCCAGCCTGCTTAGTCCTACGGATTACGTATATCACTGATGGTTGCTACATGTTTGGCCAATAAATGCTTTTTGGGTTTGTGGCCTACTTCCAGTCACATGTCCATAGAATAAAACTCTTTCTTAATCTAGCCTTTATATCTCTTCCTAGGCCCATTATTAGACATTATTTCTGTGTAATCTCAAACCAGAGTATACTGTGGATGTACCTGACCAAAGTTATATCTTTGTCATAAGAATGGTTTCATGAGGACCAGAACAGAAATTGTAGCAGTAAAATGTGCTAATTCTGCATCGTAAAGGAGGGACAGATTTAGCAATGTTTGGTCTGATTTTTGCCAAACCATAATTATTTTAACTCCTTTCTTTCTGAACAAGCCTATTTGAAACCATTCTAGATTTTTAGCACGAACCATAGCTTGTCCTATGAACCATTTGGTTTAGAGAAAATTAAATGGTGATTCAGGTAATAATAATTTCATGTCAGATTTTTAGGGGACTCCCAAATGAGGTTCCTTTCATGTCCCCAAGTGCAGCTCTCAGGTATTGAAACCCAACCTTCCAGTCTCCAGCTCAGCGCCTTAACCACTAAGCCACTGGGGGAAATCTTGTGATTCAAGTAAAATGGTCTTTAGGCCTTTTGCTCCCCCCCCCAACTTTCTCTGAAGAATCAGAGGACCTTTTGGAACAAATTTGAGAGGTAATTCAGAGAGTAAGCAAAGATTCACCTCCACCAATAGAAGTCTATTGTTGGCAGAGGAAAGCTAATTGGATTCTACCCTTAGTAAAAGTGAAGGTTGTCCTTGCTTGAAAGCCAATCGTATCTGACACTAGGGTTCAGTGTTCCTCTCCATTTAGGCAGCCAAGGAGCCAACATTGTCTGTGTCTGCAGACATTTCAGTGGACATGTGACAGGCATGACTAGACCCCAGAGTGCATGGAACACTGGTTATCTTCCTACCAAAGTGGTACCTTTTTATCTACTTGCAGGAGCCAGTGTTGTCTGTCTCTGCAGAGATTTCAGTGGACATGTTCCATCCTTTCAAACTACTAGGTTGGCAGGAGGTGGGACAGATATGGGAGCTCGCTCCGTCATGGAGCACTTGTGTCTTAAACTGACGACCTGCTGACCTTCCAGTCATCAAATTCAGTATCTTAACCACTAAGCTCCTGCAGTCCCGATAGTCTACCCTTAGGTAAACACTAACCACAGATACTGTTTTCATCTTGAAGCCTGTGCTGTCTGTAATCTACTTTCAGCCAAAACAAAGAGAAATATGGCACATATCTGGTGATTTATGAGACTTTTTGTCTCTTAATAGAGAGTGAGAGGGAGGTTAAGAATCCCTCATACTACTTTTAGTTGTAAGAGAGATACTGGGGACATTGTCCAACATTAGAAGTCCTCCCTTTGTTCCAACATCCAAGCACAAAGAGCAACCTAATAAATGTATCACAGGGCAGATCCTCAGTTGACCCAGGCTCAGTTACATGCAGATGGTGCTGGTAACTGGATTTGAGAAGTGTTATCCCAGGCATGTACTTAAAATGTACAATACAGTACTTAAAATGCCTTTGAAGAACGTCACTGAAATATGGAAAGCAAATCTTCATGTTCAAAAGTAGAACTAAATATAACTTTTTAAGAGTTTATTTAATGCAAATGCAATGTTGTAATTAATGGTTCAGTCCTCTGCAAATATTTTATTTTATCCTGCTTCTGGGCCCAAAAAGACTCTCAGAACTGTTAGAAATGTACAGAACCTGGTGGAGCAAGTCTTCCAATGGGGATGGTGAAATGGGCCATCATTTTGTTCTCATCTCCCTCCTACAGCCTTTGGAAATGCTTGTGCACAATAGATTTATCTAGGGCTGTGATGGAGAACTTTGGCACTCCAGGTGTTCTTGGCTTCAATTACCAGAAGCCCAAATCAGCACTCCTGCTGATCAGGGATTCTGGGAATTGAAGTTCCACAACACATGGAGTGCCAAGTTTCGCCATCACTAATCTAGGGCAATTCCCAGATAAGTGGATATCGGATTATTGATTTCTGCTTTTGCCTGAGGAGGGATATACATGATTAGACACTAAGATAGGCTTTAGAAGACTCCAACATTCTCTTTAGGGACTCCTTGTTCTTATGTACCATTAAGGTACCTCCAGTTCAGGGTGGCCCTATGAATTAATGTTTTATAGATTACAGCAAAGGCTTCGACTATGTGGATCATGGGAAACTATGGGTTGTTCTGAAAGAAATGAATGTGCCTCAGTATTTGGCTGTCCTATCTTTAAGATAGAATATGGAGAGACCAAATGATTTCCTATTGGCAAAAGTGTCAGACAAGGGTGTATTTTATCCTCTTATCTGTTCAGTCTGTATGCAGAATATGTCATACAGAAAGTTGGGCTAGATTCAAAGGAGTGAAAATTGGTGGAAGAAACATTAGGAATAGAAGATATGCAGAAGACACTGTTATCATTAGAGAGCAGCAATGATGTGAAATGACTTTTAATGAAAGTGCCAAAACAGGACTGTGGTTGAACATGAAGAAGATATATCATGACTACAGAAGAACTACACAGTTTTAATGCTGACAATGAAGAAATTGAGATAATGAAATAATTTATATACCTTGGTTAAATCGTCAGTCCAAATGGGGACTGCAGCCAAAAAATCAGAAGAAAACTGAGGCTCAGAAGGGGGCATCAATGAGGAATGAGAAATGATCATCAAGGGCAAGGTTTTGTCACCATGACCATCCATACTTTTAAAATCCCAGTCACCATAAAAGCTGGACAGGAAATAAAGCTGACAGGGAGAAAATTGAGTCATTTGAAATTTGGTTTTGAAGGAGATATTTGTGGATATGCTGGACTGCCAAGAAAGACAAACTAGTGGGTACTAAAGCATGAACTGTCTCTGGAAGAAAAAAATGATGGAATTGAGACTGTCATACTTCAAGCACATCACGAGAAAGAGAGAATATCTGGAAAAGACAATGCTGAGAAAGGTTGAAGACAGTAGGAAAAGAGGAAGATAAAATATGAGGTAGATTGATTCCCTAAAGCAGTGGTTTTCAATCTATGGCCTGCAGGACGGATCTGGCCCATGGCACCAAACAATCTGGCCTCCAACCTCACTCGTCACTGCTGCTGCTGCAGCCGCCTCCACCACCGCTGGAATCAGCCACGGACTAATTTATGGCTGTTGTAAACACTTTTGCTACAGCCATAAATGAGTCGGTGGCCATCATAAACATGTTTACTACAGCCGTAAATGTGTCCACAGCTGTCATAAACATGTTTTAGGGCAACGTTTATGGTGAGGGGAACCAGTCTGGCCCATTCAGCTGTCTGATGGTGTGTGATCCGGCCCATAGCTAAAAAAGGGTTGAGAACCCCTGCCCTAAAGGAAGCCACAAGCTTGAATTTCCAAGAACTAAGTAGGGCTGTTGAGGAGAGAACATTTTGGAGATGGATCATTCATACAGTCACCATGAGTCACATGATTATAAGCATGTCTTAGTTTTTTGTGTGATCAATTTCCTCTTGGATACTTGCTTTCATCTTCTGCAGCCTTGGTAGTTGGAATATAGACTTGAATGATGGTTATGTTGATAGGGTTTTCATAGTCTGATATACAGGTACTGTATATTCTTCAGTTAGACCTTGCATTATAGCTTCTACCTGCTTCTGCTACATCTTGCCTCAGTACTAGCGCTGCCTCATTTCTTCTGGTACGTACTGTCATTTCCAGAGTACAACATCTGGTAGTTGTCCAACTGAAAATATCTCATTCCAGTCCACTTTATTTCACTGACGCCAAGCAGTGCAATGTTTCTGAATTCCATTTCTTGCTTTAAGGTTTCCAGTTTACCTTGATTTATACTTCTCACATTCCATGTTCCAATTGTGGGTGTTGTGCAGCATTTGACCTTCACTTTTGTGCATGTCAGTCTTTATTCATCTTTTCAGCCTTAATCTAATTGTGTCAGAGTTTTTCATACTTTTCCCTTTTCTGCAGTAGATTGGTGCTTTCTGACCTGGGACTCTCATCTTCCAGCACTGTCTCTTATTTCATTTTGGATTGTCTCATCATAGGGTTTTCAAAGTAAGGAAAGATCAGCAGGGGTTTACCTTTGCCACCTTCTGTGCAATACTAGCAAAAGTTAGCTGGAGTGTCACAGCTGTTGCCTCCACCAATACCATCTTCAACTGCTTCTGCTGCTCAGTAGCTGCCTTGAAGAGGGTGGAGGCATTTTAGTCTGGCTTCTCAGCTGTGACCCTTCTGCCTTGGATGACCCTGGGAGGATTAAAGCCTTGGAATGGAGTCTGACCTCCTGAGGGCATTCCTCTCAGATTCACTGACACAGCCAAACCCCTTCACATATTAAGGTGTGCATCCAAGAATGGAGGGACACTTTTACTCATTGCAGATAGAGTCCTCCCCCATTAGGTTCCTCAGTTGCTAGGAATATCTATACTAATGTGTTGAATTTCTTTGTAATAAAATATTCTCTGGGGTGTGTTTTTTGTGAGCCACATCTTCTATCAGACTGTTACATATAATCTTAAAGAGCCAATTAACTACAAAGGAAGAACCTCCTCGAAGATAGTGGTACTTCATACCACAATTTTAATCTGTCCCACGGGGCTTGTTGTTGTACGAAAAAATTGCTATACGATGCATGCATCCGTATGGGATGCATCGTACAATGATTTTTTTTTTTTTGCTAAGCGGTTTTTCCCACTGAAAAATAGTTGTACAATTTTTTCCATAGGAAAAATCGTTACGCAAGATGCCATTTCCCCAAAAAACCTAATTGTTATGCGATTTCGTTGCTATACGAGGCGATTGTTGTATGAGGTTCCACTATATTTTTGAACCACAATTGGGTGTAGAAAATAAGTCAGCAAGTGTCATTTTGCCTCTTTATAAATCTATGGTGAGGCCCCATCTGGAATACTGTGTACAGTTCTGGTCGCCATACCTCCAGAAGGATATTATGGAGCTGGAAAAAGTGCAGAGAAGGGCAACCAGAAGGATGAGGGAACTGGAACACCTTCCTTACCATCTGAGGCTGCAACGGTTGGGCCTCTTCACTCTTGAACGACGGCGTCTAAGAGGTGACCTGATTGAAGTTTATAAATCATGCACGGTGTGGACAAAGTAGATAAGGAAAAACTGTTTTCCCTATCGCATAACACTAGAACTAGGGGACACTCCATGAAACTTTTGGGTACTAGTTCTCAAACAAATAAGAGAAAGTACTTTTTCACCCAGAGGATTACTGGTCTATGGAACTCCCTGCCAGAAGAAGTGGTGACAGCTGTCAGTCTTGACAGCTTCAAGAAAGGATTAGACAAGTTCACGGAGGACAAGGGTATCAATGGCTATAATTATGGATACTTAAGGACAACCTCCGGGTTGGAGAGATAGGCAGGATATCTCTCAATGTCATTTCCAGGGAATCCTAAGCAGGTGAAGGCATCTGCTTGGGAATAATACCCTGAAGCAAATGGTGAGCCACTGTGTGAGACAGAATGTTGGACTGGATGGGCTGTGGCCTGTTCCAGCAAGGCTGTTCTTATGTTCTTATGTACCCTGATAATGGCAATCTTGTGTGGCCTGCTAATCCTTCCCACACTAGGTCACGCAAAAGGAACTGCAGAATGAATTCATCAGAAGGTGCCTTCATTTTTGCAGTTTCACGTCTCGCCTAGACACTAAAGACGAAGAAGAAACTACATTCCTTATTCCATAGCCTTGTAAGATAAGGAGAAGGAGCTGGGGAATGGTCTTGGTTGCAGCACATTAAGGAGAGGAAATATTGTGAATGTGGTTGCCTAGATTGAAGGAAAGACCCGAAGAGTTATTCCTGAAGGGGTGTAAGTATAAGGTAGAACCATAATAATGGCAGAGAACGGAAAGACCATCAAACCCAGCCTTGCTAATGGTGGTAAAGTGCTAAAACTCAATGTGGGATCCTATCTCTTTTCAAAACAGTGCCCAATTCTTGTTGTTGTTGTTTTAATTAAAAAACAACAACAGTGACTATATGTGTGAGCTCTTCCACTGTCATCAGTATGGCGGGAAAATACCCTTTGCATATGTCATGTCTCATTTGCCATAGCGCTCTAGGATCATGCAAAATGGAGGATCTCCACTACCCTTTACCAACCTCCCTCACCCCATATTAATAATAGTTTTAGTTGTTCTCTAATATTTAATGTATTAGGATTAAGAATTTCAATGTGCCTGTGTTACGTAATCCAATATTAAAAATACTAACGCTTCTTTGCCTGTTTAACACTTCATGCCAGATTTCCCTATGGATTCTAATAATGGCAACTGTAGAGGCACCAGTGGTGGTGAGTATAATTTTTTGTTATCTTGTAAAATCATTACCTCCCCGCCCCTTATCTTTTTATTCTTGTGTTGAGACCAGATCTTAACAATAACAGAAGCGACACAATACTTTTGTACTCGATAAAGCTTTGTCTGGAACATTGCATAAGCCGTGTGTACTGTGCCTTTCAACATGTACAGTATTACCGCAGTTATCACTGATCTTAAGCACATTATTTACTCAAAAAGGGAGGCCGATGGCAAAACCAAAGACAGGATAGGGAACAGCTTCTCCAGTCAAAGCTATGTTCATCGGGTTTGAGAAAGAGGAGTTATTAAGCGTATAGTCCTGGGGCGGAGGGTGGGGGCTGAAAATGCTGCTAATTGTCTTTTAACTACTGTATTTGGAACCAGATGTAGTTCAACCCTATATTAATTTAGGGACTTCCTCAAGAAAATCACTTTGAAATAAAAATGCTGAAAAAATTATTCCCCTGAGGAGGGCCCTACAGGGCTAAAATGTGTCAGACTCCATAGAATACCTGTAATAAAAGAGAAAAAGATAAGATTTGGCATACTGAGGGTTTTATCCCCCTCCTTGCTTCATTACAGCAGAACCCGGCATAACGAAAAAACTCCGTTCCACTGAGCTCTTCGCTATGCGGTTTTTTGTTATGTGGTTTCCTATAGGAGATGCCCCGCATAACGGGGAAAAAAGTTTGTTAACCGGGGTTCCCATTAAGCGGGTATACCCCGGTTACCAAAAACCCCGCATAATGAAAAAAAATTCATTATGCTGGGTATTGCCATTGCATAACAAACGCTTCGTTGTGCGAATTTTTCGCTATACGATGCGTTCCTTATGCGAGGTACCACTGTACGTTGCTGAAAGCCCATGGGTTTTGGTTTAGTACTTTTGGTTTCATTAAGGCCTACAGAAGCCAGCTCAGCAGTTAACTGATACTTCATCTATTGTAGTCATAGTGTGACACTTAAATGCAAGCATAGGGGAATTTAGGATCCTAAGAAACTTGCCTGGTTTCCAAGCTTGCCACTGGTTAATCTAGCTCAGAAGTACTTATGCTGACAAGATCTTGCTCAGCAAGGGTTTCAGGGAAGAAAAAGGCTGTTTCCCAGCGTCATTTTGAGAGGATAGTTGTTGAACCTGGGCTCTTCCATTGTAATGCATGTGTTCTGTCACCACGTTAAGGCATTTATCTTTCATTTTTCTGTGTCCCTGCTTCTCAACATGCATGGATTCTCCGTTATGGACTTGACAGCAGGAATGAACAATGTTGGACCTCCCAATGTTCTTAGCTGACACATTTCATCAGCCTTAGGCAGTACAGCAAAGGTGATGGGATATGGGAGTTGTGGTCCAGAAAGAGAGGTTGCCCATGCATGGTTCAGTCACTCACTTTTTCATGGGTTTGCATAACTTTAGAATTCTATTCCTATTTTTTTTAAAGTTTGTGTAGATGAGAGCAATTTAACTAGAAAAAATCACTTGAATTATAGACGCCGGCTTTCTCGGCATTCATGATTTGTTAAAGAAGTAAAGCGGGAATGCTAATCACATTTTTACTCAAAAAGTAAGCCCAATGGAAACAGTGGGACACATTCCCAAGTAAACATGCCTAGGATGGTGAATCTTAGGTTCGAATCTTGCTTCTTTCCTGAACTCAAAAGACCTTTGTGAAAACATTAAATCTCAACCTTGCATCTGCAAAGTGGAGATAACAATATTGGCCTTATCATGCAGTGTTGTCAAGTTTGTAGCTAATAAATAAGTAAATTTGTGTAGAAAGCCCTTGAGAAAAGCAGAGATGAGGTAGCTTTCGCACCATCCCTTGCCATTAGTTGTGCTGGCTGCAGCTAAAGTGAATTATACCTACTTATTCCCCACCATTTTGTAGGCAATATATGACAATTCTAGAAAAGGTTATAGAAAGTGTTCTATATTGTTATAGGCTTCAAACATATTTTCCCCAAAAGGAAGCGTAGGAGATTTTTAAATGAAGAAAAACCAGAGTAAGCATTTCTAAAGAATACAGTGAGTGCTTTTCCGGCATGTTATTATGGGTGAATAAATGTATCTTTGTGTCATATCTAATTAAGTCAGTTCCTATCTCTGACAAAGATGAATAGCAAAAGCTTCCTACACCTACTCCTTGGGCTGAAAATTGAATGTTTCCCTCTGTTTCATAAAATGTATTGTGGTTTTTTAAAAAGTTGTTTGGAAGATTTTTTCCAGATTCCTCAATTAAAACACGGGTGTTTTGCTATATTTTGTCAAGCATAAGTCATTATTTGCATGATAATATATTTTCCTTTAAGACTGCAGTGGCTCAAGTGGCTAAGATGCTGACTGGAAGGCTGCAGGTCAGCAGTTCGATACCCGAGTACTGCACGACGGAATGAGCTCCCTCCCGTCTCTGTCCCAGTTCCTGCAGTTTGAAAGCAAGGCATTGCAAGTAGATAAATAGGGACCACTTCGGTGGGAAGGTAAACAGCGTTCCGTGCACTCCATTGTCTAGTCATGCCTGCCATATGACCACGGAAATGTCTGCAGAAGCGGACAGTGCTGGCTCTTCGGCTATGAAACAGAGATGAGCACTGAACCCTACAGCCGGATACGACTGGCTTTCAAGCAAGGGTGACCTTTTACCTTTATATTCACCTTATATGCTGGTTAAATTGTTCACATATGATTAAGTGTTGCTGCATATCCACAATAACCTCTCCCAACTCTCAGCCATACCAAAGTCCGTTGCTCCTTTAAATGACACCACCCATCCTTATATAGACAGCGATGTACAGATGATTTAAAATATTAGAAAATGATTATGAGAACTGAAATTAAGAACTGACTTTCTTAAAGTCAGCTGCGATAAAACTCAAACTTTCATGATTGCTAAAAGGCCCCAATGACATAATTATATGATGGATGATGACTATTGCACAATGCTAATCTTTTAATAGCTCAGAGGATTTGTCCTGAAAATTTTATTAATTTGGCTGATTGGTGAAAATATATTGAAGACTTATGCAAGACATATTGTGGTATTTGTTTGTTTAAGTAAGGGAAGATCACTCGTTGCCACCAACACTGAAAATAGCTGAAAGAAAGATTATAGGAAAATAAATAAATAAATATATATATATATATATATATATATATATATATATATATATATATATATATATATATATATATATATATATATATATATATATATATATATATATATATATATATATATATATATATATATATATATATATATATATATATATCTTAGATATAGCTAACACAAATCTTGTTAGACAGAATCAGGAAATTTTATTTAATCAATTTGAAAAGATTTGTTGATATAGATAAAGGTCACCCTTGCTCAAAAGCTGGTCGTATCTGACTCTAGGGTTCAGTGCTCATCTCTGCTTATAGCCAAAGATCCAAGGTTGTCTGCATTTGCAGATGTTTCTGTGGACATGTGGCAGGCATGACTAGACACTGGAGTGCATGGAACGCTGTTTGCCTTCCCACCGAAGTGGTACAGATTCATCTACAGTACTTGCAATGTCTTGCTTTCAAACTGTTAGGTTGGCAGGAACTGGGACAGAGATGGAAGCTCACTCCATTGTGCAGCACTTCCAGTTGTCAAGGTCAGCGTCGTAACCACAAAGCCACCTTTATTGATAAACTTTGCCAGTATTTAGCCAAGCTTTGCTATATGCAAGGAAAGGAAAAAAATATTTAGTTTATTCCTAATTTGAAAGATGGTGGGTGATATTCCAAGTTTATATTCCCTTTGATAAAATATAAATAGAAATTATATATGATAATTTATTTTCTCATTTTAATTATACAATAGTACTGTATAAAATTATACATGTTAATAATAATAATAATAATAATAATAATAATAATAATAATAATAATAATAATAATAATAATAATAATAATAATAATAATAATTATTATTATTATTATTATTATTATTATTATTATTATTATTATTTCATGTCAGAAATTATTCTGAGTTGAAAGAATTTTTGCTGGAGAAACTCTGCTCAGAGGACACCCAAATGAGGCTCCTTCCATGTCCCCAAGATCTTTTCCCACCGAAGAGGTCCCTATTTATCTACTTGCAATTTCTTGCTTTCAGTCAGCTAGGTTGGCAGGAGCTGGGACAGAGATGGGCACTCAATCCGTCATGCAGTATTCAGGTCTTGAACTGCTGATTTGCCAGCCTTCCAGCTAACAAGGTGAGCCTCTTAATCGCTGAGCCACCACAGCCCCTGATTTACATGATTATATAAATTAAGTTATGGATTTCTTAGCCTATTTAACCTCTTTTAAAACATTTTGGAAACTTTTTTTTTGCCAAAAACTTTTTAAAGAAGTTAAATGTAACTTAATCACATCAGTTCGTCTTGTGAATAAAGGTCTCCCTTGCTTGAAAGACAGCCATGTCTGACTCAAGGGGTTGGTGTTCTTCTCCGTTTACAGCCAACGAGCCAGTGTGCCCTGTATCTGCAGATATTTCCATAGTCATGTGGCAGGCATAACTAGACACCAGAGTGCATAGAATGCTGTTACTTTCCCAGCCAAAGTGGTACCTATTTATCTACTTGCTATTTCTTGCTTTTGATCTGTTAGGTTGGCAGGAGCTGGGACAGAAAATGGGTGTTCACTCCATCACGCAGCACTTGGATCTCGAACTGTTGATCTTCCAGTCATCAAGCTCAGAATCTTAACCAGATAGCTTACAGCGAAAGCTCTCACAACCTTTGCTCCGATCTTTTTGGAATCCAGAAAATAAATCTGCTTGAACAGTATCATGAAGTAATTTATGCATTAGGTCCGATTAAACTGGGCACTTTTCTTTAACATAAATGCAGGGTGGAGAATTGAGATTAGAATAAAATTAGCACACAATTACAGAAAAATACAAAATGAATAATGTTCTGTATTTGTGGCACTATGCACATATTTATTTATTCGCTCGATTTATAGGCCGCCTTTCTCGCCTCGGCAATCCAAGGCGGCTCACATTGATTATAACGTCTCATACCCACAGCCAACAATAAAATGATTAAA
The DNA here is from genome assembly GCA_035047345.1 of Bradypodion ventrale. NCBI lineage: Eukaryota > Metazoa > Chordata > Lepidosauria > Squamata > Chamaeleonidae > Bradypodion > Bradypodion ventrale. Next base: position 293,275,927 of record JAWDJE010000001.1, on the reverse strand, counting down.
AACTATAAAAACCCATAGCCCCTTAATTAAAAAAACAAACACAGAGCTAGATGAGCCAGCAAGGCTGAGATGTGCTGCCAGACGCACCCCCCCCCCATGCCTGCTGACAGAGCCAGGTTTTTAGAGCCTTCCTGAAGGGGTACAGCTCTGCCTGGAGGCGCAGTTCTGGTGGCAGGAGGTTCCAAAGGACTGGGGCCAACACCGAGAAGGCTCTACTCCTGGTCCCAGTAAGAGATACAGAGATACTTAAATACTTTAAACATGAATAAAACATTGAAAAAATACTTTGTGTCGCCCTCCCATCAAAACAAGTAAAGAAATTAAAATAATGACGCTCTCACGCCTATAAAGACCGCTTCACCTCTTAAATCATTTTTCTGGCTATATTGACAATCCATCCACTTTATTTGTTGCCTCTTATGCCTGCTTTGCTGCCATGTGCCTGCCTATACAGTAATACCTCATACAACGTCTGCTTCATACAACGTCGGATCCATACAAAGTCGCCCAATTCTTGGAAAAAAGTTGCCTCATACACTGTTGCCGGACGTTGTATGAGGTATTAGGTTTTTTACATTACAAGTACAATTTTATTTTTGTTGTTCATTCGCACAGTCGATTCCGATCCTTTGCGACCCTATAGGACCCTTTAGTCCTCACCCAGCTGTTCATCGGGTGTGGAGGCCCGCAGTGAAGACGCCGAGCATTGCCCGACGCCGGGGCTTGGAGGCCCCACGGAGCTTGACCGGCAGCTGGCCGGAGGAGGCGGGAAGAAAGAACTCGCCGCACCTGAGGCTCGCCTCTCCGCGGCCCCAAAAGCAGCTCCCTGCCTCCAACGGACCCCACTGACACCGGGGCTTGGAGGCCCCATGGAGGTCGACAGGCAGCCGGCTGGAGGAGGCGGGGAAGAAAGAACTTGCCGCACCATGGGGCCTCCAAGCCCCGGCGTCGGTGGGGTACGTTGGAGGTGGGGAGCCACTTTTGGGGCCGTGGAGAGGCAAGCCCCAAGTGCGGCGAGTTCTTTCTTTACCCGCCTCCTCCGGCCGGCTGCCGGTCGAGCTCCGTGGGGGCTCCAAGCCCCGGCGTCGGTGGGGTCCATTGGAGGTGGGGAGCTGCTTTTGGGACCGGCAGCCGGCCAGAGGAGGCGGGGAAGAAAGAACTCACCGCACCTGGGGCTCGCCTCTGCGGACCCAAAAGCAGCTCTCCGCCTCCGGAGATGTAAACCACATTGAGTCTCCCTTTGGGCAGAGAATTGCGGTACAGTATATAAATTAAAATTATTATTATTACCCCACCCCACCCCACCCCGCTGGTGGAGAAACGCACCCCTCTGGCCCCTCTTAAAGTTCTGTCAGTTTCCTGTTTGACTTTGCCCTGCAGTCTGTGCTGTTACAATGTATCTCTATGGGAATGACGTTATACAAAGCATTGGTGGCAATAATTTGGACGTATGAGGCATTGCGGCTATGATTTTGCATGCCTCATACAAAGTCGGAGTTCATACAACATCCTAACTTGTGGAACCAAGTTTGTTCGTTGTATGAGGTATTACTGTATTCCTGTCTGAATTCTGGTTGCCTTCCATGCTCTCAACGCAAGTATGTTCAGGACAAGCAGTTGATTGACTGTTTATTTATAGGAGTCCAAAGCACTAAAATTTAAAACCAACCTACAGTATTTTTTTTAAAAAACCCAATAATCATCTAGAAATGTATACGTACATAAACTACATATTTACATGTTGACTGAATGGTACAGAACTTGTGAAAGGCCCAGACAGAGATTAGCCGTTCCGAAAGAAATGTGGTTGGGTTTGGTTGCTGGACAATGTCATTATGGGGCAGAAATCCAGTCATTCTAAAATAGGCAAGAGAGGGTGGAACAGGCTGGTTATTATTCATGTAGAAAAACATAACCCACTTGAGGGGTTATATGTGCTATAATATTATATCTTCGCTGTGGTATTTTCTATTGCTGCAGTTAAGAGAAGGAGGCATTTTTGGGAAGACTTCTCCCTGGGGAAAGCCAAGTTACTCTTTCTTCAAATAATGTCCCATTTCCTTTCTCTTTCTCAGCAGTATATTTCCTGCCTAGAAAAGTGACTCAAGAAAATAGAATGGGTAGATAAACCTAAAACATTAGGTGCCTGTATATACAGTATTTATAAAATGAATGCCTGTGTTCTTATTATTATTCAGTTTTTATCTTTCTTTACTTCAACAATTTTTACCCCATTTTCCTATTCCATCTGACATTATGATAAATCAGAATACAGCAGTACCTCATACAATGATTTTAATCCGTTCCACGGGGCTCGTTGTTGTACAAAACAATTGCTATACAATACATGCATCGTATAGCGATTTTCCTTATGGGATGAATCATACAATGATTTTTTTCACTAAGTGGTTTTTCCCATTGAAAAATTGTACAATTTTTTCCATAGGGAAACTTGTTATGCGGGACGCCATTTCCCCCCCAAAAAAACCTAATTGTTATGCAATTTTGTTGTTATACGGGATGATTGTTATATGAGGTTCCACTGTACTAAGAATTCTGTTTTACTGTGAATGAGCAAGCATACTGGTAAAGGTAAAGTCGCCCTTGCTCAAAAGCCAGTTATGTACGACTTGTATGCTGCTTAATCCTTCTTCATTCCTCCTGGCATGAGAGTGGCTAAGTAAACTAGGAAGACACCATCTATAGTTTGTGTATCTTGACGTTCAAGCCAAGACCTCTAGTTTGCTCAAATTGCAACATTTATTTATTTGATAGATTTATATACCGCCCTAATCCGGTGGATTTGTGTGTGTGTGTGTGTGTACATAGGCCAGCGAGCACCTCGCTAACCACACAATGAAAGAAGTTAAAACCAATATAAAAACAATTTTAAAACCCTTAAGAACATTTGCCAATATTGCCCACCGTTGTGCCATTTTGCTATCTTAAAAACAAATATAAAATCAGCATAACATTGACATTAAAATTGGTTACAGGAGGGGGGGGGAGCTTCAGACGACCTATTTTGCCAACCCTTTTCCTCGTGGTTAATAATCCCATAAAAAGCCAGCGCTGGCTTGTGATTCTAGCTTGTTAGAAGAGCAGCATCCTTACTAGGAGTAAACCAAACATCCTTAGTGGAAGTAAAACAGGTGTAATGGTACACACATTACATTCTAGGGTTTGTGTAACTTTTCCTTCTGGCATTTGGAGTCCAGTCAGATCAGTAAGGCATCGTGTAACGGTATTCCGTCCATGGCAAACCAGAACTCGGCATATGTGGGTTTATTACAAAGTGTGAATGTGGACATGATTTCTAGCTCTTTCTTGTTTGCTTTTATTCTAATGCATGGAATTTCTGTTCTGTAGAGCGCTGTAAATGCAAGCCTATAAAAGCTACCCAGAAAACCTATCTTCGGAACAATTACAACTATGGTAAGCAATCACATGGCTTCATGATAAACAACACTTTTAAGGTAAAAAAAGAGGTTGATTGGCAGAGTTATTCATTCATGGGCATCTCCCCTTCCCTGTGAAACCATCGTTGAAGATTTCCCCAGCTTTTGTATAGACTTTTCTCTGTTCTAAACGTTTGAAATGCCCCTCTTAAAATTGAGTTGGTAACAATAAAAACTTTAAGCTAGAATATCTTGGAAGCATTTTTGGTCTAGCCTTTTTTGCCTTAGGCCCTACTCACCCCTGGAACATGGGTGCTAAGACCTCCTCTGCTACTGGACTTTCATTCGTGCATCTGTTTTATGGAGGGCTGGGACTCACAGGTCATCAAGGCCAAACCTGTCATACCATCCACTTGTGTGGCCCACTGTACCATCTCTTATTGCAAACTATTCTTTTAAAAAGGAGCATATTGCAAATCTCCTTTAAAGCAAGGTAAAGGACCCCCCTGCACTTGGCTTCCACCTCTCAACAAAGCTACTCAAAAGTGTTTTGTGAAACAATAAGGACTTCTAATCCCTGCCAGTGACTCAATGCCGAGTGTCAGGTGCCAGTTAACTAATCTGACAGCCCTGAGGAATACGGCCTTGTGTGCTGAAGTCTACAGGGAAGGGTGATGGTTCCAAAGTGGATTAAATCCCACTTGAATCCATCTTGATGGAGGGCAGCAGCTTCATCAATACTGGCCTGGGCTGATGAGGACCTTGTGTGCCAAAAGGGTTTAGGACCAGAAAGTGACTCGCAGAACTGAATCAGTGGTACGGGTGTCATGCACGGTGCAGAAGGCAATTGGAAGGCCATTGCATTATATCCTCAGGACAGCCTTCATGGCTGATCGCCATGATTGATGATTGGCAATATTTGGATTCAAATATGGCAGAAGAAGAAGAGGAATCCCTTCTGGTTTTTCTTTGGTCTTGGAGAGTCCAGGGGACTGAAAATTCATACTTGGACCTTTCCTAGACCTGCTTTACTGTATTAGGTATAATGAAGAATCGAATTGTGCTTTGACTGAGAAAAGAAACAGCAGTCCATCTATAATGTCTTATCTTTCCTCCAAGGTTATGGGTTCATCCTCCACCCATGGTACCCTTACAAGGGTGACATTACATTTACTCTATTAGTCTGTGGGTGTGTGACTGGCCCAGAATCACCTAGCCAGTTACATGTCTGAATAGAGATTTGAACATGAGCTTCCTGGGTCCTCCTATTTCAAAACTCTTTTAACAATTTCAAAAACCAGATTGCTTTCAGAAATCCCAGAGGTTCAAACTGCATAGGTAGAAATATGATGGATTTACAAATGAATTTATAAAAATTATTTTTACAAGGATATCTTTTTAAAAATCCACCACAAACGCAGGAAAAGAGAAGTGTTTATTATTTATTTATTTTATTTTTATACCACCCATCTGGGATGTATAAAAATATGAAAGTATAATGCAGTAAATAAGGGGGGGAGAGGCATTATTATTTTTGTAATTACTGTATCATTATCACATTTATAACAATAATGTGGTACAAAAATCTTAATTTTCCAAGAGTTATAAGGAAAAGTGGACTAAAACATGCAGGAGGATGTCAGTGCAAATGCCATAATGATGTCAGCTCTTTTTGTGCCTTTTCTTCAGTCATCCGTGCTAAAGTAAAGGAGGTGAAGGCCAAATGCCATGATGTCACTGCTGTGGTTGAAGTAAAGGAGATTTTAAAGTCTTCCTTGGTTAATATTCCAAAGGACACTGTCAACCTGTATACAAACTCTGGTTGCCTGTGTCCACCTCTCAGTGCTAATGAAGAATACATCATCATGGGTTATGAGGATGAAGAACGCTCCAGGTAATTCCTTATTGATTGTTGGCTCTGAATAGAAATTCTGAGCAGAGTATAACAGAAGGGAATATACAAGCCACAGAATATATATAATAACAAAAGTAACAGTATTTCTAAAATTATGGAACTGAGAGGAACAGTGAGGCTCATATTCTGTTGCTAGTCTCAACTAGAGAGTAGACCTATTGAATCAGTTCCGGAATAAGTCAATACTGGTATAAATCCTGTTTATGTCAGTGGGTCTAGGGTAGTTGGGATTAGCAGTAGGACAGTGGCTTGAATTCATCATGGGCAAAATGTTGAAGAATGCAAAGCTAGGATTTTCCTTAGGTGACACTGCTTTTGGAAAAAAAACCATAGCACAAGTAGCATCCCTGGATTTCTTCTGGAAGCATGATTAGAAAATCAACACTTGTACTGTATAAGGGCAGCACTCCCAGAGCATGGGATCTTGTGCTTCTGGATGGGTGGGGCATTATCCTCCACTGGCACAGAATGGGGTTTCTAGTCCCATCCCCACATAGGCATCAGTAACCTTTGGTTTTGGAGGTAGGCAGGCACATATAGAACTACCACTACATGCTGTTTTTTGTTTGTTTTTCTAAACCTGTAGATTGCTCTTAGTCGAAGGCTCCATAGCAGAAAAGTGGAAGGACCGTCTTGGTAAAAAAGTGAAGGTAAGAAATAGTTTGATTAATTTGTTGCATCGTCAATCTATTTGATTACAAACTGAATTACATGAAAGATAAAGCCCCTCTGTCACTGAACATACAGCCTGATTCAGTAGTTCTGTTGTTTAAAGGTAAAGGTTGCCCTTGCTCGAAAGCCAATCATATCCAACTCTAGGGTTCAGTGCTCAACTTGTTTACTCTGAGGTTAATAGCACTGCATCCGAGAGGGGTTACTCTCAGGATTGCAGTCTCTGGCATTACCTGAGAATAAGGTCCCTGAATGTGTTTGCTTCTCCTTTTTACTGTGCCTTGCAAAATAAATGTAAAAAAATATTTATTTATTGACTTATATGCCGCCCCACTTGAAAAGTGCGACTTTGGGTGGCTCACAGACATATCAATACACATCAACACAATAGTATACACAATAAAAAACAGCCCAACACTAAATATCAATAAAACAAAAAATAAATCACAAAGTCCTTGCTACTCAATGCATAAATGCCGCTCAACGCAAAATGCATAAATGAGTACATAATCCATTAAGAGAGTACTTTAGGCATAGTTGCATTATTTCTTGAATGTACTATCATGTGGCCTCCTTCTCATACTTGTATTGTGCTGCTTCCAAGCCCTGGTACTTATTTATTTATTTATTTATTAGTCATATTTATATATGCCGCCCACTCAGGCCGAACCCAACTCAGGGCGGCATTACAACAAGTTTTAAAAACACATAAAAACACTTTAAAAGACCCATATCCCACCCACTTTAAAAGACCCAGAATGTATGCAGTAAATTACAAGTCTCAAATGCAAGAGCCAGCAGTAGGAGCACTGCTTCTGTGGGGAACTATCATATTAATAAGAGATGGACAAAGGATGAAATACATTCTTAGCTTAGGTTGTACTCTTGTTTAGTGCATCCCAGCCAGCAATATACATTCTGCTAATGCAAAACAGAATTCTTATAACAATTATTGGAAGTCACCCTCCATTTCCTATTCGATTCGATGTTTAATTTATATACCGCTTTTTTCAACCCTCATGGGTGACTCAAAGCGGTGTACATGAGCAGAATACAATACAATCCACACCAATATACAAAATAAATAAATACACAATAGAATGCCAAATCACTTGTGGATTATCCATCTATAATAATTAGAATAACCTAATGAATGTACACATACAAATCTCCTTCCCAGGATCATGGTCTGCCTTTCTTCTAAAAAGATGGTGGGATACAGATTAATACAGCAACTTTTATTTTGTTGATTGTTTTATTATGTTGATGTTGTTTATTTGTCCATACACCGCCCAGAGTGGGAAATATCCTGGATGGGCAATATAAAAATGTAATAAATAAATAAAAATATAAATAAATGTAACTGGTGGAGCATAAGACACAAAGGTTTGAGAACTCCTGTTGATACATCATCAAGGACAGTGATGGCGAACCATGGCACTCCAGGTGTTCTTGGACTTCAATTCCCGGAAGCCCAAGTCAGCACTCCTGCTGATCAGGGCTTCTGGGAATTGAAGTTCAAGAACAGCTGGAATGCCACGGTTCACCATCACTGATCTAAGGAGTTATAAGCTTGTTTCTCTCTTCTGAGCTAAGCGCTAAAGGTGTAGAAGGGGAACATCTGTTTATTGCCATAGAGATGAGAAATAACAAGCTTATTGCCTGGGTTTCTCAGAAGCCTCAGGGAAGGAGAAAGACCAAGTGGAAAGGCTTCAGAGTTCAAAGGAACTTCACTCCTCCTGGCACCAAGTCCTTGAGATCTCCTCTCTGCTTGACACTGAGGAAAAGATTAAGATTAGAGTACATAATAGCTTTCTTGTTGTATTATAGTGTACTGAAGCTTCCCATAAATTGGCAGAAACTAAGAAATGGCACATACTTTATACTGTCCAGCTGTGGAAGTGCCATTTGTGACTAGATCATTTAAAAGTGAATTTGCTTTAATAAATATGTAATTATGCACAGTACAGAGGAGACTGTCTTTTAAATTTAGTCTACCAAACATGATTTTCTGAATGAACCAAGTTTTACACAACACAAAAGTTATTTTGGAGCTGTAAAAAGTGGGGGAAACAAATATTTTGCCTATATTTCTATTTTCTCCAAACTACCATTTCTCTCTCCCCTCTCCCTGCCAAACTAAATCAAGGAAAGAACCTGGCACTTTCCTCCAACTAACTAAATTAGTTGAAACTGGATTTAATCTCATGTATGCAACTGTTCATTGTGGCCGAGCCGCCCCGCTCTCCGATTTACCCTTTATTGATTTTCTGGTAGCCACCCCGGGTCTGATCAGTAAGGGGATGGTGGTGCTTTAAATTGCCCAGTGCTTTGGCCTTGCTTTGTAGAATCTGCTCTGGCCTGTAGTAAATATTTGGTGAGAGAAACGGCAACCCTTGCTTCTCTTTATTAGCTGGGTAAGGGTGCCTGAATGAAGGCAGTGGCCCTGACTGTAAACAAACGCCATCTTTTCCTCCCTCCTGACTGCACTGGGAAGAGTAGAAAGTGAGTGTATTTGTTCTTCTGAGATAATTGGGTGCTAAGTTGTGGCAATGTGCCTTCTTTGAAGTTTTCCCCTCATTCAACTTGTTCCCTTATGACTCAGGGTGAAGGTTGCGCCACTACCCTTCCTCTCAGGACTCTGGTATCCAAAATTTTGGAGATTAAAGGAATACAGTCTCTTTGTTTAGAGTTGTTAATTTCTTTATCTCACCCTTCTACTCCCAATTCCTATTGCTTGAAAAAAACACTCCTTTTCAGCAGCATAGGTTCTTTTATTAGCAAAGTGCTATTTCCATAAAAATAGGCATTTGAACAATATATAAAGTTGCTTCTTAAAATCATATCTTCTCTAAGAATTCACTGAGTGAAAGAAAGTAAAATAATATATCAGATTTCATAGCTACCTTTTTCTCTCTGGCTAATGGTCTCTTGGATGGACATGGTTCCCCCCCCCCCCATAGAGTTGCGTAGAGTTGGCATCACAGCATCGCATGAAAACTGGAAGGCATCTCCCTGCTTGTGTGTGTTCCTTGATCTAAGATGATAACAAATAGGTCAATCTTAGAAGAAATCAACACTGACTGCTCATTGGAAGGTCAAATAGTAAAGATGAGGCTAAAGTACTTTGGGCATCAAATGAGAAGGGAGGATTCACTTGAGAAGGCCGTGATGTTGGGAAAGGTGGAGGGCAAAAGAAGAAGGGGGAGGCCAAGGATGAGATGGATAGATGGTATTGTAGACACAATGGGCACAGAACTGGGAGGACTGAGGGGGATGGTGGAGGACAGAGGCGCCTGGAGAACGATGGTCCATAGGGTCGCAAAGGGTCGGAATCGACTGTGCGACTGAACAACAACTTTTATAAGGGTTCTTGGCAAGGCAAGTGCGTCATTTAATCTACTCTTAATGTTATAGATGATGTACAGTATCTAGGCATTTGTATGCCAATCCTTGCCAGCTATAGTACTTCTATATTATCTGAATGTATAGTGTTCCGGTCATTCCTAGTGCATGTCCTTCCCCCTCCCAACCAGTGGATCTGGGTTGAAAAGTTCAACTTTGAAAAAACTCTTTACAGGTTACTGCCAGACACAGTAGTGTATGGTTATGCCAACTTTTAGAAAATGCTGTGATTCTCAAACTAGGCAAATTATTTCTACCAAACTACAACAACTAGGCACTTAATACAATGTGACCTAGGCAAAATTATAAATCCTAATGGATTCTTCATGACAATCATATCTAGCCTTTATCTAGTAAAACAACAACACAGTACTTCATCAGGACTGATTCCTGGATAGTATGATTCACCAGGAATCAATGGTATGCAGCAGTAAGATGGTACAGAAATATGATGGCTAACTTTGGAGGTACATGAGAGCGGTCATTTAGGCTTTTAAGGGTAAGCAGCATAGATTCCATGAACTGGGTGCTGAAACAAACAAGCAGACAATGGAGAGTGTTCCTAGAGAGAGGTGGTGTGAACTGTTTGCCCCAAGTTGTGGCAGAACCACTTAGCCAAAAGTTTGCCTGGATTTTGGAAGGCCAACCTGTCTGCCCATGGCAATTGTGTATAAAAGTCCACCTCTGCATTCCAAGTTCAAGGTGGGGCCTTTTTGGAGAAAGCACCTGAAAGGCTCCCCTTCGAGAGAGATTAGATTGGCCTTTTCTTTGATGCCCTTTTTCTCTCCAGCCAAAATACTGTTGCATTTTAACCTTGGCTGTTATAGATTTAATCCAATGGTTCCCAACCTTTTTTTGGCCATGCCTCAGCTAAGCATCTCTAAAATTGTGCTTTTCTTTTCATAGTAGGACCAAATCTATACCCTCTTTGAGGGAAGACATACTGATTATTTTCAAATAGTGGGGCATAGAACATGGGTATGCTTACATAGCCAGTTTAGCATAGGATAACACGCAGTGGTTTTTTCTGTGGCTCCAGACTTGCAAAAGCATGGCCAGCAATTATCTTTGAACAAGGCATGCCGGGAGCAAAATATGGTTTTGCTGCCACCACACTCCCAAACTTTGCTGCCATAGTGGAAGTAGGGCTTTTGCAACTCTGGCATGTTCGTGTGAGCCTTGGAGCTTTCTAAGTCCCAGGAAGGTATTTGGAGGGGAAGTAATAAGTGGATTTATCTTACCAAACTGCAATTATCTTACCAAAATAATGGACTGTCTAGGAAGCCTTCCAGTGTCTGTTCTTTTTTTCTGCCTGAGGCATGTAGTTCAGTTCCTTGTTCTGGCTTAGACAGATCCTGCCGAGAAAGAACCTTTCCTTTGGCAGTCTGCGCTGAGCACCATTTCAACCAAACTGGCCTCCATTTTAGCCAAATTGGCCTGGAATCTTAACTGCATTACTTACACTTGCTGGCTTTTCTAAATGGTTGATGTGTTTTGGGATCAAGGAGACAGCGGAGGCTTGATTCATGAAGAGGCATAGGGCAAGATAGCCCGGACGGAGTTTATTAGGAATAACAGGACAAAGAAATTCCAGAGAACAGTATGCAATATATCCTTATTGGTTACCTGCGATAGCATAAGGTTACATATTTGGCTAAATATCAGCATGCCTGCCTCGTGCTCACCTTGCTGATTGGTCAGACAGCTGCGTGCTGGCTAAGTGACTGCGTGCCATCCCTGGGTATAGTAGGGAGGGCCAGAAGGCCTTGAGTAATGGTCAGAGGCCCAAACTGGGGGCCTCTAAGTTACGGCTTAAACAGATGAGGCAGGAGAACGATCACCCACGATTTATGACCATGGTTTGCCATGAACCACAGCGATTGTGCTGTGAATACCCTCACATCTCCCCCCTTCTGTTTTTAAGAAGCTTATAAGCATAATAAATTTGGTCCTTGCGTGCACGAGGCATCAAGCGAAATCCTTGCAGGCAGGTGGTTAGCAACGAAGGTATGCATTGAATAAAGCAACAGGCAGTTATCAGAATGGCAAGAATAATTAAACCATACTGCAGAATGGTCCATACCCAAGCTCCGTTGGGAAGCCAGGACCAAAGAGTGCTCCACCACGAAGGCAGAGGGTTTTGCTTAATATCAGAAACAATTTTGGTTAAAGAATCCAATTGGTTTTGTACCTTATTAGAATTATCGGATAAGTTAAAGCAACACATATTATGCACAGACTCACAACCTTGATGATGCAACATCAGCAAATAATCGATCGCGGCGCGGTTATCTAAAATGGCGTTGCGAAGCTGAAATTGCTCCCTGTTCAGGAGGCTAATAGCTTGGGAAGTGTGATTAACGGCTTTTACAAATGCACAAGCAAGCTTTCCAAGCTGCCTTGCATTCCCGGCTGCCAGGCCAGGCACGCCAACAAGACTGATGGCCAAGGATGTGTACTCGGCCTGGGAAAGCACCTTAACAGTGCTATCGCAATCAGAGGGTAACTGCTCAGCGGCAGTACCCCGGGTGATGCGTTTGCGAGCGGGACGCTGACGGACCAGCGTAGTGCGGTTGGGCAAAGCAACAATCATACGACTAAGGCAACAAGTGGTTTTAGAGAGGTTAGCAGGAATATAGTTCCAAGTTCGTGACCCACAGGTCCAGAACCACCCAGAAGGCAACAGAATGTGCTGAAAGTTAAAATGAAGGTCCTCTGTTTCCCTCCCGGTGCAATTAAGACCGCGACCGGGCTGGAAACAGCGAGGCTTTGACTTATGTTGAGTACAGTTCACAACCCTGGCACATTTACTAGCATTACTAACAGCTACAATAGGAGTATAGAGAGACAGGGCATCAAGGGGCAGCCTTTTGGTTGCTTTTCCCCAAAGGGGGCTAAGAGCATATTTGTTTTTGACCTTGTCATTAAAGTCGGCCATATCGTAACACAACACTGATCTACTGACGTTTTGGGGAGTGTAGCAAATGGGAATGAGACAGGTGCTTAACAGGTGATAGGAGTCAACGCTTTGCTTAAGGCAAAACTCAGTTTGATTAGAAATGCGGGCAAGCTTATACCACAGGTTATACTCAAAGCGTTGAGACAGCTCATCTTGGACGGCAAGCGCCCCTGGAAAGAGAAGCATGTAGCAACAAAGAATCATTATAGAATTAGCATTTAGACAAGCTCTGATAGCAACAACAAAGTTCTCAGGAGTCTTTTCCACCCGGATTTCGTCCAGCACGGACTGGGCTTCATCCGACAATGCTTTCACCTGGCCCCAGGTTATCGGCGGGTTCTGCCCCCTTCGCCTTCCCCCTCGGTTCCGTCTCCTCTCCGGGAGCTCGTGCAGGTGAAGGTTGAAGTTTGGAATGGGGTTGCTGAGACCCTGATGCCATGCCATGTTTCCACGGTCGAACAAACCGGGCAGGGACCCAAAGAGGACCTTCTGGCGTAGACACAGCGGCGTAGCCCCTTCACCAGGTTATGAGGGGAACAGGCCCTTTCCACTCTGGGTCTGGCAGGCGTCTGTACTGGACCTGGGGGGCAGGCAGAACCTCAAGCTGGCGGTAGTGACGCTGAGCCCTGGATAAAAATTGAGAATTAAATTGAGACAAGTTAAGTTGGTTTAGAGTAAACAGTACACTAGCAAGCCACTCCTCCTTTTCCGGAAGTGAGAGGGGGACAGTTCCCCCTTTCCTTTTTTGGCGATCCAGTGCCTCTTTCAGCGTTTTATTGGCCCGTACGACCACGGCCTGTCCCTGAGAATTATAAGGGATGCCGAATGTGTGGACAATCTGCCAGCAGGTACAAAACTCTGCTAGGGCAGTAGAACAATAGGCGGGGCCGTTATTAGTCTTCAAACGGTCAGTTTTTCATCCATGTGATGATATATGATCAAATTAGGGTAAGCCTTTCTGTACGGCATGAGAGCTGCATTTACATAAAACTGACATATGGTGGGGCTATTGAGCATTCCCATTGGCAATACCTTCCAATGGTACCGGACTGTGGGCTGGGAGTTATTCAACACTGGGACCGTGAAAGCAAAATACTTCCGGTCCTTTTCCTGAAGGGGAATGGTATAAAAACAATCCTTGAGGTCAATGACAGCCATCTCATAATCATGGGGTATCAAATTTGGGTTCGGGGTTCCACACTGGAGCGAGCCCATCGGCTCAATTATCTTATTGATCTCCCGCAGGTCATGGAGCAACCGCCACTTCCCAGACTTCTTTTTGATGACAAATACCAGGGTATTGAACGGACTACTAGTCGGTTCAATGTGACCCGCGTCCAGTTGTTCCTGGACGAGCTGCTTAAGCACAGTCAACTTCTCTTGCGGAAGTGGCCATTGTTCCACCCACACGGCTTGATCGGTCTTCTACAAGAGTGGAAGAGCACAATGTTGATGGCTATTCATGAGTTATGAGGGTGGTGCCAACTTGCGCCAGCAAATCCCTCCCCCACAAGTTGAGATCAATTTGTAAAATTGGGCTTGATGCGAGCGATCTCAGGCCCGCCAGGTTGGAGACTGACAGATAACCACTGAGCACTTTTCCGGGAGGCCTGTCTACCACCGATGCGCCAAACTGAGAGAGCGGTTTTGGTTGGCCACAAGGGATCCCAGTGCCCAGCGGCTATCACAGAAATATCCGCCCCCGTATCCAACAATCCCTCCAACAACTTACCGTTTACCCAATACTTACGGGTCGGCTTCTGTTGTCCTATCTGCTCTCGAAGGGCGGCAACCTGTGGATGATAGGAGCGAAGGGCGGGCTCCGTTCCCCCTGGGGTCTCATAAGAAACAATGATCAATTGTGCCCAGGAGTCCCCCTTGCGCAGTTGCAATGGGAGGTGACTCCAAAATTGTACATAAATGATGCCTGTGTAGTCTGCGTCTATCATGCCAGGAACTATCATGATGCCATGTTTGGCCGCTGATGAACGTGGCAGTACCAGACCAACGGTCTCTTTTGGCAAGGGGCCAGTAAGGTCGGCAGGCATCAGGATAAGCTCCCCAGGCAACGCAGTTGTCATGTCCTGTGTGTTAACGACATCGAGACCAGCGCTGCCAGCAGTAGCAGCCTTGCGCTGATCGACCCGTGTCCCCTTTATTTTTCCGGGGCCCGGGGAGGGCCCGGTATCTAGTTTCCCTGTGGTGAGGGGTTGACTCTGCACTGGCTAGCCCAATGGTAGCCTTTGCCACACCGGGGGCACTTCTTGCTGGGGCGCCTGACATCCTTTCCCACCCCCCTTATGCGCTCCCCCTCCGGGGGCGTGACAGTCTTTCTTGAAGTGGCCCGGTTTCTGACAGTTGAAACAATTGCCAGTGGGCTTGTTTCCGGCACGAAGCGCTCCAGCCAGAAGGGCCATTGCATGTGTTTGAGTGCCCACCTCCATACAGGCTTGAATCATGTCAGCTAAACTATACTCAGGGCGGTGAATGACATTCTGCAAAATCTTCTTGCAATCGGCATTGGCCTGCTCAAAAGCCAGCCGTTTCAGGAGTTCTCCCTGGGCGTCAGGGTTGTCTATCTGTCTTTGTATGGCTTCCTTCAGTCTATCAATGAACTGTGAGTAGGGTTCAGTGGGCTGCTGCCGTGTGGAAGTAAAGGAGCGTGTGGGTTTCCCAGAGACGGGGACCCTTTTAAAGGCTCTCATGACCCACATAAAGGTGCGGTGGAAAGACTCCCGAGGGAGTTGCATCTGCTGTTGGAGGGTAGCAAATGCACCTGCTCCATAAATCTGCTCAGGGGTGTTTTGTGGCGTACCAGCCGCCACCACAGCCGCTCGGAATTCACTATCCCAAACAACATACTGTGAAGCAGTCAAAATCATCCGAAACAAATCCTTCCAGTCTTGGGGTAACATCGTGTACCCGTTCCCAATTCCCTCAAGCAACCCTTGCACAAAATGTGATCGGACACCAGCCTCTCTAACAGCTTTATTAAGTTCCATAATTACTGTATATGACAGAGCTTGCCAATGGATACGTTCCTCTGGATTCCCATCCGCCCCCACCCCCATCTCAACCGTAATGGGAAAAGCAGAAGGACTCTCTCCTTGCCACTCTTCCACCTCCTCCAGGGACAAAACCCCATCGCTTTTGGCTCGATGTATAGCGGAGCGAACATTTCCCATCACACCGCCAGGGTAGGCAGGCGGCGCCTGGAGAACCAGGCTCGGGATGGGCGGCACCAATGGTGCCGTAGGTGGTAAAATAGCGGGCAGCACTTTTGGATAAGGAGGTGGTGGGTCCTCGGGTGGATGAGTCAGAGGATTGGTCAGGGATGCCTCTGCTGGTACTAATTTCCTGACTGCCTCATTAATTCTTTGCCAAATCAATAAATGATGAACCGCTGCCCTGGGTTCTTCCAATAAAATTGTTCCAATTCTTTGCCAATCATCCCGTTTGAGTGATCCAATTTCTGGGGACCAAGGACATTGGCATTCGACTTCCTTAATGAAGTCTTCTAGACTATTAAGAGTGATGTCTGGACATCCGCTCTCCTTGATGATTTTTTGCAATTCCTTTGCATGGGTCTTTTGCCCTAAAGAAAGTTTGCCCCCATACTCACAATCGGGAGCTCGAAAGCTGAGAGAGGTGCACCAGGGGGCTATTCAAGCCGGTGAGTCGGGGAGTTGGGATCCAGCAATAGCGTCGCGGGTCACCAGATGATGTGTTTTGGGATCAAGGAGACAGCGGAGGCTTGATTCATGAAGAGGCATAGGGCAAGATAGCCCGGACGGAGTTTATTAGGAATAACAGGACAAAGAAATTCCAGAGAACAGTATGCAATATATCCTTATTGGTTACCTGCGATAGCATAAGGTTACATAATTGGCTAAATATCAGCATGCCTGCTTCGTGCTCACCTTGCTGATTGGTCAGACAGCTGCATGCTGGCTAAGTGACTGCGTGCCATCCCTGGGTATAGTAGGGAGGGCCAGAAGGCCTTGAGTAATGGTCAGAGGCCCAAACTGGGGGCCTCTAAGTTACGGCATAAACAGATGAGGCAGGAGAACGATCACCCACGATTTATGACCATGGTTTGCCATGAGCGATCGTGCTGTGAACACCCTCACAAATGGTCAAACAACAACAACAACAAAACCCACATGCTGCATTTTATTTTTAATGTCATATTCCACAAAGCCGTCGTCTAAAATGAATTTTACATAATTATCCCACCTCCAAAATGTGGAATTGCTAAGCTGCCTGAGCTGTGAATAAGTGCTCCAGCATTTGCCCTTTGCCAGGGATCAACAAAGTGAAACAAAGCTTTGTGAAAATGTTGGCTACTCAGGGAGCTTTGTTGCTTTTAAAAATAAACTGGAATGGCATTGGAATGGCAATTGTGGAAGAATGATATGTCAGTAATATTATAGTATCCCCAATTTCAATGCAGAGACGTGAAAGCTAGATGGTGAAGAAAGGTGACAGGAAAAATTCAGTTCCTTCAAAATGTGATGCTGGGAGAGAGCTTTATGGATAACTTGGACCATCAGAAAGGCAGTTAAATGGATGCTGCAGCAGATCAATCCTGAAATCTTTTTAGAAATGAAAAGGACTAAATTTGAGGTTGTTGTAGTTCGGCTCATCACGAGAAGATAAAGGTTCACTGGGAAAAACTATGGTGTTAGGAACAGTGAAGGGACCAGCAAAAGATGAAGAATGAAAAATGAGATGGGTTAACTCAGTAAAGGAAGTCATGGACTTTAACTTGCAAGACCTCACTAGGTTTGTTGCGGAGTAGCGGTGTTCATTTGGTAATATTTGCCATAGAGTAATCAATAGTGGGCATCTGCAGAATTTGACATTTGCATTTTGCAATTCCAGAAAGGTGGAAAATGCCTGGGGGGAAAGCACATGATAACACACTTTAGAAAAATAAAGGAATAGATGAAATGGTTGACGTATGTTGGGCTTCAGAGGGCTTCAGAGCCTTGAGCTGTGGTTTGCTCTTCATAGTTTAGATGTTCTCCTCTTACCTCTTCCATTCACCACTTGACTGTTTTTCCACTCTGCGTTTTTTCCGGAGAATCCACAGGTGGCTTCATTTATGCTGTATTTAAAAACAAATAAAGCTAAATGCAAAGCCCTTTTCTGTGGGAGTCATCATGTGTTTGTGCGGGCCGGTTCGTTTACACTGTTAATATGATCTGTGTAAGGTGGCCTGTATTTGCTTGATTAAAAGCATGCTGGAGGCGAAAGGATTCATGTTTTCAAAAGGTATAAATGTAACCTGCATATTGTGTTTCTGGCCATATTTTAAAGACTAATCTTGTGGACATTTGTGTATGTCCAAGTCATTCACTGACTTTAACCAGAACTGAGACTTATTTTACTTAAAATAAGAACATGCATATATTTAAAAACAAATTCTGATTTTATTTAATCAAATATATTTAAACTCTGATATATTTAATATATTGATATATTTAAACTCTGCCTTTTAAAAAAAAATCCTGTTAGAGCCTGAAGAGTAACTACTTGTCTGACTTGGTCCTCCCAGGCCTAGAGAGAGGCTAGAAAGGCAATGCTGTGACTAGAAATCAAGGGTCCCCTCCATGGTGGTATTTTTTTGAACCACAGTCAGGTGTACCTTGTTAAAAGCAACCTTATGCTGCAGGTTAATCTTTAAGGTGAAATTAACTGCAGAATGAGCTCACCAAAAGGTGCCTTCATCTTGGAAGTTTCACGTCTGGCCTAGTAGTAGTAGTAGTAGTAGTCTTCTTGGTTGGGGAATCCACCCTGTAGAACACATTGCCACAGGACTCCCTCCCAGGAGTATTTAAAAGACTCCTGAAAATGAGAACTTTCCTTATAGGAAGGTACATTCCTTCCTTCATTCATTTATATAAGCAAATAGATAACAAGCTATGTTCATTTTGAATAGGGCTTAATCATGTTGGTCTATTGCATTATTGTGACCCTTTGGGGACATAGGGAATCTGTTGTTGGCTTATTCACCATTTTTCTTCCTGTTTCAGTGTGGAAACAGAATTCCATGTCCACACCATGGTTGGAGAAGACAATTTAGGTAGATCTACTTGAAGTGAAAGGCAGCTGCCACTTTTATTATAGAGGTGACATAAATGAACCAAAGTTTAGAACAGTGTTTCCTAACCTTTCGTTTTGGAATATGGAATTCAATTCCTAGAAGCCTAAGTCAATTCCCCAAAGCACTGATCAGCCAATGTGCTGACTTAGACTTCTGGGAATTGAAGTTCCCCCTGTGGGGCTTGGGCCCCACACTGGGAACCACTGGCCTAGAATGTGCTTCTTTGAAGTAGCAAGACAGAAAATCTGTTAAAGTAGATCAAACACACAGTTATATATTCAAAAAAGAAATGTTTGTTATATCATTCCAGCATTGACTGTTGGGGAGTACACAGAAAGAGCCTCCTCAGAGACTGTGGTATTTTTGAACTACAATCAGACGTACCCTGGTAATGAGGACCTTGGGTTGCCAGCTAATCTTTCTCACACTAGGCCAGGCAAAAGGACCTGGAATGAACTCACGTAAAGGTGTCTTCATTTTGGCAGTTTCACTTTTAGCCTAGACATGGACAAATAAGCAGCACTGTCTGTTAGCTGCATACATTTAAAAAGCTAGAAGCCATATGTTTTCTTTTGCTTCCATTTTCTGTTTCAGAAAGTAGATTAAATATTCTTTCCTCCCTAAATTTACAGCGCTGGGATCAGAAACTCCGTCATTCTGGAAAAGGCAGAAATGAACCTGGACAAAGCGATGCAGCTCGAAAAGCTGGCAGAAGCACCAATCCACAGCAAAGACGTAACTAGAAAGAAAATATCATCTCTCTCTCAAACAATAACAACAACAACAACCCACGAACTTGTATAAATTAAAGACTTGCCTTGATGGAACAGTAAAAGGAGAAATTGCACTATTGCACATTGCATTCTATTGTTTACTATGAGATCACATTGTAGCCAATATTAGTTTTATCCCCTTGTGTCCCCTACCCCCTTAAATCTGAAGGAATATAAACATTCAGAAAAAATGGAATGTTATACTCACAAATCTTTATGCAACAAATCTGTGTGAGTTTTTTTTAATGGCAAATGTGGTGAGGTTAGCTAATGCCACGGTGATCATTTTAACATGGTCACCCTAGTTCAGACGTCTGTCCCATCTTTTTCACCCATTCATCTCTAGCACTGCTAAACTGCCTCATTCAGTTGAAAAGAGGATGCTGAGACATCGCTAAATAAAGGCAGTGATTACAAAGGGACAGGTCAGATTATTTTCTTCCTAAAGAGGGCTTCCATACATCAAGTCTGGTTGTGTGTGGGGTGTCCACAATGTGTTCAGTAGCCTACATATATATATTCAGATGCAGGCATCACTGTGTTAACTGACAGGGTGTGTGTGCCCTATACCGGGGTGCCCAAACTTTTCAGGCCGTGGGCCGGTCACATGGTTCAGTGGGCTGGTCATGTGGCTCCTCCCACCGGAAGCGGAAGTAAAATGTGCCTTGCAATCTGTTTTGCAACAGGATGAGATAGATTTTAAGCTGCCATTTTCTCTGCTTAAACAAGGGGTGCCCAAACTACACCCTGTGGGCCAGATACTGCCCCCAACACCAATTCATCTGGCCTGCACCGCCCTCGTCGTTCCCAGAAGCAGAAGTAAAATGCACCTGGACAGATGCATTTTACTTCTACTTCCGGGAGCGATGAGAATGGTGTGGGCAGGATGAGGTGTCAGGGGCCAAATCTGGCCCATGGACCATCGTTTGGGCACCCCACCCTATACAGTCACACAGAAGAGTGGGCTTCAGTTTGCAGGAGCACACTTTAACAAAATAATCAATCCAGGAGATTTGACACTGGAAATTAGAAGTAAGCAAGAGTTTTTTCCAAGTTGTTATGCTTATTCAGGAAAATCAGCCAATGGAAGGAGGAGATGGTATAAACTGTTTCTTCATTTTGCAATTAAACCTGGGCAAGATGGAGATTTTGTTGCCCTCCAAGTTCACTTCAGACACACCTTCTTTCCCATCTCCGCTCCTACAAAAGCCTCTTGGTTTCCTTATGGAAAAAAGGATTATACAAGGAGATTATACCAAGAACTCAGTGCCTGTTGGAGGAGGTCTGTTAAATGTCAACTCCTCTTCAATGAACCACTTGTATTAAGTCTAGCTTTAAAACATTAACCATGACAAATACTGTGCAGAAGAGTTGTTTCTGAGTGCCTTAATCCTTGTGGGAAAGATTGTATTGAATTGTTCCTTCTTGCCTGAAGTGAGGCTGCCCTGATAATGTTTGCCCTCTGTGGAAGCCTCCCCCGTCCCCGTCCCCCCATCTCACTTCTTTTGTCATTGCTGAGAGACCGAAGCGGAGGAGGCCCTCACCAGGCCTCCATCTGGGCAGAGACCTGGGCCTGGAGCTAACAGGGACGTCCTGTGGATTGTCTTTTCGTGCCTCCATTCAGCAGGAGGATCCGACCGGCGGGACTGCAGGGCATGCGCTGAAGGAATTATTGCAGCTGTGCTTCACGCAAACATACCGTGCAAAAGGACAGCAGCGGATGGAGGCCTAATTTGCTTTTGCAATATACCTTTTAATAGCCTTTGATATATATTTCTGTTCAGTATAAACCAGTCGATCGCGCTGCTGGTCCATAGTAGGGAACTGTCATTCTGCCTTCTCTATTTTCCCCTTCCTTTTTAAAAAAAAAGTATGGAAATATCAGTAGAATGCTGAACTACAAAATAAAGCAAATATTTTAGCAGAAAATAAAACATCTCTATAACATACTGTTCTGGTGTTCTTACTAACAACTGCGGTGCTTCCTTTTCTTTTAAAAGAAATGGAGCCAAGATTCAAGCAGCCAAAAGAAAAAAGTCCTGTACCAAAACAGTGACGGAAACTTGACCTGTATTGTTAACCCATTCCAGTCTGTCACACTCCTTCCTGACCCCAAGAGGAGAGCCAGACGCCAACATGAATTTGATTCTCAGTGGGGCTGATGGGAAGTACAAAAGGAAATGACTAAGAAAGAGACACTAGTTTAAGCTCCACTCCTATGCTTACTCTCTGATGCGTAGTTGCCATTGCTTCCATCAAGGCAGGAATTGCTCTATTAAGGACGGGTCTTGGGGACATGAAAGGAGCCTCATTCGGGCAACCCCTGAGTGGAATTTCTTCAGCAAAAATCCTTTCATCCCAGAGTGATTTCTGACACGAAATTTATTTACTTCCCGACTGGCAGTAATTGTACACGAAGGAGATTCTGCCTTACACATATTTGCAATCTATATGTTCTCACCACATGGCCACATCCACTCCACCAGATTTTAAGATAATTGTTTTTTTAAAAAAATATTGCATCCTTCAGGGAAAACGTTACTAGAATGGTTGAGGGATGCATAGGTTCTCCCCAACCCTTGCCAATAGTCTTGTAAAGTAGGTTAGCATCAGAGAGAGAGAGTGTGCTGGTGCTGTTGCTCGTCATGGTGGTGGTTCTCTTTTGCTGTCAGAGTGTCTGGTGGGGTACACGGAAAGCCTCCTCAAAGATTATGGTATTTTTGAACCACAATTGGGTGTACTAACTGCAACCTTGTGTTGCTGGCTAATCTTTCTCACACTAGGTCAGGCGAAAAGAACTGCAGAATGAACTCACCAAACGATGCCTTCATTTTGGCAATTTTATGTCTGGCCTAGACATGGAAGAAAAGTGCTGAAAGAATCAAACTGCCATTTTCTCTGCTTAAACCAGGGGTGCCCAAACTACACCCCATGGGCCAGATCCAGCCCCCAACACCAATTCATCTGGCCTGCACCGCCCTCATCGTTCCCAGAAGCGGAAGTAAAACGCACCTGGACGGATGCATTTTACTTCCGCTTTCGGGAACGATGAGGGTCTGGTAACCTCTTGCCCACGTTCCAGCCAGACCACATAGTGTTAGGTTAGGGTTCTTGTGGTGAGGATGGGAGAGTTGCCACCTCTTCCTGGCACCCACCGGTCATTACCTCATAAACATCCATTTCAGGGGAGAGGAAAAGACAGAAGAGCCTATGCCATCTGACCCCAGTTCCTAAAGACACTCTTCAGCCTGCCACAGTTCCCTTTTTCTTGACATTTTGTTCATGGGTAGGGAATGGTGCTCTTACTAATACCCCTCTTGCACTCACAATCTTTCCAAAGGCCTGTCTCCATATCTGGAGAAAACACTGCCTTCATGGTTTTGACACACACACATTTCTCTTGAGTACCAAGTGGCCTTGCCAGCAGTCAGAGACTACTTTGGTGTACTCTTTAGCCTCAGGCTGGAAGATGCTTGGGTCATCCCTGATTAATGGCATGGGGACATGGGAATGGTAGTGGAAGGCCACAAAGTTTCACAGCCCTGCCATGTCTTTCTAGCATCACATTTGCCTCAACAGCCCGCTAGATGGTTATGGGAATCCCACATGCACGACACAAAGACAAACGGGCCTTTCCTGGTGGCATTTCCCAGCAGTGGGTATACTTGGTTAAATAATCCACTTTATGCATCAGCAAAACAAAGGAAGCACCAATTTCTGTAAAATTGTGTCACAAAAGAAGGTTTTTAATCATTTATACATAACCGCAGTATCTCACTTGGGTGAGGAGGATTGGGACCTATGTTGCCACTGAGTCTGATGTCAAGGCGCTCGCTGTAGAAGAGCAACTTTCGGGTCCCTGACCGCCCTCTCTCATTCTTTTCATTTCAGTAAGATTTGGACTAAATAGCTCTTCAAACAGAGGATTGTTCTATGTAAGAGCCAGAATTTGTGCAGTGGCTAAAATGTTGGGCTGGGTTTGGGGAGATCAATCCTCTAGCCATTGCTGAAAACAAACAAGCTAAATAATCTCTTTAACAAGGATATTGAGTTAGGTTCTCTGACAGCAATACTATCACTATTTAGTATTTAGTCCTTGCTGAGCCATGGAAATTTTGGGCCAATCCATCCCAACCCAAAGTGTCTAAAAAGTTGTCAGATTTATTGTTTTCAGGTCAGAGTTTAATTCAGATTTGTCTCTCTTATTTAACAAGTACAACAGTTTCATTCTCATGAGATTGCAAAGCAACAACAAACAACAACTCATAAACCTAGTTGGGAGAGTAAACAAAATAATCTGGTTGCTAAATCAGAAACAAGGACAGATGGGTTGAATCAGCTGATAGGAATGCATATGGTAGCCAACTTGGACTTTGCATATATAAATTGTAGAAACCATTGTGCTATTTTGTCCATTCAGCAAACACAGAGGAACATGTGTGTGATTGGGTATAGGAGAATATAGGGGAGGTGGGGCGGGGACTGATTAAAACCATACCTTTTCTACATCTGGTTATTATTATTTCAGAGAGCAAACATGCAACTTGAATCCCTATGGATAATTAGCAGGATGCTGCTTTAGCATGAAATAGGAGAATTTCCTATTCTTGCATAAATCCCTGTGGGTAAAATGTAATGAAGACTAAGCACTCTATATTTCTCATCCCAAAACATGTCTCTATTATTATATGGCAAAATGTGGCACTCCAGATGTTGCTGAACTTCAATCCCCAGAAGCCCTGATCAGCAGGAGTGCTGACTTGGGCTTCTGGTAATTGAAGTCCAAGAACACCTGGAGTGCCAAGGTTCACCATCACTGTATGGTGTGCAAGATCCAGAAAAGGACTGTCTTGCAATTATCCTTTTCAATTATCCTAAGTCTAGAACACTGAATATGTAAAATCTTGTTGACTAACTGTGTTTGAGCAAGAATATATAGAATAAAATTCCCAAGGAGAAATTAAAAAGGAAGAAAAGGTAGAACTTGGGAATGCTTGTACTAAAGCTAAGTTGTTAACACTAAGTTTATTTATTTCATTGTTTGGTTGATGTCCTACATAGGCTGGGACCTATTAATTTGGAAATTCATTTATTCGTGAAAATTATAAAATTAATTTGTTACATTAATTGATATTCATATACAGTATTAGCAACATATTGATTTTAAATATTTGTGTGTGTGTGTGTGTGGGGGGGGGGGGTGTATTTAGTTTAAATGACCAAAGGAGACCAACTTCTTCCAAATGTTCCCTACAACATAATTTAGCATGAATCACTAAATGTTTTTTCTGTTTCTTAATGTCATTGTTAAATAAAAATTAAAATGGAGACTTTTATAATCATTATTAACATTTGTATTGAATATGGGTAATAAATTAATTGTTACAATAAGGCCTCTTATGGAACATGGATTTATGCCACAAAATTATGATTCCTCTAGGCCTCCTAATACAGCAGCACATAGTTTTAGAGATGAATGTGGCAGATCTTAGCTGTACAACAGTCTAATACCCCTTATGTTTGGACAAAATATGTCAGGCATTTTTATTAATGGAATGACCCTCTTTATGGGAGAAAAGCTTTCAAGTGGGATTAGTCCTTCTTGAGTTTGCAGTATAATAGCGAAACTTTCTTTGTTTGCTCCTGTTCCAAGAAGAAATAAATGTATGCCAGTGGACCACAATTTCAAAATAGCCTGATGTAACTAATACATATCTTGCAAATATTTCTTTTTTTTTTTTTTGCCCAAGAAGATACTTTAAATGGTACGAGATAGAAACATGAAATTTTGCATGGGTGCTATTGATTTCCCAACTTAAATAACTAGTTTCTTTGTATGTCAAGATCTGTTTTACCACAGCTACAGATAAAACAGAACACGGAAAAAAACCCAAAAAATGTTGTGACACCAACACTTTTTGTCTTTTTTCGCTATCTTTCCCTCCCCTGTTCTGTTTTATTTACTCTCAGATATGCTTATACAGACTAACACGGCTACCACTTCAAACATTTCAGCTTCAGATAACTAGCTTTTAGGAGTGCCTAATCATAGGCATTATTGGATTTTTCTATGAACTGTGTCATATATACCACAAGCATTGAAGTCTTACTTTCTGCTTAGAAAGTAAGTGGTAGATCTAATAGTGAGAAATTACTCTGTATATGGAAATAATACATGCCACTCTCATAAAAAAACATAGCATCTGAATTTTAAATATGGTGGTATTGTATCTTAGTCATTTTGACAGCCATCTCTTGTTATATTTTAAAATAAACCATTACTGTCTTTTTGTTGTTGTTTCTGAGTATGTGTGAGTTTAGATCAGGGATTGTCAGACTTGAGGCTTGCAAGATTCGCCCCCCCCCCCTCCCCGTGACTTTCTTAAGCTTCACCACCCAGAGATTAGTACAAAAGTCATACACTTAGAATTAAAGAATTCTGGCTCCAGACATTTGTCTTGCATAGCAGATGAAACAATGCTTGGTCAAGATCCTTCAGCCCAAAATCCCACTGCTGGTTAATCCCACAAGCTGCCTTCATGTCAGCAATATAATTTAGAGGGGAGTTATTTTGTCCCTGCCTTTGTCAAAACAATTGTGAGCTGGACATTTTTGCCAGTCTCCTGGAAATTGCCCAGGGAACAGTCAGTGGATCCAGCATCCAGCTCTCCGTTTCCTTGGCCCATTATTATGTTCTTTGCCACTAATCACTTATGGATCATCCTGATGATTACACTCTTCAGGGTGTTTTATGGCATCCACACATTTGGACACTGGAGTGGTCTAACTTCCCCCCAATGAGAGTGTCTTTGAGTCCTTGTCTGGGTGTATGCGTGTCTACTTTTTCAGGGTGTTCTCTTTTAACATGTCCCCAGCATTTGTGGATGCTGGGAATGGGCGAAATGTGAGCCCTGCAGCTGTCAAAGTTGTTTCTGGTGTAAACTACTGGCATTGGGAAGCAGCTTACAAACTACATCAGGACACTAGAAATTAAAGCTTCTCATGATTATCAATGAATGGTTAAGGAAGTAAAACCATTTTAAAACATCTGCTAGAGCAGGGGTGGGCAACCAATGGCCCGTGGGCATGCAGTTGTGGGGAAGAATGGATTTCGTAGCCTTGCCCACTTTTATATCTAGCTAGCAGCCACCCAACCTAATGAGCTGCCTGGTCCAGATTTGAACCAAAGTCTTTTTAATCTTGTGGTTCCCACGATTGGGTCTCCAGCTGTTAGAACATCCAGATAACATGGCCAACAGTCAATATTTGTGAGAACTGTAGAACAGCAACAATGGAGATTCAGTGTTGGTAACCATTGCTCTACTCCAGTTCTCAACCTTTTAAAGCCAGGGGCCGGGTCATGCTCCCTCAGACAGCTTCGTGGGCCAGATGGCCATTTTGCCCTTCCTCCACCACATGACACTTCCTGATGTGGTGGAGGCTGTGGGGTGCCACATGAAATGGCACTGTGGGCCACATCTGGCCCACAGGCTGTAGGTTGAGAATCCCTGCTCTACTCTGTGTCACATACAACAACCAACCACCAGGCTAGATCAGTTCTGGAATCCGTAGTAAATGCTGTTATTTATATTTGTTATTACTATTGCCCTAACCCAAGCATTTGTCACAAGCATTCCAAGTATACACATTTAAACTGTGTATCTCCAGAAACAGAGGCTCTGTTCAACCTCATGAAGCTTATGAACATGCATCCCAATCTCTTTCCCATTAGGTAGATAGGTAATGTAGCTGCTTATTCCACTCAGTTTACATCACTTGCTGGGTGTGTTGGTTGCTCTTCTGTTTCAAACAATGGGAACTGCAGTTCTTACCTCAAAAAATATTCAGACAAAAATAAAGACAGCTGAGGGGTCGGAAACTACAGCCAAACACTTGCTGCTGAGAAAGGTGTCCCCAGCCCAGACTGATCCAGCCAAGCAGCTGCTCAGGTTCAGGTTAACATTAAATGATACCAGCTGAGTCTAATTACGAGGCCTCCCAAAAGTAACTTAAAACCATATAGACATCCTGTTATTACTATTATTTTTGCAAATTTATCTAGCATAGCATGAGTATGATTTGGTGATTGCAGCAGCATTTAAGATAGCAGTTTGCATGATAATTGTACCTACTGATAAAGTTCAGTGTGTGACCAGGACTTTTTGTTATGTTTGGAACTCATTCGAACAGTCTTAATCTCTCCTAAAAGCCATAAAACCCTGAGGATTTCTATCCCCTAAATTGCAAACATTTCCTCTGTGTTGTGTGAGTGTAAGTGTCATCTTGTGGACAGGGTGGGTGGGAGAAATTAAGGAATTTGTTATACAGTATATTCTGTAATATCTTCTTTTCAGGATACAGTAAACCCTCGCATAGAGCACCTTGCTTAGAGACTAACTCGCTTAAAGAGCAGAGTTTTCACTGAATGGTCGCCTTGCTTAACATCTAAAACCAACCAAAAACTCGCTTAACAACTAAATCGGGGTTTGCAATCACCCCCTCCAGAAGTCACAATTGTTCACTTACAATGGGGTTTCGCTTAAAGAGCAAACTTGCTTAAAGAGCAATCCTGTGGAACGCATTATGCTCTTTAAACGAGGTACCACTGTACAGTACTTAAAATTGTCTTGAGGGCAGGGCTGGCTGGGTCAGATAGACGTAGAGAATGACATAGCACCAGGAAGTGAATATAACTCAGAAGGGTTACAAATAGATAACCCGTGTCTGGAACCCCCTTTAAAGTTTGCAATAAACCTTCATCTGGAAGATATTTTAAAAGTGCTGCTGTACATTTTGCAATATATGACAATCACACATTTAGCCGTGTGCAGATTTTAAATTTCCTGAAGCACCAAAAAGGCAGCATCTACGCCTCAAAAAACCTCCCCCCACCACACACACACAGACAGATTCTCCTTTGGCTATTGCCTCCCCAGATCTGAAATTACCCTTTTTATTATTATTGTTTAATATTTTTATTTCCAATAAAGATACTTCTCTATTTTTCACTTGCCATCCACTTTAAGGTTAGGCTTCTGTCTGCACAAAGCACCACACTAACACGCACCCATTCACAATACTTTGCAGATAAATAGCTGCAAAGATCTATTTTTAACCATTTTTCAAAGGATCGCAATTGCGATCCTTTAAGCTCAGTAAATGCCATTCAATTGCGGCTCCATTCTGGAAGTGGAGCTTCGGTCAAAGAGCCTATGCAATTGCATTTGGAAGTAGACCGGTAGAACTATTCTTCATTCAACCGCATGGTGGTAGACCTAGCCTCGCTCGAGAAGCGAGCCTAGGTCGAGAAGCAAGGCTGGGGATGAAGCACATATGCCAGCTTGAGGGAAGTAGATGGCCCCGGTTAAAAGAAGCCATGGTAGTCTGAGCCTCGGTAGTAAACAGGATTTTTTTAAAAACCAAAGCAGAGTAGACTGGGGCTGTTTAGAGAACGAGGGCTGGTATTTAAAAGACAGGTAGACCGCCTTTACTTCGAGAACAAAAATTTTAAAAATAGAAGGAACAAGCAGAGTAGACCATCCCGAATTCGAGAACATATATATTTTTTTAAAAGTAAAGGATGGCAGACTGGGAAATTCTCTCGGACGATCGTGTCTAATTGAGAATAGCCGGTAGACCAGCACTATGTCCTCAAATGACCTACGAGCTTATATGAATGAGAATCCAAATATGGTACTTCAAAGATATCAAAGGCTGGACATTTGCAACAATGTATCCATTTTGACTGATTCAATCAGAGCTTCAAAAAATTTCAAAGTGCTGGCTTAATCAAGGAAAGCTTTACTAATTATTCACTATTTCTAGCTGCAGATTCAGTAGCTCTTTTAAATGACAAGGATCATAGGATAACCTCTGCAAGTGGGATCGTTTTGAGATATATATCCATCCCTGTCTGTGTAATATCTATCTGTGAAAAGCAATGCAGACAATGTTAATAATTTTATCTGACAAATGTCTAGCTCACATTCTACAGGTCACCATAAACATATGAAGTAGGTTTGTAGGATGTAAGCCTAAGCATGACTTCATGTATGCTTTACTCACATGTATTCTAAAGTTACTCTCGAAGTGTAAATGTAAAAAGCAGAGAACATAGTGTATTGTCGAAACAACTTTATCTCTGTTCCTTTCTCCAAGAATTTCTAACAGAAATGAAGCACCAAAGTGGTTTGACTGCAATTTCCATCAGTCTTATAAAAAAACCTCAATAACAGAAGATGATGAGAGTTGTCTGTTGTCCAACATCTGGAAAAACATATATTCTCCTTCAGTTCATACCAGGAGTTCTTAACCTTTTTAAGCTGGGGGCCGGATGGCTATTTTGCCCTTCCTCCACAGCACCACATGACATGGTGCCATGGGCCACATCTGGCCCATGGGCCGCAAGTTGAGAATCCCTGGTTTATACATACTCTTCTCCTTCCCCAAGGCATGACATAACACAAGAGCGAGCAAGCCTAACTTTTTGATGAAATCACCAACTTTTGCTAAGTACGGTAGTCCTTTTATAATGTAATGTATGAAGTAAGAATTTAAAAATGTTGGGATTTATGAATAACAAAACAGAAACTGAAAGAATACACACTGGATGGAACAATTTATTATCATAACATTAAAGTTCAAGAGATAAGTGGGTTGCACCAAACGCTGATGCAGCATAAACATCTACAATAATCTCAGGGGAAAAAATACTCTGGTACAATTACCGTATTTATTTGTGTATAACGCGCAAAATTTTATACCAAAAAAAGAACTCAAAGTTTGGGTGCGCGTTATAAACGAGGACTGGTCTTTTACTTCCTTTTTAGAATTGGGTCGGCTGTCTATTGCTGCGGTGGGTGAAGGGGAGGCGGGGGCGTGGCTTTGAAGAAATTGACGGGATCTGATTGGGTGGCGCGGGAGACGAGGCGTGGCCTGGAGGTATCTCGCGCTGCCCCCACCCAGGAGCGCGCAGCAGCGGCGCGCGCTTCCTTAGGGCAGTTCGAGCGAGGCTCCTGGGGGTCGGAAGTGCTCGTTTTGGATTGCATTTTCTTCACCCTGCAACAGGTGGGTCTGATTTTCCCCCCCTCCCTCAATGTTTTAAGGCGTGCTCTTATGAACAATTTTATACCGAGGTTTCATGGAAAATTAGGGGTGCGCGTTATACACGAGTGCGCGTTATACACGAATAAATACGGTATATCCATTCTAGTTTTTTTTTTTAAAAAATAACCAGTATGTTATCTACTAGCTAAAAGGTAATCCAATTTCCTGTAACAATAACCAATATTCTGATGGTATAATCAACAGTTTGATGCAAAACAGAAATATCTATGCTCTCAACTATGGAGAAAAAAAATGGCAACTAATGTCACAAAAGAAGCATATGCATAGTGGAGTTGTTACTGTATATACCTATGCATGAATGCTTAGTAAATTGGTTGCACATTAAGGATTTGTCCCTGCTTTTAAAGGAAGATACACTGAACTTTGCATGTGGAGATTCATCTGTGTACAGACACCAACATATGAAGCCAGTGTATCAACGCACGTAAAGCAGCAAAGGGGCTATCTTTTAAAATAAAGTATGATACCAGATATCTCTACTTTGCTTGCAAAGAGAGGAAGATTATCATCTCAATTTCCAGTGTGAGAGGTTAAAACTATAGCTGTGTGAACGAGTACAGACCAGATATTAATTCAAACAAATGATTAAAAACACTGTCAATTCTACATTATACCTGTCAACTGCGGCTCCAGAAAATACGGGACCTGCGCAAACGGTTCAGCCCAGGTCACCTTCTATGCATGCGTAGAACGGGGCTACGCAAGCGTAAAACCCTTCTACACATGCGTAGAAGGTGACCTGCGCAGAAGGGCTGCGCAGTACCTCCTTTCCTCCGCTACCAAATTCCGGGGTTTCGGCAGCGCGGGGCGAGAAATGGCACAAATTGGTGCCAAAAACCGTGAAATCCCGGCCAATTCAGGATGGTTGACAGGTATGTTCTACATCCAACACCCCACCCCCACAAAACTACACTAGTGTAAAGGTACATGGTAAGGATACGAATAATGCCCATCCCAGATTGACAGTCAAAAGAGAAAAAATCTCAAAAGAGTTCCAGTAACCATTACATTCAGAAGGCACTTGAAATGCTGTAAGAAAAAAAGATTAACATTTTCATCCTAGTGTTGTTCTCGAAAATGTGTTAGTAGTCTGGTATAAAAACAATGGTAAACAAGGTGCCTTCAGGCACAGAACTGAGTGTTCTGCTTTAAAACCAGTAATCTGCTGTGATATGAACTAAAACTCTAGTACAATCAACTTAGTTACACATAGTTCTGGGTTAAGTTTCAAAGTATATCTCCTTTATGATGAGAAAGCTCAGGTTATGTTTTATTAATGCAGAACTGAATGAAATTTGTAGTAAAAGGGAACTCAGGCCTTTGCCTTGCTACTAAGGCTAGTCAGTCAGAAATTTATACTCTATAAAAGTTACTTTTTAGACTACAATTCCCACAAACCCTGTCAAAATGTAGTCCAAAAAGGAATTTCTGCCTCTCATTGGTTTCATAGCAAATAGTCTTGAGCACATGCTGCCATCTGGTGGACTCGGCTACCTGCACAATTTCTCAGATTTGCAGGAATGTGCCAGAAATACAGTGATACCTCATACAACGTCCAAACTTGGTTCCACAAGTTTGGACTTTATACGAATTTGGATTTTGTATGAGGCATGCAAAATCCTAACCACGATGCCTCATACAACGGCCAAATCCTTGCCACGATGCCTCGTACAACGTCGTTTCTATAGAGATACGTTGTACTGTATGTAACAGCACAGACTTCAGGGCAAAGTCAAGGAAACAGACAGGAAACTGACAGAACTTTAAGAAATCATTGTCTAAAGGCTAAAAACATTACAAAAAACATGTCAAACAACCCTGATTGTCCAAGAACCTGAAGAATGCTGCAAAAATCCCAGGAATGCTTCTAAAAATTCTGATGAAAAAATTCAAAAAAATCCAAAGTCACGCTCAAAATCACTCTTAAACACTCTTCACCTCATGCAAAACCCACAAGAGCAATGCACGCATGTGTCCTGCTTTTTATACCGCCCAGGCACAATGCAACCTGGGGAAAACCCCAATGCCTCATACAAAGTCGCAGCGACTTTGTATGAGGTAACCTTTTTCAAGGAATTAGGCGATGTTGTACGAAGCGGACTTTGTATGAAGTATTACTGTACAAAACCCAAGTACAGTACAGCAATTTATGAACACATTAGAACAAAATGAATGAGTCAATAGTGATGGACTTTTTCGTCCTTGGCTTCCATGCATGAAGACCATCTGACCTGATGCTAGGGATGATTTGGGTGTTCCTCTAAGTAGCTTAGAAACCAGAAAGAGAAGAATGACGAAGAAACTGTTCTCCAACTGTACTTTTGGGGTTATCCAGTGAATTCTGGACAAAGTGCACTACCCAGTATACAAAGGTAAAATGGCTGTTCATTCTGTTTCTTTCCACAGGAAGGAGGCAAAATATATTCTTTTAGCCTTTCTACCCAGCAGTGTTCTGTGTTTGCCAGGAGGAATTGGGGCTCTTTTCCAGCACAAAAAAGCACTGTTTTGAAGAGAAGAGGGCTGAAGGCAAAACCCGACAGTGCCCCCATTACTGACCAAGTCTCTAGTTCGTAATCACAGAATAAAATCCACTCTGTGGTGCAGGTAGCACATCACCATGGCTACCAGTTTCTCTCTCTCTCCAATGTAAGTGGATACATTGGATGGTTTTTAGAGCATGTTCCGTACCCTTCATGAGGATAGTCTTAGCGTCCATAAATCTCCCTGCATTTATTTTCTCATTCTGTAAGAACACAATCATGTCAGTTTCACTGCCACAGCTTTCAGGGTGCGCTTGGAACACATAAGATCGCTCTGAATCAGAGTTCATCCTGAAGGTAAAGGAAAAAGAGAAAGTGATTCAAGCAGAAAAACCCTGGGAAAACTTGCTTTCATATTGTCATCAAAAAATTCTGTCTTCAGGTACACTGGGTGTATCTGCCTCTCAGACAGAAGACTCCAAAGCAGGGGTGGCCAACCTTTTTGTGCCATGGGCCTGACCATGCTCCGGAACAGCTGAGCAAGCCAGACTATGCTCCCTGGAAGTGGGTGCATTTACGGCTGACGTAAATGCACTCACTTTTGTGTTTATGTCAGCTGTGGGCGCGTTTGTGCATGAGCGCTTTACAGCTGTCATAAATGCACCCGCTTCCGGGTGCAGGGAAGATGGTGATGGGCTGTTTGGAATGGCGTTGTCTGTCGGGGCTGGCCCACAGGCCGTAGATTGGGAACCCCCACTCTAAAGCAAAGGATGCATGGTGGTGGTAGTGGGGCTATGCATGAGCATTCACTTCTCACCCTTGGCAATTAGGAAGCAAGCTCTGAATAGTGTATCTCACATTCATTTGAACATGAGAAGAATAGTCTATGCATCTGAGTGCGGACTCTGTTTCATTGTTATGACAGTGGAGGTGGATAGGAAAGGTACCTATTGGAACTGGATATCCCATGTATTACTAAGCCATGCAGTACTTGGGCTTAATGCTTAAAATCTTCCCCTGTATAAGGTCACTGGAAGACAGACTTACAGCTTCCATCATGTGACTTAATTGGAGTAGGATCCTACTCCAGTTAAGTCACACGATGAAAGCTGTAAGTCTATCTTCCAATGGCCTTGTACAGTTCAATTCATCATGCAGGAGTAAATCAGAGTATCCCTTGGGAACTGCATCAAGTCTTTTAAGAATACTAGCTGATTACCTGGCTTCACTTGGGTTTTTCTTTTCTTTAACGTAGGCCAGCCTTTCCCTCTTGGAAACCTCGTGGGGTGTATGTGGGTCACTCCTACTGTGAAAACTACAGCTGAGCTCAGAGGGCCACAGCTGAGCTAGTCAGATGATGTCACAATCTCAACCTATCTGAGACTATGACATCAGCTCAATTACATCATTGGGAAACACACACACTGCATAGATAAATTGTGGCCCAATTTGGAGGACGTATGCCCCCAGGTTTTGAGACCCCCGCAGTGCTGATCTCCCAAGACCAAGGTATGTATGTGCCAAATTTCAGCGGGATCAGTCCAGGGGTGTGGGAGACTTTGGAGCACATACAAACATAGATTTCGGTTTTATAGATATAGATAGGGAGGTACTCAATCTCAGCAAATTCAAAAGAAAGATGAAAGCAAAAGCAAGCATGCTCTACAAGTGTGGCTGATATTTTTGTGGGCAAATTGTACAGAGCTTTGCCCTAGTGGGAAGCAGTCCGCTCAGATAAAACACATTTGATTTTCATAGACCAACTATAACCTTCCATGCTATGTAACTCCTCTTGTTCTGGAAGACTTCATAATCCCAAGAGTAGCTTTTTTCAAAGGGTGTGGCAGGCTGTGTTTATCTTACTTTCTAGAATCCCTTCTGCGAGCACAAAGCTACCATTCGATACCATCACTAGCACAAGAAGTTAAACCTTTTGTATTAATAGGTATCACAACAAAACTGCCCACCTTGTTTCTGGAAGATTTTTTCTTATTTTTAATGTCTTTGACTTTCTTCAACAGTAGTTCAGCAATGGCTTTTGCATCATGGCTATTTATCTGCTCTCCAAACGCATTTTTCTTTTAAAGAAAGACGAGGGGAGGAGGAGCAAGAAAGGTATCATTGTAGTTTCAAGCATGTGATTCTGTCTTCAGGAAATGAATGCAATTGCCACCAAAAGGATGGAAAATATTCATTCAGATAGACAAAAAAAAAAACAAAGAAAAAAACAAACAACCCCAAACCCAACAACTTCCAATTATATAACAAAAGAGAAAAATTATCTCAATGGAAAATATTCTTGCTCTGTTTTTATAGTACTGAAGAATTTCATTTCTAACTTCTTGTTAAGGTTTAATACACGTTTGCTGCTATACTAGTGCAGCTTGGATAAATGGGCTTATATATTCCAAGGGTACTCTTAAATGCTACAAGGAGTAGTTTTCATGCTGATCAGCTAAAGACATGAATGAGGCACATGAATGAGGCTTGTAAGTTAGTAGCAGATTGCCTCCTTTTCCAGAATAAGAACACATCCAAATATGAACATCTTAGCACAGCCTTAAGTTGCAACAGAAGCCTGAATGTACAGGTAGAGGCAAGTTGGTCCCATTAATGGTCCACAAGACTTGAAGACCACCAGTTCATAGCCACTGAGTGATGATGTGTGCATGAGAATAGTGTGCGTTGGGGAAATTTTCGGAGCCTCCTCTGTTTTAAAATCTGCAGCACTAGGGGAGCCCCCTGGTGCGTCCGGGATGACGTCACTGAAGTGCACCAGGTTCACCCTTCCAGCGCCATGGATTTTTAAACAGAGGAGGCTCTGAAAATTTCCTCGGCATGGCGATCAGCTTTGGCAAAGGCTGCAGAGGGGATGGGACCGAGCAAGAGGCTGCTCGGAGCAACCGGGACAAAGCGCGATCGCCACTGCCACAGCTGCTGATGTCAAAACTGTACAGCAGTGGGAGTAGCCCGCCTCCGGCCCCCGCAGCTATGTGTTGGGGGCGGGACCAGCCTGCGAAAAAAAAAGTTTGGGCACCACTGTCTTAACCACTAAGCCACCTTTACCAAAGTTTACCACTTTCAATTTATAAAAGTGTATAATGATGAGGCTGTATAATAATGAGCGGGGGCTGCCCTTGGCGACCAGCCAGAGGCTTCAGTTGGTCCAGAATGCGGCTGCTCGGGTGGTGATGGGGTGTGGGCGTTATGCGCATGCCTCACCGCTGCTTCGGGAGTTGCACTGGCTTCCGGTTTGCCTCCAGGTACAATTCAAGGTGCTGGTTTTGACCTTTAAAGCCCTACATGGCATTGGGCCGGGGTACTTAAGAGACCACATTACCCCTAGGTGGTCAGACCATCCTACTTGGGCAGACAGGAGGGGCTCAGTGGTGGTCCCATCTGTGAAGCAAGTCCACCTCAGTGGGGCCAGAAAGAGAGCCTTCTCCGTGTCTGCCCCTGCCCTGTGGAACCTTTTTTACCACCAGAATTGCGTCTCCAGTCGGATCTTCTCCCCTTTAGAAAAATGTTGAAGACCTGGCTATGTCAGCGGGCTTGGGGCATGTGTGACTCTTTTGCACAAGCCCGCTGGCTCATTTAGCATTCTAAGGGATCAGTTCTTTCACTGTCCGTGGATTATTTGTCATTTTATGCTGGGTGGGGGTGGGAGTTTATTAGCTACAACTGGTGTAGTTTTTTTAATGTATTTTAGGCTGTTTTTTAGTGTGTTGGGTTGGGGATTTTAATGTTATTGTCTTACTTGTGTTTTTACTGTATTTTGTATATGCTGTTAGCCGCCCTGAGTGATGTTTTTCATCAGAAGGGCGGGATAGAAATATACAAATAAATAAATAAAATAAATAAATGATTCTGTCATCACAGCTAACACATGGATTATCAAGCTGTTTCTACAGAATCAATCCATTGCTGCATCAACTTGCTCAGTAGTGCTTATTCTGACTGGGCAGTAGCCCTCTGTGCCTGGCTCAGACAAGGGTATTCCCAACCCTACCTGGAAAGGCTGCGGACCTTCTACATACGAACTCAGGCGCACTGCCTCTGAATGCAAGAGCCCTCTCACAATTGAGAGTATTTAGGGGTTTTTTTACCTTTGCTCCTTCATAAGGATAAAACTTGACCGTTGGGTATGCTCTGATGCCCGCCGACTGGCAAGTGTGAGCGTAAGCTTGGCAGTCAATTTTCCCAGCTTTCACTTTTCCTTTAACTGTCTTTAAGAGAAAATGAAAGAGAAGGAAGCTGGTGTTAAAATGCCATTGCTCAAGAGGGTCAAGAGAGTTACATGCCTGCTTTGAAATAAGTTTAGCAGTAAGCTCATTGAAACAGGAATAGACTGCCTAATACTTCCAAACCCTTTAGCTATAAATAGGCCTTTTTCTTCTTCTTCTTCAGGTGCTATATCCGTTCCAGATATTTGCTATAATTATGGCAATAGTCTTCATGTTCTTAACCCCTCGGAAGAGTTCTAATGTACAGGTAGAGGCAAGTTGGTCTTCCGAGGACATGCCACACCACTCACTCAGGTTCTTCAGCCATGAAGTCTATCTACGTCCAGCACCACACTTCCCAGGGATCTTTCCTTGCAGAGCGAGTTGGAGTACTTTATGATGTTCCTCATGATATGACCAAGGTATTGGAGCTTTCTTTGCTTAACGGCCTTAAATAACTAGGCTTGCAGAACTCAAATGCAAATTTAAAACCTCAAGATCCCTGAAACAACCAGTGTTGAAAGAAAAGGAGGAAAGCCTAAGCCTCAGAACAAGGCCATCTCTTGGTTCAGGAGGTCCACTCCGCCTTGCAGGCTGTTTCAGCTGTGAGAAAGGATAAAAAAAACTTGCACCATGGAAGAAGGCCATAGCTAACTAAAAGATGACACTGCCTGAAATGTAGCAGGAAACAGGGCCTCCTTCCTCAATTAACCTACGTCAAGGTGCATAATATGGAAGACCAGCTGAGCTATTCTGACACAGGCAGCAGCCAACTCCACAAGTACTCTTCTAACCTATGGCAGAAGAAATACAATAATAAGGAAGGAAATATTTAAACACTGTGCTGCTCCTTTGTAACCTCAGTGTACTACTGCCAGCCCTGGAAAGGAGACAGTTCTAACACGAGGACTGGCCTCCAAATATCAACTCTGACCACCAAACTGGGATAAAAAATATGACTTTTGCTAAGCAAACCCTTGACTCAGTGGAGTACATCATTTAACACATGTGAGGAAATCAAACTTCTACTGGATCCACACTCCAAAATGGAGTGGTTTGTGACCTGGCAATCGGACCCATTAGCAGTTCTAAAACTCATGCAAGTATCTGCCCCATTATGCCTCTTCTTCACTGCCCTCTTCTATAACCTAATGAAGCTGACCACACACGGTACAGGGTGCTTACTGGATTTACTGCCAACATGCAATCTAAATCCAGAACAGCAAAGGGCCTCAATTTCAAGTTACTATAAAACATTTCAGGCCTTGAGTGGATCCACTGTACTGTTTTCGCTTTTACATTCAACCCAACCCATCTTTAGGAGGGGGAACTTGGACTGGAGAATGTACGCTTAGGTCATGCCTGTTGAGTATCCTGGATTGGCCGGGAAATTCCGTATTTTTGGCGTGCGTTCTTCCCCTTTCCTGGCGCCATCCTGTATTTAGAACGGTGGAGAACCCATGTGCATGCGTGTTCTGCGCCTGTACAAAGGGGTTCTGCGCATGTGCAAAGGAGTTTTTCCTGTACATGCACACCCAGGCGGGAGCAGTTCCCGTATTTTCCGGAGCGGCGCTTGACGGGTATGGCTTAGGTAAAGACATTAAATATTATTATTCTGGTCAGTTTGGACCCATTTGTGAAGCTGTGATACATGTATTTGTTTAACAGATTTGCTGGTTTTGGAGAAAGGTATTAACTTACCTTAGCTAGGATCTCAAATTCGGGAGCAAATTTTTGACAAGGGCCACACCAAGGAGCATAGAAGTCAACAACCCAGTGATCTTTCCCATTCAGAACTTTGTCTGTGAAGCTCTGAGGAGTCAGATCCAGAGATACCTGAGGCAAATATCTTTTAACAAGGAGAAATGATGTTAGGGATTTAGTAACATAAAAACAACTTCCAAAAATGACTCATCAATTAAAATAACCCTGGCAGTCATTGTCTTTTTCTGTGTCTAGGCCAAACATGAAACTGCCAAATGAAGACACCTTTTGGTGAATTCATTCTGCAGTTCTTTTCGCCTGACCTAGTATGAGAAAGATTAGCCAGGAACACAAAGTTGCTGTTACCAGGGTACACCCAATTGTGGTTCAGAAATACTGTAATCTTCAAGGAGGCTCTTTCTGCGTGCCCCAAGAACCTCCTTGAAAATTGTGGTATTTTTGAAACCCTGGCAGTTTCTTGTATACAGTAATACCTCATACAAAGTCTGCTTCGTACAACATCGGATTCATAAAACATCGCCTAATTTCTTGAAAAAAGTTACCTCATACAAAGTCATGCGACTTTGTATGAGGCATTGGGCTTTTTCCCAGGTTGCATTGTGCCTGGGCAGTATAAAAGGCAGGACACATGTGTGCATTGCTCTTGTGGGTTTTGCACGAGGCAAAGAGTGTTTAGGAGTGGTTTTGAGCGCAATTCTGGATGTTTTTTTTGAAATTTTCATCAGAATTTTTAGAAGCATTCCTGGGATTTTTGCAGCATTCTTCAGGTTCTTGGACAATCAGGGTTGTTTGACATGTTTTTGTAATGTATTTTGCCTTTAGACAATGATTTCTTAAAGTTCTGTCAGTTTCTTGTCTGTTTCCTTGACTTTGCCCTGAAGTCTGTGCTGTTACAGTACAATGTATCTCTATGGAAACAACATTGTACGAGGCATCGCGGCAAGGATTTGGACGTTGTATGAGGCATCGCGGCTAGGATTTTGCATGCCTCATACAAAGTCCAAATCCGTATAAAGTCCAAGCGTGTGGAACCAAGTTTGGATGTTGTATGAGGTATCGCTGTATAATGAAATCAAGTGGATACAATTTTTATTCTACTGATGTGGTGGAATGGGTTGAGGACTAGTTATAATTACATTTTAAAGTTGTCTTTTTTTGCCCATTATCAAGGGGGATGAGATGATATGTTGAAATATCAATAAAGCATTTTTTCCTGGTTTCAGAAAATATTTTCCCCACTTCCACAATGAGGAATTCCCTCAAATTACTTTTAACTGACAAGTAAAACAATTTTTATGACTATACGTAGACTTTAACACACAAGAGATTAAAATATTTTTAAAAATATGCACACTGGCATGAGGAATTTATATCCACCATCAGAAAATGTGACTAACCATACTAGGTTGTCTAGTGTGTGTAAACAGGCCCACTTATGCCACTGCCTGACAAAAAATTCCACATCTACTTAACAAAATTGTTTCTCTACCTTATGAAAAATATGACACAATAACTCACCCAAGTGCCCATCTTCTCAGTGAATGGGCATCCCTGTGCCAGCCACTGTAGCTACTATTTGAAGAAATAAAGGCAAATATTAATACTGAATAGGCAACCTTTGCTGAACCTTTGATGCATAAAGACTGTGTTGTTTGCTTTCACTGGATACACAGCACTGTAAAATTTCTGCAGGGAAAATCACGATCTTTAGCTAAATACTAGATTCTTGTCCCAGTAAAAGCTGACTGAAAATATGCTCCTAGACTTTCAGTTTCAACTGAAAGTTTTTGCATGCTTTTCTTCGTAGGCATAATACTGAGAAATGCATCGCTGTCAAGTCTCCCGTTTTGGCTGGGAAACTCCGGTATTTTACCCTCTTTCCCGCTGTCCTCCCGTATTAGTTAGACTGCAATGCCCTAATGCCACCACTGGGTGGCAGCACAGGATAAGCATAGCTGTCAAGTCTCCTGTTTTGGCCGGGAAATTTCCTTTATTTTCAAATCCAAAACTTGACAGGTATGGGAATGAAAAGGAAATTCTACACTGGCTGAAATCCTGTTGCTCAGCATAGAATGAAACTAGGGTAAAAGGTAAAGATCACCCTTGCTTGAAAGCCAGTTGTATCCGACTTTAGGGTTCAGCACTCATCTCTGTTTATAGCCAAAGAGCCAGCGCTGTCTGTGTCTGGAGACATTTCAATGGACATGTGGCAGGTATGACTAGACACTGGAGGGTACAGAACACAACTAGGGTATTCCCACATTAAAACAGTGGGGAATTGGTATGTAATCACCTCCATATATTCCACTGATCTACCCCAGCTCTAACTAACTAGGCTAAACAACAGGATTTCAGCCATGTAACCAAGGCATCAGAATGGCAGAATGCCCTACACCCAGTGGAATGTCCTCTCCAGGTACACCTGTCTGGAGCCAACATTATTTCTCTACTTCCTGGCATCTGATGAATTTTAAAATACTGACCAGACACCAACAAATTAGTTTTACAATTTCTTCTTGGACAAATATAATTCATGTTATAGATCAGTTCTATATTTTATATATTTTATCTCCAAGATTCCTAGCCCTCTTAGATAAAAATGCCCAAGACTTGCAATTAAAAGCAACAGCTTACTATTATTTTCAGTACTCCTTTATTATTTCTGAGTGGATAAATGGGTAATCCTTTTTTAAATGTAAAAACAACAAGAAAAGGAACAGTGATAACTCAAGTCCTGTCTCCTCTCTTTGCAGAGATGTCTAGATATGCCAAGGGTGGACGTCCCCAGTTATCAGTCAGGCCACTACCATTCCTGCAATTTCATATAGATATCATGCTGAATAGCAGCTGATAGGCATAGCTAATGCAAGTTTATAAAATACAGTAAAATCCCAGGTTACGATGGAGGTCCGTTCCAACAGCCTCCGCTGTAACCTGAAAAAAATTGTAAACCAAAACATTCGTAGGGATGCATTGAAAAATAAAAAAACACAGTTCTAAATTGATCATTGTAAACCGAAAAAAACCAAAACCACATTTAAAATTTGTTAACTGGGATGTCATTTTCATAGGATTTGCCGTTGTAAACCGCAGCAAACATAAACTGAGGCGGTTATAACCCGTGGTTTTACTGTATATTTTAAAAGATGCCATGATGTCTTATAGTCCAAAAGAGAAATGAACACCGTTAAGGCCAATAATAAAGTCTATATTTATTCTTGTAAGAGTAATACTTGATATTTAACTTCAGTAAAAATTCAAATAAAAAATAGTTAACTCACTGTATCTGATTGGCAAAAATAATGAAACAGTTCATGGGATTCTGTATCACAAATAACAATATTTTGACTTCTGTTTTAACTGCAAATAAAAATAGTTGATTCACTGTGCCCATATCCAAGGGTAAAGTAAATGGTTCATAGTATTCTGTACAAAATATAAGTGATACGGTAGACTGCAGTGCGTCTATATAACTCTTTGCTCAAAGTTCGCTGGTTAAATCTGCATAAACTCTTTGCTTTGACTCGGCTTGACTTCGCATAAACACTTTGCTTATCAGCTTGACTTCGCATAAACACTTTGCTTTAACTGTGCTTAACTTCTTTTGTTTAACTTCTTCAAACCTGTTTCGATATACGGTTTTCGAGACTCTTCATCAAGAAGATTATTACGTATCCTTTCGCGTCAATTGACAAATATTGTTATTTGTGATACAGAATCCTATGAACTGTTTCATTATTTTTGCCAATCAGATACAGTGAGTTAACTATTTTTCATTTGAATTTTTACTGAAGCTAAATATCAAGTATTACTCTTACAAGAATAAATATAGACTTTATTATTAGCCTGAACGGTGTTCATTTCTCTTTTGGATCATAACTGTTAGCCCCAGCTTTCTTGCATGATGTCTTATAGTAGCAAAATCCCCACTCCTATTCTTTCAAATCACTTTCATTTTTGTATTTTCTGTACATCCCCATTGTGATTAGATTCACAATGTTAATGCTTAAATAGAACTATGACTTTATGACAGCATAAGTATAATTGTGTAAATCTCAGTGGCAAATTGCCAATAATTAATGACTGGCAGGTGACAAGGAATGCAAGTGGCAACTCTTTAATTAGCAGCATTTCACCATTGCAGTTTGGACAATTACTCTCCCACTGATCCACAGTATGATACTGGACCATTGGTTTCTAAAATATTAAATGAAAATAAGCAATGAAATATGCATATTTTCTGCTAGGAATCTGAATCCAATGTAGTGAATA
Source organism: Bradypodion ventrale (assembly GCA_035047345.1). Taxonomy (NCBI): domain Eukaryota; kingdom Metazoa; phylum Chordata; class Lepidosauria; order Squamata; family Chamaeleonidae; genus Bradypodion; species Bradypodion ventrale. The sequence goes on along the minus strand of JAWDJE010000001.1, from coordinate 293,232,869 downwards.
GGAATTAACACACATCTCCAAGCAACCATGTACACATGCTAGAGATATTCACACTGGAATTTTTAGTACTTGCTCCATGAGGTGCACCTTAAGTCGGTTGTTTCTGTTTTGCACTGCAAGACGGGTAAAATTCTTACAGTGAGTGCAAGAATTGGCTCTGATGCGACTCACCTAAACAAAAAAGGCACTCGCCATGCCCGTCAGAAGCTGGGAACTTCTTGTGGCAAGAAGTACACTGCTTGAAAGCCGCTGAGGCCATGGAAAAATTTCTCTGATGAAGAGCAGTGAAACGGAGAAGATTCCAGAAACACCCAGAAGGGCAGGCCTACTGCTACCCCCTTGAGGGGGGAAATGTTGACCTCTGCGAAAAATGACTGAGTCCTACAAGAAGAAACAGCACTGGGGGTACTGTCCTAGGGACAAGATCGCCGAGAAAAAATTGTAAGAGAAATAAGTCTTTTCCGAAGGAAGCTCTCAACGATTGTCTTACGTCTGAGGCGGAAAGAAGAGAAGTGAGGTAAAATGGCGACCTTGCGCTAAAGGGTGGGCGGTCTTACCGCCAAAACTTTTGACTAATCAGCTTTAAAGCCTCCGATCCATGTTCTGCGCAGGCGCATAACCCAATAGTGGGGATTCACAAACTATACGCAGGAGAACGAGTGTTTTAACAAGCCTAGAAGGGAATGCATGCAATAAAATTTACTTACTAGTATAGATAATTTGAAACTGATTTCTGTGGGAAGAGTCTTATTTCAGGGTAACCTTGAACATTTTCTTGATGACAAAGAGAAAAATATTTTTGACAATCTATGCTTCCAACGGTAACGAGTCCACTCAGCATCTGAAACAAAAGAATAATTACCCAACTTGAATTGCAAAAAATAACTGCCACCAAAAGCCAAAGATCTATTTATTTTAACACAAAACCCTATCAGAACTATCTTCCTAAACCATCTGCCATCCTAAGCCAAGAGGACATGTTTGCTGAGATTTGACTCTTTTGAGCAGGAGTGGTCAAACTACGGCTGGCAGGCCGGATCCGGTCCCCCATGCCATTTCAACCAGCCCACAAAGCCCTTGTTGCTTCCGGAAGCAGAAGTAAAACGTGCCTGGATGGGCTTGCTTTCCTTCTGTTTCCGGGAGCAATGAGGGCTTCGCAGGCTGGATGAATTGGCAACAGGGCCGGATATGGCCCACCAGCCATAGTGACTGGCCACCTGAACCACATGACCGGCTTGTGGCCCGAAAAATTTGGGCACCCCTGCTCTTGAGAGTATACATTTTAACTCCAGTGAAGGGGGGGACCTGTGCACACATGTTAGGTATGTACTTTTCTGCTTCCTCCACAAGATTATAAAGGAGACAAATGCTTGTCATTCTTAGCCATAAGAACATCTGACTACATCTAAATAGCAGTGGCTAAAATCCTATTGTGTTTTTACACCAGCATAATGCAACGGCATAAATGACCTAAATTTTATAATAATGTAACTCAGTGGCCATGACTCAACTCACAATAGCACTAAGGGCTTACCTTGCAACAATCCACTGCTGAGATTTACACCAGCTGCATTATGCTGGTGGGCATAACTGGTAGGATTTTCCCCAATATCCTATACCAGGGGTGGCCAACCTATGGTCCACAGGACAGATCCAGCACATGGCACCATTTCATGTGGCCAGCCACCCTTGCTGCAACCAAAAGCAGAAGCGGACGTGTTTATGACGGCCGTAAAACATGCCCGTGCCTTCCGTAAACACTGTTGTAAATGCACCCGTAGCTGTTGTAAACATATTTAAGACAGCCGTGGGTGCGTTTTACTGCAGTGTTTACGGTGGGAGGAACCACATGACCACCCACTCAGTTGTCCAGGGGGCATGGTCTGACCCGTGGCGCAAAAAGTTTGGGAATCCCTGTCCCATACAGACAACTGGTTTAGCCAAAAGAATTGAAACATAATGAGATTTGTTACCCTGGCCATCCGCTTCCATTCTGGCATTAAAGCTTGGCAAGGGCCACACCATGGAGCATAGAAATCAACCATCCAGACTTCAGAACTCTTCCTTTTCTTCACTAATTCACTGAAGGTCTCAGGTGTCAAAGAAACTACTGATGGATTCATGAGATCCTAAAACACAATGTAGAAAATACTATCTGCTTTCAGATGTACAAATTAGTATTGCAACAACAAAAGCGATAAATCAGTGTGTCATACATTGAACTGAAACCATCTGTGATTTGTTCATGATACTTTATAAAGGTTCTAGCAGATTTCACCACTGTGAAACTACAACAAATAACAGGACTTCGGAACTAGTAGGTACAACTGTGAAACGTTGTAATTTTGAACAAGCTGAATTGAACTTTTTGAGTGATCCTGGGAAACTGTGGTCTTAATAGGCTGGAATACAATTAAAATGGTTGTTTCAGAAAGTACTTTCAAAAAGTGAAATACAATCTCCTTTTTCTTTGAGAAAATGCCATAGTATACGTGAGGGGTTTCTCAATGTTTTCAGGTCGTGGGCCTCACTATGCCTCCAGACAGCTGATTGCGCTGGTCACATGGTTCTTCCCACTGGGAGCAGAAGTAAAACAAGCCCACGCATGGGCATGCAGAACACATTTATGGCAGAATTTTGCACATTTTACTTCCGCTTCTGGGAGCGGCAAAGGCATCGGGGCCCAGGTTTGGCCAATAGGCTGTAGTAAATAGAACTATTTAAAAATCAGTTATTTCTAATAAGGAAAAGCAGAATATAATTTGCTGGTGTCCTAACATATATGCTCACTGCAGTATAATGATTTGCTTTCTTTAGTTAGTGAAATAATGGCCAAAATCCTATTGATAATCTTTGCTGCCATAAGTGAAATTGTGCAGGTTATAGTGGTCAAATGGTGCTTGTTAACAAGATGCTTGTTTTATTTTGTGGCCGGTGTCTACCTGGGTGCATGTGTGGCCAGAAGTACAACCAGAGCCTTCAAAAGAAGTGTCAAATGGTCCCAAGACTCACAAAAATTCCCTTATGTGAGCATAGACCACCAACAGGATTCTGGTCTGAATGTTACATTATTATTTTCAGTTGTATAAAATGTAGTTACAAAAAAAGAGAACAGGAAGTACAGCAGCATACCTCTCTTGAACACCCTTGTATTTGTTTCAAAGAAACGTTCCTCAATGGTGCTTATCTCAATTTAAGATGTCATCACTTATTTAAATGCCTCGACACCCGAAGGGTTAAGAGAGGAAGTAAAGAAGACCCCTCATTTAAAACAAACAAAAAAGAATGTGGGTAATATGTGCAGCTTTTAAATAAAACATCGTTTTGAATTTGCCTTTAAACAACATTCTATGTAGTTGGGCAACAGGTTTTTTAAAATTGTGTCAGAAGCACAAAATGGTGCTTTCTGGGTTGAAAGGATTTTTGCTGGAGGAACTCTGCTCAGGGGATGCCCACAAATGAGTCTCTTTTCGTGTCCCCAAGATCTTTGAAGTGGTCCCTATTTACAGTAAAACCCCAACTTATGTAAAAAGTCTATTCCTTAGGCTTTTATGTAAATCAGGTTTTTTACTTAACTCAAAGCAACCCCATAGGAAAATGATATTTATGTAAATTGAAGCAACCCCATAGGAAAAAGGAATTTTTTATGTAACTCGAAGCAAACCCATAGGAAATTGTGTTATGTAAATCGGGACATGGTTTTTGTGCAAAAATCATTATGTAAGTTGAATTTTATGTAACTCGAGGCATATGTAAGTCGGGGTTTTACTGTATCTCCATGCAATTTCTTGCTTTTGAACTGCTAGGTTGGCAGGAGCTGGGACAGAGGAAGGGCGTTCATTCCATCATGCAGTACTGGGGTCTTGAACTGCTGACTTGCCGGCCTTCCAGCTAACAAGGCGAGCTTCTTAACCACTGAGCCACTGCACTCCCCTGGCAACATGAGTTAGTCAAATTGTATCACCTGGTACAATTACCTCAATAAACTCCAAGATCTGCTCAGCAGAGTGATGTCCTTCATATTCATGAATGTTGGACTGGTTAAATACCACAGTCGTTGGGTAAGCTCTGATGTTGTGCTATGGGAGAGAAACAAGAAAACACCTTCATCAAGTATGGACATACATTTCAAGATTTAATAGATGTCTTCCATGTCACCCACTACTTGGACAGCTGACTAAAAAACCCAAGTCTCTCATATCAGTAACTGAGCCATAGAGAAGATTCAGCAAACACTGCAGGACCAGGTAGAGTGAAAGTATAGAAAGAGGTGAACAATGTCCACTCATCCAAAGCAAATCCCACTGTCAGAATCATGGCCAGAATCATATCAGTGATTTGTAGATGTGGAAGTTAAAATGTGCAACTCATGTAGCAAACTGGTGCTAAATAATGACGCAAAACTCAGATTAGTAAGTGAATGCCTGTTGAACAATTGGGCAGGCACAATTTGTTAATCTATCATAATTACCGTATTTGCCGGTGTATAAGACGAACTCCCCCACCTTAAATACACCAAAGTTATGCAAATATTATTCTGTACACTTCAGAAACTAAGTCTTGCATTGTTTGTTTGTAAAGACAGAAACATAGGTAAAGAATGCTTCTCGGCCTTTTGGCTAAGATAAAGTGCATTAGACAAATCACATTATAACTGATACTGAGAAGCCAACATTTTAAACCAAAATAATTATCTATTATCTGAGCATACATTAAGTGAAGCAAACCTTTCCTAAGAGAGTAAAAAGGATGCAAATCTGTCTAATTTTCATCATCTTGATTGTATAATGCTGCTAAAATATCACTCCTCAAGGAATATTAAACTGAAACGGTCATAAACATATAAAGAAAAAGTAATTGTATTTGAAATTTACCATGCTGCAAATTCCTTCATGAACTGTACAATCTAATGTACCAAATCTAAGTTGTCCATACAATTGTTTTGATGCTTTCCTCAGTTCTGGCAATAAAGCTCGGCAGGGAGGACACCACTAACAAAGAAGAGAGAGATGAATAAATCTAAATATCTCACCAATGAAGACGGCTCATAACTTAAAGAAAGAGGCAGTCAGCAATAAAACGGACACCCCACCCTCAAACTTGATTTATAATAATGCTCTAGTTCTTAGCAGTTAGCTTCATAGGCCATTACTTTAAAATAAGTTACACAGTGCAATGAAAAATATGCTAAAACATTCCCAAAAGTTTTTAAAAAATTATTCTATGTTTAATTATCTTACAGGCATGTCATTTACATAATTATACTGGCCAGAATCCTACTGGTTATTTATATGCACACAAGAAAAATAGTGGAATCTGTTGTGGTTATTTAAGGAGGTGTTAGTTGCATGTCTTACTGAAAGTAAAGGTAAAGGTCTCCCTCAGTTGAAAACCAGTCATATCTGACTCCAGGGTGCGGTGGTCATCTCCATTTACAGTCAAAGAACAGCATTGTCTGCATCTGCAGACATTTACGGGGTCATGTGGCAGGCATGACTAGACGTTGGAGTTCATGGAACACTGTTACCTTTCTTGCTTAAGCAGTACCTAGTTATCTCTTTGTAATTTCTTGCTTTCAGACTGCTAAGTTGGCAGGAACTGGGAAAGTAATGGGACTCACTCCATTGTGCAGCACTTGGGTCTCGAACGGGTGATCTGCTGACCTTCCAGTCATCAAGTTCAGTCTCTTTACTACTAAGCCACCACGGATGCACGATTCCATATAGCATGCCCTAATTCTTCTGAAAGCCACTGGAAGAAGCATGTGCAAATTGCTCACGTGACCTCAACATAACACATTCTTGAGTCAGCAACTCCTCTGGCACACATGTAAATGGCCACCAGGATTCTGACATTATATGCTTAACTGTTTTTTAAATCTTATAACCTATTGTGGTTTCTGGGTGCCACTATTTGAGTCACCTTGGGCCCCTTCATAGGGAGAAAGGTGGCACAGAAATGGAATCAATAAAACAAACAAACTGTAGACTAAAGCATTCCTATACACCACTTTGGCATTTCTTCAGAGGCATCCCTACAGTTACATTAAATTGCATATTTTTAGCGTGCAAACAGATGTGACATTGTGATAGTTACAGGTGCAAAGAAATCCACAAGCCAAGGCTCCTTCTCCTTGCCAGGAAAATTCTGAGGCCCAAGAGTGATGACGTGGGAATTCACGCTCTCCTTGGCAAAACTGATTATGTCATACAGAATCTTCTTTCCTTTAAAAGGGAGATAAAAAAATAATAGAAAAATAGGTAAACAGATGCCTACTATTTGCTGTAAGGACAGAAAGGTAGAATGCGTGAAAGTTAATGACTGTCCTATATCCATGATAGTGAACCTATGGCAGCATGCCAAAGATGACACTCAGTCCTTTGGGTCCATTCAACAATTATGTGATCCATTTTTTGGGGGGAAATTGACCCCCTCCCCCCTTATGTAATCTGACCGCAATTTTAGCTTCAACTCCCTCCCCCTTTAAAATTACGTAATACTGTACAGAGCTTTTGTATCGAAACTCTAATTTTTAGAGCTTTTCACTATTGGTGCTTAAAGCACAACAGCTCCAAATGGATTACGTAATTCAGATGGCAGACCACCTCCCCCTTCAAGGGTCACATAATTGTTGAACGGCCCTTTCAGCTGGGTCTGGGTTAAGTCTGCCCCATCCCGCCCCACCCGGCTCCCTCTGCCAATAGGGAGGTGATAGGGGAGGCTGAAATCCCACCCAGGTATTCCCCTCCTAGGAGACAGCGTGCACGTGCTTCTCTGGCTATGTGTGGGGTTGCAAAGCCACTTCGCTGGCACTTCCAGGTAGGGATTTCAGCTTCCCCATTGATGAGGGAAGCAACCCTGGCTTTTTGGGGAGACGGAGCAGCCTTGCACGACGGCCAGGGTTGCTTGTCTCACCTTCCCCCATTTGTTTCTTTTTTGGTAAAGTTGGTGGTGGGGGAAGGCAAGAGAAGCTGCTTCCCACCGCTGCCACTACGGGTGCCTGGATATCGACTTCTGTCTATTTACACTGCCCGGGGGAGGGGGGGTGGGCTCCTTCCCACACGTCTGGCAGCGTAAATAGAAGAAGTCGATATCCAAGCCTGGTCACTGCTTCTGTGTCAGGCACTGGAAAAACTGAGTGTGTTCTGTCCCTTCTCTTTGCTTTGCAGTGGGTGAAAGGGAGAAAAAAGAAGAGAGTGATTTCGGCTTTTCTGGTGTCTGGTATGGTAGTCTGCAGGAGGGTCTGGCGAGGTAGGGAAAGTGCAAGACAGAGGTGCGCAGAGAGCGAGGCGGTGAGAGAGAGCGGCTTAGGGACTCCTCTTCCTTTGTCGCCACCGCCTCTTTGCCCTGGCTTGAGCCAGTCATATCTGACTCTACAGTTCGGTGTTCATCTACATTTACCACCAAAGAGTCAGCGTTCTGTGTCTGCAGAAATTTCCCTGGTCATGTGGTAGGCATGACTAGACACTGGAGCGCTTTCCCACTGAAATGGTACCTATTTCTCTACTTGCAATTTCTTTGGTTTCGAACTGCTCAGTTGGCAGGAGCTGGGACAGATGATGGCAGCTCACTTTGTGGTGCAGCAGGGCAAGAGGAGCCCCTGAGCCTTGTGATCTTGCCCTCTCTCCTCACCTCTGTCTTGTGCCCTCTCCACCTCACCAGACCTGCCTGTCTGTTGCAGACCTCTGCGTCCGACACCGGGAAAGCCAAAATCGCGGATGAAGTTGGGTGGTGCGCATAAGTACGCACACCATGAAGCACACAGTGCCATCGCATCAATGGCATGCACAATTCCCACACCCATTCCCTCTCATTTTTGGCACTCAGTCTCTAAAAGGTTAGCCAGCACTGACCTATATCGACAGTACACAAATATAGCAAGGAAGACTTGGCAAGATTGTTGTCTTCAAATATAAAATGCATTTATAAGGCAGCTGGGTTATGGTTCTCACGGGATACTGGATTGCACCCAAAGGGAAAAAGACGAAATCAGAGCTCTTCATGGAGGAAAAAGGAAAACACTTCGGTTTTGTAAACTTTTAGGCAAGAGGAGAAATTCCAAAAGGGTGAGGCAAAGCAACTCACTAAACTGAAACATCATCAAAAACGAAGATGAATGTAAGGAAGACATTGGCTTCAATCAAATATGTTTGACAGAGTTGACAAAGAGGAGGACTTGCTAAACATTTACATAAACAGCAATGAATGAAAAACCTGAGCCCATCCCCACCCCACTTTGCAGCACCCTCTTGTACTGGAATCCTGCTCTGGAGTACCCTTCCTGAGCTAATTTCATGGGGAGGGGTGTGTGCAGTGATGCATTCTAATTTTTTTTACTACCCACACAGTGGGCGTGGCTAATTGTGGGCATGGCTATCTGTGGGTGTGGCCTCAAACCACCACCACCTCCAAGAAAAAAATAAGAAAAAGAAAAGAAACCTATCTTGCTCTCTTGCTTCATCCGTTGTCCCAAGGATGAGGAGGAGTCCCAGAGCAGCCAGGCGCTGCTGGCGGGTCAGCCCCTCACCGTCCGGGCACGCTTTCACCAGCGGCTGCTGCTGGGAGGTGAGCGGGGCGGGTTGGTGGGCTGGCCGGCCTCTCCCTCCCAGCGCCACCTGAAATGCTTCCTATTCGCCCAGGGCCGAAGGCGCGCGGGAAGTGCAGAGGTGAAAGCATGCCTTCGGCCCTGCTGGAAGGCGGGCAGGGCAGGGTGGTGGGCTGGCGGCCTCCCCCTCTCAGCGCCGCTGGAAACAATTCCCATTCACCTCAACCAGCCAGGGCTGAAGGTGTGCTTTCACCTCCGCACTTCCTGCCCGCCTTTTGCCCTTGGCGAGGCGAATGGGAAGCCTTTCCGGCGGCGCTGGGATGGGGAGGCCAGCTAGCCCACCAACCTATCCCCTGCTCACCTCCTAGCAGCGCCGGTGGTGACTGCTCTTTCTACTCCTCCTTCCTGGCTCCTGGTCACGTCCGGAGTGTGGGGAGAGGGGGAGGAGGTGGGCTTGGTGTGGCAGGGAGGTGGGCATGGCCAGGCAGGTGAATGTGGCTTGGGGAAATTTCTGCTACCGGTTTGCAAGAACCGTTGAGAACTGGCCTCAGTGCATCACTTGGTGTGTGTGTTCAGGGCAAGAGTAGATTTCCAAAAGGAGGGAGAATGTCTTTTTTTCCCCATTTCTGCTTGTGAATCCTGTTTTGCTGACATGTAATGGGCTCAGATTGTTACCATCTGGGTGTATGCAATAAAACTTTCCAAAATGAAAAGCAGTCTCAGGAGGCTTCAGTGTTGAATGGTAAAGCATCCCAAGTTGAAGCTCCCTCCTCACCATACACAACAAATATTACTTCTTGCAATGCTTTCCAAGCAGGGGGGGGGAAATGTTGCAACATAGGGGAAATCAGCAGCTGATTCCTGAGTGAAAAAACTACTGTTGGAGAAAACATTGAGCACTTCCCTCTTCTCTGCCTCTGACTGCAACACCCAAGGTGGCTTTCCTTGCTTTCTTTCCTTTTCCCTTATAATTAACCCCATCTCCCTAAGGGAAGGACATTCAGACGCATCATAATCCTGCAAAAATGGTAACTCTTCCAATACAAAAGTAGCTTACCATGGTGGATTTCGTAGTCTTCCAATCCCCGTCCTTTAAAGACTGCTATGCGTGGTTCATATACATACAGATCATTACAAATTCCTGGTGCAGTAAGGCAATCAAACTTTCCCACCTGTGAAAGAAGCATCTATTTCTTCAATATTATCTTAGAAGAATGATACATAAACAGGACTTTAATATGGATAATGTATTTATGGGGTTCATATTAGCTTATTAAATCATCCTCATATTACATCAAAGGCTGTAGAAATATACAGAGATGGCAGACTATGCATCTTTGCAGAACAGAGAATATAAAAACCTTGCAAAACATCAACCCTCATAGAGAACAAATGCAGAGTTCATAACAGTTTTAGGATACAGCCTTTGGAGCCACGTCCAGAAGTAGCAAGCAGTACATTTTACACTTGAATTCATGCTTTTAAATTTCCCTTTAGGTATAAAGGAAGCAAATCATTCCCTTAATGGTACATGCCCCAAAACTCAAAATGCAAAGTTAGGAATGTTAGAAATTGTTTGATATAGAATCACATGATCAGTTTTTTAAGCTCATGACTGACAGCATGACGTCAGGATTCTCTCTTGGCCCTACATGGAGCTGCTGGGGGACTGAACCCAGGATCTTTCTGTACACAAAGGACACATTCTATTGCAGGGATTCCCAACCTTTTCAAACAAGGGGCTGGATCACACACTCTCAGTCAGCTTTAAGGGCCAGAGAGCCATTTTGCTCTGCTTGCACAATGGAGGTGGCCATTTTGTCCCAACAGCTTCAAAGGGGCAGCCATTTTCTTTCTCAAATGCCAAGGGGTGGGGGGCACATTAAATGGTGCTGAGGGCTGGATCTGGCCCAAGGACCATAGGTTGGGAACCCCTGCTCTATTGTATAGAACAGGGGTTCGCAACCTGAAGCCCATGGGCCGGCCCAGGCCAGTGGTGTCATTTCATGTGGCCCACCACCCTAGCTCCTGCCAACACTGGAAGCGGCAAAAACAGCCAGAAAAGCGCCACCATCAACCCCGCAGCTGCCAGAAGCAACAAAAACAGCCGAAAATATGCCGTAAATGCACCCGTGGTTGTTATAAATGCATTTTACGGCAGTATTTATGGTGAGGGAACCACGCCTCCAGCCCGCTGGAGGTGTCTGAGGGGGCCGCCTGAGTGGCTGTGGTCTGGCCTGCAGTGGGAAAATGTTGAGAACATAAGAACAGCCTTGCTGGAACAGGCCACAGCCCATCCAGTCCAGCATTCTGTCTCACACAGTGGCTCACCATTTGCTTCAGGGTATTCCCAAGGAGATGCCTTCACCTGCTTAGGATTCCCTGGAAATGGCATTGAGAGATATCCTGCCTATCTCTCCAACCCGGAGGTTGTCCTTAAGTATCCATAATTATAGCCATTGATACCCTTGTCCTCCATGAACTTGTCTAATCCTTTCTTGAAGCTGTCAAGACTGACAGCTGTCACCACTTCTTCTGGCAGGGAGCTTCATAGACCAGAGAACCCCTGGTGTAGACTCATGGGCAGGAAAATACTGAAGATGACTGAATGGGTACTTCCGTAAGGTCTTGTAGTTAAAGAGGAGTTCATGTGTGACTACATAGATAAAGCCATGAGGAAGTGTAAGCAGGAGGCAGGAAAGCTAGGAAGAGGTGTATCTTTCAAAACCTCATCTTAGGAGAGTTCCTTTTAATACTCTGAGACAGCAGAAGGAAGCTAGCTATGCAAATTCAACAATACCCAGTCTGTCCAGGGTCACTCATTTCAGAGGCTCTATTTAAGCCTGTTCTGAGGACTAGCAGTCTCTTTTAAGTGAACATGTGAGGAAGGACATTGGCTAGCTCTCTTCTCCTCCATTATCATGCCTGCCTCTCTCCCCACATGGAGACATACAGCTGAGAGAAGACACCCCCCCACACACACACACACACACTGCATGGAAGCTCTTCTCTTCCAATAGTTTTTCGCCAAACACATGGAAATACGATAAAGGCTGTGTAGGTGGCAGGTTCTCATATATTCACTTATTTAAATTAAGGTCTTACCTGAATATGATCTGCTTTAAGGAGAAGCTGTAGCTTTTTAAGATCATGGGCATCTGACTTGTTAGTCTGCCCAAACTGAAACAAAATCAGCCACCGATGATGAGCCAGGCGATCCTTACAAATGGAAGGAAATAATAAAACTAGTAAGACAAATCTGGGTTTATTCTTCCTAAGCATGATCTACGACTAAGTCAGTACATTGGCTCATCAGTGCTTTGGGGAACTGACTTAGGCTTCTGGGAATTGAAGACTAAAACGTAACAGCTGGGAAACACAGGGGGAGTCTAGATAAAACAAAACTGTGTTCATAAGCATCTTAAAATTAGGAAGCTCTTATATATTATATTTCTTTTTAAGATTGTGGAATAAAGACATTTTTGCAGTCCACCCACAACAAATACTTCCTTATAGACCGCAGAGCTGGTACCACATAAAGATTCAGCCCTATGACTGATAGCCACTGCTTCTTGGAGATACTGTACTTCTGTCAGGAACTCAGCACAATCTTTGCCAAATTGAAATTCAGCTTTTGTGCACAAAAAGGATTTCCCCCCATGATCTAAGACAGGGGTTCTAAAGCTTTTAAAGCCATGGGCCGGACCACGCTCCCCCCTCAGAGAGCTGAGCGGGCCGGACTGGTGGTTTTCCCACCGTAAAATGCGCCCATGGCTGTCGTTTACGACAGCTGCGTGTGCATTTACATCTGTCATAAATACGTCCACTTCTGGTGGTGCCGCATGAAATGGTGCCGTGGGCCGGGTCCAGTCTGTGGGCTGTAGGTTGAGAACCCCGATCTAAGAGGTATTATGCAAACTTATGCACCTGAATTTTTCCACTGAAAACAGATTTTGTGTTTCTTGTTTGAATAACTAGGATTTTGGAACCCCTTTTCTTCTTATCTTTCTTACTGAACTGATAAAATAAACCCATAATCATCAATAAATTGTCTTTAAAAGAAAATATCTGATGAACAATATAATGTGTCCCCAAGTCAACTGTGTTTTGCAATGATCTGTCTAAAAAAATCCAAATGCAACGGCAAAGCAGTGTAAAAATCCAACTCCCCCCCCCCCCAAAAAAAAAAAAAAAAAAACTGCTTGTGGCTATATGTTGTTCAAGTTCATATCATTTATTCTCATTCAACTTGTGGGGAAGACTTCTAGACCAAACAGAAACAGGTTAGCGGAACATAGAAGTAGAATTAGGAATCGCAATTTGTTCACACCCCTCGTGCAGCATTATATTGAAAAAAATCACTCAGACAATGATTTTAGATTCGTGGTCATTGAAACTGTTAAAGCAGAACAATATAACAGAATAGATTTGGATCGTTTACTCCTCCAGAGAGAATCATTTTACATACACAGATTCCAGACTCTTTCACCGAAGGGTTTGAACCAAGAGATAGACTATAGATGTTTCTTATAGAATGGGTCACTTCAGAGTATATTATTTAGGATCATTTTACAACTAACCCAGGTGTCGTTATTAACAGGATGAGGACATTATGGAAAATAGGGAGTACAGGTGTTTAAGATTAGATTAAAGAGTATATGAACAACAAGGTTAAATGGATTTCTAATGTTCTGGCACTGAAAAAATTACATTAGAGGCCATTTAGAATGCGAAGATAGGTAAGAAATACTATGTAACTAGAAGCTATGTGTAAAGGTTTTATGATGGGTGTATGCTAGTCAAAAATACTAAAAGGTATTATGATTTGTATTTTATACAGAGTTATATTTTCCTGAGGAAGAAATAATCGAAAAATCTTTAAACCGGTTAGATTTTGGAAATTAATAACCTGGTTTATACAAGATTTATAAAGATATTGAATATACTTTTGGGGAAATTAATAACCTGGCTTATACAAGATTTATAAAGATATTGAATATACCTTTGGACATACTGAAGACTTCCTTGTTGAATGAACTGATATTGTTTGCTACTGAAAAATTGAGAAGATTTATTTTGTCTGTGAATTGAACAAGACTATTGGAAGGAACAAACAAGTTTGGATTATTTCAAAATATATGATATGAAGTTGAATGAGAATAAATGATATGAACTTGAACAACATATAGCCACAAGCAGTTTTTTTGGGAGTTAAAAAAATCCAAAGGCATAACCAATAGTAGTTTAAGAAAACCTGAGTCCCTGAAAATGCCTCTTCAGGGTCAAGACTAGTCCTTTTTACCTTTAATGAAAATGAAGAGATCATTTCAAAGTCTGGAAGTTGCACCATGACTTCTTGATATATCTCCCTTGCATCTAAGGTATTCAGGAACTGGAGAAAGAGAGAAAAAAATCACAGTTGAAATTTTATCCCATTCTTTCATGCGATTGCTTACACAAACTTAAAATGCACATGTGCACTCCGGTGTCTAGTCATGCAGAAGCAGACAGCGCTGGCTCTTTGGCTTTGAAACAGAGATGAGCACTGAATCCTAGAGTTGGATACGACTGGCTTTCGAGCAAGGGAAACCTATACAGTATCTGAATGGTTACTAAAGTAATTCGGCAAGAAATTACTCTACTACCTTGAACAGCTTTTGGGGGAATGGAGCAGAAAGAGGAATGTCAGTGTGCCTAGCTCTTGCAATCTATTTCTATCCCTCTCCCATCCCTCAAGGCATTACAGATGGCATCTGAAATGACCCTGGCTATGACAGAAGTGTATAAAATATAGAAATTCTCCTTTTACGTGCTCCTCTTCTTCCTTAACAGCGTATAAGATTTTTCGACAAAAATTTATTTAGCCCATTTGAAGAGGAACAACAACAACCATTTTAGCCACTGTTTTGCCCACTATTACTATCAGCCAGTTATTTACTATTAATTTGATTTTTTTAATTAGGAAACTCTTTCTTATTTGAGTAACATATGTCAGGGAGTGAAGAAAGAAAGAAAGAAAGAAAGAAAGAAACATACATGCATGCATACATACAGGTGAAACTCGGAAAATTAGAATATCGTGCAAATGTTCATTCGGTTCAGTAATGCAACTTAAAAGGTGAAACAAATAATGAGATAGACTCATTACATGCAAAGCAAGATAGTTCAGGCCTTACTTTGTTATAATATCGATGCTTATGGCTTACAGATTATGAAAACCCCAACCCCCCAATCTCATGTACCCCATAATCATCACATAATCTCATGTACGCTGTACGCCATGATCATCACAATTATAACGAATTAAGGCATGACATCTCTCGCTTTGCATTTAGTGAGTCTATCTCATATATGTTTCACCTTTTAAGTGAAATGAATGAACGTTTGCATGATATTCTAATTTTCTGAGTTTCACCTGTACATACATACATACATTCATGGCTAACTGTGGAGCAGGTAAATGAATTACAGAATGTCCATAAACCGTAGATGAAAATCTGGGTATTTGTTTGACTGTAGGGACCACACGTGAGCAGGAATCTCTTCCATTCACTCATTTCTGCTCACTGTGCTAGCCTCTCCTTTTGAATCATGTGAACCTGGATTGCAAAAAGATCAAACTGGACTACAGAAAATGTCCAATCCAATGTGTACCAGTAATTCTTTTGAAATACGGTATCGCTAAAACACGGGAATTTTCTAATATTCTAAGAAATAAAACACAAACCAAGAAAAAAATGAATATTTGGAGGAAAAAACAAGGCTAAAGGTGCTGCTTCCTTTTACTGCCGCCACCACCACCACCACCACCACCACCGTGTGTGTGTGTGTGTGTGTGTGTGTGTGTGTGTGTGTGTGTGCGCACGCGCGCGCGCGAACCAATAGTAAAGCAACTCATACCAAGACACCTCCTTTCTTGTTATTAGTTAAAGTGGCTCCTGGTGGAAAGTATGCTGTAGTACTAGACGAGATATCCAAATTACCACAAAGCTCACCCTGGGTGGCACAATCCATCCAGCCTACATTAACAAGACCTTCCTGTATAAAACAATCAACAAGAACAACAAATGAAATAATCAAATCAAAGAGAAGCAAGGCTACTTTTTGTAAAAATATATATATATCCGACAGATTTCACACACTCCTACAACTTAAGTTCAGCATCAAAGCATTAACATATTGTTACAGTCAACACTATACTTTATACTTTAAGGCAAACCTGTTCCATGAAGGATTTAAAATAACAGGCATGTTCCAAAGTGTAAGCACTTTCTAAGAAAAAGAGTTCAGCATGCATTTAGCTTTATCCTTTTGAGGTTAGTAAAATCACATTTGTTGTTTTAATATTGTTCAAGACACAGATTGCTTACCAACATGCCAGCCAATTTAAGACGCGTTCGAGAAGTCAAACAATCTAGAAAAATTACAGCAATTAATTATTGGAAAAAGCCTCCCAAGCTTTGTAATCAAGTTTACATCAACTCACATGTGTACACATGCAATTATAATCATAAAAATAAAGGACAAGCAACAGCATGCATAAGGACAATGATATATTAAGTCAGGAGTGCCCAAACTACGGCCCATGGGCCGGATCCAGCCCCCAACGCCAATTCATCCGGCCCACGTAGCCCTCGTCGCTCCCAGAAGCAGAAGTAAAATGCACCTGGACGGGTAAAATGGCCACCACCAGTTTAAGATGATTCTATTGGTACTCCTATAATCCTTTACAATATTAGTCTTTTGGTGCAATCAGATAGCGACACAGATCGCAGCTTGGAAGCCTGTGGCAAAGTCTGGTTCAAACATGTTCTTATATAGGAAATCATGAACCAGCCTGACCTAGATCTGGGTACAATCTAGTCCTTTTATTTTGGAACTGCCCTTGAGCAATCAGGACCAGATTGTATGTGCATGAAAGGGTCGTTTTAAAGGAGACTACATCCCATCACATGAAGTGACCCTTCCCAGTGTGATCCTATAGCACTATCCGACTGAAACTGTATTTCAATGCTGCCAATTCTAACACATGAGAGGATTGGTTTAGGGGACACAGGATTCACCATCTGGCATGGACAATTCTGTCTTCCAGTACCTTGTTTACAACCCTACCCCCTTCAACCATCTTCTACCATGCATGGCCAACTCATTCTGCCTAACAGGAGGGCTAGCCTTGTGCGAAAGGGGAACAGGATGCAGCATTTTGCAATGGCTCCCATGAAAGAAACAATATTTACTAGGCCAGAGCATATATCTTTTAATTATCTCAGTAGAAAACACCATAGCCAGCTAGTAATTATCATTTCATGTCAGATATTACTCTGGGTTGAAAGGATTTTTAGGGGATGCCCAAACGAGGCTCCTTTCATGTCTCCAAGTGCAGTTCTCGAGTATAGAAACTAATAATTCTATACCAGGGATCAGCAAACTTGGTTCTCCAGGTATTCTTGGACTTCAGTTACCAGAAGCCCAAGTCAGTACGCTGCTGATCAGGGCTTCTGGGAATTGAAGTCCAAGAACACCTGGAGAGCCAAGTATGCTGACCTCTAGTCTAGACTAATGCTTTCCAACAAACAAAAACTATCCCAATGGAAATATGTGCCCATGGAAAACATAATGATAACAGTCTCCCGGCATCAAATTATCCTTGTGTCTTCTGGTGCATTATTCTTTTTAAAAAAAGAGGGTAGTTCTTATTTTTCAGGCAATTCTACCAGAAATGCAACAATATTTTCCTGCTTATCTTCTACTGTTAATTTCTTTGCTCTGACACATGGATATCGCAGGAATTAATTTATTTCTTAAATGTTAACTGATTTTCAAAAACAAAACAAAACATGCATATGGCTATATTTACCTCCATGTTCACTACAGAAGGTAATTAACCAGCCAATACCAGAAGCAAATGCAGTCTCAATAGAAGTAATAAAATTTCCTGAAAAACAGGAGACACAAACAGGGATTCAATAAGACATATTTGCTGTCTTTGTTTATTTAGAAACATCACTTAACAAAAAGGATACATGATGCATAGTTCTGAATGCAGATTTGTCATTTCTAGATTTTTTATTAAGACAGGGAAAATAAATGCTTAAGCTAGATAGCAATAACAATTACACTTATATACAGTCCCATACTGCTTAGTGCACTCTCTGGCTGGTTTACAGGTAATTAGCATTTTGCCCCAACAAGCTGGGTACTCATTTTACCGTCCTCGGTAGGACGGAAGGCTGAGTCAACCTTGAGCCCTGTCAAGATTGAATTCTAAATGTCAGCAACAATTTTGGTTGCAGTACAATTTAACCACTGTGCCATGAGGGCTCATCATACATCATCCACTGAATACAGCGTACGCCATACCCACAAATTTAAAAATAATGTTACAGTTAATAATTTCCATTTACCTGCCCATAATTCTGTCACTGTGCTTGTGACAAACTGCATGGCAAAACTCATCAAATTCTCCTTTGACCGGTCACCATAATATTTCACTGGATTCTGTAAGGTAAAATATCTTATTTTAAAGTAATATTTCTGATCAGCATCTATTAGACAACGTTTTTCAAAACGATCACCTATCCAGCCATATAACTTGATTTTTCAATTTAGAGATTTGAGAAAATAACCCCAGTTCTTATGTATATCAGCTGTTATCTCATCAAGCTGCTTCTGCAGAGCCGAAAGTCCTGCACAGTAATGTAGGTTGCTGCTGTTGCTCTACGAACTCCATTAAGGAAACTAAAATTTTGCTTGTGAAGTGGGAATACAGTAAAGCCTCGGATAACGAAGGGTTCTGATAATGGGGAAAAAATCGCATAACGATGGGAAATTGCGCCTTCGGATGACAATTATTTTTGCTTACCGAAAACTTTCCCCCAGGGTGCGGCCATTTTTTGGCTGCCTGGCCAGACACCGCCACATCCCATGGCGGCGGGTTGGGTGGGGGATCATGGTTTGTTTGTTTTTTTGCTTTTCCAGGCTGAAACGGGCCAAAAATGTGCCAATTTCGCAAAGGAACTTCAGTTTTCTGCATTTTTCGGTGCCAAAAACGTGCCTAAAAATAAAATAAAAATGGCTCCCCCCGCCAAGGGAAGCCTTGGAGGAGCAAAAAGAAAAACTAGAAGTGAATCAGAGAAACCAAAAATGCCAAAATCGGTGCACTTTCGGCGCAGAAAAGGCCCGTAAAATTTTAAAAAGGTGGCGAAAATGCTCCCCCACCCCCATGGGAAGTGCAATTTCACTGCTGCCGCCAACCTAAGTACTGGGAGCAAGGCAAAAATGCTCCCCCACCCCACCGCCACCATGGAAGCTGCAAATGCAGCCGAAAAAAAAACATGATTGCGCTCTGCATTTGGGTGGAAAAGTAGGTAGATGATCTTCACCTTTTAATGTGTGTTCTAGCGAGTTGGGGATTTCCCACCCTATTTTTTTAAGGACTGGAATGGAAGTTTTGGTTTTCAATGCATTCCTATGGGAAAACGCATTTCGCACTACGAAAATGTCATAGAACAAAAGGTCCCATGGAACGCATTATTTTCGTTATCTGAGGTTTTACTTTACTTGCATTCCTGTATTAATATTTGGTTGTTTATTTTATTGTTTGTTCTAATTATGTTGTTTCGTTCATTTCTTTGTGCACCGCCCAGAGTGGAAAATATCCCAGATGAGCGGTATAAAAATGTAATAAATAAATAAATAATATACTGCTGAGATTTATCATTCTGCACAAGCCCAAGGGGATAGTGGCCATCATCTTTAAAAGCTAAGAACGAATCTAGTACCCATATGTCAAGAACTGGCCTACGGTGCCTTGTCATTTCAGCCCTATGCCGTTTGCAGTTTCAACACTAGATATATATACTTGACTTTAACTCCCAAGACCATCAAACACTGGCTACCTTGGCTGGTGGTGCTGGGATTCAGGAGGTCATGATTGAGTGCAACCTTCTATGCAATACTGGCTCTTAGAGCTGCGTCCTGAAAATGTATTTGGCCTCCTAGGTGTTTAACTATTTACCTTCAACAGAGATGGGCCCATTGCCCCCAAGCTTCTGATAAAGGCGTAGCTCTTTCTCGCTCCTGCAAATTCTGCACAATGCCCTAGGATTCTTGAGCTGGCCCCTCTGGCTCCCCTTCCCTTGCAGGGTCTTGCATGGATTAGGAAGAACCTTTGCCTACTTACCATACCGGATTTAAACACATAAAGGCTTGGGTAGCTATTAATTCCTTTAAGTCGACACAGCATTCTGTTATCGCCACAGTTGACTGCTCCAATGCGAATTAATCCATCCATTTCTTTAGCAAACTCTCTCCACTTAAATTGAAAGAAAGAAAACGGTTAGTCTTCTATTAAAAAATGTGGCGTGTCCTTGGAAATATTTCCAGAAAGGAGCTTAAAACTAAGTATGAAAGTGCAATTTCAGTACAACTTGAGTACACAAGCATGTTGGGGGCAAAATGCTAATTAACTTGTGAACTGCCCAAAGAGTGCACTATGGGACAGTATATAATTGTTATTGCTCCAACCCTTAAAACAGATTAATTGTATTATTGTCCCTCCCTCACCATGGAACAACCCTATTATCTGATCTCATGTTTTTGAAATGGAAAAGAATTTTTTGATCCAACTCTTGGCAGAGCTCACAGAGATGATATTGCTCAACAATCCTGCCAATGTATGACATTATGGACAATCATAGGCAAAAACAGCACTATAAGAGATGATGACACAAGCCTTGACTGGTCCAGGCCAAGAGGATGATGCAGCCTTCTTGTTGTCCTGTGCTGGAAGATTTCCACCCAATTCCCACAGGATCCTGCCTATCCTAAGAGAAGTGGAGTTACAAATACAGAGGCAGCAGATATGGACAGATGGATACCTACCGTTGGTGCCAGATCGTGGCAATGTGAACATCGAGGGGAATAGAAATTGACAAACCACAACTCTCCAGAAGTAACAGCAGCATCTATGTTAAGAAGCACAATAATTATGTTGTCATGTTCACACTTCTCCCATCTCTGACCACACTTAATTGCAGAATGCCATTGGTTAAATTTTCCTTGTTTTCTGTGAGAACCTCGGTTTCTGTGAGAACCTCGGTTTTGTGATGGGAAAGCAATGCTTGTACACAAACATGTCCTGAAGATAATTAGGGTTCTAAGTTAAAGAGCAGATAATCCATACATCAGTTTTAGGAGATGAATAAACATACTCCATAGTATCTGGCTGACAAGACAAGGCACTGTGGTAGGTTATGGTTATCTTACATAATGGGATTTCAGTGGCTCAAGTGGTTAAGACGCTGAACTCGCTGACAGGAAGGTCGGAGTTCAATTCCTGGGTACTTCACAACAGAATGAGTTCCCATCTCTGTCCCAGTTCCTGCCAAAATAGCAGTTTGAAAGCAAGAAATTCCAAGTAGATAAATAGGGACCACTTCGGCGGGAAGGTAAACAGCGTTCTGTGCATTCCTGTGTTGAGGCATGCCTGCCACATGTCCACGGAAATGTCTTCAAATGCAGAAAGCACTTGCTCTTTGGCTATAAACAAAGATGAGCACTGAACTATAGAGTCAGATACGACTGGCTTTCGAGCAAGGGCAACTTTTACCTAATTAAAACACGTCCAATTCACCCTGTACCAGCAGATTGCAAGGCAGAATGCTATCTAAAAGGTAACCCCGAAGCAAGCTAAACCAAATAATGTAAGCAATTTATAATAATTTAAAATAACTATTGCTTCTGATTATTTGTATTTCTTAGTTGAAACAATAGGACACCCAAGAATAATAAAGAGTACAAGCCACTTTCTCTTACAGCCAATCAGATATTTAGCAGGAATTGATATGGACATGGAGTATCCTCTGCCTCACAATTAAGTTTCTGATCTGCTTCTGATAATGCATAATTAAGTCACAGAATTAATCACAAGATATGTCACTGCTATCAGTGCACAACCTGTAGTTCTCTAAGCGAGGCACTCATTATGCAAGGTTTTACTGTATTAGACTTGATTTGTCATATAGGATTTTAAAAATTTATGTCAAAACTGGGAAGATCTGTTAGCCATGATGGGCTAAAATGGGTTCCTTACTCTTCCTGCCCAATATAGACCAAAAGGGTGTTACTAGTATAACAACATCAGCAACAACAATGGAAAAAGAGGAGGAAACCCTGAAGGGATATAAGTATACAGTACTATCTGATATCCTCAGGAAAAGGGCAGGATAAAATTATCAGTGAATGAAGACCTGCATTCTGCCACACTAAATTGTTCTTTTTACATTAAGGTGTTCTCACTGTGAGTATTATTAGTCCTGTCAGACCAGATGTGACAAACGGTAACTGTAAGATGTGACACTGCAAGAAGTATTATAGCTATCAACTGTTCAAATGTCAGAGCTCAGAAGACTAATACTGTATGCATAGGCCATGTTATTATCATGCAAAGTAAATATATTACGTTGTACAAATATCCAGGACAAACACACAAAAGGAAATGCAAACATACACTAGCAGATATTATTTGTAAAGTTCGTTTTGCTCTCCAATTACCGGTGTTAAAGCATGACTCAGGACTAACACTGTACAAACTTTTTTTCTAGGAGCTAGGGGACCAAGTTTAAAAGAACTCACCAAAGACTTGAGGAAAAACAATATGGAAATAACTCCCTTGCTTTATTTAGATCAATGGGACAGGATCAAGCAGGGCAAAAACTTAAGACTGATAAAAACAGGATTAAAAAAGAAATTTTCTTTCTTCCCATTGAGGCTGAAGTGATGACTCCCCACAGCATTTGGGAAAAGATTTGCAGGGTATAATTAAAACACTTTCTCTGAATACTCAAGTCATAGTAACTCTGGCTGGCACACTGCAATCTCAGGAAAAGACTACGCAGCACAATGCTGCACTTTGAATAAACTTATCAGAAAGCCGTGTGACTGCAATAACTTACCGAATTCTCCTTTGTCTAGAGTTATGATTTCAGGATCATCATCATAAATACCTGGGAAAGAAAATAACCATTCAATGTTTATTAACACAAAAGCCTGTGTAACATCTGAAATAATTTTCTACTTCATTGAATATATGGCTGAGTGCAGATGCCTTTTATCCAACACATTCCAGATTCAGTTTGTAGTATCTCTGGGAAAAGTCTTTTCCGAAACCCAGCATTTTATTAATCAGTGTAAAACAGAGAAGGACACAATGTATGTCATTAGCTCTAGCCAGCAGCCCCAAACCATCTGGAAGGCTGCTGTTGCCTTCACCCGATTTAGACAATACGGAATTAGATGGACCAGTATCCAACTCAGGATCAAGCAGGACCATCAAAATCCTGCTTTAACAAAGGGTCTGACAGGCCACCGACAGAAATCCTGCAAACATTTGAAAGGAAACAAACCTTCATTAGATGAGAATTCACTTGGAAAGCAGCTCATTAAAAAAAAAGCATCTGGCCTATCATTGGCCAGTCATGCTGTTCAACTACAATGTTCAGGTCTGAAGAGAAGATACCATTCAAAGTGTCCCAGAAGCAAGTTATTAAAGGGAAGGCATAAAAATTAGCCATGAAATGCTGATTACAAACACAAAGGACGCCATGTTCCTGGTAATTCTGAGAAATTAAAAATACAAAATACACATCATGTGCTCTTTAAGGTGCCACAACATTTTTTTTGCTGTTGTGTTGTTTTGTTTACTCTCCGATGAGAATACTATACACTGGACACAGTTCAATTTAGCAGTCCCATTTGACTTTGGACTGATTGTGGCCACTGGGAAGTGACTACAGATATGACACAGTTGTTCAGTCCAGAGGCCACTGCAGTACAGAATAGAACACAGCCCATGCTGTTCTTCTCACAAGCCTGTATCTTACCGAAATCGTAGCGATAGTAGTGCCAGCTCTCGTATCGGCCTCCTTCCTGGTGATCTTCCAGACCTTTCTCACCATATTTATCATACTTTTTTCGCAGATCTTCGTCTTTCAATACTTCATATGCCCGGTTTATTTTCAAAAAGTTGTCATGTGCTTCCGGATCATTCTGTAAGAGGGAAACTCCCCGTGTTGACCTCAAGATGATACGTAAAAATACTGAATTCTCATACATTTCAGAATTGAAAATGCTCCAAGAAAATAACATGTTCTTGAATATACTGGGTCCTTCTGTCACTAGATCAGTTTCAGAAAATTTTAGGAAATCTGCATTTCTGTTGGTTTCATAATCATAGACGATGCAGACAGGAGAGAACAGAGGGTGACTGTGTCATTCTTCCCCTTTAAAAGGAGATCCACAGGATCACACTAATCTCCTGAAAGATCACAATACTCTCTTGAATGGTGTAACTGGGGCGGAGGGGTAATTGAAAATCAGGTAGAAGGGCACCCATGACTCAGTCAAGAGTTACCATCTTCACAAGGTGCTTCTGGCCATTTTAAAAACCAATCCTATCAATCCTTTAAGCTCCTTGCACTACAACTGATTCCACTCATGAAGGCCCCCCTTCATCCCAAGCCTTAAGAAAGGCTTTGCAAGGGAGTTAACAGGAAATGGGGCAGGTGCAAAATTTATCTTCAGCCTCCACCTCCAACCAGATCTAAGAGCAAAAGCTATTATAAGCCGTACAGCTGAATACTAGTCTGGCCATAATGTTGTGCTAGAATGTAGTGACATAAGGTAAACTTGAACACTGCGAGACCCACCAAGTTGCATATACATAAAACCAAGTTGTATACAGGCTGCATGCTCATACTTTTGCTCATGCTGTGCATCTATCAACAATCACTTTCCATGTTGCTATCTACCTGACTGCAAATACAAAAGGGTTGTCAAACACCTTGTCTGGTATGCGTCATTACACCTGATAGAGCTATCCTGTTATTCATCCTAAGTGATGTATTATACAGCCTGAACCTCAATTATAGAAATGTCTCCCAGGAGGGGAAAGCACTAATTATTAACCAGAAAAGAAACATCCCTTTATAATAGTGTCACAAAGATTTATTCTGAAATAAAATCAACGCTTTTTTCTCTAAATAATTAAGCATTAGTAATCTTGATTATTAATTATACCATGATATGTAACTATTTTCTCTTTGTATGAAGAATTGAAAGAATTTCAGCACCCATGATCCTCTTCAAAAGAAAACTCAGTGACCCAGAAAACATTTTGAGGACAAGAATACATACCTGATTCTTATCAGGATGCAACTTTAATGCTAACTGTTTGAAAGCCTGCCTAATTTCTCTACTTGTAGCTTCTCTGGATATTCCAAGTAAACTATAGAAATCTTGATCAGGGCAAACTATGGCTACCAAACACAGTAAAACTAATGACAACAAGGCATTTCTTCTAAAACCTCTGATGCATTTTCTTTTGGGTAACAAGGGATCCATGATGAGTAACTCGAGTCATACAGACTTCAGAAAACACTAGCAGGTTTCAAGAAGTTGCAACCAAAAGGACTGCATAAATTTCTGAAGAAGATTCTTGGAGAATTTTTGCTGTCATAATCCAAAGATTGTTAGCTTTACTTCTCTAGGAGATGGCACCTATAAAACAGAAGAAGGATTTTAGTTTCTCTCTGGAATAAAGTAAATGACTGGAATTCACCACAAGGCCATAGTACCACCATTCTGCACCACCCAAAGGTCTCCTCTATCACTGATGCCCCACATGCTTGAAACTGCCTTCCAGGTTTCTCAATGTCTCTTTGGAGTTCTCTGAATCCTAATAGAAACTCAACACTTTCTGTGAAGGCTTGTTTTTTACAATTTTCATGTTGACTATAGGGTGGAAGACCCATGGCCCTCCAGATTTTGTTGGACTCCCAAGTCACAATAACTCTGCTGCTAGCAAACACAAAGTTTGAAGCGATGGACATTGTAGCCATTATCTACACCAGGGGTACCCACACTAGGGCCTGTGGGCCAGATCCAGCCCCCAATGCCAGCCCTCATCACTCACGGAAGTAAAATGAGCCCATACCGGATCCAGCCCACGGGCCATAGTGACTACCCCTTAAACCACATGACCAGCCCACGGCCTGAAAAGTTTGGGCACCCCTGATCTACATGCTTCTTCTTGTTCTACTGCAAAGAAACATGTCACTGAAACAAGTAACCCATTCTTTCTCTGTTTATCCTCCCTGCCATTTCCCCTGTATCCATTTTCAAACTGTAAGCTTCTCAGGGCAGACACATATCCATCTAACTTAATATGCACCCTGATACAGAATACTCAATAAATGCATACAATGGGGATTCAGTCACTTTTGGATTGGAATCGTGCTTCTCTTCCACTGGTAGCATTCTGCTCAGAACCACCCTTATTTTAGTCACCGGTGGAGTACAGACTGAAAGAAAGCAATAGACCTAACTCATTATCTATGCATGACTGAACTTCTGTTTTAACTTACAGATGTAGATTATTAAAGCAAATCAAATTATTTCTCACAGGTATAGCACCACTACTTTGAGAAATGAACACACAGAAAGCTGGTCTCCTATGGTTAGTGTCGCTGTCTTTGACCTTCTTAAAGATAATGCTTTACTCTCCAAAGCATACTACTTCCTACATTTACATCTCATCCTTCTGCAATTCAAAGTGATTTGATTTTTTTAACTGTTCAATAGGAACAGACGTGTTATTGTCTACTATATAGAATGGCATGTCATAAAGAGGTAGAGAGAAAGAGAAATAGAAGACCCGCTAAAGAGCTGAATGGCAAAGTCCATATTCTGCATGAAGGTCCAGTTCCATTTCCAATTTTTGAAAGGGGTCCTGTAGCAGAAGTATCACCACTTGGTAGCCACTGCCAGTCAGTAGATATGGTCTGATGGGGAGTTCCGAAAAGTTATATTTTTGGTGGTGGTGTTAGTGGGGAATATTACTCCTAGAATCCTTCCAACAGTGATTAATTAGTTGGAAGGTTCTTTTTTAAAAAAAGTACTATAGCTAAAAAAAACTTTTCCAAAATCTGGTGTGATCTTATTTGCAGCTTCTCATGTTTTAAAAAAGTTGCTTCCAGAGCTGGGAGAGTAAAGCAGAGACTGAAGGCCATGTTAGAAGGATTTCAATTGCAAATTGCTGCTCCCTAACTTGAACAACGGAAGAGGAAGTCCTACAAGAGTATGGAGAGAAAAAGAGTAGCTGCAGGAAGTAACCAACCAGGCTTACATAGAACTGATTTTATGAGACAAGAACAGGAAACAGAGGGACAAGAATAAGTACTATGTGTACTTCAAATTCTTCTATGAAGAACTGGTGCTTCAATTTTCTTAGTTTTCCTGTTCCTTCACCATCCTCTCACCCCTCCGTTTGGTCTCTAGTCTGTGAGCAAAGACTATCTTGCATTTCTAGACCTGTAAGCATTTCAGGAAGCCATACCTATCAGCCGCGGCTCCGGCCAATCCAGGACCTGCGCAGAACGGTTCTGCGCAGGTCGCCTTCTACACATGCGTAGAAGGGTTTTACGCTTGCGTAGCCCCCTTCTACGCATGCGTAGCCTTCTACACATGCGTAGCCTTCTATGCATGCGCAGAAGGGTTCTACGCAAGCGTAAAACCCTTCTACACATGCATAGAAGGTGACCTGCGCAGAAGGGCTGCGCAGTACCTCCTTTTCCCCGCTGCCAAATTCTGGGGTTTCGGCAGCGCGGGGCGGGAAATGGCGCAAATTGGCACCGAAAACCGGGAAATCCCGGCCAATCCGGGAAGGTTGACAGGTATGCAGGAAGCATTCCAACTGAAGAACAGGCCACAGTAGAATAGTGGGACAACATTAAACCACTGATAATAAAGTAGCTCAGTTCCAAGATACTATTGGGAGGCTTTAATGAGACTGAAACGCAGCACGTCTGATTAATGGTTGGGTGTGAAACTATACTGTGGAAGATAGAGTAGGGTAGTTGACACCTTCCTGATGTCTCGGACTACCAATCCCATGCAAGACAGACACAATGTTGGCACCTATAGTCTGTAACATCTGCAGAGATCCTGTAAGGATGCCAAAAGAAAAGCGCAGGTAGAGGAGGAATCGCACTGTGAAGCCACCTGTTCCCCAAAAATTCAAGGTGTGTTTGAGCAGTCCATAACTTTGGGCACACTCAGAGTCACCACCCCATCATGCCATGGACAATCCAGGATGCATTAAAACAGGGGTGCCTAAACTACAGCCCGTGGGCCAAATCCGCCCCCGACACCAATTCATCCGGCCTGTACTACCTTGTTGCTCCCGGAAGCGGAAGTAAAATGCGCCCGTATTGTGTTTTACTTCCACTTCCGGGAGCACGAGGTGGATGAATTGGCGCCACGTCCCAGAAAGATTGGGCACCCCTGCATTAAAGCATACACCACGCTTGTAGAGTGGGCCACTTCTATCCCCAATTCCTGCAAGGCGTCTCTTTCGCGTGGGGGCAGCCCCTCTGCTCCAATTTCAGAGCACACCAATTTCAAAACCCCATGTAGACGTCAACATAAAACCTCTCACTAACAGCAAAGGAAACGAGTGAAGCTGGAGAAGAGACGATGGACGAGAGAGTGAAAGAAAGGCAGTGAGCCAGGTGCGAGGAAAGCTGCAAATCCCTCAACAAAGCAGGGTATAAACTGGCGGGTGTTAAATATTTTTTTTTTGGGGGGGGCAGGTTTCAAAAGGGGAGAGACATTAATGGGGCATACCTGTCAAGTATCCCGGATTGGCCGGGAGTATGTTCACGCCGATTTTCGCCATTTCCCGCCCGGAGCTGCCGCTACCTTGTAATTTGGCAGTGGGGGGGGGGGGGGGGGAGTTACTGCGCATCCCTTCTGCACAGGTCCTTTCTACGCATGCGTAGAACCCTTCTACGCATGCGTAAAAGGCTTCTGTGCAGAAGGGGATGCGTAGAAGCCTTCTGCACAGGCACGTTCTACGCATGCGTAAAAGCCTTCTACGCATGCGTAGAAGTGAGCTGCGCAGAACAGTTCTGCACAGGTCTGTTCTACACACGCGTAAAAGCCTTCTACGCATGCGTAGAACGGACCTGTGCAGAAACGTTCTGCGCAGGTCCCGTAATCTCCGGAGCTGCGCTTGAGAGGTATGTAATGGGGTTCAAGTTGGGAGGGTGCAATGGGGAGGCTGTTGACCAGGGGTGCCCAAACTATGGCGCGGGGGGGGGGAGGATCCAGGCCCTGACACCAATCTATCCTGCCCACGAAGCCCTCGTCGCTCCTGGAAGCGGAAGTAAAACGCGCCCATACGGGCGCGTTTTACTTCCGCTTCCAGGAGCGACGAGGGCTTCGTGGGCAGGATAGATTGGTGTCAGGGCCTGGATCCGCCCCCCCGGGCCATAGTGACCAGCTCCCTGGAGCACGTGACCGGCCCGCCGTTGCCCAAAAAGTTTTGGCACCCCTGCTATTGGTGGATAGTTGAGGTGGAGCCAGAGGCGAAATGGTGGCTCAAGGTCGCCCCCCCCCCCCAAAGGGAAGACCCTGAGCTTGTGGGGCAGCAAAGCAGGGGGTCATAATACTGAGCCGGCAGCCCGAATGCGTGGGTCGTATCCAAAAGCTTGACCAAAGGGAGGTCAGAAGATGGGGGGCGGGAAGATAAATAAAGCATGACGAAGAAAGCACTGAGAGAGGAGGGGGAAAGGGGGGCACAGGGTAACATACATACATACACATATATACACACACACACACACACAGACCCCGGGCACAGCCTTACCGGGCGCTTGGGAGTCGGCGGGCAGGCCGCGCGGTGGATCCGGATTAGGCTCCGGCTCCCAGTGCGGAGGCGTGGCCGCGGCGCTTCCCTCCTACTCTCTCTCTCGAGTAGCCAGTCTCTCTATGTATTAATTCCCGCCCTCTCCGGGGCTGACGTGGCCGCAGCTGCTGGAGCCGGGCGGCCCAAGGAGAGTGGCTGCAAGCGCAACCTGCATGCAACCCGGCAGGGCGGCGGCGGCTGCCCTGGCTTCTCTCTCGCTTTCCTTCCCTGCTCCTCCGGGCCCGCCTTGGCTGGGTTTGCCCGGTTTGCATCCCGAGTCCCGACGAGCTCCGAGGAAACAGGAGGAGCCCTGTGGTGCATTCGGGCGCCCCGCCGGCTCTGCTGTGCGGGTCTGTCCGTGCACACCCCAGTTACTTGGAGGCGGAGGGGGTTCCTGCTCCCCCCCCCCCCCCCATTTCCCAAAATGGAAGCCTGAGTTGGCCTTGGCCAAGTGGGCGGGATAGAAACCGAAATAAATAAAAATAAATAAAGCCAGCTGGCCCTTTGAATGGGGCTTGTGGGTGCAGGGAGAGGAAAGCTCCCCGGTGGGAATTGCGTGATGAAGAGCCGCACCCGGGGGAAAAAAAAGTTTTCAGAACATAAGCACAGCCTTGCTGGAACAGGCCACAGAAGCCCATCCAGTCCAGCATTCTGTCTCACACAGTGGCTCACCATTTGCTTCAGGGTATTATTCCCAAACAGATGCCTTCACCTGCTTAGGATTCCCTGGACATGGCATTGAGAGATATCCTGCCTATCTCTCCAACCCGGAGGTTGTCCTTAGGTATCCATAATTATAGCCATTGATCCCCTTGTCCTATCTCCAACCCGGAGGTTGTCCTTAGGTATCCATAATTATAGCCATTGATACCCTTTCTTCCTATCTCTCCAACCCAGAGGTTGTCCTTAGGTATCCATAATTATAGCCATTAATACCCTTGTCCTCCTATCTCTCCAACCCGGAGGTTGTCCTTAGGTATCCATAATTATAGCCATTGATCCCCTTATCCTATCTCCAACCCGGAGGTTGTCCTTAGGTATCCATAATTATAGCCATTGATACCCTTGTCCTCCTATCTCTCCAACCCAGAGGTTGTCCTTAGGTATCCATAATTATAGCCATTGATACCCTTTCTTCCTATCTCTCCAACCCAGAGGTTGTCCTTAGGTATCCATAATTATTGCCATTAATACCCTTGTCCTCCTATCTCTCCAACCCGGAGGTTGTCCTTAGGTATCCATAATTATAGCCATTGATCCCCTTGTCCTCCTATCTCTCCAACCCGGAGGTTGTCCTTAGGTATCCATAACTATAGCTATTGATACCCTTGTCCTCCTATATTTCCAACCCAGAGGTTGTCCTTTGGTATCCATAATTATAGCCATTGATATCCTTGTCCTCCATGAACTTGTCTAATCCTTTCTTAAATCTGTCAAGACTGACAGCTCTCACCACTTCTTCTGGCAGGGAGTTCCATAGACCAGGGATCCTCTGGGTGAAAAAAGTACTTTCTCTTATTTGTTTGAGAACTAGTACCCAAAGGTTTCATGGAGCGCCCTCTAGTTCTAGTGTTATGCGATAGAGAAAACAGTTTCCCCTTATCTACCGGTACTTTGTCCACACCGTGCATTATTTTCCTTTTCGAAGCCGCTGTTAAAAGACTCAAGGCACACACCCTGCTTGCCTTTGGCAACAGGACACCCCTGTTTTTTAAAGCTCTATAGCAAGGGTGCCCAAACTTTTTGGGCCGTGGTTCAGGTGGCTGGTCACTACAGCCCAGGGGCCAGATCTGGCCCCCATTGCAAATTCATCCAGCCTGCGAAGCCCTCGTCCCTCCTGGAAGCGGAAGTAAAACACGCCCATATGGGCGTGTTTTACTTTTGCTTCCAGGAGCAACAAGGGCTTCGCGAGATGGATGAATTGGTGTCAGTGCTTGGATCCAGCCCGCAGTCCCCGGACCATAGTTTGGGCACCCCTGGTCAACAGCCCCCCCCCATTGCACCCTCCCAACCTGAACCTCATTAATCTCTCTTTCCTTTTGGAAACCTTTCCCCCACCCCCAATATTTAACACACCATACAGGCGTGTTTTCCTTCTGCTTCTGGGAGCGACGAGGGCTTTGGGGGCCGGATGAATTGGCATTGGGGGCTGGATCCAGTCCCTGGCCTGTAGTTTGGGCACTTTGGTGTCTTGCACGGAAGACAAAGAAGGAGCCGCAGTAAGGGCTAAAACACAACTTTATTGCATGTCAGAGTGATAGTCAGAGTGAACATGAGGTAATGGCGGACCAACAGCTCTATTTATAGCACACTGTACATTTTGAATAACCCGGGTGATAGTTCATTGGTTACTGTCCACGTGACATCATGGATCATCACGCCCATCTTCTCCAGGTGCGGTGCGGCGGGAAGGCTTCCCACCCTTCAGGTATTCAGGGGAATCTGTATCATGTGAGCTGGATGCTGCTACTGGCACGAGTAGTATTATCCTTAACAGCTTGCTACAATGTGTCTCTGATTAGTTACAATGGATACAATTGCCAGATACAATCAGTTAAAGGGTACTTGTCACATTCTATTCAGTACATAACATCCCTCCCCCTTAGGTGAGGACGAAATCCTTTAGCCATTGAGGCTTTCCGCACGTTCGCTTTGGGCGAGGGGTGGCCGCACCTCGGGCCGGAGTTCCTGCATTGGAGGAGCGTGACTCGTTAGCGATTGGTTGTGAGTCGTGAGCCGGGGATTGGGGAGGTCTAGGTGTGGGAGTAAACTCCAGGGATGTGAGACCGGGGGCTCCAGGGACTAAAGAAAAACCCCGCTCTTTGCTTGGATGGGTGGGGGACGACTCCGAAAAATCCCCCCGGTCTCCTAACTCAAAATCTAACAATTCTTTGGGATCTCTCTCTTCCAAGTTGTCCCTGTTACCTGGGGGGTCAAAAGGATATGGGTTTGTCTCATTTCCCTCCCCCCTGTGGTCTGTGTCTCCCCCTTGGGATAAGCGGGTGGGGGAGAACCCTAACGCTGACTGCTCCATTTGGTCACTCACGTCTTGCCTTCCCACTACTCTACTTCGGAGTTGGTCGGCATGCCTCCTCCAGAGGAGTCCTGTGCCTGTCTCGACATTGTAGCAGGCTGGCCCCGTCTGTCCGACCACTATGCCAGGTACCCAAGTGGGGCCGCCAGCCGCGTAGTTTCGGCAATGTACTGGCTGGCCGATCTCGAAACTCTTGGTGCCTCCCGTCTTTATGTTTCTACCCGTGTCCTCCACCCTGGTTGGTTCTAATCTCGAGAGAATCGTGGCGGGTTTCCTCCGCATGAGGAGCTCGGTGGGTGATAGCCCTGATGCTAAGGGGGTTACACGGTACCTTAATAGGAATTGGCAGAGCTGCAAGTTCAATTCCCCAGGGCCCATCCTATGCAGTGCGTCCTTTGTTGTTCGCACCAGGCATTCCACTTGACCATTTGTAGCGGGGTCAAAGGGGGTCACAGTTATGTGGCAAATTTTGTTAATCTCTATGAAACCCTGGAACTCCGCTGACATGAAAGTTGTGTCGTTATCGCTCACAAGTATGTCAGGTAAACCGAAACATCTGAATATCTTGCGTAATTGCTCAATCATTGCAGCTGATGATGTACTGGCCATCGGAATTACCTCCAACCACTTGGAGTAGGAGTCCACTATTATAAGGAAAAGGGTACCCCTGAATGGACCCATGAAGTCCACGTGCAGATGTGACCCCGGACTCCGGGCCGTGTCCCATTCTCTGTGCGGAAGTCAGGACTCCTCAGGCCGGGTGCTCTGGCAGCTCTCGCAAGTGCCTACCATGTGCTCAATATCTGTGTCTAGTTTGGGCCACCAGATGTAACTCTTAGCTAGTGCCTTGGAGTGCACGATCCCCGGGTGGCTGATATGCAGCATCTTGAGCACCCGGGACCTCAGAACTTCGGGGATTACTACCCGCTGCCCCCAGAGTAGGCAGCCCCTTTCTAGGGAGAGCTCTTCTCTCCGCCTACCGTAAATCCTGAATTCCTCCATAGGGGAGGTTGCTAGCCAGCCTTTCTGTACCCATGAACTGACTAAGGCCAATGACTTGTCTTTCGCCGTAGCCTTGGCGATCTCGGCTGGCAGAATTGGGGGCGACTCTAGGGCTTCAATCAAGAGCACCTGGTGGTCCTGTTCTACCTCGCACTCAGGGTCCCCTGCCTGTGGGAGGGGTGACCTGGAAAGGGCATCGGCATGGCTGATCTCCTTGCTGGGATGGTAGGTCAACGCGCACTGGTACACGTTGAGGAAAATCGTCCATCGCAGCATCCTTGGGGACAAGATCTGCGGGGTTGGCTTATCTGTGGTGAAGATTCCTAAGAGTAGCTTGTGGTCAGTAATGACTTTGAATGGCCTGCCATAGAGAAAATCATGGAACTTCTTGGTTCCTGCAACAATCGCTAAGGCTTCCCTGTCTGTTTGCGCGTAGTTGCGCTCTGCCTTGGACAGGGATCTCGAGTAGTATGCCACTGGGGCTTCTCGCCCGCTCTCTAGCACGTGGCAGAGGACTGCCCCCACCCCCACCAGTGAGGCATCGCAGACCAGCACAATGGGTTTCTTTGGGTTGAAGTGGGTCAACACAGCCTCGGAAGATAGAAGCTGTTTGAGCCCCGGAATGCCCGTTCCTGGCTGTCCCCCCACCGCCAAGCCGCATCCTTTTTGAGTAATCTATGCAGCGGTTCTGCTACCGATGCCTTTCCCGGGAGGAAAGAGTGGTAGAAATTTAGGAGTCCTAGGAAGGACTGTAGTTCGGCCTTGGTGGTGGGGCGAGGAGCATCTTTCACTGCAGCTATCTTGGACTCTGCTGGTTTTATGCCCTCAGGGGTTATTCGGAAACCCAGAAACTATACCTCCTCAGTGAAAAACACACACTTATCCTTTCTCAACCTGAGCCCCGCTTTCTCGAACACTGTTAGTACCCGGTCTAACCTCTTGGCCAATTCCTGTTCCCCTCCCGCTGTTATCAGAATGTCATCAAAGAAACAATCTTTCTACGAGGGATTGAAAGATCCCCGGAGCCAAATTTACGCTGAATTGGAGGTGCGTCACTTTAAAAGCTCCCTTGTGGGTAACAATTGTCTGAGCGGCGGCTGTAGCTGGGGTTACCGACAATTGCTAGTATGCCTGGGCCAAGTCTAGCTTGGTGAAACACCTCCCCCCATGCAAGGTTGCTAGCAGGTGGCTTACTACCGCCACCGGATACGCATTTGGGCGAATTGCCTTGTTAATCGTGCACTTGTAGTCAGCACAGATTCTGACCTCCCTGTTAGGCTTAAGTGCCATAACAATGGGGGTTTCCCACTCGGCGGAGTCTACCGGCACCAAAATCCCCTGACCCACCAGTTTGTCCAGTTCAGTCTCTATTTTTTCCTTTAGTGCGAAAGGCACTCTTCTTGGCTTCATCCTGATGGGTCGGATGTCAGGGTCCAATTCGAAGGAAACTGGGGGCCCTTTGAACTTCCCTAGCACCTTCTCAAAAATGGCCGGGTGTGCGTTACACACCTCCATGATCTGGTCAACCTGTACGGCGTGTATGCCTCCAATGAAAACCCCCAGGGGACCAAACCACTGTGTACCCAGGAGACAGCAGGACCCTTCCTTTAGAACTACTAAGGGCAACTGCGCGGAGCGCCTTTTAAACTGGACCTTGAACTCTCCCACCCCCAACACTGGTATACTCTTGCCCTGAACGTCCCACAAATTAGTCCTAAGGGCCTTCAGCTTGGGGCGTGACTTTGGGGGAATGCGCAGAATTTCCTCGTGGGAGACAATGGAGTACAATGACCCCGAATCGATCTTTATTGGGACCTTATTGGGACCCCTTGTACCAGTACCTCAACAAAAAACCGGGGGCGCCGCAACTGCACGCTGTGGACCGCCTGGTCGCGGTCATTGGGAACCCGTCGAGACACGCGGTGCTCCTGGGGCTCATCGTCATCGAGGATGTGCCCGACCCCGTCTGCCTTTTGTTGGGGCCGTTCCGCCTGGCCCTTGCCGTCATCTCGACGCCGCCTGCAGACCCTTGCGATGTGCCTGCGCCGCCCGCAGTTGTGGCACTCCGCCTTCCGGAATGGGCATCGGCTCCGGTCGTGGTATGCCCCACATCCGTCGCAGCGGCGGTCCTCTCTGGCGCGGTCTCGAGTTTCAGGCCTCCTCTGCACCCGCTGCACATCCTCATCCTCGCTGAAGTCAGAGGTGGACGTGGTGGACTCGGAGGGCCCCTGCTCTCCGTGGGAGGAACAGCTGTGGACTGGGACCACCGGCAGGGGGCTCCCAACCACAGCAGTCCTGGCCCGGCACACCCATTCGCCTTGTTGCACTGACTTGGCAGCTTGGGCAATGCGCAGGACATGTTTGAACGAGATGCTCTCATCTTTGGCCAGTAGTTTTTTCCTGGCCCCCTCATCTCACAGGCCCAACAGGAGCCTGTCTCTCAGGGCCTCGCTCAGGGACGCTCCCCACTGGCAAGGCACGGCAGCCACCTGCAGGGCTGCCACGAAGTCTGCCATGGACTCACTGGCCCGCTGGCACCGCTGCTGAAACGCCAACCTTGCCGGGAACACCGACACTTTCGGGCGAAAGTGTTTCCTCAGCTCGGCGAGGATCTCATCTAGGGGCATGGCCCTGAGCAGTCTCGGCGTCAGGAGGTTGGTGGCCAGCTCCAAAGTCTCTAGGCCACACTGGGCCAGTAGGAATGCCCGGTGCTGGGCTTCCTCCTCGATGCCTTCGAGGTCCATAGCGTAGAGGAACTGCTGCTCGTAGAGTTCCCATTTTTCTGGCTTCGTGGTGTCGAAGGGCGTGATGTTCACTTTTCGGGACGCCATCCCATCCTCGTCGCCAATTTGGTGTCTTGCACGGAAGACAAAGAAGGAGCTGCAGTAAGGGCTAAAACACAACTTTATTGCATGGTAGTCAGAGTGAACATGAGGTAATGGCGGACCAACAGCTCTATTTATAGCACACTGTACATTTTGAATAACCCGGGTGATAGTTCATTGGTTACTGTCCGCGTGACGTCATGGATCGTCACGCCCTCTTCTCCAGGTGCGGTGCAGCGGGAAGGTTTCCCGCCCTTCAGGTATTCAAGGGAATCTGTATCATGTGAGCTGGATGCTGCTACTGGCACGAGCAGTATTATACTTAACAGCTTGCTACAATGTGTCTCTGATTAGTTACAATGGATACAATTGCCGGATACAATCAGTTAAAGGGTACTTGTCACATTCTATTCAGTACATAACAGGCACCCATGCTCTAAAAGAAGTCTGCAAACACAGGCAGGGCCTGCTTAGTTTGGGGAGGGGGCATTGGGCAGAGGACAAGCCTTTTGGAGGCTGAGGTTTGTGCTTGGTTTCCTTAGGATGGCCAAAATGCAAAACAACACAAACGGTCTAGACATTTGGGCAGGTGCAACTTTTCACAGCACCTCATGAAATTTGCTTCTGTATAGGATGGATGTAGAGGCCTCATCCTCCTCCCCCCCTTTTGGGTCCTCATTTTCCCCTTCCACATTCCTGTGATATTAAACATTGGTGGGAAGGTGTTCATCTTACCAGTATAATAAGGGCTGAGATGGCTCAGTGGCTAAGACTCTGGTCTTGTTAGCTAGAAGGCTGGCAAGTCAACAGTTCAAGGCCTGGGTACTGCATAACGGATTGAGCACCCATCTCTGTCTCAGCTTTTGGGGACATGAAAGGAGCCCCATTTGGGCATTCCCTGAGCAGAGTTTCTTCTGCAAAAATCCTTTCAACCCAGAATAATTTCGGACACAAAATTATTATAAGAAAACAATCGTAGATTTGAGGGAAGAGTGTCACAATGCCTGTATACTGCCACTCCTTTCTTTATATAGTAGATAGAAAATTGGAAGAGAAAGAAGGCTTTGCTCATTTTCTTAGTCTTACTTATTATAGCCTACGTAGCCGAACATTACAGACCCATCCCCAAAGAAAAGAAGCTGCCAGAGTTACTCCTTTGGAACCATTTTCTCAGAGCTTTAATAGTAGGAGAGGTTGCACAAAGTTATTGTAGGAGTGATGAATAGAAGTCGCTTCCTTTATGTGCTCCACTTTCTCTCATAGCACTTTTATAAAGCTATTTCAACTGTGGTGGCCACCCATTCCCTTCAGTTGCCCTGCTTGCTTGGGGGTGGCTCTACGATTGGGTAGACTGAGGTAGCTGCCTTAAAGGACACATCTAGAGTTTCATGAAAGGGGACAAAGTATAAAGTAGTTTAATTTTTTCCTATTCTTACTGCTGGGACTAAGCTTTTTTAAAATTTAATTTTTGCCAAATTGGTGTTGAGTGATGGGGATCTTAACTTGACTGAATTGGGATCTTATCCAGAAACATCTCTAAAGTCAGTCTTGATCTTATCTGACCTAGTCTAAGGAACTGCATAATTTCTTACAAACTCTGCTATGCTGTTTTATCCCCTCCCTTTGCAAACAAAGTCAAACTCTTTTATTATCTAATGCCAGAATGATATAACCGGATACAGGACGTAATCCTCAGTTCATTTAGTAAAACCAAGGATGTATCTTGACTGTCAAAAGAACTGGATTTTCAATTGGGTTTTTAAAAACTCAAGGCCACATGGTGCATGTGTCAGTTTGTGTGTCTTTAGGTGTAAAATCATGCCCAAATAGATTTTTTTTAAAAAAACCATTGCTGCCACCACCAAGCAACCTCCTGATTTCCCTCTTCCCTCATAGAGTTTTCTTTCTTTCTTTCTCCCCACTGCCAGTCAGCTGTAAAGTGGTGACTCTGGGGCCATTCAACAATTATGTGATCCTCGAGGTGGAGAGGGGGTCTGCCATCTGAATCAAGGAAAATTACGTGGGTTGGGGTGGGGGGTCAGGTCAAAGATTATGTAATCTATTTGGAGCTGTTGTTTCGAAACATGGCACTTTTTTAGGTTTAAAAATGATATCTGGGAATTTTGATCCAATTTGAGATTATTGAATTGCTTGTGCAGTCTATTTCTAATCTAACCTGCAAAAAAAAAAAATCTCTTCACAAAGTGAATGATGCATCGAGAATCCTCACCGATACGTTCTGCATTAGGCACCAGTAGTTAAAAGCTCTAAAAATTAGAGTTTCAATACAAAAGCTCTGGATTATGTAATTTTAAAGGGGGGGGGGGGTGTTTCAAAGCGAAAATTACGGTCAGATTACATGGGGGGAGGGGGTCAATTTTTCAAAAAAACCGAATCACATAATTGTTGAATGGCCCCTCTCCATTTTAAAGGGGAAATGAATCACTTCTCATTGCAGCCACTATCTCTGCTGCAGTGCCCTTGGGTGCGATCCCAGTTGCTCTACATGACCGCCAGCTGGTACCAGTTCTTAATATTAAAATTATATTTAACTGTTATAGTGCTGCAGCAATTCTTTGGTATGACAGTAAACAGATTGCTGAACTGTTGTAGTGCTGTAACTAAGGATCAAGGGAGGAAAACATTTCTGGGCTGCAGAGAATCCTCAGGCTTTACAGGCCAAACCAAGAAGCACAATATGCACTTATACATTTTTTCATTTTTTATATTTTCTTTTTTCTTTTTTTCCCTTATTTTTATTTCTTTTTAAATTTTTTATTAAGAATTGGGATATAACATACACAAGTCGATACATATTATCACAGTAATAAAAGTAATTATACATACAAATCTTATAATACCAAATCTTATAAAAAATTTAAAGAATAAAATTGAAAAAGGAAATTAAAAACTAACAAAAAAAACACATTTGGAAATAGGAAAAAATTGTGATCCCAATTCGAGATATTAATTGGGAATAGAGCGACACCCGTGTTCCGTTGAAGATGTCAGCGAGAAATTCAAGACCAATTAACTTCTTTACCCTATCCAAAAAAGGATCGTATCAGGGCCTGGTTTAACCCCTTTTCCATCGGATAATGCATAGTTGACAAAAAACAAAAAACAAACAAACAGACAAAAAACACCTCCATATATCCCAAAATGGGAGCTTGACCAGTATCCCCATTCTCTGGTGTATTTGCATAGTTAATTTTTCATTAAGCGCCAATCGCCAAACATCTGCATACCATCTAGCTTTGCTTATATTTACTCCACTTTTCAATTCTTTGGCAATCAGCTGTCTTGCAACCAATAATAATGACAACGTTAACTCTTTTTTGTTGTGCTCCAAATCTAGGGCATCGACCTCACTCAATGTGGCTAATTTTGGGCTTAATACAATTGTTAATTCTAATATTTTATTCTATTCATCTTCTATTATTTTCCAAAAATTCCTTAATTGGTCACAAGACCACCACATATGGGTATATGTTCCATTCTCTTTGTTGCATCTCCAACATAAATCAGAATTCTTATTCATTAGGTGGAGTTTGGCCGGAGTAAGATACCATCGCCATAATACTTTACAATTGTGTTCTTTCTCCTTTATTGACATTGATTTCATATTCCTATGGGTCCATTTCCCCCCCAATTTTCATCTTTGATTTTTATTCTCAATTCTTCTTCCCAATTTTTTAAAAAATGTTTGTTGAGTTTTCTCACTGGAATTTAACAATTGATATATCTTACCTACTAGACCATTAAAATTCATTTTCCTTGTCTTAACTGAAGGATCAGTTTTTCAAAGGGAGTTGATTCTCTATTTAATATGATATTTTTCCTCATATATCTATCCCAAGCTTCCATCTGATGTTCTTGCAGGCAGCTTAATTTCAACTCATTATAGATGATTTTCCTATTATGATAATTATTATATTTCTCAACCCATTCTGTAAATAATA
Source organism: Bradypodion ventrale (assembly GCA_035047345.1). Classification (NCBI taxonomy): domain Eukaryota; kingdom Metazoa; phylum Chordata; class Lepidosauria; order Squamata; family Chamaeleonidae; genus Bradypodion; species Bradypodion ventrale. The sequence goes on along the minus strand of JAWDJE010000001.1, from coordinate 293,192,755 downwards.
GAATCTTTTTACATATTAAAATGTCTCTTGTATTTATTGTTGGATCTAATGGACATTCTTGATAATCCAAAATTTCAGTTATAGGTGAGAAGTTCGGAGCTAATTTTGATTTCAAACCTTTCCATATTTTAAATGTAACACTTATACATTTGCACTCAGAAAAATGCATAAATTGAGGAACTGGTTCAAAATAAATGATCCCTGATGGATGAAATAATCCACTTGTTGGCAGATTAATGTTTGTGTGCCTCAGCTATGTGTCATGTATTCCCCAGTCTTTGAATCAATTTCGAACCTGGCAAAGTCTACCAAATGTATTATTTTCCTCCTAATCAAGACATGTCCTAAGAAAAGAAGAGAATTGGAGGGAAAGCAGCTCTGCTCCATAATCTTTTCTTGCATATGATGTATTGGGCATGGGATTCTCCTTTGCAAAGGAAATTTGAGCCAGTTGAGTAAAGCAGTAGAACAGAAGAATTATCCCTCTTCCCAGAACACCACAGTGGTGGCAAACCTATGGCATGCGTGCTAGAAGTGGCACTCAGAGCCCTCTCTATGGGTACCCATACAGTCATCCCGGCACAGAGTTCACCCCGCCCCTCTGTCCAGCAGCCCAATGGGAGTGCTTCCTCCCTCCCTCAGGAAAGAGTTTGTCCCCCCCTCTGCCCAACAACCCAATGGGAGCATTTCCTTCCTCCTCTGCTGCTGTGTTGGCACTTTGAGATAAATAAGTGGGTTTTGGGTTGCAGTTTGGGCACTCGGTCTCTAAAAGGTTCGCCATCACTGACCTAGCACATTGGGAAGTAAAGGTTGCCCTTGCTCAAAAGCCAGGGCTTCTCCCTCTGGAAAACTGAAGGTTCCCATCAAATCCTGGCAGGGGAAAGGATGGGGTATCCCTAGTTTGGGGAGGATGAGGGGACCATTGGGAGAACGCAAAGCCCCATTGCTCTCTGGGACGAGTGGGGGAACACTCAGGAAAAATCCCCTCATCCTGAAACAAAAAATCAAACTGGTGGTCCGCTTCCTCAGGCTGAAATGCTGACTCTGGTGATTCCGTGCAGCCTGTAATGCTCAATCCTGTATTCCCCCTTGGGTTAAGCGGGTGGGGGGGGGGGGCAACCCTAACGTTGAACCCTCTCTATCACTCCTTTCAGTGGGTTCCTCTGGATCAATTCCCATTGTGGCTTCCATGACCCTTCTCCTAAGTTGCTCAGTGTGTCTGCGCCACAGTAACAATGACTCTGTTATCACTTTGTACAACACTGGCCCGGTTTGTTCTACCACCTCCCCAGGAACCCATGCTGGTCCTGAGCTCACATAATTCTTGCAGTAGACCAGGTCGCCTGCCCCGAAGACCTTTCTCTGCTCTACTGACACATTTGTACCCCTATCCTCCACCCTAGAAGGATCCAGGTGGTCGAGCAATGTTGGAATTCTCCTCCGCATTAGGAGTTCTGAGGGGGATTGCCCCGAGGCTAGTGGGGTGACCCTATAGCGTATGAGGAATTGACAGAGCTGTAGCTCCAGGTCCCCGGGACCCATTCTCCTTAACGCCTCCTTTGTGGTGCGGATGAAAAGGGGCAGAGGTGACGTGCCTGACTGAGTTCCGCTCGAGGAATGCTTGGAATTCCGCGGACATGAAGATGGATGCGTTATCCAAAATTAGCACGTCGGGGATGCAAAAACAAACGAACATCCTTCGCAGATGTTTGATTTGTGGCTGCGGAGGACGTGTTGCGCATTGGAATGACCTTGAGCCATTTCGAAAATGCATCGACCACGAGTAGGAACATTGTGCCCCTGAAGGGCCCCGCAAAGTCCACGTGGAGTCTGGACCACGGACCGCATGCTGTGTCCCACTACCTGGAGGATAGCCTATGTTCCTTGGGCCGTGATTGCTGGCAACTCTCGCATCGGCCTACCAGTTTCTCTATGTCCTCATCTATCTTGGGCCACCAGAAGTAGCTCCTTGCTAGAGCCTTTGATTTCACAATTCCCGGGTGGCTTGTATGGAGCAGACGGAGCACCTTGGCTAGCAGGACCTTGGGAATTACTACTCTCTGCCCCCAGAGGAGACATCCTCTCTTGAGCAAAAGCTCGAAACGCTTCCTGAAGAACAGATCGAGTTCTTCAGAAGGGGACGTTAAGGACCAGCCTTCCCTAACCCAAGCCAGTGCTTGGGACAAAACCCTGTCTTTGGTGGTTGCCTTAGCAATATCCGCAGGCACCTGGTGCTCTTGCTCAACCTCACACTCAGGTTCCCCCAGCTCGGGTAGGGGAGACCTGGGAAGTGCATCCGCATGCGCAATGTCTTTCCCTGGGCGATGCACCAGCGCGAGCTGGTATGCATTTAGGAAGATCGCCCACCTTAACATTCTAGGGGACAAGATCTGTGGGGTGGGCTTGGTTGTGACAAAGATGCCTAGGAGGGGCTTGTGATCCATGACAACGGTGAACTCCCTCCCATACAGGAAGTCATGGAACTTCTTTGTCCCTGCGATAATCATGAGGGCCTCCCTGTCTGTCTGGGCGTAATTGCACTCTGCTTTCGAGAGGGATCTTGAATAGAATGCAATTGGTGCCTCCTTCCCATTCTCAAATACATGGCATAGGACAGCCCTGACCCCCACCGGTGAGGCATCACATACTAACACTAGGGGTTTCTTGGGGTCGAAGTGAGTTAGTATCACCTCGGAAGAGAGGAGCCTCTTCAACTCACTGAATGCTCGTTCCTGAGCCTCCCCCCACCACCAGACTGCATCCTTTTTCAGTAGGTGGTGCAGCAGCTCTGCCACAGATGCCTTCCGTGGGAGGAAGGAGTGGTAGAAATTCAGGAGCTCCAAGAACGACTGCAGCTCTGCCTTAGTAGCTGGTGTGGGGGCATCCTGAACGGCCGCAACCTTTGACTTGGATGGCTTTACCTCATCGGGGGTGATCCGAAACCCCAAGAATTCTACCTCGGTTGCTTAAAAAATGCACTTGTCCCTTCTCAGGCATAACCCAGCCCTCTCAAACACGGACAGAACCTGGTCTAACCTCTGGGCTAGCTCTGCTTCCCCCACAGCAGTTATCAATACATCGTCGAAGTATGGCAAAACCCCAGGGAGTCCTTTAAATAGGCGTTCCACAAATGCCTGAAAGATACCGGGAGCTGAGTTCACGCCGAACTGGAGGCATGTCACTTTAAAGGCACCCTTGTGCGTCACTATCGTCTGGGCAGCTGCAGCCGCAGGTGTGACTGTTAACTGCTGGTAAGCCTGTGCTAGGTCCAGCTTCGCAAAACACCTCCACCCATGTAACTTGGCCAGCAAGTGGCTAACTACCAGCACCGGGTAAGCATTGGGGCGGATTGCCTTATTGATAGTACACTTGTAATCAGCACAAATCCTAACCTCCCCATTAGACTTCATGGCCATTACAATTGGAGTCTCCCACTCCACGGAGTCCACTGGAACCAAAATCCCCTGATCCACCAGTTTGTCCAACTCAGCCTCTATTTTGTCCTTTAGTGCGAAAGGCACTCTGTGCTGCTTGAGGTGCACGAGGCAGATGGAAGGGTCCATATCAAAGTCCACAGGAGGCCCCTTGTATTCACCAAGTCCTTTTCTGAAGACTGCCAGGTGTGCGTTGCACACGTCTTGGATGGGGTCGCCTCGGACGGCGTTGATTCCAGTCAATGCAATTCCCAGCAGTTCAAACCACTGGGTCCCCAAAAGGCAACTGGACCTCCCCTTAAGGACCACTAAGGGCAACTTCCTAGTGAAGTTTTTAAAACGGACGGTGAAGTCCCCCACCCCTAGGACTGGGATGTAACTTCCCTGAACATCCGGCAAGTTCGTTTTGAGGGCTCTAAGCTTGGGGCGGTCCTTAGGGGGTATACGCAGAAACTCGGTTTGTGAGATAATGGAGTAGGCAGTCCCTGAGTCCACCTCCATCTTTACCTGGACCCCCTGCAACAGTACCTTAACGAAGAAACGGGTGCGCCGGTCCGACACATGTCTCACCACTGTGTCCTCCGCGTGCACCTTCCCCACATCCTGGACCTTCTGGCGGCTGGTCCGGCTAGGGTGTCGGCGTTGTCTGCACACCTTGGCGATGTGGCCCAAACGCCCGCAGTTGTGGTACTTGGCTTTCCAGAAGGGGCACTTCCTCCGGTCGTGTGTGCCCCTGCACCCCTCACAGCATCTGTGTGTGCCCCTGCACTCGCTTCAGCGGTGTCTCTCTGGCTCCTCTCGGAAGGTCGTTTCCTCACCTTCTGGACCTCGGGTTCACTTTCACTCTCGCTGAGGTCGGATAAGGACGTGGTGGCTCTTGGCTCTTGCTCCATGCGAGGCGAGCATCTGTGGGCCTGCACGGCGGACAACGGGTTCTCTGAGGTGCCAGTTCTTGCCCGACATGCCCGCACCTCATCTTTTACTGCCTCTGCGGCCTGGGCAGCCCTGAGGACCTGATCAAAGGTGATGTCCTCGTCCTGGGCCAACAGTCTCTGCTGGGCCTCCTCGTCTTGCATTCCGAGGAGGAGGAGGTCCCGCAGCGCTTCACTCAGGAAGGTGCCCCAGCGGCAGGGGATGGCCGCCAGTCTCAGCATGGCGATGTACTCCACCACGCTCTCTCCGGGCCGCTGGTCGCACCGGTGGAAGGCCAACCGTGCCAGGAACATGGACACCTTCAGCCGGAAGTGTGTCTGCAGTGCGTTCAGGATCTCGCCGAGGGGGACCGACTTTAGGCCCCTTGACATCAGGAGGTTCCTCGCCAGCTCCAGGGTCGGCAACCCGCACTGAGCCAGTAGGCAGGCTCGTCTCTGAGCTTCGTCTTCGATGCCCTCGGCGTCCATGGTGTACAGGAACTGCTCCTCATACAGGTCCCATGACTCAGGCTTCAGGGTGTCGAACGGTGCGAGGGTTACTCTGTGGGAAGCCATCATCCCACCTTTGTCGCCAATTTGATGTAGGCAGATTGATTGCACATGGAGCCAGCAGGCGGGCCAAACACTTCTTTATTTCAGCATGGTCAATCTGTACATGGGCACATGTAGGAGACGCAGCTCCTTTTATAATGCATTTGAATTCCCCGCCACAATACCCATTGGTTGACGTCGCTGTATGATTACCTATTGTGTTGTATTCCTGACCATGAACACCATGATTAACTATTGTGTTGTATTCCTGACCATGAACACCTGGAGGAGGGGAATTCCCCACACTAGCTATTAATTGGGTGGTTGGAGCCGAATGGGCTTGGCTCCTTCAGTTGCTACCTGCTGAGTTCCATGCGAGCGGCAGCGGAACTAGCTGCTTGCATACACAATACTGAGGGAGCGTGACCTGGCCCCCGGCTTTAAAAGTTGAGAACTCCTGCCCTAGGGCTTCACAATAACAATGAAACCATGGTTCAATATCTCCATCACTGCCTGCCCACAAACCTTTCTTTTTGATGTTTTGAGATCGCACTATGGGTCCTACTCTCTGGTTTGGTGGAATGCTTACTTGATTTTGACTTAAGCCAGGCTTTTGCAACATTTTCCCACCAGGGTCGAGACCTGCCCCCGACATTGTTTGCCTGTGGCACGAAAAACGTTGTGAACCCCTGATCTGGAGCATAATCCCTCTATAGCACCCAATTTTACCAGCACACAAGCTATTTGGCTTACATTTTCCCAAAGACATTTCCATAGTAGCCTCCTAGTAACTTTTCTTCACAAAAACTAAACTTCATTCGATATATTAGTGTAATACCTCTGTTAGACCAATCCAAAGTGCTAAAAAATGCATGTAAGATTTCAAGATCTACTCATTGGATTTTAAATATCTATTGCCAGCCCCTTGAAATTAGAGTGGGAGCATATTGACAGTTACTGACATTTGTAAAAGAACCATCATATGATTTCTGGAATGTGTCCCTGCCAGCTATTTAGCTGGTGCCTAATACCCTAGTTGTAGCCCCTATGCCATTTCCAACAGCAGTTCCACATTCAGCGCATTGTGATAGTCTATGAGAAATGATCAATGCAATAACTTGGGGCCAGGTTCTTCTTGCTGCAGAGAAACAGCCCCAGACAATTTGAGCTGAGGATTTCCTCTGCTACTGTAGTGACAGAGGTGGATGAAAGAGTACTTCCAAGAGGTGCACTAAGGGTGAGTGCAACCAGTGATGCACTGCAAACAGTTTTTACAACTTACTCTGTAGGCTGGCCAAATCTGTGGGTGGGGCCAAATCTGTGGGCATGGCCAACCATCCTGCATTATGGGCTATGGAGGTGGGTGTGGCCAACCAAATGGGCATGGCCTGGGGGAATTTCTGCTACCTGTTCTGCAGAACCTGACAGAACCTGCTGCAGTGCATCACTAAGTGCAACCCCATCTAATAAAGGTCCCTTTCCCAATTCCTAGACCTAGGACTCTCTAACTAATAGACCCTCAATCTTTTCAAGGATCAGCTTCAATTTACTGGCCATCAGCCAGTCCATTACACAATCCAAGTCCTGGTTTGGTATCTCACCAGCTTCACATAACAGTTCTTCCAAAGGTTTTGATGACCTTACTCACTATGTTGACTGAATGAGGTACAATGAAGAGTCATAGTTTTTTAGATGTTCAAATTAGGCTTTAGTGGGTGACCTGATGGTTTTATGCCTCACATGATATAATGTCTAAAGAATGCTAACAGTGAGAATAGCAAGGATGTTCAAACATTGGCTTTTTTTAAAAAAAGAAAAAGGATCCTGCTATAAACCAGCTTTTTAGTGGTAAAAAACAAAGGAATTAATAGTGTTCTATTATCAAGGCTCAGTTAATTTTAGACAATAGCAGTTTGAAAGCAAGAAATTGCAAGTAGATAAATATGCACTGCTTCAGTGGGAAAGTAACAGCGTTCCGTGCATTCTGGTGTTTAGTCATACCTGCCACATGACCACGGAAATGTCGGCAGACCAGACAGTGCTGGCTCTTTGGCTGTAAACAGAGCACACCCTAGAGTTGGATACAAGCAGGGGTGGCCTTTACCTTTAATGTAAAACAAGTAAGTAAAAAAGTCACTAGAAATCAAAGTAGGTAGTGTTTCCTAGAAGCTGGAGAGGATTAGCTTGAAGAAAATAAAAGTCCATTTTACAAGTAAAGTATAATTCTTTAATTATTCAACATTTCAGAAAACAAGCAATCTATTTAAATTCATGGCAGACACTTTTATTGTAAAATACTTTGCTTTTACAGTAGAACCTCAGATAAAGTCCAAACTCCGTTCCACAAGTTTGGACTTTATCCAATTTTGGACTTTATCCGAATCAAATGGGCGATGCATCGGATAACGTCCAAAAATGGACTTTATCCAAGGTTCCTATACCAAATACCTCAGATAACGCCCATTTTTAAAGCGGTTTTGGACTTTATGTGATGCATCACGTGTGCATGAAAACCGTGACTTTATCTGAATCAGACTTTATCTGAATTGGACTTTATCCAAGGTACCACTGTACCTTTATTTCTAAAAGGCAGAGAAGTTTCAGGGGGTATGTTAACTTTAAGGCATGATTTCGGCTGCCAAGTCTCCCTGTTAAATCCCTGCAGCCACATGTGGAGGGTGAGGACAGAGGGAAGCCAGGTCAGTCAAGATTAAACAGGTTATAAGAAATAATAAAACATTTTCAGCTGAATTGATCTTAGCGAAGACAATTTGCTGCAAAGTTCAATCTTCTTTTATTACATGGTGTCCATGTTTAGACACAAGAGGGTGCTCTCTCCATATGTGTTTTTCCTACGAATGAAAGAAATTATTTTTAAGTGTTGCAGGTCACTCACATCATCCTCAATTAACTCATTAGCAGATGTGGAGTGCCACAATGTTTATTTTGCATCCATCTATTTACAACCCAACAGAACCAAACTTCACAGCAATAAATCTGAACCCCAAACAGGGATCTTTTGTTATTACTGATTGCAAATAGTCACACTGGTCTGTAAACCTATCTGTTATGCCCTGTACTTCATATGCTTAATCCAGGGATTCTCAACCTGTGGCCCATGGGCCAAATGCAGTATGCGGTGCCATTTCATGTGGCCCCCCACCGCCTCCACCCCACCAGGTAGTGCCATGTGGTAGAGGAAAGGCAAAATGGCCCTCAGGCCCCTGAAGCTGTCTGAGGGAGCTTGACCCAGCCCCCGGCTTAAAAAGGTAGAGAACTCCTGGTTTAAACTAATGCCATGAAGTCTCACTCTTATGTCAGACAAAGTGGACTTGATCTGTGAAAGCTAATGTTAAAATATAGGAGTTAGTCTTGAAGGTGTCACAATTGCTTTTGTCTATTTTTAAATTTTGTTTTGTTCATACTGTAGGGTGGTCTTCCCATCAAACTAATATATAACAGAAATGCAGGGTGTCTCTCTTTAGTATGATTAGCCTAGTTATTACAGATGTGCATGTTCTGTGCACATGTGCCATACATCTTATTGGAAATGAAGAGTGCAATGGATTTGTAAATTGTAGTACTGTACTGTATTTCAATATCAGTCTAAGATTTCCTTTCTGCAAGAATGTAGAACGCAATGTGGTTTCAGAGCGCTTGAAGATGAGTGCTTACTAATATTAATTTTAGAGGTACTCCATGAAATGCTATTGTAGTGCTCATTTGTGATCATTCCAAAAGCATATTGCACTGGGCTTAAAATGAGCAGGAGCCATGGATCTCAGAATGTGATACAAGCTTAGAAGTATTTTAAAGGGGTAGTTGCATTGGGTTAATTCCAGTATTTGGCAGGTGGATTCAGTTAACAACATGACATTTGTCCAATCTATTGTGAGAATGGATCTTCTTCCTCTGTGCTATCTGATAATTTTCCTGTCAGTTTTCTCCTTTTACTGTGCCCTCCATCCTAGTATTTTATCTTTTCCCCTTCACAATGTAATTCTGTACCTGTCTACTGAGAGGGGAATCTCATTGAAGTCAGTAGACCATATGCCTTGTTAAGTGGTTGCACTATTCCAGAGACAGTTAACCTTGGTTCAGGGCCATCTGCTACTCAACCAGCTTTGTAATGCTGCCTCCTGCCTCTTAGCGGACGCTACAATCCTAAGCATATTAACTCAGAAATAGTTCATGGCTTCATATTCCTGGCTTTCTATAGGTTAAGGGACTCCTATTCCTTTCACCTCTCATTGCTAGGTTCTCTGAAGCTGATGGAAAGTGGAGCCAAATAACATTTGATGCGCCAAATATTCTCTAGACCAGCTTTGTTCTTTGGAACTGATATGAAGCTGAGGTTTTTCCATCCCCTCTTCTCATTGTTCCCTTTCTTCTGTATGTCTTCTGTTTTTTTAAAAAATTCATCTTCAGATTTTTTTATTATGTCAGATGAATGGGTAATGGCTGTAAAGCAGCAATTATCATCATGGTTATTGATTAGCGCAACAGTTTCCCAGGCCCCAAGGTAAAATAAAAACAACAACAACACCCAAATACATCATAAGCATAAACTGAAGTGATATAAAAAGTAAACTAAAACTTTGACAACATAGGTTGAAGCATGTAACCAATGGTCAACCAACTCATTTGATATTTTAGAAGAGCTTGGTCTTTATTAGACTTCAGGAGAAACTGAGTGATGGGGCTAGGGCAGTGATGGGCAGTCTTGGCCTTCCAGCTGTTCTTGAACTTCAATTCCCAGAAGCCCAAATCAGCACTCCTGCTGATCAGGGCCTCTGGGAATTGAAGTTCAAGAACAGCTGGAGGGCCAAGACTGCCCATCAGTGGGCTAGGGCCATTGTTCCCAATGTGGGGCACACACCCCATAGAGCAGCAATTTGAGGATGCGTTATTAATGTGTTTAGCTTGTGTAGAGCATGTTAATGGTCTTTTTAGGCTTCCTCCACATGAATAGGAGTTTATATGTTGGGGGGGGGCATCAGGATGTTAGAGATGCTTAGGTGGGGCATGTCCAAAAATGATTGAGAATCACTGAGCTAGGAAAACCCTATAGGGAAAGGAGTCCATGGGTGTAGGAAGACATTTGGAAAAAGTTCTATATCTCATAGCCACTTGTTATTCTTCAGTCAGGAGAGTTGATGGAACAGGCCACAGATGCTGAGTACATGTAGGAGGAAATCTTCTTTAAGTTACCCAACCCCCAACTCAATTTAGGGCTTAAAAGATTAGCCCAATCATCTTAAATTGAACAGGGAAGTAAATACCTTAACTTCCAGAGATCTCACAATAGGAGAGAGTAATGTCTTCCAACTAGACAGTATCAAATAACCATCAGTGTATGCATTTTGTTCAAGTGAAATTTCTGGACCATTTTTTTCAAAGTAGCACCATGTAGAATGTGTAACAGTAGTCTGGTTTCAAGAGGACAAAATGAACTATTGCATGGTCATTCCCCACCAATCTCTCTCCTTTTCTCTTTCCCCAAATGAGCCAGGGTTTTGTAAGGTGAAGTGGAACTGCCTTCAACTGAGAAGGATATATGACTTCCTTTGGCCACTTTCATAGCTTTTAAGTTGCAGATTAGCTGTTTTTGTTTGGTCATTAGTCATCAGTTTGTCTCACCACAGAGTTTTCATCATTTCAAAAGTCCAGCAGAGGTTGACCATGGCCACCCTCTGTGCACTACTATCAAAAATTGGCTCGAGTGTTACCAATGTTGCCTCCTTTGCTATAGTCACCTTCAAATACCACTGCTGCCCAGCAGTTGCCACCTCCATTGAAACTACAGTATCAATGTTTTGCTGGCATGGCCATTACTTTAAAGAGGATGGAGACATCTGACGTGTACCTTTGGTTTGTCCTTGGGTAAGCACTCCATAGCAGAGTATGATGCTCCAGCATGGAGCGCATCTGGACACGCGAAGTAAGCTGACATTGCTGTTAATGAAACAATGCACATAGTGACAGAATGCCTCAAACCTACATCAATTGAGAAAATATATTGACTTGTTGGTATTGCTTCACCTAATATAAGGAGAAGTAGCAGTGGATGGCAAGAGAACTAAGCACCCTCTGAATGGATATGTGGCACCAGTGGTAAATGGGATACCATTAAAACTATTTCAAGACACAGAGACTGAATCTGTCAAAATCTTAACAAGAATATCCCAACAAATTGCTTTGGAAAACGAGGCAATGGCTCACTTGACTGAAATGGCAACATCTAACATGCACTCTAATCCATAAGAAAGGAGATGCCAAGGAGTGCAGTAACTATAGGACCATTGCTCTAAGTTCCTATGCAAGTAAAGTTAATCTCAAGGTGTTGCAACGAAGGCTTTTACTTTATATGCAAGAAATGCCTGATGTTCAAAGCTCAATTCCAAAATGGTAGAGACATCTAGTGGCATCATAGACATCGTCATCTCTACCCCTTCTCTTGGTATACCTCTCTCATCTTCTGTCTCATCACCTTCCTATCCTCTATCTGGCGCAGGTTGTGAAACCATTGTGTCTAGGAGAGATTAAACATAGGTGCCAGCTTTCAAGCCCTGCAGGAGTCTCCATTAGGCTGAGTGTTACAGAGCTGTGGAAGGGTGTCAAAGACAAATAAAAGTCCCTTTTAAAACCCTCAAATTACAGCCAGATGTATATTTCAGGTTTTGTTTGTTTGTTTGTAAAGCTTGCAGAACTTGAATGCTAGTGCCTTTTTGAGATTTTAATGGTCTAACACAGGTATCACAGACCCTTGTTTTTAGATTTATATTATGGGCTTGCTTTGACTCTCATGTTCGTCTTCTGACTCAGCACTACAAACCTTTCTTCCCAGCACAAATACACTAGCTATGCAACGCTCACCCATTCTCTCCAGACAGCTAGGCCATTCATTCCCCCCACTTTCATGATTCATTTGCATAGATAACTCTACCAATTAGAATGTTTGTGAGCTATGGCGATAGTGGAGTAGTGCCTTAGAATATGGACGTCTGCTTCTCCAAGGGCCTTCCATGAGCCATCTACAAAAGAAAGCAAAGTTTGGCTAGAGTATTGTAATGTGCTCTACATGGGGCTGCCCTTGATGACCATTCGGAGGCTGCAACTGGTCCAGAATGCGGCAGCCTGGGTGGTGATGGGGTGCGGGCGCTATGCTTGTGCCTCACCATTGCTCTGGGAGCTGCACTGGTTACCAGTTTGCTTCCGGGTGCAATTCAAGGTGCTGGTTTTGACCTTTAAAGCCCTACATGGTAGTGGGCCAGGATACCTAAGGGACCGTATTGTCCCAAGAGTGTCGGCCCATCCAACCAGAGCGGACAAGAGGGGCTCTCTAATTGTTCCATCAGCCAGAGGGGCTCGCCTCTCTGGCACATGGAGGGCCTTTTCCGTGTCCACATCGCCCCTGTGGAACCTCCTGCCAATAGAGCTGCGGGTGCAGATGGAGCTGCTACTTTTCAGAAAAGGTCTAAAAACCTGGCTGGTGGGGCACGTGTGGCGTCCGGATGGAAAGGTGGCCCCTGCCACCTTATACAATAAAGCTTCCCTTTTTAATGTGGGTAGTTTTTAATGTGGGTAGCTTTTAATCTGGTTTTATTCTGTTTTATACTTGTATATACCCCTGATTGTTTTAAATTGTTTTTTAATTATGATGTTAGTCACCCTGAGTCGGGCTTGCCTGAGTGGGCGGCATAGAAGTTGTAAGAATAAATAAATAAAAAAAAAAAAAGCAAAATCCCAGGATTTTCCCAACCAATGGAACTATGGGCTTTGGGTGTTGTAGTCCAAAATAACTTTTCTCAGTTCTGCCCCAGAATATGGTTCTCCTAATTAATAGCTGAAGGGAATTTTTCCATTTATGAGAGCACTGGCTGTGACTAAAGTTTAAACGATATAGAAAGTTTGGTGGAACATTAGTTATAAAGATGCATACCTCAGCAAAGGAGAATATTGGGAGGGTAGAAAGGATTGTTTCTTGCTTTGTTTGTGAAGCCCAAGCCTAGACCTTCCCTCCTCAGAATGGGTTTCAGAGGGGGAAAATGTGCTTTTACTTTAGCTAAAGAGATTAGTAGAAAGGTCCATTGTTTTGACACACTGTATAATTTGGCATTTATTCACTTTGGGCAAAGCGTTTTGTTTTCATGCTCTGCTTAGTTATCCAAGAGGGGTTTATTACAGAAGGGGTTTATTTGCCAGCTTTCCTGAATGTTTAGTCTCTGGTCTTATAAAACTGAATTGCAATCCATCCACCCCCCAAACCTCTACATTGTGACATGATCTAGAAATCATAATTACACTCTTCTCTTCCCTTTCCAAGTCTTGTTCCTTCGTATTGTCCTAAGAAATTGCCAAAATGTAGGGATTCTTTGTTTTTATTCACTGTCTTCAACTCTAGGAGTTGCTTGGGTTGAAGAGAAGGGTAGAAATGTTACAAATAAATACATAAAACCTCTCTATTCTTGAGTAATGATAAACTGAAGAACTCATTTGCTGATTTATAATCTTACTACCATATTTTGCCCGGCGGTGCTGGGCTTTTTAAAATTGTGTTGGATAGTAAACGGTTTCGTTTTTTTTTCTTGAACCAATGGTGCTGGGCTGTTTTAAATGGTGTTGAAAGGTTTTGTGATTTTGTGGCTTCAAGGCGCTGTGTCTGCCTGCGGCGGACTTGCGCTCCCAGTGTGTGTTTTATTTTTATTTTTTGTGCGCCGGCTTCCTCAGTGCCGGGCTCTTTAAATTGGTTTTGGAAGGTTTTTGTTTTATGTTTATGGAAATTTTATTTTAATTTATTTAATGTAAATTAATTTTTTTATTTTAAAATTTAATTTTGTTTTTTTAAATCTTTATTTTTACGCATTTTTTATTTTTTGTTTTGTTTTTTGGTTTTTTGAGTGAAAAGTGATTTCTGGGTTTTTTTGAATATTTTTTTGAATATTTTTGAATGTTTTGATAACTTATTTGATTAATTTGGGAATTAATCTTATTAGTTTCAATATTTTTGTATGTTTTTTCTCTTGTGGCCTCTGGGTGGGGGTGGTGAGCTTTTCTTCCTCTCTACAATTGTTCTCTACTGTCCTCTGGGTGTCGCTTCCGGTAAGTATTTTATTTATTTTCTCAGTTGAGTTCCAGTCACCATGCAGCGAAGACGTCTCCTGGTAAGCTCTCTGTTTTTTTTTTTTTGTGTGTGTGTGTGTGTGTGTGTGTGTTGGTTTTTTTTTGGGGGGGTGTCTTTGTGATTTTTTTGGTTACTTTTTGGATGTTTTTGTGTTTCCTTTTTGTATTTTTGATTTTTGTTTTTGACTGTTTTTGACTGTTTTTGGTTTGTGTTTTTGTGTTTACTTTTTTAGGGGGGGGGGGGGTTGCTTTCTTTTCCACAGGCCAGGATCAATGCCTGGCTCGTGGAAAGGAAAGACAGGGGTGAGGGGGTGTGTGTCTTTTTTTTGCAGGCCAGGCTCGAAGCCTGGCCCGTGGAAAGTAAAGGCGGGTGGGGGGGCCGTTCTTTTCCGCGGGCCATGCTGGCTGGCCCAAGGGTAGGAAGGGCAATGGCTGGGGGGCCCTTTCTTTTCCACGGGCCATGCTGGCTGGCCTGTGGGAAGGAAGGGCAGCGGCGGCGGGGGGGGGACCTTTCTTTCCCACGGGCCATACTGGCTGGCCCATGGGAAGGAAGGGCAATGGGTGGTGGGGGGGCTTTCTTTTCTGCGGGCCATGCTGGCTGGCCCGTGGGAAGGAAGGGCAATGGCGGGGGGGGGGGGCCTTTCTTTTCCACGGGCCATGCTGGCTGGCTCGTGGGAAGGAAGGGCAGCGGCGGCGGGGGGGGGGGGGCTTTATTTTCTGTGGGCCATGCTGGCTGGCCCGTGGGAAGGAAGGGCAGCGGCGGCGGTTTTAAAAAAACTTTTATTTTTCGCGTGCCAGCTGCCTCAGCGTTCTGCGCACTAATGGTGCGCAGGATGCTGGGGCTTGTAGTTTTGCCTGCGCGTGTTTGGTTCCTGCAGACACAGAGTCAAGACACAATTCTAATAAATAATACTTGGACACAACAGTCACAGAAGCTTGATGGTTTCAAAAAGAGGCTCTCTAGCCATTGGCTGGGCTGCTGAGGTGTCATGTGCTCATGAACATTTTCCCTATTAATTCCAGAAGATACTTTAAGTCAAGGGTTCTCAACCTACGACCCAGTCTGCGGCAGAATTTCATGTATCTTGCAGTGCTGGCAGAAGCAGACACATTTACAACAGCCATAAATGCACCGGCAGCTGTCGTATATGTTTTTATGACAGCTTTGGACACGTTTACAGCAGCTTTTATGGTGGAGGGGAACCACTAGTCCGGCCCGCTCAGTTGTCTGAAGGGGCATGGTCCAGCTGATGGCTTGAAAAGGTTGAGAACCCCTACTTTAAGTCATTGATAGAAGTATAGGATAGCAACCTCCACCTTCATCTCTCTTACTTTCCCCCATGTTTTATATTCAGTAGAGCAACACCTAAATAAAAGTTGCACTGTTAGCTATCTTAAGTGATGTATCATTTACTGGATCCAATGAAACTACCGTATGTTTAAGATGTAATAATAATAATAAAATTTTTTGTAAGAATTAAGCTTCAGTACTTGAAAGGTTATATACACAGCTTTCAAAAGTTTGCTATTTTGGCTTTCTTCTTCTTATTATTATTAAGAGGTCAAATCCTTAATTTTGCCATCTTTTTAGTTTGCAAAAGAAAGGACATAAAACAGTAAAGGTAGGGTCCACAATTGCTTAAGCAATCTTTTTGTTTTTGGTCTGTAACCTGCAGGATCACCAACCCAGCATGACCACTGTGTAATTTTTCTAAGCTTAGTGCTTAGATCTTATTGAAATTAATATGACAAACTTGACATGGCTGAAGGCATATAATATTTATTTAAGTAGGAATCAGGTGCAACTAATCTTGTCTGGATTCAGCTATGCATCTTTAAGTCACACTCTTGTCCCAGAATCTTAGCTCAGCTTGTTCCTAGGTAACAAATTATTGTACTAATTTCTTCTGTCAAAGAAGAAAAATGTAATAATAGTGCCATATGCTGATAAAGTTCAAGTTTTCTCACATGTCAATCAAAAGCCAAAATAGCAAACTTTTGAAATCTGTGTATATAACCTTTCAAGTACTGAACCTTCATTCTTACAAAAATAATAATTCAGTACTGTTACATGATACTCTCATTATCCCTATGTGAGGAAAATTGGGAGTTGTATTTGTGCAAAAGGATGATCAACTCCACATTGCGTCAAAGGTTCTCCTAATTGTAAAAGGGGAGGTAACTATTCCAGTGCCATATGATATAATCTTGCATAAGAATAACGCCCCCCTCCCGAAAGAGACAATCTGAGCCACCAGTTTAATGGACCTTACTGCTGTGGACACTAGTCAAGTCTCCGTGGCTGACCTTAGGATCCAGAAAAGCTTTCTATGGATATTGGTAGTTCTTTAGATAATACGAGCCTTTTCAGGCATTCAGTAGAAAAGGTAATCCAAAACCAGGAACAGAGGGAACGATCTAACCTCACTCTCTTTGTCCTAGACCTCACATATAGAAAGCTAATTCTGACAAGGAGAGCAGTCTTTATACATGGAGTATCTCTACATGATTGACGATGGTAGTTCATAGTAAGGGTAAAGGTTTCCCTTGCTCGAAAGCCAGTTGTATCCGACTCTAGGGTACAGTGCTCATCTCTGTTTCAAAGCCGAAGAGCCAGCATTGTCTGCTTCTGAAGACGTTTCCGTGGTTATGTGGCAGGCATGACTAGACACCGGAGCACACAGAATGCTGTTTCCTTCCCAACGAAGTGGTCCCTATTTATCCACTTGCAATTTCTTGCTTTTGAACTGCTAGGTTGACAGGAGCTGGACAAAGACGGGAGCTCATTCCGTCCTGCAGTACTCGGGAATTGAACTACTGACCTCCCACCTTCCATTCAGTGTCTTAGCTATTTGAGCCACTGCAGTTCATAGAACCATAGAATAACTGAGTAGGAAGGTGCCCTATGAGGCCATCAAATCCAACCCCGTACTCAGTCTCTTTACTAACTGATTAACTCTTGTTTATGCTGTAGGACAGGCATTCTCAACCTCCAGCTCGCGGGCCAAACCTGGGCCCCGACGCCATTTCATCCAGCCCTTGACACCCTCATTGCTACCTCCGCTGCCTGAAAGTGCTGAAAATGCACCAAAAAATGCAGAAAACATACATTTTCAGTGAGTTCTCACGTGTTTTCGGCGAGTTCTCGTGTGTTTTCAGTGAGTTCTTGTGCTTTTTTTGGTGAGTTCTCACAAGAGAACTTATCGAAAATGCGTGTTTTTACCAGTTTTTTGGTGTTTTTGGCACTTTTAGGTGGCGGCGGCAGCAACAAGTGCGTTACGGAACAGATAACAAGCCCGTGAGGCCATCTGAGGGGGAGTGATCCGGCCTGTGCTCAGAAAAGGTTGAGAAAGCCTGCTCTAGGAGGTAGAGCCATGGTCTCATGCCTTTAGCTACATAATGCCTGTCAATATTGAGTTATGAAACCACCCTCAGAAATGTTTTATTTGCAGACATACTACATAATTAGATCAGTCAACTATAACAACACACAACTGAATTTCCCTGAAACAAAGTAATGTGTTTCCATGAATATGAAAGCTCTCTTATTGGTTATTGATCTTTTGATGCACTTTTCCACATTTAAGTTATTTCTCACTGACATGTGTCAGGCCACTGATAATTTGGTTTAGCTGATTAGGAAGGCTATTGATTCTGTCAGCACTTATTGCATATTAAACAGCTAAGAAGGGAAGATGTGGATAAGGACCAGAACTTAGTTTCCTTCCCAATGCTCTGTCTTGAAGTAAAATGGGATTGTCAAATTATCTGGTCTTCTCAAACAGCCTTACACACTGCCACAATTTGCGCATCTAGGTTTAAGGCAGAATCCTCTTTTGAAGACCTTAAATCATGGACAAACTGATATGGAGATAGACATTCCTCCAAGTGGTTAGGTCCCTTGCTGTTAATGGATGCAAAGCATGCACTAACACAGGAGTTCCAAACCTTTTCAAGCTGTGGGCCGGATCACGCTTTCTGAGGCATCTTGGGGCCGGACAGCCATTTTGTCCTGCTTGCACGATGGGCATGGGCATTTTAGGTGGCCATTTCATCCCAACAGCTTCAAAGGGGTGGCCATTTTGTTTCTCCCTGGAAAAAAGGGAGGGAGATGCCATCCCTCAAAACAGGCTTCGGACCTCCTCCCCCGACTGTTGTGTATTAAGGCACATTTGCAAGTTGCGCGGGCAGTGCCTTTGCAAGAAGAAAATGGCTGTTTCCCGCCATCCAAATTAGGGAGCACTCATTATGCTAATCAGAGTCCTGTGATTGGTTACAGTTTTGGATCCTGTTCCCCATTGGTTAATACTTTTATATCCTGTGTTGATTGGTGGATTTTGCTTGTCCGGTGGGTTGCTACTTTATATTTAGGAGCCACCACTGACGAGACACTATATAAACACTATGGGTAAACAAGGGTGGAGCCGGACCAGACCTATACTACCCATTCTGCACAGGTAGACAGCACGAGCTAAGCCTCGGTCTCCTCCATACGCTACCGCTTCTAGTGTAGCCTAGGTATTGCCTCTTAGGTGGCAGATTCCGGAGGGACTGATTCTGTGGGATTGTATAGCCATCTCCGTGTCCGGAGTGCCTTGTAAGCCTGAAAGACTGTTAAAATAAAGACCAGTTGCTGTTCTGTTCATCTTTGTCTGGACTATTGCTTATAAGGGCTGGGCGCGACACCGATTGAGATGAATTGCCTGCTCAGGGAAAGGGTGAGTAGGGCTTGCTAGTCCTTCCTTGTGAGGCTAGGGTCCTGGAATGGGGGTGGTGTTTGGGTGAGACAAGGCCAGGAGCCCAACAGTTCTCCTCCCTCCTGCACCACTTCATGTGGACCACTGCCTTCTCTCCCAGTGCTAGTGTTGCCACAAGCTGTGCCATGTAAACAGCTTTGAAATGCTGTTTACATGGTGGCCCATAAGTCCCTACCCATTGGTATATCTTATGTATCCAGTGTATCTATGTAATGTGTGGGTAGCGACTTATGGGCCACCCTAAAAGGAACCACACATGGAGAGCGAGAGTGGGCCCCCACATGAAATGGTGCTGTGGGCCAGATCCAGCCCCCAGGCATTAGGTTGGGAACCTTTGCACTAACATTTTGCAATGCGCTGGGAGTGTTTTCTCTCCCTGTTTGTATGTATTGTACATACCTGTATGCTAGCTAATCCACTTTTTCTTACCCTGATCTGCCTCATTATTGGCAATGTGTATTCTCTCAAGATTAACTCATTTTCCTTCCTACACTGGTATTTCGTCAGAGATATATGGCCCAACACTCAGCTTGTAAAACAAGCTCTGTGTTCTTTCTGAAGACCAAGCAAAGCATGCAAGGTACGAAGATGACGAACGGCATGCACTGTGATAAATATCTTCCACCAATTAAGGAAGTACTGCTTCTAGATATTAATTTAACGCAAGTTCAAAACTGGCAAAGACTGTGGAATTAATGCAAATCCATTGTGTTAAAGAGGTATACTGCCCAGAGTAGATTAAAATTGATATGGAATAAATAGATAAATTTACAGGGACAATATTCTGAAAGAGAAGGGCTCTTAAAAAGATGAGTCATAACCCCTTTTTCGCTACAGTTAATTTATTGGAAGAAATAGTTGGCAATAATTTCATACATTCTAATAAGAGGGTCACTATTTAATTTTTAATGACAGAAACATAACTTTTTTATACTGTACAGTACTTGTCATTTGGGTAATAAAGAGAACATTAAACAGGAAAAACGATAGGATTAATATTAAAGAGCAAACTGCTATGCTAAAAGCGCTTTGCCTTGATGTAAATTCAATCACTTAGCTCCTGGAGAAATTTAGAGAAATCATTTTCAAGTAGCTGACTTTGCACTATCTGGGGCTTGCTGGAGATACTTTTCTTTGCCAAACAGCTGCACTACAGCCTGAAACATTCACCCCAAGGTATGAGAGCATACAGATATTTCAGCATTAATAAAAATGGTAGACAAATGGTGTCCCTTTAATTCATGTTTCATTTTTCTGACAAGGAATTGGGTTTAATGGAAGATGCATTTTGTACCTTTTTAATGGGCTTTTAATTACAGTAGTTTCATATGTTTTATTCAGTTATTGTTATAATGATAATTATATTTAATCAGAGAATAAACAAAACAAAAAAAACGTTTCAAGCATAACAGAGAATAAACAAAAGAAAACAACAAACCTTGTAGCACCTTGAAGATTAATTGTTAAATTTTAATGTGAGTTTTTTTGTGGATCAAGTACACTTTGTCAGACATTCATTCTATGTCTGACAAAGTGGACTTGATCAATGAAAGCTTACGTTAAAATTTAACAGTTAGTCTTCAAGCTGCTACAAGTTTTTTTTGTTTTCTTTTGTTTATTCTCTGATATGCTTGAAATACAGACTAACACAGCTACTGTTTAAAAAATCAATTATATTTAATTGTTTTTCCATTTTGCAAAGTGAATGTATCTTTGTTGTATTGTACTGTATTTGTAATGGCCAAAATACTCTTGCATATCTACACAAGGGGTGTAACTTTTGGAGGCCCCAAGTTAAGAAATCACTGTAGACATTAACATTTGCATATCGAGTTATACAGCTTTTCTGGAAAAAAGTAGGAGAGGAAAAATTTCCAGGGCTCTAATGTTATCTGATTTAGAATATTCAGTTTAAATACTGTTCTTCATGTCAGCTCTAAAGTTTTATATTTACAGCTCATGGGCAACACTACAGACTGTTTCTGGTCCTCCTCTTCAATTATAGTCTATTTGATTACTATAATACTGTGTCCACATGGTGTGTTAGGTTGCTTGAAGCAATAATTTGCAATAAACAAGTTGCTTGCTTGTCAGAATTTTATGAAAATAAATAAATAAATGATATTCATAACTACTCATCTAAGGCTTCTGGGAATCGAAGTCCAAGAATAGCTGGAGCATCAAGGTTGGCCACCCCTACTATAACACATGACAGGAGTATATATTGTCTGGAATATCGTCTCTGGAAAAATATAGCAAACATCTTCTTTTCTTTTAGGCAGCTGCAGACCTCAGACTGGACAACTGAATATGCATATGAAATTTGATTGTGTGAGAGCTGATTTGGGTTGGTCACAGGAACATTAGGAATAGGATCTAAGCAATCTCAGAAAATTGATTGTGATTTGTAACACAAATAACTTGACAGTATTCATATACCTCTGTTTGGGATTATTTAGAAATAATTACTTATAATTAATTCTGTTACCCAATAATTTAGGTTCAACTGTATCATATTATGGTTGTAAACAAATGAGGTAGTTTCATTTGTTTGTGGTATAACTATAGTCTTTGCATTTACGACAGCTACGGGTGCATTTACGACAGCATTTTGTGCATGTATGGACATGTTTAATTTCCATTTCCGGAAGCAGTGAGGGTGGCACAAGCTGGATTATTATATGCCATGGTCTAGATCTGGCCCATGGGCCGTAGTTTGGCCACCCCTGGTTTATATTTATTTATTTATTTATTTTTCACGCTTATATACCGTCCACTCAGGTACAACCCAACTCAGGGCGGTTTACATAGCGGACAGTAAATACATAAAAGACACATGATAAAAAAGTTAAAAGTTTAAAAAAAAACCCACCCCCTAAAAGGTGCGCAAGAACCAAAGGGACCCTGGGGGAAGGCACACTTCTCTATACCAACCACCCAATGGTACCCCCATCCCCACCCGCACCCCAAACTTGGCCCGCCAGTCAGGTCTTTAGTTCCTTCCTAAAGGGCAACAACTCCGTCTGGAGACGCAGTTCCACAGGCAGGGGGTTTCAAAGGGCCGGTGCGGACACGGAGAAGGCCCTCCTCCTTGTGCCAGAGAGGCGAGCCCCCCTGGCTGATGGCACAATTAGAGAGCCCCTCCGGTCCACTCTGGTTGGACGGACAGACGTCCTTAGGGCGATGCGGTCTCTAAGATACCCTGGCCCACTACCATGTAGGGCTTTAAAGGTCAAAACCAGCACCTTAAATTGCACCCGGAGACAAACTGGTAACCAGTGCAGCCCCCAAAGCAGTGGTGAGGCATGGGCATAACGTCCACACCCCATCACCACCCGGGGCGCATCATTCTGGACCAGTTGCAGCCTCCGAATGGTCATCAAGGGCAGCCCCATGTAGAGCGCATTACAGTAGTCTAGTCTGGAGGTCACCAGAGCATGAGTGACCATGAGCAAAGAGTCCCGGTCCAGGAGTGGGCGCAACTGGCGAATCACCCGAAGTTGGGCGAAGGCCCTCCTGGCCACAGCCGCCACCTGTTCTTCTAGCAGCAGCTGCGAATCCAGGAGGACCCCCAAGTTGCGCACTGGGTTGGTCTGGGGCAAAATAGCCCCATCCAAAACCAAAGATGGTATCTCCCGGGATAACGCAGGACCCCCTATCCATAGCCACTCAGTCTTGCTAGGATTCAGCTGTAGCCCATTTGCCCCCATCCAGACCCCAACAGCCTCCAGACAGCTTGAAAGGACTTTGACTGCATCACTGGGGTCCCCACGGGCCGAGATGTACAACTGTGTGTCATCCGCGTACTGGTGATACCGCACCCCGTGGGAACGAATGATCTCACCCAGCGGCTTCATGTAGATGTTAAATAGGAGAGGAGAGAGTACTGAGCCCTGAGGCACCCCATATTTTAGGGGCCTAGGACTCGACCTCTCACTCTCCAACCACACCGACTGGGTCCGGCCCCTCAGAAATGAGGAAAACCAGGACCACACAGTGCCCTGGATCCCCAATCCTCGGAGCCGTTCCAGAAGGATACCGTGGTCAACGGTATCGAAGGCCGCTGAGAGGTCAAGAAGAGCAAGGACGGACGGATGACCGCCATCCCGCTCTCGCCAGAGATCATCCATCAGAGCGACCAATGCAGTCTCAGTACCATATCCAGGTCTGAATCCTGACTGGAATGGGTCCAGATATTCCACTTCATCCAGTACCCCCTGCAGCTGATGTGACACTGCCCAAAGGACAGTGGATTGTAACATTCAGGTATTCTTGATTGTAAATAATAAAAAGCATTTTACTTACTTTAAAGAAATTGAAAAGTAGATTTTTATTTCTTAAATAATATGGCTCTTGTCGCTCCAATCATATGGCTGATCTTGTCCATATCACTGCATTGTTTTTAAGAGAGCAGCAGAAATGCTAAAGCTGTAAACCATACCTGTCAAGTTTTGGATTTGAAAATAAGGGAAATCCAGCGGTTCTAGGCAGTTGCTGCGCCAGTGCGCATGCGCAGTATGGATTTTGCCTTTTCCTTCCACGCAAGGCACCATGGGGGCTGTAGTCCCCGACCCATTTTGCACCAGTGCGCATGCACAGTATGGGTTTTGCCTTTTCCTTCTGCACAAGGCACCATGGGTGCTGTAGTTCCTGGCCCATTTTTAAAAAAATTATAGAATATGGGAGATTTATGGGAAAATACAAATACGAGATGATGGCGGGAAAGAGGGGTAAATAACAGGAATTTCCCGGCCAATCCGGGAGACTTGACAGCTATGCTGTAAACTGGGTATGTTTTCCAAACAATCATAGACCAGTACAAAAGTATCATAGAAATAATATTTGAGAACATAAACTCTACTCTCATAGGTTTAAGCTGTTAAGATGGTTGCTGTCTGGTGATGTTACCAAGATAATAGTACCTTTGAACTATTTCTGACGACTATTCTGAAGTCTGAGGATATGTGAAATATGTGACAGCTAAAAAATATCAGGTATTTTATGTGAGCCCTTGGGATAATGTGGCCATATGTACACAGGAGTTTGTAATTAAAAAGCATTAGATGAGGCATTAAAAAAAACACAATAGAATTCCACTAAGTAGAACTGAGGTCAGTTTGGCATTGTGGTACCAAAATCATAATGTAATTAAAAACAATCTGAAGACCTTTACATTTCTGTACTCCATATATTGCAAAAGGGTTTCCACTGATTGATTCCATTGCTTCCCATGATTCATTCCACAGCCATCACTAACTGATTCAGCAAGCTCAGGTCTTTCTAGCAAAGTTACTCACCGCCCCCCCCCCCCACATGAAGAAATACATCAGCCAGGTGCATGCTGGTAAATCAGGCAATCGGGCTTTGTCCCACCCCGCCCTCATCTCTGGCACTCTGGGGCGCCAATAGCAATGTATGGGATTCCCCCAACCCCCCAATAGGCACCTCCACCACTCCCTGTCCAGCACCTTCCCATGGTGCCCTGCATGACGCTGACAGCAGCCTATAAATTATAATAAATTTCACCTTCATTAGACAAATAATTAATTCACCAGTAAACAAGAACAAGGTGTGGTGTTGAAAGTGGTAAGATGTGTTTTGCGGAAGGCCTTTTAAACCAAGGACCCAGTTGGTTATACTACAGGTATGTGTGCAGAAATCCAAAATGAAAATACAGTATATATTTTAAATGTAATTACTGTATTATATAATTTTTATGATTGTAAATACGTAATATGAAGCATAGAATCTTGTTGTATAACCTAGGCCCATGTGAGACTGATGATGACATCAGCAGGGGTGATTATCATTTTTAAAAGAAAACATTTCTTATTTCTGTCCTGTGGCTTCCCTGGTTACAGTTCAGAAGCAATGGAAGTTGTGGGATGGCAGGATGGCAGACTTAATGACAGACTTTTTTGTAAACTTATATTTCTATACCGCTTTTCTTCCCCTAAGGGAACTCAAAGCGGTTTACAAGATATGAAATATAATATATAGAATATGCATAGGCATAAAAAAAATAAGATACAAATTTACACAATAATACAGTAACAACTTGAGCACAATTCAATAATACATTTCATACGTAAACAATTCAATAATACATCACAAAAAACATTATTAATACCAAATAAGTGAATGCGGATGACTTCCAAGCCTCCAGCCCAACTAGGGCGGAGGAACAGAACGGGCTCAACAGCTGTGCCTCTCTCTCCTCCCCAGCTGGTGAAAAAGGACAGTGGGTGAAGGTGGCAAAGTCCTAGTGGCAAAGTCACTGGCCAAACAGGCTAAAGGAGGGGAGGACGAGTGTCCTGGGTCCGTAGCGCTGATGATGAGGATGGGATTTCCTGCCGCAGTAATGCCGCTTGGAGGGTTCGACATGTCCAAGGCGGATACCTGGTCAAGCTAAACCGTAGTGGAAAGGGCCTGACCCTCCTCCTCTTTCTCAGTGGTCCGTGGGAAATGCAGATCCTACTGCAGATCCTACTGCAGATGTTCACTGCTGCCTGAATTTAATGGTGGAATAAACGTTTTAGACATTAAAGATGTATCCTCCTTCTCTTGCATGATCCCCATGGCTTCTTGACAGTAAGAGGAATTACATGGGAACCTTGGGAGAGGAGCTGAAAAGGGTCATGCTGGCTTAGTGGTTAAGATGCTGAGCTTGATGACTGGAAGTTTGACAGGTCAGTAGTTGGAGTCCTGAGTGCTGTGCGATTGTTATGTATGTACAATGTTGCTTTAAGAGATGTTGCCTTGAAATGTATGAATGTAACCTGACCACAATTACAATGCAGCCCAGCTGTAAAGGAACGCGAGTTAGCTGTCCATAGGGGGCAGCTGCGAGCGTTCACCTCACATGGTTCACATTCCCCAAATCACCAACAGCCGCGGGAACTTTCCCGCCCCCCTCAAAGAACTACAGAAGAGAGGCGTGACCTGGACGATGTCACGCCGGTAGCAGCCAATGAGCTACCGTGCAGCAAGATTCAAATGTATTGTACCACTGTATATAATGTGATGTACCTCCGCCATTACCACATGTTCATGCTGACCATCAATGAATAAACCTGTGTTAGTCCTTCCTGCGACTCCTTCTTGGTCTTCCGTGCAAGACACTAAATTGGCGACGAAGGTGGGATAGATGGCGAATCCCAAGGTCAAGCCGTACCAGTTCGATGTCAGCGAGCCCGAACAATGGGAGCTCTACGAGTGCCAGTTTCGGCATGCCATGGAAGCTGCAGGCGTCGACGACGACGCGAAGATGCGCTCCCACTTCCTGGCTCAGGTGGGGCCGGCCACGCTGCGGATCCTAATGACCCTGGTGGCCCCCCGGAAGGTGGACGAGGTGCCCATCGACCGTATCCTGGAGAGACTGCGTGAGCATTTCCAGCCGCCCGTCTCGATTTTCCCAGCCCGGGTCGCGTTCCACAGGCGAGACCAGCGACCGGGCGAATCCGTATCCGCCTATGCGGCGGCCCTCAGGCTTGCAGCGGTGCATTGCCAGTGGGACGACCTCGACCAGGCCCTCCGTGATCGCATGCTGTGTGGTTTGAGGGACGAAGAGCTTCAGAGGAGGCTCATGACCCGCGACCATCGCCTCACGTTCAACGAGGTACTGCGGGAGGCCCAAGCAGCCGAGGAGGCCAGGAGCGGAGTCCGGCTGTTCAAGTCCCAAGGGGCCACGTCCGAGAGGGCCAAGTCACCAGTACAGGCGGCCCGGCGGACACCAGCGAAGACGCCCTGGCGGGCCCCCAAGCGGCCCGCCGGCGTACCAACGTCGTCCGAGGAGTCGTCCACGACAGCGGACCCCTATTCCAGCGAGGACGACGACGTCCAGAGGATCAAGAAGCGAGGTGAGAAGCGGCAGACCCGTGAACGGCAGGACCGCCGCTGCGACGGTTGTGGGGCGGCCCACGACCGCACGAGGTGCCCGTTCCGAAAGGCCGAGTGCCACAACTGCGGCCGAAAAGGACACATCGCCCGAGTATGCAGGCGCGGGCGAGTCGAGGACAAGGGCAGTTCCAGCCATCCCCAGACGCACCAACGAAAGGCGGCCGGCACCAGGAAGGTCTCAGCCGGCCACAGCGAGGAAGGCGTGAACCGCGTGGGCCTGGAGCACCGGCGGTTTTTCATAGAGGTACTGTTGCAGGGGGTCCCAGTGAGGATGGAGATAGACTCGGGGTCATCTTATTCCATCCTGTCCCAAAAAGAGTTTATGCGCATTCCCCCAGAGAAGCGGCCCAAACTGCGGGCCATGAGATCCAATCTACGGGACGTGCAGGGAAATGGGATCCTGGTGTTGGGGGTGGGGAACTTCAAGGTGAAGTTCAAGAACTACTCCGAGAAACTGCCCCTAGTGGTCCTCAAAGGGGGGAGGTGCTGCCTTTTGGGAACGCAGTGGTTTGCTTCCCTGGGAATCGAACTGTCCGGCATTAACACCATCGAAACTGACCCAATGCGGGACGTGTGCGACGCACACCCGGACGTTTTCAAAAAGGGGCTCAGGAAATACAAAGGGCCCCCGGTTTCCTTTGAGCTGGACCCAGAAATCCGGCCCATCCGCCTCAAACCAAGGAGAGTGCCCTTCGCCCTCAAGGACAAGATTGAGGCGGAACTGGACAAATTGGTGGGGCAGGGGATTTTGGTTCCAGTTGACTCGGCGGAGTGGGAAACGCCGATTGTTACAGCCCTCAAGTCAAATGGGGAGGTCAGGATTTGCGCGGACTATAAATGTATGATAAATAAGGCCATTCGGCCAAATGCATACCCGGTGCCAGTGGTCAGCCACTTGCTGGCCACGTTACATGGGGGGAGGTGTTTCGCCAAGCTAGATCTGGCCCAGGCATATCAGCAGCTCTCTGTAACCCCGGCTGCTGCCGCCGCACAAACGATCGTAACGCACAAGGGGGCGTTTAAGGTAACGCGCCTTCAGTTTGGCGTGAATTCGGCCCCCGGAATTTTCCAGTCCCTCGTGGAACGCCTTTTAAAGGGGCTTCCAGGCGTCCTCCCATACTTCGACGACGTGTTGATAACAGCGGGGAGCGAACTAGAGCTAGCAAAGAGGCTAGATGGGGTTCTCTCAGTGTTCGAGAGAGCAGGACTCCGATTGAGGAGGGACAAGTGCGTATTCTTTGCGAGGGAGGTTGAGTTTCTAGGGTTTAAGGTAACCCCGGACGGAATCAAACCCTCCGAGTCCAAGGTTGCGGCCGTGAGAGACGCCCCTCGCCCCACCGCGAAACCGGAGCCGCAGTCATTTCTAGGGCTCCTTAATTTCTATCACTCCTTCCTGCCGCGGAAGGCATCAGTCGTGGAGCCACTGCAGGCGTTACTTAAGAAGGATGCGGTTTGGCGGTGGGGGGACAAGCAGGAGAGAGCATTCAAAGAGCTTAAGTCACTCCTATCTTCGGATGCTGTCCTGACCCACTTCGATCCGAAAAAACCAGTGGTATTAGTCTGTGATGCGTCCCCGGTGGGGGTGGGGGCGGTCCTGTGCCACGTGTTGGAGAGCGGGAGGGAAGCCCCGGTGGCGTACTACTCAAGGTCCCTCTCGAAGGCCGAGCGCAATTACGCGCAAACAGATAGGGAAGCCCTAGCCATAATCGCGGGAACAAAAAAGTTCCACGATTTCCTATACGGCCGCGAGTTTACGGTAGTGACGGATCACAAGCCGCTTCTGGGGATCTTCACTACCGGCAAACCAACCCCGCAAATTCTATCCCCCAGGATGCTGCGTTGGGCCATTTTTCTCAATGCCTACCAATATGAGCTGGTCTATCGCCCAGGGAAGGAGATCTCCCATGCGGACGCCCTGTCCCAATCCCCTCTCCCTAGTTTAGGGGACCCCACATGCGAGGTAGAGCAGGAACACCAAGTCCTGCTGATTGAGTCCCTCGACTCACCCCCAATTGTGCCGGCCGACCTTGCCAAGTTAGTTCCTGGGTTAGGAAAGGGTGGCCCACCTCTCCCCCCGAGGAACATTTCAAGCCGTTTTTCAGGCGCAGAGTAGAGCTTTCTCTGGAAAGGGGCTGCTTACTCTGGGGCCAGCGGGTGGTTATCCCAGAGAAGCTGAGGGCCAAGGTGCTGAGGCTACTGCATACCAGCCACCCCGGGATCGTGCGCTCCAAGGCTCTGGCCAGGAGTTTCTTTTGGTGGCCCCAGATAGACGGGGACATAGAACGCTTAGTGGGCACGTGCGAGAGCTGCCAGAGCTCTTGGCCCGAGGAGTTCCGGTTGCCCCATAGGGAATGGGATACGGCCCGCGGGCCATGGTCCCGGATCCATGTCGACTTCGCTGGCCCTTTCCGCGGGTCCATGTTTCTACTGGTAGTCGATTCCTACTCCAAGTGGTTGGAGGTAATCCCCATGAACAGCACTTCCTCTGCCGCAACCATTAAACAGTTGCGCAAGCTTTTTGCCTGTTTCGGCCTGCCAGACGTCCTTGTTAGCGATAACGCTAGTACCTTCACGTCGGCAGAGTTCAAGACGTTTATGGAGAGGAATGCCGTCAGGCACATAACCGCTGCCCTGTTTCACCCCGCCACAAACGGTCAGGTAGAGCGCCAAGTGCGCACTACGAAAGACGCACTGCGGCGCATGGGTCCCGGTGAGTTGAACCTGCATCTGTGCCAGTTCCTCATCTGCTACAGGACAACCCCCCTAGCATCAGGCCTTTCCCCAGCCGAACTCCTCATGAGGAGGCGTCCGGTAACACTTTTTGACCGGATGGATCTGTCCAGGGTGGAGGATGAAGGGAGAAATATAAGCATAGGGGGAGAGAGCTCCAAAGGTTTTTCGGTAGGGGACCCGGTTCACTGCAGGAACTACGCGGCCTCAGGACCGGCGTGGGTACCAGGGACAATTGTTGAGCAAACGGGGCCGGTATCCTACAGGGTCGAGACTAGTTCGGGGCTACTCTGGAGAAGGCACGCCGATCAACTCAGAAGGCGAGTCACCAGTGAGGGGGAATCAGCGTTAGGGTCCTCCCCCACCCGCATTACCCAAGGGGGAGACACGGAGGATACTTTGAAAGAGAGGGATCAGTTTGATGATGATTATGAGTTGCAGTACCAGGGGGGTGTAGCGGAGTGGTCCCCCACCCGTCCTAGCGAGAAGAGGGGTTTCAGTTCAGCCCCTGGTACTTCCAGTCCCCCCAGCCCTTTTGTTTTAGAATATACCATAGCTCCAGCTCCCCGGAGACCGACACCCCCAGGACAGGCAACAGAAGCGAGTCCACCCACCACAGTCTCTAGAACTCCCGGGCAGATAACGGGGGGTGGCGAGGCCACGAGGGCCTCTTCGTCGGTCCCGAGATTCGTCCTGGGGGGGTCCCCAAGCTCCTCGAATGGTAGGCAGGGATTCACTTCCCAACTGTTCATTCCATTCCCGTCCCCCAATGCAAGGGTACCGCAGATACCACACCGAGCCACTAATGAGTCCTCCCTTTCCATTGCAGGGCAGGACTCAGCGGAACCAGGAGCCTCCGGCTCCCCTGTGTTAAGTCAAGCGGCCGCACGCCCCAGGCGCACGTGCGGCAAGCCACAATGGTTGAGGGACTTCGTCCCATCCTAGGGGGGAGGGATGTTATGTATGTACAATGTTGCTTTAAGAGATGTTGCCTTGAAATGTATGAATGTAACCTGACCACAATTACAATGCAGCCCAGCTGTAAAGGAACGCGAGTTAGCTGTCCATAGGGGGCAGCTGCGAGCGTTCACCTCACATGGTACACATTCCCCAAATCACCAACAGCCGCGGGAACTTTCCCGCCCCCTCAAAGAACTACAGAAGAGAGGCGTGACCTGGACGATGTCACGCCGGTAGCAGCCAATGAGCTACCGTGCAGCAAGATTCAAATGTATTGTACCACTGTATATAATGTGATGTACCTCCGCCATTACCACATGTTCATGCTGACCATCAATGAATAAACCTGTGTTAGTCCTTCCTGCGACTCCTTCTTGGTCTTCCGTGCAAGACACTAAAGCGATAGAGTGAGTGCCTGTCATCTGTCCTAGCTCCTGCCAACCTAGCAGTTCAAAAGCAAGAAATTGCAAGTAGATAAACAGGTACCACTTTGGTGAGAAAGGTAACAGGATTCTGTGTGCTCTGGTGCCTAGTCATGCCTGTCACATGACCAAGAAACATCTGCAGAGTCAGACAGCGCTGGCTCTTTGGCTGTAAATGGAGATGACCCCCCCCCCCCCCCCGAGTCAGACATGACTGGCTTTCAAGCAAGGAAAACCTTTACTATTCTGTAATGCTGTTACAATTACAGTACAAATAAATGCAAGAAATTATATTACAGTATCTTGACCGGCAAGGCACGCCACAAAGTTTGCCAAGAGAACCCTATGGACCAAAACAAAAGGTAAAACAAGGGGATGCTCAGCACAGCAGATCTGAAAAGGGGGAGGGATACGAAAGGGGGAGGAGAAATACAGTGTTGCAGGGAACAATACTGCATAGGGACATGGAATGTGAGGTCTATGAATCAAGGAAAACTGGAAGTGGTTAAAAACAAGATGGAAAGAATAAGCATTGACATCCTGGGCATCAGTGAGTTAAAATGGACAGGGATGGGTGAATTCAGCTCTGGAAACCATCATATCTACTACTGTGGGCAAGAAAACCTCAGAAAAAACGGAGTAGCCATAATTGTCAACAAAAGAGCGAGGAAAGCAGTAATGGGATACAATCTCAAAAATGATAGAATGATGTCAGTCAGAATTCAAGGCAAACCTTTCAATATCACTGTAATCCAAGTCTATGCACCAACCACTAGTGCAGATGAAGCCACAGTTGACCAGTTCTATGAGGACCTACAACACCTCATAGAACAGACACCAAGAAATGATGTCCACATTATCTTAGGAGATTTGGATGCCAAAGTAGGAAATCAAATAGTAAATGGAATAACAGGCAAGTTTGGTCTTGGAACACAGAATGAAGCAGGGCTAAGATTGATAGAGTTCTGCCAAGAGAACGTACTGGTCATAACAAACACCCTCTTCCAGCAACACAAGAGGCGACTTTACACATGGACATCACCAGATGGCCAGCATCGAAACCAGATTGATTACATACTCTGCAGCCAAAGATGGAGAACTTCCATTCAGTCAGCAAAAACAAGACCTGAAGCAGACTGTGGCTCAGATCACAACCAGTGATCGCAAAATTCAGGCTTAGACTAAAGAAAATGGGGGAAAACAATTAGACCAGACAGATATGACCTACACAACATCCCTAAAGAATACACGGTGGAGGTCATGAACAGATTTAATGTCCTGTACCTGATAGAAAGAGTACCAGAAGAATTATGGACAGAGACGTGGGACATCATGCAGGAGGCAGCAAGAGAAACCATACCAAAAGAAAAGAAGCGTAAGAAAGCAAAGTGGTTGTCTGATGAGGCTCTTAAAATAGCAGAGGAAAGAAGGAATGCAAAAGTCCAAGGAGAAAGAAAAAAATACAATCACCTGAATACAGAATTTCAAAGAAAAGCAAGGAGAGATAAGGAAAACTGCCAGAATGAACAGTGCAAAGAAATAGAGGAAAACAACACAAGAGGCAGGACTAGAGATCTCCTTTAAAAAATTGGGGATGTCAAGGGATCATTCAAAGCAAAAATGACCATGATAAGGGACAAAGATCCAAAGGAGCTGAAGCAGAAGAGATCAAAAAAACATCAATCAATCAATCAATCAGTTTAATTTGTATCCCACCTTCCTTAGCCGAGGCCGACTCAAGGCGTCTAACAACATAATCAAACAAAATAACAAGATAATAATACAGAGATACAATAAATTCAAAATAGAGAACAATCCAGATAAGCATAATATTAGAATACAAAAACTATACCATATAATTACATCATAAAAATACAATAAATATACAATAAATATAAGTATACTACAGCAAACCCAACGTAGCAAGACCCCCATGTCCGCTGGAGAAAGTCGTAGGAGCTACCACTCACCCTGACAACTTGGGGAAAGAAGCTCCACATCTCAGCTGCAACAGCAAAGGCAGTCAAAGGGGATTAGTCCCAGGAGCAAAAGTGGGCAGCCGCTGGTCGAAAGCCCTGCCGGGCTCGGTGGAGGGTGGAGCGACTTTGAGGGTGATGGCGAGCCCTCAGGTGCCGCTCATTCTCCCCGGCCGACCGCCGGTCGAAAGCCCCGCCAGGCTTGGTGGAGGGTGGAGCGGCTTTTGAGGGTGATGGCGAACCCTCAGGTGCCGCTCATTCTCCCCGGCCGACCGCCGGTCGAAAGCCCCGCCAGGCTTGGTGGAGGGTGGAGCGGCTTTTGAGGGCGATGGCGAGCCCTCAGGTGCCGCTCATTCTCCCTGGCCGACCGCCGGTCGAAAGCCCCACCAGGCTTGGTGGAGGGTGGAGCGGCTTTAAGGGCGATGGCGAGATCTCAGGTGCCACTCATTCTCCCCGGCTGACCGCTGGTCAAAAGCATACACCGCTGGTCGAAAGAGTACACAGAGGAACTCTACAAAAAGGACCTCAACACTCCTGATAATAACAATAATGAGAAATTTGAACTGGAACCAGACATTCTGGAGAGTGAAGTCAGAAAGGCCCTAAAAAGCACTGCAAACAATAAAGCTAGTGGAAATGATGGTATCCCAGTTGAATTTTTCAAAGCCCTAAAAGATGATGGAATCAAACTACTGCAGTTAATATGCCAGCAAATTTGGAAAACAAGACAGGGGCCACAGTATTGGAAAAGATCAGTGTACGTTCCAATCCCAAAAAAAGGCAATGCCAAAGAATGCTCAAATTACCGAACAATTGCGCTCATCCCACATGCCAGCAAGGTGATGCTCAAGATAATACAGGATAGACTTCAGCAACATGTGGAGAGAGAACTACCAGAGGTGCAGGCCGGTTTCAGAAGAGGCAGGGGGACTAGAGACCACATTGCCAACATACATTGGATCATGGAGAAAACAAAGGAATACCAGAAACAAGTCTACTTTTGTTTTATTGACTACAACAAGGCTTCTGACTGTGTGGACTACAACAAAATGTGGCAAGTAATTAAAGAGATGGGAATACCAGAACACCTCATATGCCTCGTGGGAAATCTGTACACGAACCAAGAAGCAACAGTTAGGACAGAACACGGAAAGACAGAGTGGTTTGGAATAGGAAAAGGAGTAAGACAAGGCTGCATTTTATCACCCTGCTTATCCAATCTATACTCAGAGCACATAATGCGCAATGCAGGGGTGGAGGAATCACAATATGGGATCAAAATTGCTGATATGCAATTTGAGATATGCAGATGATACCACCCTGATGGCAGAAAGTGAGGAAGACCTAAAGAACCTCTTGATTGGATTGAAGGAGGAGAGTGCAAAAGCTGGCTGGAGACTTAATATCAAGAAAACCAAGATAATGGCAACCGCTCTGATCAATACCTGGAAAATAGATGGGGAAGAAGTAGAAGCAGTGACAGATTTTACTTTCCTGGGATCTAAGATCACTGTAGATGGCGACTGTAGCCATGAAATAAAAAGACGACTGATTATGGGGAGACAAGCGATGAGAAACCTGGGGAATATAGTGAAAAGCAGAGACATCACCTTGAAAACAAAAATTCGCATAGTCAAAGCAATGGTATTCCCAGTGGTAATGTATGGGTGTGAGAGCTGGACCATTAGGAAGGCTGAGTGCAGAAGAATAGATGCCTTTGAGATGTGGTGTTGGAGGAGAGTCCTGAGAGTCCCTTGGACAGCAAAGAGAACAAATAGGTCAATACTGGAAGAAATCAATCCTGACTGTTCATTGGAGGGACAAATAGTGAAGATGAAGCTAAAGTACTTTGGACATCAAATGAGAAGGTAGGAATCACTTGAGAAGGCCTTGATGCTGGGAAAGGTGGAGGGCAAGAGAAGAAGGGGTTGTCCAAAGATGAGATGGATAGATGGTATTGTGGACACAATGGGCACAGAGCTTGGTGGGCTGAGGAGAATGGTGGAGGATAGAGGTGCCTGGAGGAAAATGGTCCATGGGGTCGCAAAGGGTCGGAATCGACTGTGCGACTGAACAACAACAAATCTTAGTGCACAAAATGATTCATCGTTGTATGATTTTATGTCAAGCCTACACGACTGTAACTTGTATCTGAGAATGCATTTGTTTCCCTGAAGCAGGAAAAATGTCACTGGCATGAATTTGTTTAAGATGAATCCCATTTTGCTATGCGAAAATCATATAAGTGTCAGAGTTGATAGACAGCCATTCAGGATTAACCAGAAAGTAAGAATAAAAGGAAGATCTAAGAAGCCAAAGAAAAGGAAAAGGTTGGGGTGCCAGAAACTGGTTAGAGCTAATGGCAAGCTTGGATCAACATTAAAAATGAAAACAGAAGACAGGACTAAGTCCTCATGAAAACAGGAAGTTGTTATGCCTCAAAGTACTCAGCTGTCTAAGCCAGGAATTCTCAATCTTTAAACTGGGGGCTGGGTGCCTCAGACAGCTTCAGGGGTGAGATGGCCATTTTGCCCTTCCTCCACCACATGGCACTTCCTGGTGTGGTGGAGACGGTGAGGGGCCACATGAAATGCCTTGGTGGGCCACATCTGGCCCATGGGTAGCAGGTTGAGAATCCCTGGTCTAAGTAATCAGGCCTCCCCCCTCCACGTGTTTACCAGGATGTGCATGGTTTGCAATAGCAGAGAGAGTAAAGGATTAGAGATCAGCACTGGGATTTTGTCTCTGGTCAGGGTGGTTATCGTAAAGCCGGGATTCTCAACCTGTGGTCCATAGGCCTGCAGCACCATTTCATTTGCCCCCTCAATGCCTCCACCACACCTGGAAGTGCCATGTGGTGGAGGAAGGGCAAAGTGGTCGTCCAGCCCCTGAAGCTGTTTGAGGCAGCATGACCCGGCCCACGGCTTAAAAAGGTTGAGAACACCAGTCCTAAAGGGCTGGGCAAGATTATGGTACATAACATGCTGAGATTTTGCAAAAAGAAAATCTTTTGAGATGTTTTGTGCAGATCCAAAGGCTTCACCTTTGACCCTCAATGGTTCTTTATATTGCCAAGCACTCGACTACAATAAACACACACCATTAATCCAGGTGAGGAAATGCATGCAGGACAGTGGACTCACTTGTTAGATTGGGAAATTGGCACATAAATGGGCTCTAAGTGTACTGAGCAAACTGAAGTCTGCTATTCATTTGAATCAGCAAGTGTACCTCTGCAGCTTTTTATCTTTTAGGAGAAGGCTTAGCGGATGACTGATGGTAAATCATGACTTTTTAAACACAATTGCAAATAATTTTCTACTCTGCCAGGAGATATTATGTGAACGATCCCATTTGCTCCATCTCCATCAGTGTCTTTAGTGCTACTTTCCTCTTTATCATCCGCCCCATGACACACTTCATTCCCATGGTGTTCAATGGTGGTGATCAGAATTATTTTTAAAGTTAACATTATAGAGCTTTGATATTATAATCTTAAAATGTTACAATGCTATTTTTTAACAATTGAAGTAACCTTTCTTTCCCTCTTAAAATCACCTAGAAGCACTTTGCTGAAATAGGAAGTGTTTTCTGTATCACTTTTTAACGTAAGAAAATTGCACGCTACCATTAAAAGGGTCTTGCGTATTACAGTGTTCTTTCACTTATGTGGCATTTTGCCATGGTTGGCAGCCACTTAGTTGACTGATTTTAAAAAACCAAACTAGTAATAAAACTTCGTGCTGAATGTATGCTGAGCTGTAATACCTTCACTTGTCTGATAGATCACTGGCCACATCAAAACCACGCTCTGTGGAGGGGAAAAGATGGAAATGTAATGCTAATGGCATTTACAATTGTGGTGATTGTATTGCTCCTCTGTTGCTCTGATAGAAAAAAAGGAACAGAAAAGAAAATGCAGACTTTTTATACTACACCTTTATTGTGACTTTGGAATGCTTCACTCACTGATTTTGTTAGGGACGGGAGTGATCTAGATGTTATCCTCCATGTAAAAGCACTCATATTTTCTCTTTGCTTTTTCCATCTTCTTAACAGAAATATTCATTTGGTGAAGATGAAAGTATATGTGCACAGTGTGTTTTAATTGTGCCACAGCACAAGTCCTCAGCCTAGGAATACCTCTGTGGTAAGAAAAAGGATGAAGCAGTTAGGGCAAAAAGATGATGAATGGATGACAAGTTCCTATGAGAAACTCCCACAAAATGTAAGCAAAAGAAGCATGCCTCGCCTGAATGCAGTTTTTGTTACAATGAATACAGCCCTAATTAGAAAGGAAGAAGAAAAAGGAGTACGGTAATACCTCATACAAAGTCCGCTTCATACAACATTGAATTCACACAACATCGCCTAGTTCCTTGAAAAATGTTGCCTCATACAAAGTCGTTGCAACTTTGTATGAGGCATTGGGGTTTTTCCCAGGTTGCATTGTCCCTGGGCAGTATAAAAGGCAGGACACATGCGTGCATTGCTCTTGTGAGTTTTGCACAAGGCAAAGAGTGTTTAGGAGTGGTTTTGAGCGTGACTTTGGATTTTTTTGAATTTTTTCATCAGAATTTTTAGAAGCATCCCTGGGATTTTTGCAGCATTCTTCAGGTTCTTGGACAATCAGGGTTGTTTGACAAGTTTTTGTAATGTTTTTAGCCTTTAGACAATGTTTTCTTAAAGTTCTGTCAGTTTCCTGTCTGTTTCCTTGACTTTGCCCTGAAGTTTGTTCTGTTACAGTACAATGTATCTCTATGGAAACGACGTTGTACGAGGCATTGCGGCAAGGATTTGGACGTTGTATGAGGCATCTCGGCTAGGATTTTGCATGCCTCATACAAACTCCAAATCCGTATAAAGTCCAAACTTGTGGAACCAAGTTTGGACGTTGTATGAGGTATCGCTGTATTCCATGTATGCTCAACACAGAAGGAAGAAGAAAGAAATTATAGCATTTTAGCCACTTGATCCACTGCAGGCCCCTCGTTAGTTTGTTACAGATACAAAAAAAGAAAAAGAAAGAAAGAAAGAAAGAAAGAAAAAGGTCTTGTAACAGACCATTAAACATTCAGCCTGGAAGCATCTATTTATTTACTGAATGCATTTCTATACTGTCCAACTGGGAGGTGTTCATTGTTTTTTTAAAAAATATTATGACCCAGCATGGGTTTCTTAAAGGCAAGTTATTCCAGACCAATTTTATCTCTCTTGTTGATAAGCACAA
Organism: Bradypodion ventrale; assembly: GCA_035047345.1. NCBI lineage: Eukaryota > Metazoa > Chordata > Lepidosauria > Squamata > Chamaeleonidae > Bradypodion > Bradypodion ventrale. The sequence goes on along the minus strand of JAWDJE010000001.1, from coordinate 293,154,761 downwards.
GCTTAATTGATGAAAAGAACACTGTAGATATAGTATATCTTGATGTGTCTGGCTGGACATCCCGCTACAGTAATGGACTAGATCACACAGCCAGGGAATCAATGCCAAGTGTTGGGTGGTGGTAAATAACTTGACTCTCTAAAGGGTCCAATGGCTACGGGCAGATGAGCCCCTTTAGATGGGGTGATGGTCCCCCTCAGTGGAGAAAATGTTACTGGAAACCATCATATTGGGCTCAACGATAAAATGAGTGGAGGAGGAACCACTTCATTCCGATGCCCAACAGTCTTGGCGGCGGAAGAGGCCATGTCAGATGGACTGGCTGTGAAGGCACACCTTGTTAATATCCTCAAGGCTGCAGCAGTCCATTGCAATCCCAGTGTTAAATCCTGCATGTCTCATTTCATATGTGCTGCAGAAGATGGCTCCACGATCACAACATGTGGGTCACTTCATTTCAAGTTGGCATCCATCTTAAACAAATTCACCCCAATGATATTTTCCATGTTTGTCATTCTTTCATGAAAATGATTTCCAGGAAAAAATGTATACTCCTATACAAGTGGCAGCCGATGACGAGTATATCTTGATTTTAGCAAGGTTTATGGCAATGTCCCCCCCATAATATTCTTCTGTCCAGGTTGGCAGAGGATCCTATTGTTAAGTGGATTGGCTGCTGGCTGAAGGGTCAACCCCAAAGAATACTTACCAATGGCTCCCCCTCATCTTGGATATGGGGTGCTAAAGGATCCTGTCTTAGTGGTAGTCAGCATTTTCATAAATGACTTGGATGAGGGTCTAGAAGAGATGCTGATTAAATTCATAGACACTAAGCTTGGAGGAGTGACTAATGCAGGGGTGCCCAAACTACGCCCCAGGGGCCAGATATGGCCCCCAAAGCCAATTTATCTGCCCTGAGGAGCCCTCATTGCTCCTGGAAGCGGAAGTAAAATGCAAGGGCTTCATGGGCCGGATGAATTGGTATTGGGGGCTGGATCTGGCCCCTGGGCCATAGTGAACAGCCCCCTGAACCACATGACCGGCCCACAGCCCAAAAGGTTTGGGCACTCCTGGACTAATGTTTCAGAAGACAGACTCAGGATTCAGGAAGAATTTAACTAACTGAACAATGACGCCAAAACAAACAAAATGAGTTTCAGCAGGGAAGAAGCGGCTTTGAGCTTTTAGACAGACTCACTGACAATTAACACCTGAAAGGAAAAGAGTCTGGGTCAATTCAGGAGGAGAGATTTAAGCAGATAATCCTATGTAGACTTTTTGGAGGGAAATGCCTCAGATGGTGTTTACATCTGAGTAAACACATTCAGGAATGCACTGAAAGCATCACTGGCCAAAAGAATTATACCGCTTAGCAAAAGGCCTGTGGAATGAAGGATAAACATTGCATGTAAAGTAGAAGTCTTGGCCAGCCCCTGAAAAAGCAGATCACAATATTAATCAGAAATCCAATATAAATTCTTGAAACTTTCTGATTTATTGCCCAGGACAGAATTTGAGGTAAAATAAACACATAATTTTTTGATATCTGGAATTCACTGATGCATGCTTTGCTTTTTCAATAGGTTCTCTTTTTCTTGTTTGTTTGATTATTATAAAAATGTTTGAAAATACATTGGGCTGCATTTCTTATTAACTTTAGTCTAAGATTAAAACTGAATCACAAGTGTTCATTGTTCTTTGTATTGTTTTAGCTACATTTTTGGTCTTGAGCCCTTTTGGCACGCAATGTCCTAATCAGCCCCAGCCCACTATTGATTAAGCTGCTGCTCTCTATCAAGATGGATTCAAGTGGGATGCTATGCAAATCCAGCACGCATGCAAACGCCATTATGTTAAGCCCTGGTAACAACTGGGAATCAGTGGAGATTGAAGCCTAGGCTTCAATTTACCACACAAAGCCACGTACAAAAATCCAGTCCTTTCCAGCAGTGCTGCTTTTCCCAAGATTTGTCTCCTTGACTGTTGTTTATTCAGGACATAGCAATCCCTTATGACAGAAGTTCTCAACCTTTTTAAGCCGGATGCTGGGTCACGCTCCCTCAGACAGCTTCGGGGGCCAGACAGCCATTTTGCCCTTCCTCCACCATACGACACTTCCTGGTGTGGTAGAGGTGGTGGTGGGTTACATGAAATGGTGCCGCAGGCTGCATCCAGCCCATGGGACCACATCCAGTCCATGGGGTGCAGGTTGAGAATCCCTGCCTTATGACTTCAACTGCCACCAAAGGCTGACAACTTTATGCCAAGTAATCTTTCCCAGAATTAACGTCTTCATTTGGGTTTGGTTTGTCTCTGTTGTATTGGATAGAGAAGAATGCTTTTTCTTATTAAGTGCTTAGACCAGTCCAAATGGGGCCTGATTCTGCTTAAATGATTGCTCAAGCCAGTGTGCCTCCATGTTACATAACTTTAAGTTTGTTCACCAGGCTGTGGTTTTGATCACAAGCAAATGTGGTGAGTCCCCCCTTTACACAATAACCATACATAGGTTTTACTCAGAAGTAAACCTCACAGAACCAAATGGACTTACTCCTTGACCATAAGTAACCCCAACTTTAAATTATTTTTCATTTCAAGCTCAGGATAACCCCAAGCATAGTTTCAAAGGAAAATACTGTGTGTAAGGGACCTTACGGCTAGAGCCAAAGTGTTAAATTTTCACAGACCCAGTCAAGAACTTTCTTTGTTTGTTTAGTGTATGAAAACCAAGACACAGGACACAGCCTCGGGCTGGGTTAACTCAGGTTTATTGCATGGTGGTCAGAGGGAACATGAGGTAATGGCGGATCAATAGCTCTTTATATACAGTAGTAATACGTTTGAACGTGGTTCCACGATAGCCCATTGGCTACTGTCGTCGTGACGTCATTGCTGGTCACGCCCTTCTTGTCCAGGTGTAGGTGGTGGCGGGAAAACTTCCCGCGCTGTTGCCTTTGATGAGTTTGGACCAAGAGAGCTTTGGACGCTCGCTGCTGCCAGCTGGTGGTCATTAGCTCGCGTCCTATTACAGGGTTTATGTGATACAGCTGAAGGTTGCCCATAGGCAAGGTTACATTGGTTCAGATACATTGTTATCCCTGTGGAGGATCAAACCATTAGGACACAACAGTTTGTGAAATCAGACTTCAAAGGAATCCTGTGCTTAAACCCTGAAGACCAATCATCAAACAAAGTAAATTAGTTTGCATAATCCCAGAGGTAAATGAGGTTTGGCAGGTAAACTCTTCCAATGTGACAAAATTGCAGTTATTGATTTGGCTACCTAGTGTATGTTGGGATAATGCCAGTGTTGTATGGACTCACATTGGTTATTAGTTTGCGTGTGTAGGGAATTTACAGCCTAATGTGATTGTCCTTTGCCACTAACTTGACTAGTAGAATTATTTTTCTGCTTCTGGCATTCATTTTCTTGCTTTCATTGTTTTGTTCATAGTCTTCATCTAACCTCCAACCAAGCTACAAGAATTTATGGTCACTCCACTTGCTAGGGACTCAATTTTTCCTATTTTTCTTCTTCTGACTGTAACTAAAAATGCTAACTGTGAGTAAAATACATTTTTCTGCTTTAAATGCTTCTACAGTGATTTAATCATATAAAGTATTAGTTTGTGTTGGGGAAACCAAGGAGGGAGGCAACAATAAGATTGACCTGATCTCTCCATATTTCTGGGTTCCTGTTATGAGTTTTTGTTACCTCATACTCATGCCTGGTGTGCGATGGTCCATGTGGTCACAAAGGGTCGGACTTTACTATGTGACTGAACAACAACAAAAACTCAGCTAATTAATAAGAAATTCCCTACTAACATACACATCCAAAGTTTCTGTGATTCAGTATGAGTGGTGTACTGCTCCAGGTTCCCACCAGATCTTGGGAACTGGTAGCGGAAATTCCTCCAGGCCATGCCCACTTGACCAGTCACGCCCATCTCCCTACCCCAGGCCATGGTGTGGCCGGCCAAGTGGGCATGGCCCACAGAGTTAGCTACGCCCACAGAGTTAGTCACGGCCAGGATGGGGGTAGTAATTTTTTTTGCAGTGCATCACTGTTCAGTATGCTTCTCCTTAGGCGGCTGCTGCTGCTGCTGTTGAGTTGCATAGTCAAGTCTGACCCTTTGCGACCCCATGAACCATCACACGCCAAACACTCCTATCCTCCACCATCCTCCTCAACTCGTATTTTAGTTTTTCCATTTCTCTGTAGTTAATGACTTTTTGTTGTGTAGTTTTGTTTCTGTTTTATTGCCTGTATTTCAAACTTTATTTCTGAATAAAAAAATCAAGTAGTAATGGAAAAGAAAGCAATTAATAGTTAGCATGAACCCCAAGGCGATTGTGGTATTGATGCTACATATTGGTGGTCTTTACTTTCCAAGATCATTTTTTCCCTCTGCTTATCTCCTGTGTCACAAATGAAAGCGCAGCGCCAAAATGGCCACCGTGCTCTTTGCAGGCCCCCCCCACCCGGACTCAGACATCCGGGTGAGTTAGGGGGCGTGGCCACCCCTCTATAAAAGGGGTGGCCACGAGGCAGCCGAGCTGCCATTTTAGACATAGCGACGGAGAGGAGAAGTTTTCTCCGTTGCTGTTTGTTCGAGTCTTCGGCTGTTTAGCCCTTGGTCCTTCCCGGCTGGGAAGGAAGGATTCACACAGAGCCTTTAGCTTGCTGGCTGCTCTGTGCCTTTTGCGCTAGGTACTCGATCCCTGGAAAGGGATCCTGCTCTTTCTTCAAGATATGCCTCCCAAACGGAAGGCCCCGGTGATGAAACCTCGGCCAAAGGGGAGGACTTTTTTGGGCCCTGCGCAGGACGGGGGGCAGCCTTCAGGTCGGAGGACCAGGGCTGCGCCCCCGTGGCAGGGCACTACCCCAGCTCTACCCACCGATACCGGTGGGGTGATGCAGGCTGGTGCTTGGCAGCCGGCCTCGGCTGGCCAGCCTCCGGCCGGCCCCTCAGAGGCTTCGGCCCTCGGCCCGCAGTTGCCGGCCATTGGTCAGGACAGCGGGAGAGGGCCTGGTGCGGGTGCGCAACCCGTTCCTCCTCCGGCCCCTCATGGGCCGGAGTTTTGGGCATGGCCCTATTCTGGCCCAGGCTCTCACTTTGGTTTTCCTCATCAAATGCCTAGTGGGCCTTCCGGCCCACCCAGCCCGCCTTATGCTGGGGGATCTGTGGCAGTGGATGCGTTACTAACACGTTTAGCTGTGCTAGAGGCATCTTTGGGGATTGCACACAACCCTATGGGAGGGGGCCCTTCTCTCTCTGCTGGGGGCCCTTCGTGTCCACCGGCTACCTCGACGGCTGCCACACTGCAACAGGCGGCCAGCCGGGTTGAGCTGCTTGAGACGCTCTGGCCTGCGCCTGCCGGTGTCTCGCAGCTCCCTGTTTGCCGGGGAGCGGTCAGGTGTGGCCCCAGAGCTCGATTCCGGTCGCGAGCTCCGACGCCCGCCGTGGGCTGGAACCCCCAGTGGGGGCGGCTCACGGGGGTGTACCTAGTGAGTATCAGGTTCAAATTAATGCACCCACATCACAGTCCACTTCCAGTGGTGGGGTTCAGTGGCCCTGGCCTCGTCAAGTCGAGGCGAGTGGGCATCAGTTGCCAGCCTATCCCAGTGCCCCTTGGTTTCATAATGGCACCTCATTGAGGGTGGGGGTTTCCGCCCCTGGGGCAGTGCCGGGCATCGCAGGGGCTGTCCAGGTCCCGCTGCGTATGCCCTGTGTACCTAATGTGCCGGTGACAGCTTTGCCGACTGCTGGTTTTTCCTTGCCCCTTGGTGATCATTTGTCCCAGGTCACGAGGGAAAAGATTTGGCGGGGGGAGTACGTGGATATATTCTCCCTATTGAACCATGAGCCCACTAAGGAGGAGAGAGAGGGACAGGACGACAGAGACAAAGAGCTGTCCCGCCGTCGTAAGCCACCACGCACCTGGGCCAACTGGTTGCCAGCATCTTATTTATATGGCGGTGTACCTTAGGGCCTGGCCTGATCTGGCCATTCCTATGGTCCAATATTTGGACAATATTTACAGGGCGATGGTGGATTTTCTTGGCCCATCGTGGTTGGCTTACGATGAGGAATTTAGAATGAGGGTGCCCTTGCACCCGGAGATGAGATGGGATGAGCCCTGTCAGAAATTGTGGCTCTTGTACATGACCCCCACGCGTCCGGCGCCTGGGGATAGGTACCATTGTGGCCATGCCGTGCAGCGAGCTGCTCCAACACAGGCTCCCCACCAGCCGGCGGGGCAGGGGGTTCCAGCCCGCTTGCTGTGTTGGAGCTTCTTGGCTAATGGCGTGTGCAATAAGCGGCAGTGCCGATACAAACACGAGTGTCCCTCTTGCGCTGGCCCCCACGCCGCCGCCGCGTGCCCGCGTGCCAGTGGGTCACGGGGCAGAGGTAGAGGTGGACATGGAGCAGGCAGAGCTTCTGCTGATGGAGCTAGCCAGACAAAAGGCCCCCTCCCCAGTTAATGTGTATATGTTGGAGCGATGGCTCTCAACTTATCCAAGGAGGGAGGACGCGAGGTACCTCCTGGAGGGTTTCCAGTGGGGCTTCCGTATCCCATTCAAAGGAGTGCGGGGACCCCAAGATGCCCCCAATTTACTTTCCCTGAAGGGTAGGGAGGAGGTGGCTGCCCTGAGTATTGCCAAAGAGGTAGAGGCCAAGAGGGTAGCAGGCCCCTTTTCTGTACCACCCTTCCCCAACCTGAAGGTCTCCCCTCTGGGGTTGGTACCCAAAAAGGCCCCGGGGGAATTTCGTTTAATCCACCATCTATCGTACCCGGCGGGATACTCTGTCAATGATGCTATTCCTGATGACTTTTGTTCGGTCAGGTATACGTCTTTTGACCAAGCCCTACGGATGGTGCGCTCTTGTGGTCCTGGTGCCCTCCTGGCAAAATGTGACATTAAATCGGCATTCCGATTGTTGCCAGTGCACCCGGGGGACTTTGAGCTATTGGGTTTTAGATTCCAAGGGAAGTTTTATGTAGATAAGGCCATGCCTTTTGGCTGCTCTATTTCATGTTCAGCATTCGAACGTTTTAGCACTTTCCTTCAGTGGGCCTTTGTTCGCAGGTCCGGGTCTCGGTCTGTAGCCCATTACCTCGATGACTTTTTGTTCGGGGGTGAACGGGGCTCGGACACGTGCACGCGTCTCCTCACTACATTTCAGACGCTAATGCGGGAACTGGGTGTCCCTTTAGCGCCCGAAAAGACCGAGGGCCCATCCACTACGCTCACATTTCTGGGTATTGAAATTGACACGGTTGCACAGGCATCCCGGTTACCCATTGACAAGGTCACCCGGATCTCCGCGATGATTTTGGCCTTGCTGGCCAAACGTAAAGTGTCACTTCGTGAGCTTCAGGTATTACATGGCCATCTTAACTTTGCCTGCAGGGTGGTTACGCCTGGCAGAGCATTTGCTCGGCGCCTATGTGACGCCATGTCTGGCCTGTCAAGGTGCCATCATAGGGTCCGACTGACCAGGGGCATGAGGGCTGACCTTTTGGTTTGGCTCAAATTCCTGCGGGAATTCAATGGGGTCTCCTTTTGGAGATCCGACCTTTTAGTTTCCCCTAGGTTCCAAGTACAGTCGGATGCCTCCAGCTCCCTGGGATATGGGATTTACTTTGAGGGGAGGTGGGCTTATGGCCAATGGCCTCCAGCATGGCGGGGCACGGATCGCCTCCGCGATCTTACATTCCTTGAGTTCTTTCCAATCCTGGGAGCTTTGATGCTATGGGGCGAGGAGTGGGCCGACTCAGTGGTCCATTTTTGGTGCGACAATGCTGCGGTAGTGCACATTGTTAATGCTCAGATGTCTAAATCACCCAGGGTGATGGCGTTGGTCCGCCAGTTTGTGTTATGTAGCCTACGCCTTAATGTGCTTTTTAAGGCCAGACATGTACCAGGTATTAATAATGATATCGCTGATGCTTTATCCCGCCTGCAGATCCCCCGGTTCCGCGCCTTGGCTCCGGACGCAGAGGAATTCCCCTCGCCACTCCCGGCCGAGATTTGGACATCTGGCAAGGAGAGGTGAACTGGGCGATCGGCATGTCTTTGGCGCCCCGCACGCGTAAGACGTATCACAATGCTTTCGTTCAATTTAGAACTTTTTGCGTGCAACTTCAGTTGCCCGAAGTGTGGCCCGTTCCAGTGGAACAAGTTTTACAATTTATGGTTTATTTACACGGTCAGGGCCTAGCTCCCCGCACTATAGCATCCAGGCTGTCAGCACTGGCATTTATGGCCAAGGTGAGGGGTTTTGCTGACTGCGTGAATGATTTCCACATACGACATGTTTTGAGGGGTGGACACGGGAACGTGGCCGCCGCCCGGACACTCGCCACCCAATTTCTCCAGGGGTGCTTACCCACCTTGCACGAGGCTGGCATAACCTGTGTTTTGATAAGTATGAAGCGGCTCTTTTTCACGCGGCTACCACGGTGGCCTTCTTTGGAGCGCTCCGCATCAGTGAGTTGGTACTACTGTCTAAGGCGGATGCGACTCGTAGGGCACTGGAACTCGATGATGTCTATGTTTCTAATGAGTGGGCTCAGTTGAGGATACGGTCCTCAAAAGTTGATCAGCACGGCGTAGGCAGTGGAGTTAGACTGCTACGATGTTCCATTGCAGACATCTGTCCGGTTGGTGCCCTACAGGAGTTCTTGGCAGTGCGTGGCACGCACCCTGGCCCGTTTTTCTGCCACCAGGATGGGTCTCCCCTTACTAAATTTCAATTTTGGAAGGTTACCGGTATGGCACTATCCAGTGTTGGCCTCCCCGGGGCTCGTTACGGCACCCATTCGTTTAGGATAGGTGCTGCATTTGGGTACTCTGAGGCTGATATACGCCGTATGGGAAGATGGGGATCTATGCGTTTTGCATTATATGTTCGCCCTCTTCAGGTATGAGTACCAGTTAAGTCACTGTTCTCTTTTTCTTTTACACTGTTCTCTTTTTCTTTTACAGACCCTGTGTGTCCCCGCACACCGGTGGCAGTATGGCTGGTGGGCCACAGTTATGTGCACTGGGCAGCGCAGTATGCTGCGGCGACAGAGTGGGGACCCCAGCTTGGACTGCGTGCATCCGCACGCATACGTTGGTACGGTAAGCGCGGAATGAGATGGCGGGAACTGTTGCCATTCCTTTTTTCCATCAGGGATGCTGAACCGCCTGATGTCCTTGTACTGCACCTTGGGGGCAATGACCTCGCCCAGGTCACTGGCCTTTCTTTAAAATTCATGATTTGCAGTGACCTAGCTTATTTGCATTATGTGTGGCCGTCCACAAGGCTGCTATGGTCGGACATCATACCGCGTCATTCTTACAGGGGAGGTATTGACCTCCGTGCCCTTGACCACGCTCGCCGCTCGGTGAACAGGGCTGTTGCCCGGTTCTTGGCAGACAAGGGTTTGGGGATGGTCATCTGACACCCCACCATTAGTTTACAAAATTATGATCTTTATGCAGGGGATGGGGTCCACCTGTCGGCTAGAGGTATGAACCTCTTTTTGGAAGATTTGCAAGCAGGCCTGTTGACCGAGCTGATGGTCAGGGGTGGTGGTGGTGAGTCTTCATTGAAGCCTCCCCGTGTGGCGGGTAGCACTGGTAAGGTAAATATTTATGACCCATAGGTATCCGGCAGGTTCGCAATTGACTGGCCAACACTTAGACAGGTACAGGTGTAATGACGTTGACCGGTCAACAACGAACCAGGCAAGGGGTGATGGCAGGAGCTTTTCAGCATGCATCACCCCGTGATTTGACGGATACATGTCAGAGGGTGGGGTCAGTAGATAGTTTATTGACTCCGGTCAACAATTTGTTTGTGTCAACAAACAAATTGATACAAATCGATACATTGTAGCCAATTGCCATTGGCAATTTTGGGAGGAACCTTACCAGTGTTACTGCGGCCTGCTTGCCTTAAGAATTATAATTGGATGAATACCAATTGAAAGTTATAATTCGGACTAGGGCATTATTCAATAAAAGTGGCCCAATGCCTTTATCCATATACCGGTGTCTGAGTCTTTCTTTGGGGGGTGCGCCTGCAAAGATACAGAGATCTGAGAATACCTAAGTGGTCCTGCTGTTACTAATGACTCACATCCTGATTTTTAAATTTTTAAAAATTGTTGCACAAGACATTGAGTTCCTGCTATTTCTGGCATGAACCATTAAAAATTCCTTTTTATGAAGCCAAACGCAGTCATTTGCCCTTCAGAAGCTGATGTGAGATGCCAGCTAGTATGCCACAGAAATTATCAAGAAAATAATCCAATCATGGCAAAAGAAACCATGTCCTGCTAAGACTAGAATCTTGTTTGTAGGTGACAAACAAGTAGTGACTTGTAACTTGATTGATCTTCAATATCTTGTTTCTAAAAGGTGTCTGTTTCCAATTGCATCCTTCTGGCATGCAAAATGATGAATCAACCCCAAGACCTACAATTTGGCTGTCTACATCAGATTAGCAAAGGCTGCAATGTAGTCAGACTACTTCTGGGGACTCTCATGCCACTTTTTAATAGGTACTTTTAAAGCTTCAGTGGAACTTGATGTGAACAATGAATTAAAAAGGTCAAAATCTGCTGAGTGTTTTCAGCATCATTTTGAATACTGTGCTGGAAAGGAAGTAATGTCTTTTCAATTAATTTAAAAAGATTAATTTTCAATAAGTGCATAACAGGAAAGCACAACTAGGTACATTGGAATCACATGCAACTCTCTGCTTCAGATCTCCAAATGTGTGTTTTGCTAACTAGCCAGATTATTTATTGTGCCAAACCCAGTTTTCATAAAGTTATACCAGCATAAATCAGATTCAATGCCAAAAATACTTAATTTAAACCAATTTAAAGCTTCCTCTCCTTCCCTTTCAGATTCTGAGGCTCTCTATGATTCTCTTTTGTCTTTTTATTTATTTAAAGTGGCAAGGCTGCATTCTGTCACCCTGCTTGTTCAACTTATACACAGAGCACATATTGCGCAATGCAGGGCTGGATGAATCACAAGCTGGAATTAAAATTCCTGGGAATCTCATCAACAATTTGAGATATGCAGATGATACTACCCTAATGGGAGAAAATGAAGAAGACCTAAAGAAGCTCCTGATTAGGTTGAAAGAAGAGAGTGCAAAAGCTGGCTTGAGACTCAACATCAAAAAAAACAAAGATAATGGCAGCAAACCCTATCAGTTCCTGGAACAGACTTTACATTCTTAGGATCCAAGATCACCGCAGATAGTGACTGCAGCCATGAAATAAAAAGGCGACTAATTCTTGGGAGGCAAGCTATGAGAAATCTGGGGAACATTGTTAAACAAAAGTCTGCATAGTCAAAGCAATGGTACTCCCGGTAGTAATGTATGGCTGTGAGATATGTACCATAAGGAAAGCTGAGTGCAGAAGAATAGACGCCTTTGAAATGTGGTTTTGAAGGATAGTCTTGAGATTACCCTGTACAGCAAAGAGAACAAATAGGCTGATCTTAGAAGAAATCAATCCTGACTGCTCCTTGGAAGGTCAAATAGAAAAGATGAAGCTAAAGTACTTTGGACATCAAATGAGAAGAGAAGATTCAGTTGAGAAGGCCTTGATGCTGGGAAAGGTGGAGGGCAAAAAAAGAAGGGGCTAGCAAAAAATGAGATAGAGTAGCTAGATAGTATTGTAGACGCAATGGGCATAGAGCTGGGTGGGTTGAAAAGGATGGTGGAGGACAGAGGTGCCTGGCATGCGATTGTCCATGGGGTCATAAAGGGTTGGAATCAACTGTGTGACTGAACAACAACAAAGCAACATGATACTTTCAATCTATACCTATAAATCCAAGCGTTAACCGTTGGAATGTGACAAAGGATCCTGCACCCGGCCATACTAGCCCATACCGAGGAGACTCCCTCTCCTCCACGCTACCCCGCTGAAGACACAGTGAGACCACCACCGGCCTCAAGAAAAGTTGAGCTGGGGTGGAAAACAAAAACAAAAACAGGGGGGGATCAAGGAGGGGGGAAGGCACTGATGCATTTGCCCCCCCCCCCCTGAAAGCAAACCAATTCCCTGGGAAGCAAAGGCAGTGAACGAGGCTCCGGTCATTGCCTTTACTTCCCGAGGAAGTGTTTCGCTTTCAAGGGGGGGAATGCACCAGTACCTCTCCCTCCCCCCGTTGAAAGCAAACCAATTCCCCGGGAAGCAAAGGCAGCGAACGGGCCTCTGGTCATTGCCTTCGCCTCCCAGAGCTCCTCACCCGGGGGCAGCCTCTGAACTCAATTGCAGCACACACCTGCCCAGTGTGTGTGTGAGTGCACACCAAAACAAACCCTAAACACCAACATACACAAAAAGTAACCAACAAAACCAAAACCAAAACTATTACAAAATAATAAAACAGAAATAAATCAATAATTAAAAAACATTAATAAACAAAAAGAAATAAACCACAAAATACACAAACAGAAACTTCCACAACACCACAAAACCACAAACAAAACACCTAACTACAACACGAAAAAACCCACAAATTACACAAACAAACAACAACGAAATAAAACAAATTAAACACAACCAGAAAAAAATCAAACCAATTAAACCTACCTAAAACTAAACCAAAACCAAAACTAACAAACAGAAACACCTCCCAGCCCACCACCACAAAAGCAAAACAAAGAAAAACCCCAGAAGAAAAAAAAACCAGACAACTCACCATCATGACCTTCCTCCACGACGACCGGAACAGAAATGAAGAAACAAAGAGACTACTTACCAGAAGAAGCCCCACCCAGAGGCCAGGAGAGAAAAAACATGTTAAATGACACCAAAACCTCTAGCAGCCCCACCTGCAGGGCACAATAGTAAAAACAACTCAAAAGACTCAACAGCCACACCCAGAGGCCACAACAGTAAAAACAAGTCAAAAACATAAAAATCAATCACAAATGTACACAAATCACACACATATGTCAAAAAAATAAAATAAAAACATTTCTAAAATCCTGTGTTGAGTTTTAACTCAACTAAAAACCGAAAACATCTAAACATAGTTTAAAAACATTGAATATAAAAAACATGTACTTTCACATTTTTAAAACTATTACCTACAGTACAACTATTACCTACGGTACAAAAAACTAATCACAGTTTATAACAGCCCAGCATCGTAACAAAAATTAACATATATGTTAAAACAAATATTCAAAAATACATTAGAAAAATAATACAAGTTGTTATTACTTTACAAATACAAGTTGTTATTACTTTACAGTATCAAAACAATACAATCTATTTAACAAATGACAACATAAGGAATTTTTGCATAAAACCTTCCAACACAATTTAAAACGGCCCGGCAACGCCGGGCAAACTCTGCTAGTTAATTTAAAAAAGATGTATCAAAGATACATAGGTTAGTGTAAACCCATATATTGATATACAATATAGGAGAACTGAAGAACCATATGACGTGAAATTGGGTTTGGAAAAACCCAGTTTCAACACTATTTTTTAAAACAGTGTGCTCAAATTAGTTATTTCTCGTGCCAGATCTATTTGACACCAATATAATTTTAGGCAGCAAGATTTTGCTTAGAGAGAGACTTTGAAACCAGTCACTGTCCAAGTCATTACTTAACATGAAGGATCAGATACATTCCTCCTCTACCCACGTAACACAGTCACAGAAAAGAAATCAAAATTGGTTTGTGTTCATTATAGTTTCCTGAAACAAATCAGTATCATTAACTTAAGTTTCAACTTGGTTTTTAGTTGGAGGAAAAATAGTTAAAATCTGGGAGGTTCAAGGGCTGTGTGTGTGTGTATGGGAATCTCATTCCCAAATTTTAGGGATCTGAGATGCTTCTGACTATGGTCGTGGGCCATAAGTGGTTAGTGCTGACCACATTTTGTCTAAGTTTGGATATAATGAAAAGCCACAATTAGCTGAAAATGGAAGGAGAAATTTGTAAAACTTCTTGCAACTCTGCTTTAGGAAGAGAAAGGATGTGAACCTACTGAGAGATGGACTCTGGAACCCTTATTGTTTTCCTCCTAGGGGAGTTCATTACTTGTAAACCTCTCATACAAGTCAGTTCCATCTAGCAACCATACTGTACAGCAGGGGTGCCCAAACTTTCAGCCCGGGGGCCAGTCACATGGTTCATGGAGCCGGTCACTATGGCTGGGTGTAGGGTTGCCATATGTCCCGGAAAACTGGGATTGTCCCAGATTCAAAGTTGGAAAAATTGTCTTGGCCAGTTCAATAAAAATCATGTTAAAGTTCTAGATTTTTAAAACTTACTGATTGTGTATTATAACACACCATTAAAATAAATTCGAACTCTCACCATCAAACGAGTGATTTCCTACCACATTTGATTTGGAGTATACCCGGAGACAAATCGCCTCATACCACTGCCAGATAAGTGTGACCAGTGTGTTTCCTGGAACTGAGGACATTAAGAGTTGACTGTGACGCAACATCTCAGAAGAACACACAGATCATTTTACAATAAGAATTAACTGTTGTAAATAAATTCATTTATACATTGATATATTTAATGTGAAAGTGTATTATAGCTGTCATTATATTATGTTTGTTTTTTAAAAGGCTATTTTGTAGATAACACGCCCATTTTGTCAAGTATACCTCTGTCCTGGGTTTGTGGGAGAGAATTATGGCAACTCTAGCTGGGCACGTTTTACTTCCGCTTCCAGGAGCAACGAGGGCTTTGTGGGCTGGATGAAATGGCATCAGGGACCACATCCAGCCCATGGGCCATAGTTTGGGCACCTCTGCTGTACAGCAACTGGAAATACCATTTTGTTTAAATAATGTCAGCTGAAGCCAACACAATAAACTGAAAGCAACACATGTTCACCCTTATCAATTCCTCCTGCTTACTGGGGTTGAACATTTTAGGGATTGTAGCACTCCTGCTAATTGTAAAAGGTCCAAAGTAAAAAACCAAAAGCTCCCCTAAATGCTTAAAGTTGACATTTACTGTGAAATCACACTCCAATTAAATTTAGAATGTCATCAATCTCGGCTTTCTAACCATCTGAAGACATCAACTTTTAAGGATGAAATGCTGAATTGTTTTGGAGGGAAGTGAGAAACCCTAAAAGAAATCTCAATTTCACGTTAAGTTAGAGTTTCTTATTGATTCATTGCCGCCATATGCTTAAGTGTTTATAGTCTATCATATTCTGAGATCATACCTGTCAAGTATCCTGTTTTTCCTGGGAAAACCCCTTATTTTTACCCCTCTTCCCGCCCCTCCCGTTTTATTAATTTCCCCGTAATATCCCTTTAAAAAAAAATCCTGACCGGAGCCCTCACAGGCAAAGCTGCATTATGTTTTTCCTGCCACCAGAGGTCGCTATGGCTTTTCACTTGTGGAAGGAGAGAGAGAAGGTGGTGGTGGGGGCCTTCTGTAGTTTCTCTTTCATTTCCCTTCCCTGCCACATGGTCATGGAGGCTTCATTTTTGCTGTTGCTGGTCGGAGCCACCATAGGACGGGAGTCAGTCGACTCTAGGTGAGCGATATTTCATATATGGAGACATAGCTGTCAAGTATCCCTTATTGGCCAGGAAAACCCCTTATTTTGCCCTCTTTCCCGCCGTCATCCCTTATTAATTAGACTGCAATGCCCTATTGACGCCATTAGGGGGGCAGCACAGGATAAGCATAGCTGTCAAGTATCCCTTATTTGCCAGGAAATTTCCCTTATTTCCAAATCCAAAACTTGACAGGTATGTATGGAGATAAACTCCTCAGCTGCTGGAAGGCTTGGAAGCTACAGAGGTTGCTTTTTACTTCTTTACTAATTCCTTTCCTTAAACTGGATCCGACATTCTCAGGTGTTGGTGCTTCAACTGGTTGCAGTGAGGAACAAATAGATTGGTTAATTTGGGGAAATTAATCCCTTGCTCTTCCACCCTAATGGTGTGTGTGTGTGTCTAGCCACGTGCAGGGCTCATTCACCCTAGGAGGCTGGTTTATTATTCTGCTCTTTGCTTCCTAGAAAATTTTTAAAATTAAAAATGAGTAAACAAGAAAGAAAACAAAACAAAAGTCCCCCAAGAAGATGGGGAAAGGGTTCTTTGGCCCACACAGCTTTGTGCCCATTGCATCTACAATACCATCTGGCCATCTTATTTTTGGCCAACCCCTTCTTTTGTTCTCCACCTTTCCCAGCATCAAGGTTTTCTCGTGAATCCTCTCTTCTCATTTGATGTCCAAAGTACTTTAGCATCATCTTTACTATTTGACCCTTAATGAGCAGTCGTGGTTGATTTCTTCTATTTCTATTTCTAACACCACATTTCAAAGGCATCTATTTTTCTGAGCTCAGCTTTCCTAATGGTCCAGCTCTCACACCCATACATTACTACCATTGCTTTGACTATGCAATATTTTGTTTGCAAGGTGATGTTTCTACTTTTAACTATGTTCCCCAGGTTTCTCATAGCTTGTCTCCCAAGCATCAGTTGCCATTTTATTTCACGGCTGCAATCACCATCTGCAGCGATCTTTGATCCTAAGAAAGTAAAATCTGCCAGTCGTATCCAACTCTAGGGTGCAGTGCTCATCTCCATTTACAGCCAAAGAGCCAGTGCTGTCTGTGTTTGCAGACATTTTCATGGCCATGTGGC
The DNA here is from genome assembly GCA_035047345.1 of Bradypodion ventrale. Taxonomy (NCBI): domain Eukaryota; kingdom Metazoa; phylum Chordata; class Lepidosauria; order Squamata; family Chamaeleonidae; genus Bradypodion; species Bradypodion ventrale. The sequence goes on along the minus strand of JAWDJE010000001.1, from coordinate 293,138,080 downwards.
AGGCATGACTAGAGCCCAGCAAGTCACATGGCTATATTTGGCCACACCCACAAATTTGGCCACGCCCACAGAAGGGTGTGCCCAAAATTTCCCTTATTTTCAAATACAAAACTTGACTGGTATGTCTGAGATATATAGTTGTGTTACCTTTAAACGTTGTCTCAAGCTTTGATCCTTCCTAATGTAACACAGTTATTCGCAAGGTCCCACCCCCAAGAAATTTTCCTTTAAGGTTATAAAGGTTAAGCCAACATTTACAGATAATTTACAGATAATCAGGAACATTGTTGCTATTAATAAATATCTATTGGCAATTAATTAATTTTATAATTATATAATAATTATCAATTATCAATTTAAGAATGAAAGGAATGGTACCTCATATACTTTTGGCATATAGGAAGACAAGATGTACCAGTAATTGATTTAATCTAAATTTCCAATGGTCCGTACACTTATGCTAAACTAGCAGAAGTTGCCCAGCGTTGCTGGGCTGCTTTAAATTGTGTTGTAAGGTGTGTGTTTTTTTAGTAATGTATGTAAAAAAGAGGTTATTCTGTAATTTTAATTTTTTAAAATTTATGCACAATTTGTGTGTGTTATAAACTGTGATCAGCTTTTTTTGGGGTTTTTTGTGGATTAAAAAAAAGATGTTTTAGTTTGTGGGTGTTTTTTAAATAGTTGTACCGTAGGTAATAATTTTAAAAATGTGAAAGTACATGTTTTTTAGATTCAGTGTTTTTAAACTGTGTTTAGATGTTTTGTGTTTTTATTTGCGTTTAAACTCAGCACAGGATTTTAGAAATCTTTGTATTTTATTTTTTTGACATATGTTTGTGATTTGTGTAAAATTGAGATTTATTGTTATGTTTTTGACTTGTTTTTACTTTTATGGCCTCCAGGTGGGGCTGTTGAGTCTTTTTGAGTTGTTTTTACTATTCTGCCCTGCAGGTGGGGCTGCTAGGGGTTTGGCTTTCATTTCACGTGTTTTTTCTCTCTTGGCCTCTGGGTGGGGTTTCTTCCGGTAAGTAGTCTCTTTGTTTCTTCTTTACTGTTCTGGTCGTCGTGGAGGGAGGATGTGCTGGTAAGTTGTCTGGTTTTCTTTCTTCTGGGGTTTTTCTTTGTTTTTCTTTTGTGGTGGTGGGCTGGGAGGTGTTTCTGTTTGTTCGTTTTTGTTTTTGTTTAGTTTTATGTTGGTTTAATTAGTTTGATTATTTCTGGTTGTGTTTAATTTGTTTAATTTGGTTGTTGTTTATTTATGTAATTAGTTGTTGTTTGTTTGTGTACTTTGTAGTTTTTTGTGTTGTAGTTAGGTGTTTTGTTTGTGGTTTTGTGGTATTGTGAAAGGTTTTGTTTGTGTATTTTGCGGTTTATTTCTTTTTGTTTATTAATGTTTTTTAATTATTGATTTATTTTTGTTTTATTATTTTTTAAAATAATTTTGGTGTTTGTTTTTGGTGGTTACTTTAGGTTGAAGATTGGGCTGCCTGTGGGTTTCTCTTTGGAGGCAGTCAGGCCGTTCTTCTCCCGGGAAGGTTGCTTAGGTAGGTCGGAGGAGAGGGAGGAGGCAGAGAAGAGCTTTCTGCACCTAACGATGGTTCTCTCTTCTCTGTCTCCTTTTTCTCCCGGCTTACCTAACCGGAGATCGACAGGCAGTGATCCGTAAGGGGTGGGGCTCTTCCTTGTGGATTGCTGGCTATTGTTTTTGTATTCTGAAATACAAAGGCATCAGCTAGTCATCCGCCAGGGAGGGTGCTTCCCCTGACAGACTGCTGCCTGTTTTTTGGGTTTTTTTCTCACCCTGGCTCAACTTTACTTGAGGCTGGTGGTGGTCTCGCCATGTCTTCAGCGGGGTAGTGTGGAGGAGAGGGAGTCCCTCTTCCCCCCGTTGCTCCGGGAAAGAAGGCCGGTGGGTGTCTCGCGGTGGCATTTTGTGCCTTTTATTTTGCATGGCTGTGAGGTGCTGAGTCTGCTTGCTGGGGACTTGCGCTCCCGTTGGTTTTGTAAGTTTATTTTTTGCGCATCGGCTTTTTCAGCGTTCTGCGCGCTCATGGCCACAGGATGCTGGGATTTGTAGTTTTGAGTTTGTGGTTTGCGTTCGTGCTGCGGTTTTTTTATCTGGCTCGATTTCGATTGGCCGTGACGCGTTTCCCAACGTTCTTTTTGCTCACACCTCTCAGCCTGATAGGCTGTGGCACGGTGTGGTGCAAAGAACATTAGGAATTGAAGTCCTTTTTTCTTTGTTTGTGTTTGTGGGGCTCCTGCCCCACTGGCGCATTTCTCAAACATTTGTTGACCTCCGGACCGGGTTTGAACGAGTGCAGGAGGCTCGGTACGAGCTAGTGTGGCCAGGTGCATGAGCCTTTGTCACATTCCAACAGTTACCGCTTGGATTTATAGGTATAGATTAATAAAGCTATGGGGTAATTCATATGTGAAAACTATGGGACTTGCAATTTCTTGCTTTTGAATTGCTAGGTTGGCAGGAGCTGGAACAGAGATGGGGGCTCACCCCATCATGCAGCACTTGGGTCTCAAACTGCTGACCTGCCAACCTTCCAGTTGTCAAGTTCAGTGGGATACACTGCTTTAGATTGATCATGAGCACCGCTGTCTTGTCTGTTTTAAGTCATGTCCCCCCCGCACCTCCATATAGTTTTTCATTTTGCCTTTGAGAAATTATCTAACAAGATAATGATGTCTTTGCTCTGTAATTGATCCAGGAACAGTATTCATTGTTCTGTATTCCTAGTATTTACTTTGTGAACAATTAGTCTACATTTTGGCCAAACTAATGAATAGCATCAGAGGCCATTATATCATCTACAGGTTGATACATTTTAATCTTTGATCAAGGCAACTAGAACACAAATATATATAAAATTAATTATCTGTGTTGTAGTTGTCTTGATCAAAGATCAAAATGTATCATCCTGCAGAGACATCGCCAAGGCATGGTTTTTTGTTGCATACCACACCGCAGTGTCTCATCCTAGAACACAACATAATGAATGTGAGAATCTGACTTAATTCCCTGGCAGCCCTTTGGATGCCAGTTCTAGAATTCAGCCTTACCCCTATACATTTACTTTCACTGCAGAAGGATTAAGAATATCAGTTTTGAAAGATGTTTATCCTGTCATCCGTTTTTTTTTTTTGGGGGGGGTAGGATTTACCAAGCAAGTGCGTGCTACAAAATCCTTAGACTCTCCACTTGCTGTTCATCTCTTGTTCCTTAATTTTTGTCACCCTAATTGTAGAGCTGTCAGTCATCAGCCTGAAAAGAGCCTGTGTCTTATGCAATGAATGTGCTGCCTTCCACCGCAGAAAATTTGTCAACCCTTTCTTAATGACTAAAGAACTTAAGAATGCTTTTAGAAAAGCTATTTCTTTTTCTCTGGGATGCAGGAAGGAGGGTGGGGGGAATGAAAATTTTCAAATGAGATCTTATTTACTGATTTTTCTCTCCTTCAAGATGTCATGTTTTCCTTCTTAGAAGTGGCAAAGCCTACACTCCACAGCACAGGATCAGGTCTGCGATGGGTTCCTGGAATCAACATATCTTTTCTATTGATCCTTGCCAATGAAGCACATGCAAGGCCTGCTCCAGATGGAATGGTGTATTCACCCGTTTGTAAGAGGTGTTAGCTAATGCAGAGGCTTGAAAAAGCAATATTTTTCTGCTGAAGAAAAGGAATATCTCTCTCTTCCTTTCCTGGAAGAGATTCTGTAGGATAGAATCCTTTTCCAGGCCAGTTGCCTTGAAGCAGTCAAAGTTGAAACTGGAAGAGTCTCCCTTTTTGAATGGGAAGAAACACAAAGTGATTTTGCATACAGCCCTGCATCTAAAGCAAGGTGGTTAATTTTGGAATGTCCGAGTGCCAAGCGTCTTGTGCTAGGATTCACTTCCAGGATGAAAAATACAGAGAAAGGGTGAAGACTGTTGAATAATGTACTACACACCAAACTGGCAAATTAATAGTTAAGCCATGGGCTCCAAATGAACAGTTTAAAGCAGGAATTCTCAACCTGTGACCCAAGGGCCAGATGCGGCCTGCAGCACCATTTATATCCCCCCCCCCCAACTGCCTCCACCACACCAAGAGGTGCCATGTAGTGAAGGAAAGGCAAAATGGTCATCTGGCCCCCAAGGCTGTCTGTGGGAGTGTGACCCGGTCCCCGGCTTTAAAAGGTTGAGAACTCCTGGTTTAAAGTGACTGACCAGGTAACTAGTTGTTTTATTTATTTATTTATCTATCTTATGCAGTTTCTATAACCGCCCCAATTGACCTGCAACTCTGGGTGACATACAGCATTCAATTCAGATACATAAAATCCTCAACGCTTAAACTAAGGAAACCCTTAAAATTCCTAAAAACACTGAAAAACTACCTCCCACCCACACCAATTAAAAATCTAGTTAAAAACTATTAAAAGCATGAGTGATCCTCATCTAAATGAGCCAGTTGGGGGGCGGGCAGTTGCTTCCTCCCCACCTCCCCACACCTGCCCTGCCAGCCAGGTTTCCAGCTCTTTCCTGAAGGGCACAGAGACCAAGCAAAATGCAAACACCCCGAATAAAGAGTTGAAAAAAGAATAAATAGTAAATAATAAAAGTGAGTATATTTAATGCAAAACGTGCAGGGATACCACGGCAAACGGCGAGAAAGCCGTTTTAGATAAGTGGACCTTGATTCTGGACAGATGCTCTTTCGATCTCATACTCCTCGTTATAGATCAATGCAACCAGGACGCGGAGATGTTAAAGACCGATATTAAGAAGATCAAGGATAATTTTTTGTCTTCTAGTGCCTCCATGATATCTCAGAAAATGGGTGCTCTGGATACTAAATTACAAGAATTTAAGGATAACTTGTTAGCATTCAAGAATAAAAAACTGAATCGTGACCGTAATGATTATAAATCCTCTCGCATTTATAGATGGCAGTTCACCTGTACGAATATACAAAAACAGGTCACTTGGCGCCGACCATTGGAGGATACTGATTTCGAGACAACTGATTCGGATTTAGCAGATTCATCAGCTGACGAGAGACCTCATGATCCTTACAATTTCAGGCTCCATCGCAATAAACAACCACCATCTGGTACCCAAAGCTCCACCAGCAATGATTTTTTAGGACCACGCAGTGCCCAACGGAACAAAAAGAAATGACCCCCTCCTTGGTTTTCAACCTATCCCATAGAGTACTCACGGTAAGGGAAATCGAATTATTAAATCTAGGCTTAGGTTTCGTGCCGACTCCTAAATACTCCTTCTTCAAGACACGTGTTGATATTTTTAAGCTCATCCGCTTGCCTAAGTTGCGGGCTTTTTCAAAGGATTCACCTGGACAGTCGAACATCTTCTCGCCTCGTTCTACCTTCATATCCCCTGTTGATAATCCTTCTATTGAAGTATTTAAAAAAGTCATTCTTCGGGATATCACTTCCTTAGAAAGCCAACACCATTGCTCCTTTAACTTGTCTCAGGAGGACATGCGCCTCTTCGAAGGTTTAGGTAATGATCCTGATCATCATCATCAAAGCAGCTGACAAGGGTGGTGGTGGAGTAGTAGTCATGAATAAAACCAACAATTTGAAGGAGGCGCTTAATCAACTTTCCAATTCCAATTTTTACCACATTTTGGACAAGGATCCCACCGCCCACGTGTCTAATATAATTTCAGTGGTGTTACAGGAGGGACTATCTATGGGATATATTTCTGACTCTACTTTCCGGTTCTTATTTAACAAACATCCCCGGGTGCCCATTTTTCATCTCTTACCAAAAGTTCACAAACTCATACCGTCTTCCACTCATGTTCCATGTAGACCAATTATCGCAGCTAATAATTCCTTGCTTGAACCTATCGCAATATACATCGACCATCGTATCCGTTCTTTTGTTTCTGACACTCCATCTTACGTTAGGGATTCCACGCATTTTATACAACTCTTAGAAAACTTTACAGTTCCAGATAATTGCGTTCTACTTACTTTAGATGTTTCTTCTTTATATACAAACATACCATTACAGCAAGCACATACTTTAATTGAATATCATTTTTCTCCTCGTTCTCATTCTGATCCGCCTTTACATTTTCTTTTAGATCTTTTGGACATTGCCTTTGAGCATAATTTTTTCAGATTTGCAGATTCTTTTTATTTACAGATACAAGTAGTCGCCATGGGGTCTAATTTCGCTCCATCGGTAGCCAACATTTACATGAATAACTTCAACTGTACTTTCATTCTTAACTCATTAGTCAATCCATTTTTATGGATATATTAGTTTACAAACGATACATAGACGATTTATTTTTTGTCTTCCATAACCCTTCTTCCGTCACAGATTTCTTGAACTGGATTAATTCTTTACATGATCACTTAACATTTACTCATTCTGTGAATTCTCACTCTTTATCCTTTTTGGATTTAGAAATTTTCATTTCCAACAACAAACTTTACATGCGATTGTTTCACAAGCCTACTGACAGGCATGCTTATCTACAGTTTGGGTCTTACCATCCCCACTCCTTAAAAAGTAACATCCCTTATAGCCTATTCCTCAGAGCCAAATGGAACTCTAATAATGATTCTGACTACCACAAGGCTGCTATTAAAATTCATCAGTCTTTACATAACAGGGGCTATCCTGATTATATCATTAATACTGCTTATAAAAAAGTGACCTCTAGATCCAGACGATCCCTTTTTCAGTGGAAGGATAGCTCTTTGATGACCAATATTTTCTGGTCCCTTGATTTCACACCTTTAGCACATAAAATTAAAAATACTATCATCAAACATTGGCACATCCTATACTCTGTTCCGGGCTGTCAGGATAAACCCACCATAGGGTTTCACAGAACTAGGACCATTGCTGGCATGATATCCAGAACTGATTGCCTTTCCAAACAAACTTTACCGTCTAGATTTCCGTAGGACATCACCTGTGTGGTCATTGTAAATTTTGTCGATTTATGTGGAGCACTGATGAGATTGCTATTCCTAGCAGTACCTTTAAATTACATCTCTCACAGTTTTCTAATTGCAACACGCGGGATTGCGTATACATGATCATATGTTCTTGCCAATTAGCATATGTGGGTCAATCCAGTAGACCCCTTAAGACCAGATTGGGGGAACATCAGTTGCGTATCAGAAATAATGTGATCACAGCTCTGTTGGTATCACATTTTATTGACAAGAAGCATTCTTACATGGACATGCGGGTGACTGTACTCGAATCTCCCCCCCTCCCCATAAATATCACATTTTGGACAAAGAACTCTTCTTGTTACAGAGGGAAGCTTTTTACATCCATCGTTTCTCGACCCTTAGTCCACGAGGTTTAAATACTGACCAAGATTATGCTCTTTTCCCTTTAATATCATGGTTTTACCTTGTTTCCTGCTCCTTTTGGGTAATTGGGTAGTCTCCACATGTGTCCCCTCAGAAACTATATTAGTCGTCATAATTTGTTCTCTTGTTTTAACGCTCTGACCCTATATGAGACTACAACATAAGGTTATTTTGAGCCGTCAATGTGATATATTATACAGGTACTATTCTTATTGTGTCATTTTGCTGTTTGAGTATCATGTAATCTTATATATATGCTGTATGTATACATATTATTGGATTTTTGGCATTGTGTTTTACTGTTGCAGATCTTGATAAAGACTACGAAATATCCGTTTCACAGGAAGGATATGACCTATTACTCTGCTTCGCTTTTCTAAGCTCGAAGATTTATGATTGCAGCTTTACACAGCTCTCGCAATCGTGCTTCAGTTATTTGTGGACTTTTTCTATCTCCTTGTTGATTTTATATATACTGTTCAATTGCTTCCATACGGTTCTTATATATTACTTCTCCAGTAGCTGTATTTGTACATGTTTCGGTAGTTTTGCATATCCCGACGTTACTAGCGTTTTCCTAGGCTGTTACTACTATTTATCTTATGGTTGGTTTATGATTGTGCCTTTTCAGCATTGTATATATCCAACTTCTCTTAGATGTTACATGTCATTATACTTGTTCGAACTTCATTAGCATGATTGCTGGAGTCTTATATTTGTAACCATTGGTTTTGCTTACCGCAGAGTGCTTTCTTGCCGTTTGCCGTGGTATCCCTGCACGTTTTGCATTAAATATATTCACTTTTATTATTTACTATTTATTCCTTTTTCGACTCTATATTCTGGGTGTTTGCATTTTGCCTGGTCCCTGTACCCATTCACACCCTGCCACTTCCCCTTGCACACTTTCCTGAAGGGCAGCAGCTCTGTCTGGAGATGCAGTTCAACTGGCAGGAGGTTCCATAGGGCCGGAGTGGATACCAAAAAGGCTCTTTTTCTAGCACTAGAGAGGTGAGCCTCTATAGCAGATAGTACTTTTAAAGAGCTCCTTCGGTCCAGTTTCCCCCATCCCCTCCTGTTTCTTAAGCCAGGACTGTTACAAGTGTCCTGTTCAATGAGTGTGTTATGAGTTCCCAAGATATATCAACAGTCTACTTGGGTCCCATTCTGTCTTAAATTCTGACTGGATCACTGTTATGTATGTTAACTGTGTTTTCTGACAGGAGCGGAATGAATCTTTTCTCATGTATCTATTCTTATGCAAATAAGTGGATCGAAAAATGTGCACACTCTGTTAGCCAATGGGCTTGTTGTATTATTGTTACTGTTACTGTTTATAGTGTATATAAGTCCGAGTTTTGCCCCATCCAAACTGTGTTCAAACCCCACTAATAAAGAGCTGAATTTCACTACTTCATTTGTCTGCTTCTTCATTCCTTGAACATTAAACTGGCGACGAAGGTGGGATGGCGTCCCCACATGGCAGCAACATCGGCCCATTTTACCCAGCTCGTCCAGAGAAATTGGCATCATATGAACGCCAGTTCCGCCACCCAATGGCCTCACAGAAGATCACCAACGAAGACCAGAAGCGCTCCTGTTTCATCGCTCAGTGTGGTTCTGAGACGCTTGAGCTGGCAACCCACCTCGTTCTCCCAAGGGACGTGGATGTGGTGCTGCTTGCAAAAATCATGTCCACACTGAGAAGGCACCTGCAGCCAGAAGTCTCGATCTTCCTGGCCAGGGTGGCCTTCCACAGAAGAGAGCAGCGACCTGGTAAATCCATTGCAGACTACGCCACCGTGCTGCACATTGCTGCCGCCCCGTGCAAGTGGGACAACATTGAAGAAGTACTCTGAGACCATCTGCTAGCTGGCATGAGGGACGAAGATGCTCAATGATCATGATCAGAAAGACGCTAACCTTCATGGATGTCCTAGAAGAGGCAGTAGCGTCTGAGGCTGCACGGTCCGGGATAAAGCTTTTCCTTTTTAAAAAAATTAAATTTTTATTGATTTTTGAAAAAAAGGTAACATACAGATTCAGAAAAGAAAAACAACATAGAAAAACATGTAAATGATACATTGACATTATCACTAAAAGGAAAAAAGAAAAGAAAAAAAGATCTTTAGACAATAGAATTAGATGTATATATGTCTAGATATAACCCTTTTAAAATTTAACATTTAACTTACTGTCTCTTTAATGTTTTATTATCACAATGATAAATATCCCAACTTTACTCTTAAACATTAGTAACCAATAACTTCTTATTTTGTCTAATTTCTATTCAAATCAAATTTATCCAAAACAATTATATTTCTGTTTCTATCCTTATCTATTTATTCCAATATTACATTCTATACATCATTCACCCCGTGTATTTACATTGCCCAGGAGGATGTGGTATTTCCCATTGATTTCTACTGTACCCAAAACTTCAATTGGCCTGGTGTCAGTCTATTCTTCCCCTCTCCCTTCAAAACGTGATCCACAAACTGTCTCCATGTATTCCAGAATCTATTCTCTTTAATTATTCCTTTTTAAAAATTCAACGCCAATGTTAATTTTTCATTCAATGCGAGATCCCACATCTCCTTATACCAATCATTTATTTTTAATATTATTTCATTCTTCCAATTTTTGCTATACACATTCTACCCATAGTAAGCATTATAGCCAATAATTCTTTTTTTATCATTATCTAGGTTCATATTATCTACGTCCGTCAACAAAATGTTACTTGGCCCCAATTTGAGAGATGTTCTCATAATATTAACCATCTCCTTCTCAATTTCCTCCCAAAATTTCTCAACCTTTTTACATTCATACCACATATGTACATATGTACCCAATGTATTTTTACATCTCCAACACATTTTATTATTATTTTTATGTATCTGATTCAATTTCAATGGGGTCAAGTACCATTTCCACAACATTTTAAAATTATGCTCTTTAACCCTGACGGACATGGATCTCATACCTCTTTTTTCCCATTTATTTTTCCACTCTTTTTCAGTTATGTTGTTGTTGTTCAGTCGCACAGTCGGTTCCGACCCTCTGCGACCCTATGGACCATTGTTCTCCAGGCGCCTCTGTCTTCCACCATCCCCCTCAGCCCTCCCAGCTCTGTGCCCATTGTGTCTACAATACCATCTAGCCATCTCATCCTTGGCCTCCCCCTTCTTCTTTTGCCCTCCACCTTTCCCAACATCAAGGCCTTCTCAAGTGAATCCTCCCTTCTCATTTGATGTCCAAAGTATTTTAGCTTCATCTTTACTATTTGACCTTCCAATGAGCAGTCAGGGTTAATTTCTTCTAAGATTGACCTATTTGTTCTCCTCGCTGTCCAGGGGACTCTCAAAACCCTCCTCCAACACCACATTTCAAAGGCATCTATTCTTCTGCGTTCAGCCTTCCTAATTGTCCAGCTCTCACATCCATACATTTCTACTGGGAAAACCATTGCTTTGACTATTCTAATTTTTGTTTTTCAGTTATACTTATCTTCAAATCTTGTTCCCAAGCATTTCTTAATGTCTCTTGTGAATTACTTTCTACATTTAATATTTTATAAATTGTACTAACCATGCCTTTAATTCCAATTTCCAACTTTCTCATTTTCCATATTAACTCTTCAAATTCAGTTTTACTTCTTTCCAGACTCTGCTCTCTCAAATAACTATTATTCCACTTATTTATCCTCATAATTTGTAACCAATTTAACTTCATTTGATCATACAGCTCTTGTTTTTTCACATCGTCTCTACAAACTCGTATCCAATCTTTCAACAGGAAAATCTCGTTCTTTAATAAAATTTCCTTCATCCTACCATCAATTTTTATTGGCAATTTTTTAATATCTTCAAGCTCAATTATTGGTCATGTGTTCAGGGATAATTTCATTTTAACTTTCTTCCAAACTCCCAACATCGATCTCATCATTCTATTTTTAACCATTATTTTTCCTTTTTCATTCACTAGAAACACACTTTTACCCAACTCTTTTAGTTCCATCATTTCAATTTCCTCCCAAATAACTACCTCTTTCATTAAAATCTTGACTACATTTTTAATATGGAATGCATTGTAATAATTTTCCAAATTCGGTATTCCCAGGCCCCCTTCTTTTTGTGACTGGTACCACATTTTCTTAGGTATTCTTCTTCCCCCATTGCAATAATTATTTATTAAAGCTTGAAATTCCTTAATTTCTTTTTCTGTAAGTTGAATCGGTAGGGCTTCAAACAAAAAAATTATTTTTGGTAATAACATCATTTTAGTCAGTGCTACCCTACCGAACCAAGACAGCTTCAAATTTTTATATTGCGAAATTTTTGCTTTAAGTTTTTTTTGTTTAGCATAATTTAATCTTCTTAAATCTTCTATTTTGCTTGAAATATTTATCCCCAAATATCTCACACTATTTTTAATCTGTAGTTTAAATCTATTTTTAATTCTCCCTTGTTCTTCCTTGTCTATGTTATTCGATATCATCTCAGATTTATCCCAATTTATCCTCAACCCAGTTATTTGTTCAAATTCCTCCAAATGCCTCTGTATTTTTCCCAGCGTCTTCCCCGGATGTTTCGGGATAAAGCTTTTCCGGCATCGCCACTCCATCACCAGTGCCACCAACTCAGCTGTGCAAGCACAGCAAAGTTCACCTTCATCCTCCTCAGCATCACCTGGTTCCACCTCTTCATCGGAGTCCAGCGACGCAGAGGGAAAAGTCCGAGCGGTCTGACGAAAGCACCGAGAGTACCGTGACGATTGGGAGAGGAAATTCCTTTGCAAGTGTGATGGCTGCAGAGCCCGGCATGACCTCAAAAAGGGCCCCTTCCGCACCGCAGAATGCCACAACTGCGGACAAAGAGGGCACATTGCTAAGGTATGCCGACAGTGAAAGCAAAGACCTCCAGCGCCTGTGCCCAAGAAGAGTCATCACCACAACACATCCATCGCCAAAGTGTCACCCGAGCCTGAGCCGTGCCAAGTGGGCATTGTTAGCGAGTGTTTCTCTGTGCAAGGTTGACAGAGTCCAGTCCTGGGGGTGGGTAATTTCTTGGTTAAATTCAAAAACATTCGCACCTCCTTGCCATTGGTTGTAGTTAAGCAGGGCACTAACTATCTTATTGGGACCCAATGGTTTAGGCTCCTGGTAATCTGGCTTTCTGGCATACACGCAATAGACTCTGACCCAATCCGGGACGTTTGTGCTGCACATCCTGAGGTATTCAAAAAGGGTTTAGGTTTATACAAAGGACCCCCTGTTGACTTCGAGCTTGACCCAACCATCCAGCCCATCTGGATGAAGCCACGCTGGGTACCCTTTGCTTTAAAGGAGAAGATAGAAGCCAAGCTCGACAAACTGGTGGGGCAGGGCATCCTAGTGCCAGTGGACTCCGCAGAGTGGGAGACACCAATTGTGACTGCCACCACAATAATGTACCTGAGAAGGCTGTTCGCAGCATTTGGACTTCCAGATGTGCTGGTGTATGACAACACGTCCATGTTCACATCTGCAGAATTCCAATCCTTCATGGAAAGGAATGCAATTAGGCACATCACTGCCGCCCCATTCCACCTAGCCACCAATGGCCAGGTGGAGCGGCAGGTGTGCACAACTAAGGACGCGCTTCGGCGTATGAGTGAAGGGAATTTAGAGCTCCAGTTATGCCAGTTTCTTTTCACGTATAGGCTCACCCCTCTTGCCTCTGGGCTGTCCCCTGCTGAATTGCTCCAGCGAAGGAAACTGTCATCCTTGCTGGACAGATTGGATCCCTCTAGGGTGGAGGACAAAGGCACAAATATAGCGATCCAACACCAGAAGGGTTTTTCTCCGGGATACCCTGTACATTGCCGCAATTATGCAGCTGGTGGTCCTACGTGGGTGCCTGGGTTTGTGATCGATCAAACTGGTCCTGTTTCTTACAGAATTGAAACAGCCACTGGTCTGATCTGGAGGAGGTACGTGGATCAATTGAGACCCAGAATACTGGACCCACAGGACGAATACAGACACTCAACATTAGGGTTGGCCCCCACCCATTTAAACCCAGGGGGCAGAGGTAATAGTCAGAAGCAAGCTAACTTAGACCCAGAGGTGTGTTCTAGGGACCGATTTCAAGGGGAAATTGTGGAATGCTCCCCTACTCCAGCCATGTTTGCCCCTACATTGTCCCAGCCTAGCACTCTGGATTCCTTTATTGATGATGACCAATTTTGTTTGGAGTCACCCTCCACTCTTAGTACACACAGGAGGGACCCTGAGTTGTCTAATTCATCCACAGAATTAGATTTTGGTTTTGAGCGATCCCCTGCTCCTCCATCCGACAAACGGGGCTTTAATTTGGGTTTACAATCCTCCCCCTCTAGTCAATCCCTCCAGTCGGGTCGCCCATCCTACAAGCCCCTGAGCCGGCTCAGCCAAGCGTCCGACCCAGAAGGGAAACTAGACCGCCATCCTGGCTAAAGGATTTTGTTTTTACCTAGGGGGGAAGAATGTTATGTATGTTAACTGTGTTTTCTGACAGGAGTGGAATGTATCTTTTCTCATGTATCTATTCTCATGCAAATAAGTGGATCGAAAAATGTGCACACTCTGTTAGCCAATGGGCTTGTTGTATTATTGTTACTGTTACTGTTTATATAAGTCTGAGTTTTGCCCCATCCAAACTGTGTTCAAACCCCATTAATAAAGAGCTGACTATTTCATTCATCTGCTTCTTCATCCCTTGAACATTAAAATCACTTAAACCAGGGATTCCCGATCTAAGGCCTGTGGGCTGGATCCGGCCCATGGTACCATTTCATGTGGCCCCCACCCCTCCAAGGGCATTCGAGAAACAAAATGGCCACCCCTTTGAAGCTGTTCAGACAAAATGGCCACCCCATTGTGCAGGCAGGGCAAAATGGCTGTCCAGCTCTTGAAGCTGACTGAGAGAGCATGACCTGGCCCCAGGCTTGAAAAGTTTGGGAACTCCTGACTTAAACTCTCTACAGGTCCTGTTGATGTGATATGAAACCTCATGGTATTTGGGTACTAAGTTATGCAGTAAAGCTGCCAGTTGTGCTCACGTTAAGTAACTCATCTGTCTTATTGGAGACAACCAAAGGTTGGTAGGATGGCTAACTCTACATTTAACCTCCTGTGATTGGTTCATCTCTCACTAGCATAGCATCTCATTTACTCATTTATTATATCTAAATACACACCTTCAACAGATCATATGGCTTAAGAAGAAATTTTTAACTCAAATAGTGACAGGCCCTCAATTTCCTAGAATTCTGCTTCACTTTCTCTTTTTGTTTGGGAGAACTTTAGCTCTGCAGAAAAGAACATTCCCCCTTTTTTTCAATTGTGGCCATGGAAGAATCTCCCAGAGCCTCAAAACTGCCATGGAGGGATCACAAGCAGCCCATAGACTGCCTTTCATTCATCTCTCTCTTTCATATCTCTCTCTTTCTCTCTGTCTGTGTTGTACGTGCACTGCAAATTTGCTTTGATTTTATTGGCTGGATGAGACCCTTGTGCATAGCAGTTCCTTGCCCCCTTTTGTTATCTCTAGCATTTTGTGCTGATAGACTAAGACCTTCTAAGATCCAGAATTCCAGGTCTCTGTAATAACAATAGAAGTAAAATAGAGTATTTTCTCACCAATCTAGATGTGAGATTTTCTGGACACTTGTACAAGACACCTACTGAATAGGCCATGACCAATTAGCACAAACAGAGAAAAAACAGTGGGATGGAAAACATTTAAGTAGTTGGCGGGCAATGGACTCAAGTTGCTCATACAGTAAAACCTCGGGTTACGACAGAGGTCCTTTCCAACAGCCTTCATCGTAACATGAAGAAATCATAACCTGAAGCACGTTTTCCCATAGGAATGCATTGAAAATTTTAAACAGTCCCGACTGGACCAAAAATAATACAAAAAACCACAAAAATACAAAAAATGCCAGATGTGATCGTCTCCCACCCCCACAAAAGCAATGGAGCAATCTCCCTATATTTTCCACACCATTTGGGGACCTCCACAGCAGTAAGCAATGCATTGTGACTTCGGGTGGAGAGGTATTTGTGCCCCACTTCGAGAACTGCTGATCTAAATTATGAAAGGTTGAGTGAGCTTTAAAGTCATGGTTGGTGACCCTATTAAATTGCCTTCTTTGACATAGGTGATTACACAAGGCAACCCCTGAGGTATAATGCATGGAACCCTCTTGATCAACATTAATGGGAAAGCTACAAAATTCATTATGTGCAAAGGTTGGTGTGTATAGAAGTTTCATTATATGGCAATGCATTTATTGAGGCATTTAATAAAAATGCACCGGAGGGCTTACAATGTTGGATGCAAGCGCTGTAGGTTAAATCTATGGCTTTGAGAGAAAATCTTCAGCAGAAATCTCTGAGGGGAGTTTCATTGTATCTAATGTTCACATTGTGAACTTTGATTTCTCTCACCATTGGCATTCATAAATAGATGACATTTCTGTTCCCTTGCTTCCTGCCAGTCGATTCATTTTATTACACCTAACAAGGACATTCTTGGCTGTTTCCCCATCTCTTTTCGACCTCAGACAGTAGTTACTCACTGTCATTGTCTGAGAAGGAACATCATATTGGTTTTATTCGCCCTCAACCTAGGACTTACCATGCACAAAACATTCCATTAGACGGAAATTACAAAATAGTTTGCGAATGGTTAGGTGTTGTGGGCCGGATCTGGCCCATGGGCCGTAGTTTGGGCATCCATGTTCCTGAGTATTGGCAGAACAAGCCAGAAAAATATCTGTAACCCTAAAGCTGATAGTAACCCTAACCCTAGATTGAGGCCTGAAAAAAAATTATTTAACATTAAAAAACATAAGAAATACACTCACAAATACCACAAATTAATAACAAACATAACAATACATTGCATTTGTGCTCCCACCACCCCAGGGACATTGTTATCTTCCATACAATCTAAAGAAAATTGTGGGCAGCCTGAGGAAGAGAAGAAACGGGACCTTAACACCAATATCTGCTTACTTTTATTTGTGTTCCGAAATCCTTAACCTAAACCTAATCCTAAATTTAACTGTACCATGAAAAAATGCATTAGACAGCATTTATACAATATTGTGTGAATGAGTTTTTAGAGTTGCTCCAGAATAATCTATAAATACTTTTGTAACTTTAAGGTTATCATAACATAGCCGTAATCCTGCCCGAAACCCCAAACATACAACAACTAATTTTGTTAGACAGAAAGTACACAATGTTATGTGAACTCTTTCCTAGAGTAGCTCCAGAATAATCCCAGAAAACTTCTTTAACCCTAAAGCTAATTGTAACATTAATCGTAATCATAACCCTAAACCTCACCATAACCCAAAATATTCCATTAGAATATTTTTATGTGAACTTGTTTCTAGAGTAGCTCCAGAATAATCTAGAAATACCCCAGTAACCCTAAGGCCAAATATAATGCTAACCATAAAACTGTGAAGTTTAGGACTAGGTTGAGTTTAAGGGTTAGGTTACTATTAGCATTAAGGTTATGAGCAAGTGTGATACAGAGCAAATATGCAAAAAAAAAAAAAAGAATGCTCGCAAAATTAGTACTTAACACTTTAGCATTGTATTGTCTTAGTACAGGGATAGGGAACCTTTTCCTGTTGGAAATCTGCACATACTTAATATTTTTTTATAAAAAAAACCCCCATAATTTTAAAGTCACTAAAATAAAAGTATAAAAGTGTAAGAAAAATGTATTAATAAAAATAAAAGAATTTGCTCTGTAAAATGTGGATTCAGGAAAAACAGCTGCCCTTAAGGGCATAGAAGGCTGCATGTGGCTTTAAGGCCACAGGTTCCCCACCCCTGTCTTAGAACATACATGAAGTGCATCCCTTACAGAATGGTAGTAAATGATTATACTTTTTTTCTTAAGACATCACTAAGCCAATTAACATAACTTCTGATCTCATTTATGCCATTTAAGTTTCAGCTTCTGGGCTGTTCCAGAAGGTCTTCCAAACAGGTCTCAAATTCCCTTAAACCTTCTCGGAGATGAGAGCAGTCTATGTCCCCCTGCCCTGAAATAATTTCCCACTTAACTCAAAACTAGGAAAGGAGCCAACCTGGCATTGAAGTTCCTTTCCCAGCCAAGATAAATCACAGCTATCACTTCTTTCCAATTATGGGCAGCCTCATTTCCGGCCCCCCCTTGCCAGCCTTTACCAGGTACCAATTTATACAGCCTGTTTTTCCAGAACAGCATCAAATCCCATTTATCTCCAGTATCCCAATCTCTTGATACATCCCCCAACCTGATCTGTTTCACCATTTTCCAACAAATTGTTTATCTTAATCAAATGTTTCAGTTTCAAAAGAATTTTTTTTGAAAGGCAGATAGGGAAGATATTCTGGATTTATAGCAGTTTCCAGCCTGAAATAAATGTCCCTCTTCCCAAACTGAGTTGTTGGCGTTGGTCCTGAAACTTTTCGCAGGGAGACCTATTTTTTTTGGCACTTGGCCCTGTGCCCTGCAACTGAGAAAATAAAAAGTGTCTTTTGGCCATTTAATACAATGAATTATTCCTCACATTCTATATAGACCAGGGATTCTCAACCTGCGGACCATGGGCTGAATGTGGCCTGCAGCACCATTTCATGTGCCCTCCCATCTCCACCACACCAGGAAGTGCCATGTGGTGGAGGAAGGGCAAAATGGCCATCCAGGCCCCAAAGCTGTCTGAGAGTGTGACACGGCCCCTGGCTTAAAAAGGTTGAGAACTCTCCTGATATAGACTCTGATCATAGGATCAGTTTGTGTGATGTTTTGCTCTTTTAATTCTTATGTAAGGATCTAACACTAGAAAAAAGATGTGTTTCAGCCTG
Organism: Bradypodion ventrale; assembly: GCA_035047345.1. Classification (NCBI taxonomy): domain Eukaryota; kingdom Metazoa; phylum Chordata; class Lepidosauria; order Squamata; family Chamaeleonidae; genus Bradypodion; species Bradypodion ventrale. Next base: position 293,119,812 of record JAWDJE010000001.1, on the reverse strand, counting down.
AGGAAAAGAGGAAGTTGGACCTTAATATCAATATCTGGTAATTTGTTTTCTGAAATTCAAAACTTGGTTATTTTCCAAAAACTTCATCTCACCCACACATTTCTAGGATTTGATTCCTAACTTTAAGTCTGCCCACAAGCACCAGCGGTGCTGAGAAGTACTGTAATTATAATAGTGGCGAGGTGATAACAATAGTGGTGGAGGTGACAATCATTTGGTTTGTTGACTGCTTTCATATTTTCTTAAAAAATTAAAAATACCCTCTCAAGACAGTCCATAGAAATGTAAATAATAATTATGATTTATTAAATTTATATCCCGCCTTACTCAGCACTAATGGACAACTTGAAATTTATTGATGATTTTATGAAGTTTATTCGTTATTATTGTGTTCACGGGCATGCACACATACCCCCATCCATCCTATCCCATACCGAGCCTCCTGCACTCTCCCAAACTCGGTATGGAGGTTACTGAAGGGTTGAGAAACGCGCCAGTGGGCATGAGCCCCACAAACATGAACAAAGGGAAAGAACTTCAATTCCCAACGTTCTTTGTGCCGCGCCGCAGCCGATCAGGCTGAGAGGTGCGAGCAAAAAGAACATTGGGAAATGCGCGCAGCCAATTAAAACCAAGCTGCAGGAAAAAAACGCCGCACGAACGCAAACCAGAAACGCAAAACTACAAGTCCCAGCGTCCTGCGCGCCGTGAGTGCACAGAACGCTGAGAAAGCCGGCACGTGAAAAATAAAATTACAAAACGCAACGGGAGCGCAAGTCCCCAGCAGCCTCGCAAAACAAAAAGCCACAAAACTCCACCGCGAGACACCCACCAGCCTTCTTTCCTGGAGCAACGGGGAGAAGAGGGACTCCCTCTCCTCCACGCTACCCTGCTGAAGACACGGCGAGACCACCGCCGGCCTCAAGGAAAGTTGAGCCGGGGTGGAAAAACCAAAAAACCAAAAACAGACAGCAGTTTGTCAGGGGAAGCACCCTCCCTGGTGGATGACTGGCTGATGCCTTTGTACTTCCGAATACAAAAGCAGCAGCCAGCAATCCGTAAGGAAGAGCACCACCCCTTACGGATCGCTGCCTGCCGAGCTGCGGTTAGGTGAGAGAAAAAGGAGACATAGAGGAGAGAACCAGTGTCAGGCAGATAGCTTTTCTCTGCCTCCTACTTCTCCCCCAACCTACCTAACGAACCTTCCCGGGAGAAGAATGGGCTGACTGCCTCCTCCTCCTTTCCCCCATTGCTGCATCAAAACCAAAATTCGAAGCAGCAATGGGGAAAAGAGGAACCAACAGGCAGCCCGTTCTTCATGCTAAAGTAAACACCAAAATCAAACACCAAAATTAATAAAAAATAATGAAACAAAAATAAATCAAAAATTAAAAAACCCATTAATAAACAAAAAACTAAACCACAAAATACACAAACAAAAGCATCCACAATACCACAAAACCACATACAAAACACCTAACTACAACACAAAAAAACCACAAATTACAAAAACAAACAACAACTAATTACACAAATAAACAACAATGAAATAACGAAAAATTAAACAAAGCCAGAAATAACCAAACCAATTAAACAAACCTAAAACTCAACCAAGACAAAAAAGAACAAACAGAAATACCTCCCAGCCCACCACCACAAAGACAAAACAAAGAAAAACCCCAGAAGAAAGAAAACCAGAGAACTCATCTGCATGTCCTCCCTCCATGACGACCGGAACAGAAATGAAGAAACAAAGACAACTTACTGGAAGAAGCCAGGAGAGAAAAACGAAACCAAAACCACTAGCAGCCCCACTTGCAGGGCAGAATAGTAAAAACAACTAAAAAAGACACAACAAGAGTAAAAAACAACTCAAAAACATAACAATAAATCAAAAGTTTACACAAATCACAAACATATGTTAAATAAATAAAATAAAAAGATTTATAACATCCTGTGTTGAGTTTAAACTCAAATAAAAACCCAAAACATCTAAACACAGTTTAAAAACATTGAATGTAAAAAACATGTACTTTCCCATTTTTAAAAATATTACCTACGGTACAACTATTTACAAAAAAAAAAACACAAACTAAAACATTATTTGGTTAAATACAACAATCTGAAACAATTATATCATCCTTTGTTCTTTTTTTAAATCCACAAACATTGTTTAAAAAAAGCTAGCCCGTCAATGCCGGGCAACCTATGCTAGTCCTTTATAAACCTGTCTGCTTTTGTAAACGAGGCTGCCAGCTTTCCCCTCTTTCTTCAATGGTGTGCTGATTCAATCAAGGATCAAAGCAGCCGTTGCAACAAAGTCATCAATGGGGTGAGCTTTCATTGATACTTCCTAGTTCAAGGGCAGCCCTCGGGGGGCGGGGGGGGAGGTCATTTCAGGTTATTCAAAGAGAAAAATGGAAAATCATTTTTTAATTGCAGTTCTAAATGGATTATTGCCTGGCAACCAATCTTGTTTTAAAACTGGACTTGCTTTGTCTTAAACTTCTGTTAAACCACACCTGGATTTGAAATCATTTGCATCTATTTGCATTCCTATCATCCCTTAGGAGCCATTTGTTTAATCAGGAAGCCCACATTTTAGGCCGATCACACCTCTTTGTTTCCAAGGAAGAAGCAATTGTTTTACAGTAAACTCAATTTGCAGAAATAGTCAACCGCCTTGAGCAGGTGTAAAGTGAGTGGGCGGCATACAAATCGAATAAATCTAATCTAATCTAATCTAGTTTAGTTCTCACAATCATTGAGCTGGAATCAGTCTGTACCTCCAGGATTAATCATTCAGTACAGCCAGGGGGATAAAGGTATCGGTACCCGATTTGCCGTGGCCTTTCTGTCATTAAAGGACTGGTCACTGAACTGGGTCTCATATATTGGTGCCCAGTATCAATAAATAAAACCTGTTCAATCCAGCAATGTTTTGTCTGTCTTTCCTTCCAGGGTACCTGGGAACTTGATTTATTAAATGTACATGCTGCAAATAATGGGGTTTTCCATCATTTTAGCTTCATAAATGTACAAATGGAGCAAAAACCTATTTCAAGAGTGTGCTGGTGCAATTGCCCTTCTGCAATTGCCCTTCTGCAGGATGGAATGAGCTCCTGTCTTTGTCCCAGCTCCTACTAACCTAGCAGTTTGAAAGCAAGAAATTGCAAGTAGATAAATAGGGACCACTTCGGTGGGAAGGTAACAGCATTCCGTGTGCTCTGGTGCCTAGTCATGCCTTCCACATGACCACAGAAATGTCTGCAGAAGCAGACAGCGCTGGCTCTTCGTCTTTGAAACAGAGATGAGCACTGAACCCTAGAGTCGGATACGACTGGCTTTCGAGCAAGGGAAACCTTTACCTTTACTAGAATGAGGAAACCCCATTTTTATACCTTAAAGATGATGATGGCATGCCATAAGAATCTAAGAAATTGCCTTGTTCTGAGCTAGACATTTGGTCTACTTAGTAGCCCCAGTTCAGATCTAGGGAGAGAGGCTGGGAATTGAACTTGGGACTCCATCCTTCCATTAACGCAGCATGGCAGTACCTTGTTTTGTATCATCTAAGTCAGAGTTTCTCAACCTTGGTGCTCTAGGTCAATGATGGTTAACTTTGGCACTCCAGGTGTTCTTGAACTTCAATTCCCAGAAGCCCTGATCAGCACGAGTGCTGACTTGGGCTTCTGGGAACTGAAGTCTAAGAACACCTGGAGTGCCAAGGTTGGCCATCACTGCTCTAGGTGTTCTTGGACTTCAGTTACCAGAAGCCCAAGTCAGCACTCTTGCTGATCAGGGCTTCTGGGAATTGAAGTCCAAGAACACCTGGGACACCAAGGTTGGCAACCCCTGATCTAAGCAATAACCAGGCCAAACATGCTTACCTTCCAGAACTAGTTAAGACCTCTTGTAAGAGTCCAGGTCATAGAAAGCAAGAATGCCAGGACCCAATGAAGTCAGTGATGCAAGATTAATTCAGATGTCAAAAGCACAGACCAAACAAGCCAGAAGTCAGTTGACCAGGATGAATGAATTTGAATTTTGGTACACATGAATGAATATGATTTTTGGTACACACGAGTTATTTCTTTCTCCTCTGCTCTGTGCTAAAAATTAGGTTTTTAGCCTGGACATTTTTATATTGCTCTCAACAAGTCCTTTCTCAAACTAGAAATCGCATCTCTTTGACATCTTAAGCATTAATTATACATTTTGGTAACTGGCTTCATTGGATTATGTTGAAGTTTAGACTGAATGTAAAGGCTACAATCCTAAATCTGAAGATGAAATACCAGGGTGACAGTCCTCTTCCCAGGGAGGAAGCTTGCACATAAAGAGGGAGGGGACTGCAGCCTCTGTTTATGGGGCCACAGTGTACCCAAACATTCACCCAAAGTGCTGCAAAAACCCCCTCCACTTCATCCCTCCCCTCCCCTCCAACTGCAATTATTCCATTTAATGATTGATTCTAAGAAGTACCCCTGGGGGAACAGCAGTGACATGATGAAATGCTAGGCATTAGAGATGTACTCCCAGCACTTTTCAATTTAGAAACTATTATTCAGATTATCTAATTTACCGTATCTATGGAAACGCATGGGTGAAGGGAAGCTGCAGTTTCTCAGGACTGTTGAAGGATCTTTTATTTTAAAAAAAACACACAACAAAACAAAACTTTGCCTGTAATTTCAAAACACGGTGCTGATGTAATGATGAGTGACCTTGTAATCTTAGGAGGTGGGCGAGAAAGAGAAGGGATGGCAGATGGAAGTGCGTGCATGCAAACACGTGACTAGTACTAATTGAACATATTGTAAGAAGTGGATGGAGTGTATGGCCTGTGCATGGCCTGTGCATTGACAAAAGCAACACCTTGAGACAGGGCTGTGTGTGAAAGAGCTACCCCAAAAATAAAGAGTGTTCTGGAAGACTTTGTGCATGTGTGGAGAGAGAGAGAAAGACCAGATAGACATGTATGTGTGGTGTGTCCCTTTGTTTGTTGCTGTAAGGTAAAGGTCACCCTTGCTTGAAAGCCAGTCGTGTCTGACTCTAGGGTTCAGACCGTTCAGTGATCAGCTCTGTTTATAGCCAAAGAGCCAGCGTTTTCTGCATCTGCAGATGTTTCCATGGACACGTGGCAGGCATGCCTCAACACCGGAGTGCACGGAATGCTGTTTACCTTCCCACCGAAGTGGCCCCTTGCAATTTTTTGCTTTTGACCTGCTAGGTTGGCAGGAGCAGGAACAGAGACGGGAGCTCACTTTGTCATGCAGCACTCAGGAATCGAACTCTGACCTTCCAGTTGTCAAGTTTAGCGTCTTAACCACTTGAGCCACCGCAGTCCCTAATTGTTGCTGTAGACATCCACTATTCAGTCTCCTGCCTCCTATGCTTCCAACTACCTATTGGTATCCTGGTGGTACTTAGCTTTTATATCCTGTTCCCGCAGCTCAGATAGACAGAAGACTGTTACCTCTGATGACAACAGAAAAAATGCTCTGGCCCAGATCATCCTTTCTATACTCTTGTGACAGACGATAACTCAGGATCAGTCTTGCCTTCCCCAACTCAACAAGCCTTCCAGAACTCTTGCTGGCTTCAGGAATCACTTCTCCACATACAACCTCCGGTGAGAGTAGAGACTGAGAACTTATAGTCTTCCAAATAGTGTTTAGAGTTAAATTTCCATCAGCCTTTTCCAGCTTTGCTCAAAAGTGAGGGACAATGCAAAGAGTTTTTCAATCTCTGGAAGGCTTTTCTACCCTAAGGGATATATTTCAAGTTGCTGTTACAATATGTTTGTTGTGTATGTAAATGTATTGCTTTAAGAAATGTATGATTGTAACAGACCACAATTACAATGTAACTCAGCTGTTTAAGGAACGCGAGTAAGCTGCCCATAGAGGGCAGCTGCGAGCGTTCAGCTCACATGGTTCACATTCCCCAAATCACCGACAGCCGCGGGAACCTTTCCCGCGCTAGGATCACCTGGAGAAGATGGGCGTGACACAGAATGACGTCACGACGGTAGCGGCCAATGAGCTACCGTGCAACGAGATTCAAATGTATTTACTGTTGTATATAATGAGCTGTACCTCCGCCATTACCACATGTTCATCCTGACCATCATGAAATAAACCTGCATTTTAGCCCTCACTGCGGCTCCTTCTTTGTCTTCCGTGCAAGACACCAAATTGGCGACGAAGGTGGGATCGATGGCGAATCCCAAGGTCAAGCCGTACCAGTTCGATATCAGCGATCCAGAACAATGGGAGCTGTACAAGTGCCAGTTTCGGCACGCGATGGAAGCCGCGGGCGTTGACGCCGCCGCGAAGATGCGCTCCCACTTCCTGGCCCAGGTGGGGCCGGCCACGCTGCGTATCCTGATGAACCTGGTGGCTCCCCGGAAGGTGGACGTGGTGCCCATCGACCGCATCCTGGAGTTACTGGGCAAACACTTCCAGCCTCCCGTTTCGATTTTTCCGGCCCGGGTAGCATTCCACAGGCGAGACCAGCGCCTGGGAGAATCCGTATCCGCCTACGCGGCGGCCCTTAGGCTGGCAGTGGTGCACTGCCAGTGGGAGGACCTGGATACGGCCCTCCGAGACCGCATGCTATGTGGCCTGAGGGACGAGGAGGTCCAGAGGAAGTTGATGACCCGCGACTATCGCCTCATGTTCAACGAGGTACTGCGGGAGGCCCAAGCAGCCGAGACGGCCAGGAGCGGGGTCAAAGTGTTCAAGTCCCGAGGGGCCGCGTCCGAAAGAGCCAAGTCATCAGTACAGGCGGCCCGGTGGACACCGGCGAAGACGGCCTGGTGGGCCTCCAAGTCGCCCACAGGCACACCAGCGATGTCCGAGGAGTCGTCCACGACGGCGGACTCCTGCTCCAGCGAGGACGACGACGTCCAGAGGATAAAGAAACGCGGGGAGAAGCGACAGACCCGCGAATGGCAAGACCGCCGCTGTGACAGTTGTGGGGCACCTCACGACCGGACGAGATGCCCGTTCCGAAAAGCCGAGTGCCACAACTGCAGCCGGAAGGGGCACATCGCCAGAGTTTGCAGGCGCAGGCGAGCCGAGGACAAGGGCGCGTCGAGCCATCCCAAGACACACCAACGGAAGGCGGCCGGCACCAGGAAGGTCTCCGCCAACTACAGCGAGGAAGGCGTGAACCGCGTGGGCCTGGAGCACCGGCGTTTCTTCATAGAGGTACTGTTACAGGGGTTTCCTGTGAGGATGGAGATAGACTCGGGGTCGTCCTACTCCATCCTATCCCAAAAAGAGTTTATGCGCATTCCCCCAGAGGCGTGGCCCAAACTGCGGGCCATGAAGTCACACTTGAGGGACGTCCAGGGAAACGGGATCCCAGTATTGGGGGTGGGGAACTTCAAGGTGAAACTCCGAGAAACTGCCCTTAGTGATTCTCAAGGGGGGAAGATGCTGCCTTTTGGGAACTCAGTGGTTCGCTCCCCTGGGAATTGAACTGTCCGGCATTAACGCCATCGAGACTGGCCCAATGCGGACATTTTCAAAAAGGGGCTCGGGACCTACAAGGGCCCCCCAGTTTCCTTTGAGCTGGACCCAGAAATCCGGCCCATACGCCTCAAGCCAAGGAGAGTGCCCTTCGCCCTCAAGAACAAAATCAAGGCGGAACTGGACAAATTGGTGGGGCAGGGGATTTTGGTTCCAGTGGATTCGACGGAGTGGGAAACGCCAATTGTTACAGCACTAAAGTCAAACGGGGAGGTCAGGATCTGTGCTGACTACAAATGTACAAGTAATAAGGCCATCAGGCCAAACGCATATCTGGTGCCGGTGGTCAGCCACTTACTGGCCACGCTGCATGGGGGGAGGTTCTTTGCTAAACTAGACCTAGCGCAGGCGTACCAGCAGCTCACAGTAACCCCAGCTGCTGCCGCTGCGCAAACCATCGTGACGCACAAGGGGGCATTTAAGGTAACGCGCCTTCAGTTCGGCGTGAATTCGGCCCCCGGGATCTTCCAGTCCCTTGTGGAACGCCTGTTAAAGGGGCTCCCCGGCGTTCTCCCATATTTAGACGATGTGTTGATAACAGCGGGGAGCGAATCGGAACTGGCCAGGAGACTAGACAGGGTCCTCTCAGTATTCAAGGAAGCGGGACTTCAGCTAAGAAGGGACAAATGTGTGTTCTTTGCGAGGGAGGTTGAGTTTCTTGGGTTCAAGGTAACCCCGGAGGGCATCAGGCCTTCCGAGTCCAAGGTTGCGGCTGTGAAAAACGCCCCTCGTCCCACCGCGAAACCAGAGCTGCAGTCATTTCTAGGGCTCCTGAACTTTTAGCACTCCTTCCTGCCAGGGAAGGCATCCGTCACAGAGCCACTGCACGCATTACTGAAGAAAGAGGCGGTTTGGCGGTGGGGGGACAGGCAAGAGAAGGCGTTCAAGGAGTTAAAGGCACTCTTATCCTCCAAAGCTGTCCTGACCCACTTTGATCCGAGGAAACCAGTGGTTTTAGTCTGTGATGCGTCCCCGGTGGGGGTGGGGGCGGTTCTGTGCCACATGTTGGAGAGCGGGCGGGAAGCCCCAGTGGCGTACTACTCAAGGTCCCTTTCAAAGGCGGAGCGCAATTACGCGCAAACTGATAGGGAGGCCCTGGCCATAATCGCGGGAACAAAGAAGTTCCACGATTTTTTATACGGCCGCGAGTTTACGGTTGTGACTGATCACAAGCCGCTCTTGGGGATCTTTACCACAGGCAAGCCCACCCCACAGATCCTATCCCCCAGAATGCTACGTTGGGCGATTTTCCTTAACGCCTACCAATATGAGCTAGTCTATCGCCCAGGGAAGGAGATCTCACATGCGGACGCCCTATCCCGATCTCCCCTCCCTAGTTTAGGGGATCCCGAATGCGAGGTAGAGCAGGATCACCAAGTCCTGCTGATCGAGTCTCTCGACTCACCCCCAATAGTCCCGGCGGACCTCGCCAAAGCCACGGCAGCCGACAGGGTCCTGTCCCAAGTTAGTTCCTGGATTAGGAAAGGGTGGCCCACAACTCCCCCCGAGGAGCAATTCAAGTCGTTTTTCAGGCGCAGAGTAGAGCTTTCCCTTGAAAGGGGGTGCCTGCTCTGGGGCCAGCGGGTAGTTATCCCAGAGAAGTTAAGGGCGAAAGTATTGAAGTTGCTGCATACCAGCCACCCGGGAATTGTGCGCTCCAAGGCCCTGGCCAGGAGCTACTTCTGGTGGCCCCAAATAGACGCGGACATAGAACACCTAGTGGGCACATGTGATAGCTGCCAGAGCTCTCGGCCCGAGCAGTCCCGGCTGCCCCATAGGGAGTGGGACACGGCCCGCGGGCCATGGTCCCGAATACATGTCGACTTTGCCGGCCCTTTCCGCGGGTCCATGTTTCTACTAATAGTCGACTCCTATTCCAAGTGGCTGGAAGTGATCCCCATGAATAGCACCTCCTCTGCGGCAACCATTAAACACTTGCGCAGGGTCTTTGCCTGTTTTGGCCTGCCGGACGTCCTCGTTAGCAATAACGCTAGTACCTTCACGTCTGCAGAATTCAAGACGTTTATCGAGAAAAATGCAATCAGGCACATTACCGCAGCCCCGTTTCACCCCGCCACAAACGGTCAGGTGGAGCGCCAAGTGCACACTACAAAAGACGCACTGCGGCGCATGGGTCCCGGTGAGTTGAACCTCCAACTGTGTCAGTTCCTCATCTGTTATAGGGCAACCCCCCTAGCTTCAGGATTTTCGCCGGCCGAACTCCTCATGAGGAGGCGGCCAGTGACACTGTTTGATCGGTTGGATCCGACCAGGGTGGAGGATGAAGGGAGAAATATAGTGGTAGATAGTTCCAAGAGCTTTTCAGTAGGGGACCCGGTTCACTGCAGGAATTACGCAGCCTCGGGGCCAGCGTGGGTCCCAGGGACAATCATTGAACAAACGGGGCCAGTGTCCTACAGGGTTGAGACGAGCACAGGTCTACTCTGGAGAAGGCACGCTGATCAGATCAGAAGGCAAGTCACCAATGAGGAGAAATCAGCGTTAGGGTCCTCCCCCACCCGCGGAACCCAAGGGGGAGACAGGGCGGCGACCCCGGGTACAAATGCATACCCTGGATTCTCACCCGAAGAGGGGAATGAGTTTGATTATGAGTTTCCGTACCAGGGGGATGTCGCGGAGTGGTCCCCCACCCGTCTGAGCGAGAAGAGGGGTTTCAGTTCAGCCCCTGGTACGTCCAGTCCCCCCAGCCCTTTTGCTTTAGAATACACCATAGCTCCTTGCCCCCGGAGACAGACACCACAGAGACAGGCACCCTCATCCCCTAGAACTTCCGAGCAGGCATTGAGGGGTAGCGAAAATACGAGGGTTTCCTCGTCAGTCCCGAGGTTTGTACCGAGCTCCGCAAGCGGCAGGCAGGGGTTCACCTCCCAACTGTTCATTCCTTTCCCTTCCCCCAATGCAAGGTTGTCACAGAGTCCCCACCGAACCACTAATGAGTCCCCCCTTTCCGTTGCAGGGCGAGACTCTGCGGAGCCAGGAGCCCCCAGCTCCCCTATATTAAGTCAAGCGGCCCCGCGCCCCAAGCGCACGTGCAGGAAGCCACAATGGTTGAGGGACTTCGTCCCATCCTAGGGGGGAAGGAGTGTTGTTTATGTAAATGTGTTGCTTTAAGAAATGTATGATTGTAACAGACCACAATTACAATGTAACTCAGCTGTTTAAGGAACGCAAGTAAGCTGCCCATAGAGGGCAGCTGCGAGCGTTCAGCTCACATGGTTCACATTCCCCAAATCACCGACAGCCGCGGGAACCTTTCCCGTGCTAGGATCACCTGGAGAAGATGGGCGTGACACAGAATGACGTCACGACGGTAGCGGCCAATGAGCTACCGTGCAACGAGATTCAAATCTATTTACTGTTGTATATAATGAGCTGTACGTCCGCCATTACCACATGTTCATCCTGACCATCATGAAATAAACCTGCGTTTTAGCCCTCACTGCGGCTCCTTCTTTGTCTTCCGTGCAAGACACCAAAATGTTATACCACACTAGTGTCTTGTCAAGCCAGATAATACAATTTTGACAGATTCAGACACTGAGGCTTGAAATAAGTCTATAGAAATTCCATCTACTTCTGGTGATTTATTTCTTCCTAGTGCTTTCAGAGCAACTTTAATTTCACTTTCTAGAACTGTGGGCTCTTCTTATTTAAAAAAAGTCTATCATTAAAAAAAATCTTTTCTGTATGCTTCTTCAGCGTACTCTTTCCACCCACTCTTTATTTTCTCTTGGTCAGATAGCATGCTCCCCTCTTGGTTTTTCATCATCATAATCTAGGCTTAAATATCCCTTTGATTTCTCAGATCCTCTGGAAGAGATACCTTGCTTTTTCTTTCTATTTGTTCTCTATTTTTGTTGGCATTTGTTATTGTAATTGTTCTTTGTCTGTACATGACAGTCATTGAGAAACTGCATTCAGGCTTCTGCCCTATTTCTGCCACTTTTTTAGTTTTGCTTCTCACCTGTTTATTACACTTTTGAGTATTGCTTCTGTTATCCATCTAGGTTTGTTTGGCTGCTTGAGTATTGGGGAGTAAACTGGATTTAATTCATAGTCCTAAACTCTAGTCAAAGTATTTGACCTGGGGCAAAAAAAAAGACTTGCCTTCATCATGTCACTATTATTAATTATTTTGAAAACTACTGGATGCAACATGGTGAAAAGTAGTAAAACCATCAGACAATGTCTTATCCTGGACTGCAGGGGAGAAATTAACTCAGATGGTATTCATGTCGAGAATGCAGGGCAATCTCATAACATCCCTACTGTCTCCAACAGGATGTGACTCAACCCATAACACTGGCAGCTCTGTTTTATCATGGGTATATGAATGACAGGTGTTGTGGCAGATGGGCCTGACAAGTATAGAACATTGCTTTTTGCTAAGCCAGCCAGCCACAGCTATGCCTGCCTGTACTGACTTGGTGTTAGGGAGTTACAGATTGTGAGCATGGGAGAGGAGCATGTGGAGAGGTCTGTGTGCTTATTCTGATCTTTGTACCAGTTTTTTTGTGGTAAAAAAAAACTTGCAACTCTGGGCGGCAATTCACAAATTTACACATTTATTTAAAGTCTATAATTCCCCCACCCCAAATACCTTCTGAAGTCGATGTGCGGATGACTGAAATCCTAGGGTGCCCTGTTCCCAAATAGATTCATAACAATTGCAGAGTTGATGGAATTAGTTCCTTGTTTCTCTTTTCAGCAAGGCGGCGTATTTTATCAATGAAGAATGGACCAAAGTTTACAGTTTGGCTTATCCAGGATTTTTGGTCTCCGAATCAAGCTGTAAAGAGAAGCCAGCCTCAGAATCAACAATAGACCTAACATGTACCTACTTCCATATTGCCATATTGCACTACAAGACCTCTAACAGGCCAGATCTGAACCCCAGTTCAGATTGGATTAGGCCCAAAGTGTTCCATCTATCTACTGGTGTGCAGGAATATGTGGTAGAATTTGGTTATTTCTTTAGAGGTTAATCAGAGTTTGAGGCAAAAAGCAAGGCTTCAGCACAGTAAAAAATGTGAAAAAATTAGTTCAAATCTCAGACTTAATATCACCATCAAATCATTCTAGAAGCATTTAGGTAGGGAAAAAGGCATGGTCCAATGCTACCTACTAAGGGTAAAGTTTTCCTTGCTCGAAAGCCAGTCTTATCCAACTCTAGGGTTCAGTGCTCATCTCTGTTTCAAAGCCGAAGAGCCAGCGTTGTCTGCTTCTGCAGATGTTTCCATGGTCATGTGGCAGGCACTCTGTTTCCTTCCCACCGAAGTGGTCCGTATTTATCTACTTGCAATGTCTTGCTTTCAAACTGCTAGGTTGGCAGGAGCTGGGACAAAGGCGGGAGCTCATTCCGTCCTGCAGTACTCGGGAATCGAACCACTGACCTTCCGCTTCCCAGTCAGCATCTTAGCCACTTGAGCCACTGCAGTCCCTACTACCTACTACCTGCTACCTGTTGATACTACGTACTACCTGTTGGTAATAATGATGTTTGGGGAATTGTGCTCAGCTCCAATCACTGCCTGAGGTGGAACCTTTTATTCTCTTCTTGAGGTGGAACTTTTTATTCCAGCAGTACTCCTTTTGGGGATCTGGCTGGAGCAATTCCCCAACAAATGGAAGGATCACAATAAGGGTAGTCAGGCCCTGCAAAAAGACCATGTGGTGCAAATAAAAGTGTACCTTTCCCACCATGTGATTGTGCCTTAATATAAGGCAGCTTCCTACCTGCTATGTTCCTGCTAAAGCTACACGGATCTGAGCCTAGTTATTTTCTGGATGGGGAGCCACTAGGAAAAACTATGTATACCACCCTGAGTTCCAAGCTGTAAAAAGGATATAAATTAATAAAATAAATAGCTAATTAAAGAACACTTCTGTCCTCCACTATGGCAACATGAAAATTTTGCATGAGTCTGTAATATGTTGCTCTGCTTATGACCTATGGTGTGCAAATGTGCTCTGAAGGAAAAGAAGAGACACCTTTGTTCCTTGACTTGCCCTTATATGGTTTACTATTTTATTACTTTGGCTCTGCCCCAAGATTTCCTTATGTAGCAAAACTCTTAATTGAAAAAAAAAATTGGCAGAATTTTTAAAAGGGAATGTGGGAATGTGTTTGTCCTCTTTAAAATCCAGGGATAAAAAGAACAATTTAAAGCATTCTCATTTTATGCTGAATGTAGCTTGCTATATTTAAAAAGAAAGAGATTAGATGGGATTTTTGTCTTTTATCCACAACTCTAATTAAAAACAGCATCCAAGAAGATCAGGTTTCCATTAGACATTGAGTCTGAAGTTGACATGAATATCTTTCATAATTTCCAAAAGCCTTTTCTTTAAAGAGGGAGTCATAAAAGATCTATTTGAATAGAACAGCTCCTTAGTAGTTTTGGTTAAAGTTATGAAATAAAAAAATTGGTGGGGAGGTATTGTGTCAAAGTGCATGCAAGTTGCAAAGAAAAATAGAAAAACAAGGATTTGAGGTGGGAAACAAGGATTTTTTTTTATGAGCGGTGCTTTTATCATTTTGACAATCTCTTGGAAGCATAAGATCTTTTTAAACAGGCAACTATATTTTTTACAAAAGACCCTGGAAGTGTTCGTGGTAGAGGAAAAATATGGAATTGAGCCATTATAACAATTTAGAGTCTAAACATTGAAGTGTGCATGACTGATAATGCAGCCCCAAACCACAGTGCTATATCAAGACACACAGAATAATATTAGTTGAAGGTCACTAGCCCTGTTGATCCTTATGTTTTGCATTTGTTCTCTGTATGTGGAAAGACTTCTTGGCAAGAGGGACTCATCTGTACACATGGAGACTTTCCATCTGATCCAGGATGTTGATTTCCCAAAATTCTGGATCGTGCTGAAAGCCTCGTCACACAGGTGAGAGTCTCTTCTTCATCAGGGTAGATGGGTTGTGCTAATCCAGCCTCATGATCTCTCCCTGTGTTCTTTTCAATCTATATTTGCGCGGAGCCAGGGTTTTAAATGTTGGGTTGATCAAGACTGGGGGTGGGCAGATAATTATAATCGCTGCTTGATGTCAGGAACATGTTTACATCTACTTATTTTATGTGCTAATAATAAGTTTTTCATGGCCTCTTTAATATTGCTAGCTTGCTTATAATCATAAATCCAGTTGACTAAAGCAAGTTAAAATTAGTAGAAATCTAAAGCTAGGATATCATGTGAGGGGAGGTGTGTGCCCAAAATCCTCTTGGTATTTGCATAACTTGCTACAGCTAATTATAGCTGATTGGTGCGAGTGCCTGGTCACATCTTAATCTACTGCCTCCTTGTCCACCTGCTTGTATAATTGAGATGTGCTCACATACATCGTTAGTTGGACAAAATTGGCTGAGTGATGCAGGGCAAATTAAGCAAACCTCCTGCAGATGCCAAGAGGATTCTGGCCCCCTGTTCA
The DNA here is from genome assembly GCA_035047345.1 of Bradypodion ventrale. NCBI lineage: Eukaryota > Metazoa > Chordata > Lepidosauria > Squamata > Chamaeleonidae > Bradypodion > Bradypodion ventrale. Next base: position 293,104,806 of record JAWDJE010000001.1, on the reverse strand, counting down.
GTAAATGCAAAGTGAAGCTCCAAGGCAGGGCTGGGAAAAGTGCTCAACCCAGGGATGTGCTGGGCACCTTGGGAGGGCAGTGGACAGGAAGTGATGGGGGCGCCTATTGGCGTGATGGGGGGAGAAATCCCATACATTCCCATTACCTCTGCCTGCCTCTGGAGGCACCAGTCACTTGGGCGCACCAGGATGAGTCCCTGTTATCCCTGTGGGCCAGCACGCCACTGGCTCAACCACCACCAGCCCCAGCTAGCACAAAGGTGAGGAATGCTGGGACTTGTAGTCCAACACTCTTTGGAGGGCCACACTTAGGCCACCCTTGCCTCAAGGTTTCCTCAAACATGCTTCCTTTCAGTCTCATCCACAAAATCTGTGGGGCTTTGTTAGCTTACATAGGAATGCAGGCCAAAAAATTCAGAACATGCATATCTGGCGAGTGGGAAGTGTGGCAAATTTCCTTGTGTAAGACCTGAAGCAAAAACTGGGTAGTGAGGTGGGCCATATTTGTTCATTATGTTAAGTTATTCAGGTTGATAAGAATGTTTGTTACCTGTGAAACAAGCTACTTTGAAAGAAATGCTGCAGAGCAGGAAATTATTGACTGGGGAATGTTGGTCAAATGTGCCATGATTTACATAATGACCAATAATTTACTCCATAGTGCTTTGTTCACTCTCTGGGTAGTTCACAAGTTAATTAGCATTTTGCCCCCAACATGCTGGGTACTCATTTTACTGACCTCTGAAGGATGGAAGTCAACCTTGGATCCCATCAGGACCAAACTAACAACCTTTCAACTGCAGTACAGCAGTTTAACCACTGCGCCACCAGGGCTCTTCAATAGTGGCAATGGGACATGTTATGTCATATGCAGGTTAGTTGTGAAGGAGGGCAGTCATGAGACATGCTGCTTAATATATCTAGCTCTGCCTTCCAATATTGTGCCCCTGTTCTTTGTTAACTTAGATTACCCCCACCCCCCATTCTGCCTAACAGTTGGTCCAGACCTATATACTGTATCATTGACTAGTCCATACATCTGTTGCTAAAGGTGGAGCATCTTATTACGCAAGAGAAGTAGTAGGATTCCCTTTATAACCTGTGATATATTAATGTAAATGATTTCACTTTCTTATTTGCCTAGCAGTATACCACTCTAACCAGTCTTCTTTGGCAGGAGGAGAAGCATTTTTCCTATTTATGGGTTGAGAGGATATAAAACTAAATTACAGATTATGTGAAAGTCAAAATTACAGAGAATTTAATAGGCACACCAGAAATTAAATGGCTGGCATTTTTGTTTGTTTCAAAAGAGAAAAAGATGTTAAGGACACAATGACAAAGGGAATATCAACAGGTATAAAACAAATGAGTTCATGTTATAAGTAAGAAGATTAAAAACTGGTATGAAGGTGCTATTCTAAAAACAAAAACAAAAAAAGCAACCCACAACAACCAGCTTTAATCTTGAATCACAACACTAATAGGAAAAAAACAGTTTATGCATAGGGTTAGAGCACATTACATTACAATACAGTCACAGTCAAGTGGAGTGGTGCTGGGAATAATATACATAACTTTTGTATTGAAGTCAATGAGATTGACTCCTCCACTTTTTAAAACATTTAGTGCAATGTAGGCTTCAATGCACAAGCTTGCATAATGCTTGATAAGCATACAGGAACAGAGAGGAAAAACGACACAGCACCTAAAAACCATACTTTCAGAACAGCTGCAGCTTTCAGTTTTTCTTAGAATTCAAATAAACATTTATCAGAATTGAATTTAGCTGTCCCTTCTTTTTGAAATACAGGAAGATCTTGCTGTGCTCTTCAAATTTGCCAATGCCAGGGAGTCACAGAAAGTGAGAAACAAAAACGTTGAGTTAAATGTGGTTGTACTGTGAGCAAAAGTCTTTGCGGCAGCTGAGCCGTGCTATTGTTTGCTAAGGTCAAAGATGAAAGAGCAACCCAGATGTGTTTCAGAAAGTTTTCTCATTCTTTCTAATATGTGTTTGGTTAAAAGACTGTGATTCGGTGCAATTTTTTTACTACCCACACCCTGGGCGAGGCTAACTGTGGGTGTGGCTAACTCTGTGGGTCACGCCCACTTGGCCGGCCATACCATGGCCTGGGCTATGGAGGTGGGCATGGCCTGGGGGAACTTCCGCTACCAGCTTCTGGGATCAGGTGGGAACTTGGAGCAGCACATCACTGATTCTGAGTGAAATAAGCATCACCATATTTCAAATGAAACAATTTTTTCCTGCCAGCTTTCTTTACTACACCTCTGCATGGTGATCAATTATACAGGAGTATATAATCTTGGTTTTGGACTCCAGGGTCACATCCCAACACTTGATGACCTGTACTAATTCCTTCATTGCTGCCCTTCCGAGTCTCCGTTTTCCTCTGATTTCTAGGCTACACTCTCATTTTGGATTAGCCTGTCCTACCATTCCTATATTCAGGAGTGCATTAAAAACACTATAAAAAGTATTTCATTAAATGCTCCAGTGCAGCTCTTGTTCAGGGTTAGTTTATGCTTGAAAAGAGATCACTGGAGATGTTTTGTAAAATCTAACCTTATTTACAAATATATAGTAAAGGTAAAGGTTTCCCTTGCTTCAAAGCCAGTCGTATCCGACTCTAGGGTTCGGTGCTCATTTCTGTTTCAAAGCAAAAGAGCCAGCGCTGTCTGCTTCTGCAGACGTTTCCGTGGTCATGTGACAGGCATGACTAGACACCGGAGCGCACGGAATGCTGTTTCCCTTTCCAGCAAAGTGGTCCCTATTTATCTGCTTGCAATTTCTTGCTTTCGAACTGCTAGGTTGGCAGGAGCAGGGACAAAGATGGGAGCTGATTCCGCCCTGCAGTACTCGGGAATCGAACTGCTGACCTTCCGCCTCCCAGTCAGTGTCTTAGCCACTTGAGCCACTGGAAATATATAGTTTGAACATAAGTGGAAAAATGTAAATAAACACCAAAGAGATTAGTTCAAGACATTAAAACAATCTGAACCTCAAGTTATGAACGCTGGTTGATATTCTGGAATAAATTGGAACTAGAGTAGGACTTCTGGATTTATTGTGTCAACTCCTCTGTAGGTGCCATTGATTCAATGGGCCTGATCTAACTGTTGTGGCTTCCTGCTGGATTTCAGCCACTGTGTTATTAATGTCTGTCATAATTGTTACAGTAATAAGTCAAAGGAGCAATTCAAACAAAGATTGATTGACCCTTTTCTAATATGAGATGAGAACTCACCAAGATCCTGTGGTTGTTTCAAGGCGCAGCTCATATGTAGTGAAATGCAGGAGGGACTGCAATCCTTCCCGACAGGAGTCCCAGACAACGACACATGTCTTCCTTTTGTGCAGGAACCAATATTCTCAAAAGACATACTTGACAATACCCAGAAAGGAAAAGAAAACTCTTTAATATAACTGATTCAGTGCCTCCTTGATGATCTACTAGAAGCAATAATAATAATAAAAAAACAGTTTCACTTCTCCTGACCCTCCACAGAGAAGCAGGGGAAGTGTTCAATTGATACTGTGGAGCAGCTCGTATGCTTCCTCATGATACCAGAAGTTTAATACCATAAACAGCCTTTGGAAGCTGCAGGGTCATAGTTTCTGCTCCAAGCAACCATGCACACTGAAACTGAGTTAACTACATTCCACCAACCTGTACCAAAGTAGTAGGACTCCCTGAGTAGGGTTAGAAAGCTAAGGAATGGGCATATTGCTCCAGCAATGTGCACATCTAGATGTTGGGGAAAAAAGAGTGAAGCAACCTGCCCCATCAGTGCCCCAAAGAATGGAACAGATGCCAATGTAAACATCACAGTCTATTCTAACCCCATTCAAGGGTTCCAAAAAGGGTTCATTGGAAGATGTGAGCAGGGAGGCATCTCTTGCCTGTCTCCATGTGAAAAACACGTGGAATTCTCAGAGGTGGTGATGTGCTCCACAGTGGGTTCAGATCACATTTGTCCCAAGCACTTGACCTTTCAAAAAGGTTTAGGTAAAGGTAAAGGTCGCCCTTGCTCAAAAACCCATTGTATCCAACTCTAGGGTTCAGTGCTTAGCTCCATTTACAGCCAAAGAACCAGCACTGCCTGCATCTGGAAACATTTCCATGGTCCATACATGACTAGACATCAGAGTGCACAGAATACTGTTACCTTTCCGACTGAAGCACTACTTATTTAACTACTTGCAATTTCTCGCTTTCAAATTGCTAGGTTGGCAGGAGCTGGGACAGAGACGGGAGCTCACTCCGTAGTGCAGCAATGAGGTCTTGCTGGCTTTCCAGTCAAGTTCAACATGTTAACCACTGAACCTCCACAGTCTCTCTAGATGGATTCTCTAGAAAAGGCAGTAATGCTGGGAAAGGGGAGGGGAGCAAGAACAAACAGCAGCCAAATACAGGAAGGATTGACTTCCTAAAAGGAAGCCAGAGGCCTGAGTTTGCAAGAGTTGAGCAGGATTGTTGAGGACAGAACATTCTGGATACTTCTTATAGGGTCACTGCAGGTGAGGGATGACTCAATGGCATGTAACAACCACCACCACCACCACAAATCCTTTATCAGTAGCTGTTTGGCTGAGGCCACTGAGAGTTAACTCCAAACATCTGGAGAACCAACTGACTTTCACAATCCTGTGGTATTTGAAGATCACTGAATATTATCAGTTTTCATTAGGTTGTGATTTGTAAGGGGGATTTCTACCCTGTTAACTGCACCTCTCTCTGTGTATTACTTTGAATAGTGATATGCTGATAACATATTTCTTAGGTTTCAGATTTAACTCATTCTACTAGCACTGGTAACTGGAATTCATTGTCAGCTGGAGGGGCTACATGTGTGTGTCATATTGGGATTTTCTGAAATATTTTGAAATGTCTTTGTATTATGATAATGAAAGCGCGGCGCCAAAATGGCCGCCGCGCTCTTTGCGGCCCCCCCCACCCGGACTCAGACATCCGGGTGAGTTAGGGGGCATGGCCACCCCTCGATAAAAGTGGTGGCCACGAGGCAGCCGAGTTGCCATTTTGGAAAAGCGACGGAGAGGAGAAGTTTTTTCTCCATCACTCTTCGTCTCTTTAGAGAGCCGTCCTTGGCTGCAGAGCCTTAGCGGGATCTTTGCTTCTTGATCTTCGGCTTTACAGCCATCGGATTTCTGATCCCTGGACAGGGATCGTCTTTTCATTATGCCTCCTAAGAAGAAGGCTATGGCGACTCAGGCTCGGCCAAACAGGAGGCAGCAGTCGGGTCGGAGGACTGCGACTGCGCCCCCCCCCAACAGGACTCCTTACCGGAGGCACCCACTGGGACCGGTGGGATGGGGCAGCTTAGGCCATGGCCCGCGGCCCTCCAGCCTCAGACTGGCCCTACTGGGGCTTCGGCCCCCGGCCCGCAATTGCCGGCCATGGGCTTTGAGCAGGGGGGAGGGCCTGGTGCGGTTGCACAGCAGGGCTTACACCCGGCCCCTCATGGGCCGGAGTTTTGGGCATGGCCCTATTTGGGGCCTGGCTCTCAGATAGGGGCCCCTGGACCATTGCCCGGTGGGCTGTCCGGCCCACCTGGCCCCCTTTATGCAGGGGGATCTGCGACGGTGGATGCATTACTGGCCCGCGTAGCGGCGCTAGAGGCATCCCTAGGGATCACCAATAACCCCATGGGGGGGTTCATTGCCATCTGGGGCCCCCTTTTGCCAGCCTGCTACCACGCCAGCCGCCACTCTCCAGCAGGCGGCCAGTCGGGTTGAGTTGCTTGAGGCGCGCAGGCCTGTGCCCGCCGCGGTCTCGCAGCTCCCCGTACATCAGGAACTGCAGACAGGTAGTGGTCGGATGTGTACCCAGAGCTTGATTTCGGTCGCGAGCTCCGACGCCCGCCGTGGGCCGGAACCCCCAGTGGGGGCGGCTCATGGGGGTGTACCCAGTGAGTATCAGGTTCAAGCTAATGTGCCCACATCACACTCCACTTCCGGGGATGGGTTTCAGTGGCCATGGCCTCGTAATGTCGGGGCGGGTGGGCATCAGTTCCCGGCTTACCCGGGTGCAGTTTGGTCCCATACTGGCATAACATTGGGCGGGGGGGGGGTTTCCGCCCCCGGGGCTGCACCGGGTGTCACAGGGACGGTCCAGGCTCCTCTCCTGACACCCCGTGTTAATACGGTGCCGGTGTCGGCATTGCCGACGGCCGGGTATTCCTTGACACTGGGGGATCATTTGGCCCAGGCCATAAGGGAAAAGATTTGGCGGGGGGAGTATGTCGATATTTTCTCCCTATTGAACAGGGAACCCACCAAGGAGGAGAAAGAGGGGCAGGATGAGAAGGACAAAGAGCTGTCTCGCCGTCGCAAGCCACCACGCACCTGGGCCAACTGGTTACCCGCATATCTCATCTATATGGCGGTGTATCTCAGGGCTCGGCCTGACCTGGCCATTCCTATGGTCCAATATTTGGACAATATTTACAGGGCAATGGTGGATTTTCCTGGCCCATCGTGGTTGGCTTACGATGAGGAATTTAGAATGAGAGTGCCCTTACAACCGGAGATGAGGTGGGATGAGCCGTGTCAAAAACTGTGGCTTTTATACATGACCCCCACGCGCCCGGCGCCTGGGGAGAGGTACCATTGTGGCCATGCGGTCCAGCAAGCTGCTCCAACACAGGCTCCCCGCCAGCTGGCGGGGCAGGGGGTTCCAGCCCGCTTGCTGTGTTGGAGTTTCTCGGCCAATGGTGTATGCAATAAAAAACAGTGCTGATACAAACATGAGTGTCCCTCTTGCGCTGGCCCCCATGCTGCTGCTGTGTGTCCGCGAGCCGGTGGGTCACGGGGCAGAGGTAGAGGTGGACAGGGAGCGGGCAGACCTGCCGCTGATGGAGCTGGTCACTCAAAAGGCCCCCTCCCCGGTTAACATAGCCATGTTGGAGCGGTGGCTCTCGACTTACCCGAGGAGGGAGGATGCTAGGTATCTCCTCAAGGGTTTTCAGCGGGGCTTTCGCATCCCATTCATAGGGGAGCGGCGCTCCCAAGATGCACCTAATTTACTTTCCCTGAAGGGTAGGGAGGAGGTGGCCGCCCTAAGTATTGCTAAGGAGGTTAATGCAGGTAGGGTTGCTGGCCCCTTTCCTATGCCACCCTTTCCCAATCTGAAGGTTTCCCCTTTAGGGTTGGTCCCCAAAAAGACCCCTGGGGAGTTTCGTTTAATTCACCATCTGTCATACCCAGCTGGCCATTCGGTCAATGATGCCATCCCTGATGACCTTTGTTCGGACAGGTATACATCATTCGATCAGGCCCTGCGCATGGTGCGCTCTTGTGGCCCGGGCGCACTTCTGGCAAAATGTGACATTAAGTCGGCATTCCGTTTGTTGCCAGTGCACCCGGGTGACTTTGAGTTATTGGGTTTTAAATTCCAAGGAAAATTTTACATTGATAAAGCCATGCCTTTTGGCTGCTCTATTTCCTGTTCAGCATTTGAACGTTTTAGCACTTTCCTTCAGTGGGCCTTTGTTCGCAGGTCTGGGTCCCGGTCTGTAACCCACTACCTCGATGATTTTTTGTTCGGGGGTGAACGGGGCTGGGACACGTGTACGCGTCTCCTCAATACATTTCAGATGCTAATGCAGGAACTTGGTGTCCCTTTAGCGCCCGAAAAGACCGAGGGCCCATCAACTAAGCTCACATTTCTGGGCATTGAAATTGACACGGTCTCGCAGTCATCCAGGTTACCCATGGATAAGGTTACCCGGATCACTGCGTTGATTTTGGCCTTATTGGCCAAACGCAAGGTGTCACTTCGTGAGCTCCAGGTTCTCCATGGTCACCTTAATTTTGCATGCAGGGTGGTCGCGCCTGGCAGAGCTTTTGCTCGACGCTTATGCGACGCCATGACTGGCCTATCCAGGCGCTATCATAGGGTCCGACTGAACAAGGGCATGAGGGCTGACATGTTGGTTTGGCTTAAGTTCCTGAGGGACTTCAATGGGGTGTCATTCTGGAGATCTGACCTTTTGGTTTCCCCTAGGTTCCAGGTTCAGTCGGATGCCTCGGGGTCCCTGGGATATGGGATTTACTTTGAGGGGAGGTGGGCCTACGGCTGATGGCCTCCAGCCTGGAGGGGCACGGATCGCCTACGCGATCTTACATTCCTTGAGTTCTTCCCGATACTGGGAGCTTTGATGCTATGGGGCGAGGAGTGGGCCAATGCAGTGGTTCATTTCTGGTGTGACAATGCTGCGGTAGTGCACATTGTCAATTCCCAGACGTCTAAATCACCCAAGGTCATGGAGTTAGTTCGCCACTTTGTGTTGCGCAGCCTACGCCTCAATGTGCTCTTCAGGGCCAGACATGTACCAGGTATTAATAACGATATTGCTGACGCTTTATCCCGCCTGCAGATCCCCCGGTTCCGCGCATTGGCCCCGGACGCAGAGGAATTCCCCTCGCCGCTCCCGGACGAGATTTGGACGTTTGGCAAGGAGAGGTGAACCGGGCGATCGGCATGTCGCTGGCGCCCCGCACGCGTAAGGCGTATCACCATGCATTCAGTCAATTTAAAACTTTTTGTGCGCAACTCTGGTTGCCCGAGGTCTGGCCCATTCCAGTCACACACGTTCTCCGATTTATGGTCTACCTACACAGTCAGGGCCTAGCTCCCCGCACCATAGCATCCAGGCTGTCAGCACTGGCATTCATGGCCAAAGTGAGGGGCTCTGCTGACAACACGAATGATTTCCGTATACGACATGTTTTGGAGGGGTGGACACGGGAACGTGGATGCCGCCCGGACAATCGCCACCATATTTCTCCAGGGGTTCTTACCCACCTTGCACGAGGCTGGCATGACCTGTGTTTTGACAGGTATGAGGCAGCTCTGTTTCATGCGGCTACCACGGTGGCCTTTTTTGGAGCGCTCCGCATCAGTGAGCTGGTGCTACTGTCTAAGGCGGATGCGGCTCGTAGGGCACTGGAACTCGAAGATGTCTATGTCTCCAATGAGTGGGCTCAGTTGAGGATACGGTCCTCAAAGGTTGATCAGCACGGTGTAGGCAGTGGTGTTAGACTGCTACGATGTTCCATTGCAGACATCTGTCCGGTTCGTGCCCTACAAGAGTTCCTTGCAATGCGTGGTACGCACCCTGGCCCGTTTTTCTGCCACCAAGATGGGTCTCCCCTTACTAAATTTCAATTTTAGAAGGTGACCGGTATGGCACTGTCCAGTGTTGGCCTCCCCGGGGCTTGTTACGGCACCCATTCTTTTAGAATAGGAGCTGCTTCTACTGCGGCTGCATTTGGGTACTCTGAGGCTGATATATGCCATATGGGGAGGTGGGGATCGAAGTGTTTTGAATTATATGTTCGCCCCCTTCAAGTATGAGTACCTGATAAGTCACTGTCCTGTCTCTTTTTTATCTTACAGACCCTGTGTGTCCCCGCACACCGGTGGCAGTATGGCTGTATGGCTGGTGGGCCACAGCTATGTGCACTGGGCAGCGCAGTACGCTGCGGCGACAGAGTGGGGACCCCAGCTTGGACTACGTGCATCCGCATGTATCAGGTGGTATGGTAAGCGCGGAATGTTATGGCGGGAACTGTTGCCATTCCTTTTTTCCATCTAGAATATAGGCTTGTGCTCAAACCATTCTTTGCGGCTCTCCAACCTTCCCCTTGCTGGTTCTTTTCATCTGCAGCTGCTCTCATTTCACTGTCAGTGCCTTACTAGCACTGCAGGTTTATTACCCGCTTTGCTAGTTGAAAAGATATTTAAAAGAATGTCCTTGTTTGCAGGCTGACAGTTTTACAGGGCATAATGCAAAACAAACAAACAAACAAAAAAGAAACAATGACGGGGTGGTGGTGGTGAAATGGCTCCTGCTGGTGTGTTGGCACTTAAGGCAGGAGGGAATCTTTAAGGAGAGGGGAGTCTTTCCACAGGCCCGGTGCAACAGCATGGCTTTGCACCTCATCTCTTGCCACAAACCGTCACCCAGTTTACTTTACTAAAAAAATTTTGCAGGTGATTTTTTTTGCTACAAAACTGGCATCATGTTGACCATAACCTACATTTATTTTTGAGTGTCTCTTGTTTCCGTGGATGTATGAACTTGCAAACTCTGTGAATCAGGAGTTCTCAACCTTTTAAACCCGGGGGTCGGGTCATGCTCCCTCAGACAGCTTCAGGGGACAGGTGGACATTTTGCCCTTCCTCCACCACATGGTACTTCCTGGTGTGGTGGAGCCACGTGAAACCTGACCAATGGGCCGCAGGTTGAGAGTCCCCACTGTGAATGCTGATACATCCTCATCACCATTAAGGTACACAAAGCCTCCCTTGCCATGCTCACTCTTTCTCACAAGTGACTCACATGTAGTGTTTTGTTCTCTCCTAGTTAAATTTAGTACCAGTGTGGCAGTGCTAATTAGAAGGTCCCTATCATATTTTCAATTGTTATTTGATAATCCTTTGAAAATTAGCTATAAGGTTTCCTTTGGCTTTTGAGTACTGCCGGTGTCTTTCTTCCACTTCTATAACCACTCTCATCACTTCTTTGTCAGTAATGTGATTTACTACCTTGAGCAGAAAACAGTCAAAAACAAAATATTAATCCAATAAACAAACGAGGGGCTATATTAGGACACCTCTGCAAATCTTACTGGAGCCTTGTGTGAAAATAAAATGCAGGAGTTCAGGCAGATCTTAAGGAACATAGGTCAACACCTGAGGTGGGAAATAATAACGCAGAGATGAAAGAATCAAATTAGGTGGGGTTAAAGTTTCCTTCCAACAAAGCAAGCAGAAAATGCCCATGAAGCCAGTAGCAAAGGATGTTCATGTTTTTCCAACAGCATGAGCAGCTACCTACATCTCCTCATCTTATGAACACAGCTCTACCGTATAGGTTGGATAATTAACCATAGCAAAAATACTGACTAATTAATTGCAAGTAATGTTGCAGGACAGAATGAGCTCCCGTCTTTGTCCCAGCTCCTGACTACCTAGCAGTTCGAAAGCAAGAAATTGCAAGTAGATAAATAGGGACCACTTCGGTGGGAAGGTAACAGCGTTCTGTGCGCTCGGTGTCTAGTCATGCCTGCCACATGACCACGGAAACATTTACAGAAGCAGACCGCTGGCTCTTCGGCTTTGAAACAGAGATGAGCATTGAACCCTACAGTCGGATACGACTGGCTTTCGAGCAAGGGAAACCTTTACCTAATGTTGTAGAGATTTGAAATTGGTTATTTTCTTTTTAGTTTGGAGAAAAATCATGGTGAGATTTACCTGGTCTCATACATTTCCTTGGAAAAGGAAAAATGATCAGTCTGTCCGCTTGTTGGTTAAAAGAGGTCAAAATGTTTACTTATATACATTTTTCTTTTATATACATAGCATGGAGCTGTCTCTCTCTGTGTATGTGTGTAAAAGCCCCTTAACTTCAGAGGCAGATAAAGAGGATACTCTCCACAAAACTATTTAGAGTGACCAGAACCCTACTGTCAAGAAAGAATACTGATATCACAATCTATACCTACAAAAAGGGGGTTGGGCCATGCATGTCCAGCATGTGTGGCCACACCCATCCCTACTATCCCATAAGGAGCTGTCAACACTTACCTTTTGACCCTGCGAGCATCACTGCAAGGGTCCGAAAGCCGAGAGTTGGGCCAATGCCCCACGAACCCGAACAAAAAAACCCCCTCACTTCCCAGCATCCTCCGTGCCATGCCACCCCTCAGCCAATCAGGCTGAAGGACGTGAACGCAGAGGAGGTGGGGCAGCTGGCGCACACGTAAAAAACAACAATGGCCGACACGCAATCGCCTTGGAAATGAACCACTTCCCTTCAGGAGGCGAAGGCCGAGAATGGCACTTCGTTCTTGGCCTTCGACTCCTGGAGGGAAGCCATCCCCGCAGCCCTGGGGACGAAGGCTGATGCCGGCCTCGCCTCGGTTTCGGCAGGGTTGCGGGGAGAAGGGGAAGCCCCTCTGCTCCCTGTGGCCCCGGGGACAAAGGCCAGTCCCGGCCTTGCTGCAGCTTCGGTGGGGAGGAGGGGGAGCCCCTCTTCTCCCCATATGGCTTCGGCAGGGTAACGGTGAAGCGAACCACTTCCCTCCAGGAGATGAAGGCTGAGAATGGCGCTCTGTTCTGTCTTCTCCTCCCGGAGGGAAGCAATCGTTTTCCACTGGGGATTCATTTCTCTCTTGGTTGTGGGAGGCCGAAGCTTTCAGCCCCCGCCAAACAAGAGAGAAGTGAACCACTTCCCTGCAGGAGACGAAGGCTGAGAACGGCGCTTCGTTCTGTCTTTCACCTCCCGGAGGGAAGCAATCATCTTCTGCGGGGGGTTTACTTCTATCTTGGTTGGTGGGGGCCGAAGCTTTCAGCCCCCACCAAACAAGAAAGAAGTGAACCACTTCCCTCCCGGAGACGAAGGCCGAGAATGGCACTCTGTTCTGTTCTTCGCCTCCTGGAGGGAAGCAATCGTCTTCCATGTGGGGTTCGCTTCTCTCAGTTGGCGGAGGCTGAAGCTTTTGGCCCCTGCCAAACAAGAGAGAAGTGAACCACTTCCCTCCGGGAGACGAAGGGCGACAACAGTGCTCCGTCCTATCTTTGCCTCCCAGAGGGAAGCAATCGTCTTCCCTGCAATTTCCCTTCCGTTGTTTCGAGGGCTGTTTTCGAAACAGTGGAAGGATAATTGCAAGGGTGAGAGGCAGAAATCCGTCAGGGGAGGAGCCTACCCTGGTGGATCCATGTCTGTCGCCCTTCCCATGTCTTTCACACCCAAAAATAACCCCAACACATAACCCATCCACTCCTGAAACCTGCCCGGCAAGGCCGGGCAAAAAATGCTAGTAAATAAATAAATAAATACAAAACCATAGAAAAGGGGGATATTCTTCACAAGAAAGGACAATGTTTTTTGCTTTAAATTTAAATATGCTAATTTAAACTAGTACTGTATATGCAAAGAACATCATAATTTGTACATCCAATGTTTAATCATTTTAAAGGAGTTTATATTGGACTCTAGCCTAACAGAGTAATCTTATACATTCTTACTCAGAAATAAGATTTGTAGTAAAAAATATGACCCATTAGCCAATATCCCATTGCTCATCGCAACTAAAGTAGACCACTTATTGAGTGGGTTTTAAATAGTGTTGTTTTGTTATTCAACAATTAATAAAGTGGGTCCATTCTTACTTGGAATGAGCAATTGGATGTTGGCATCCTAATGATCAGTGGAGTAGCTTCTCCTCTAAATATATTCAAGATTGTAACATCAGTCTTTTTATCTGCAAATAGTAGCCAAGTGTACAATAACAGGGGACTACAGTGGCTCAAGTGGCTAAGACGCTGACTGGGAGGCGGAAGGTCAGCAGTTCGATTCCCTCATAGTGCAGCACGGAATGAGCTCCCATCTTTGTCCCAGTCCCAGCTCCTGCCAACCTAGCAGTTCGAAAGCAAGAAAATGCAAGTAGATAAATAGGGACCACTTCGGTGGAAAGGGAAACAGCATTCCGTGTGTCTAGTTATGCCTGCTACATGACCACAGAAACGTCTGCAGAAGTAGACATCGCTGGCTCTTTTGCTATGAAACAAAGATGAGTACTGAACCCAGTGGTGGGCCCCAAAATATTTTACTACCACACTGTGAGCGTGGTATGGTGGGCATGGCCAGGGGAAAGCCCTGCGTTGCACCCGAATTAGGACTACTTTATTTCAAAACTTGGATGGGCGGGGCCAGCCAGAATTTCTGCTACCGGTTCTGGCGAACTAGTGCGAACCTGCTGGTGCCCACCACTGACTGAACCCTAGAGTCGGATACGACTGGCTTTTGAGTAAGGGTATACAATAACAGAGAAGAAGAAGGGTTAATTTCTCAAACCCTTTTGGGGCCAAGATAACTGATGTCTACACATATACCATACATGGGGAAGGATACTGGCTGCTTGGCCATGAGCAAAGACAAATTTCCATTGGCAACTCTTTGGTGTATTACATTTGGCTAGTATTATCATTAGCTTATTATAATCTAAGAGTGGATGAGAGTGCATCTTAACAGAACATAATGGAATGGAAAAATCTATAAAATAGATAGAATGGAGTTCAAGGAATTTAAAATAACCAGTGAAACCAAATACAGTTTATAGATTTCCTTTCTCCTTGTGTGGGTATTCAATAAAATTGTTTTTACAGCATGCATCCATACATGCCCATTCAGCAATAAATGCCGTTGAATTCATTGAGTTCTCCTGCAAGGTGAGGTAGTGTCACGTTGCTGATTCCAGTACAAGTTTAGTTTTTTATTTCATAAACCAAATTTTTGTAACACAACTATTTGATCAGTCTAAAAATGTTCCAGAGCTAACAAGGTATCAAAACGTTTATTGCTCAGTCAACCAAACATTGCAATATTAAAAACAGTATTAGTAAAATATTTAAATAATCAGATAATTATAACATCAAACAGTTGTAAAACATTTTGGGACAAGGAGACTGTTGTGTATCGAGATAATTATTAGTATTATTATCCTGTCTTATTATTGCTTGTTAAAATGGCGATTTGCACCATTCTAGTTAAAGGTAATTTTGGCGCGCCTTCCCCTGGTTCAAGGCATGCCCCTATGCTAATGTGTTATACATGATGAGTTACCATTTTGGATCCTAGCAGGGATTTGTCCTTACTTAAATATAGCACTACTGATTGGTTAACTAAGGTTGTCCAAAAAGGTTGCTACTTCGTAACATTGGGAAACGGCTGCTCGAACACTATATAAACACCACTTGCAAATAGGGCGTTGGCTCTTGGTTCGCACGCTCGCACAGCACACGTACATGTGGATTACCTTCAATCTGGTGCAGGTGCAGAACTAATCTCTGGGCAGCATAGCAGTGGAACAAGTGCAGTCAAAACTCATGTCTATTTAAGCTGTAGCATTGTTCCAGGAGTTTGTGAATAAACCGTTGCATCGTTGTTTGAATCACACTCTTTGGACTCTTCATTATTGAATCTTAAGACACAATAGAGACATTGTTCATCTCCGTTTGCAGTCAAAGAGCCAGTGCTATCTGCATGTGCAGACATTTCCCTGGTCATGTGCCAGGTGCGACTAGATGCTGGAGTGCATGAAGTGCTGTACCCTTCCCCCTGGAGTGGTGCCTATTTATCCATTTGCACTTTCTTGCTTTTGAACTGCTAGGTTGGCAGGAGCTTGGACCGATGACCGGGGCTCAGTTCATCACACAGCACTTGGGTCTTGAACTGCTGACCTGCCGACCTTCCAGTTGTCAAGCTCAGCATCTTAACCACTAAGCCACCACAGTCCCACAAGCGCAGTAGGGAGGGTAGATTGTGTCTTACATTTCACCCTTGTGTGACATGAGCTTATTACGTAGGCCTGTGATGGTGAATCTTGGCACCCCAGGTGTTTTGGAACTTCAATTCCCAGAAGCCCTGATCAGCAGGAGTGATGACTTGGGCTTCTGGCAATTGCAGTCCAAGAACATCTGGAGTGCCAAGGTTTGCCATCATGGAGCTCGGCTGATGAATGCTCCACTATAGTCCCATTGACAATTGGGATCAAAATCCTTTCCCCCTCCCTTCTGTGCACGACTTAAAGAGGCTGCACAGCTGCTGTTATCTTCACTACAGGAGATAGTTTTGCTGCTTGTCACGGACCATGCCTTGAGCAAAAGACTGGCCTATTAAATTCCTGCTGATATCTAAAATTGTAGACCAAAGATGCAAGTACACAGTGGGGGAGAAAATGGTTTGATTCACAGTGCATTCTCAGTTTGCCCAAATGGACTTCCACGAGTGTAATTGCTGTAGCTGTCCAGATGACAATTTGCAGTCAGATATTCAGTCCACTCTTCAGGGTGATCGGGAGGTGTGCTGGTATGCCTAAAAAAAACCCAAAAAACCCAGCATCAATGTGTGTTGGAAACTTCAGCAGTCCTAGTATCCCCCCCCCCCCAAGCACCATTTGTGCTCCTAGCAGGGGGTTCTACTATTTTGGCACACTTGCTATATATGCCTTTTCCAACACTTAAGGGTGCTGGGATGGGATATACGGGAGCCTTGCAGGTGTCAAATCTGCTTTGGGTGACATCCTCAGTTTACAAGCTGCTTAGCTTGTAAATTGGATATTGGAAATTGAAAACATTCCCCTTTTCCTCACTTAGATGACAGGAATTTTCTTTCTTTCTTTTAGGGACAACAGACTGAAAACTCCCAATAGATGCAGTTTTGATGGATGCTGTACAGAAAGAGAGAGAAAAATATTTCTTATTACTGTCATCTAAGTTGAACATCACAACAGTAGTCAAATAGCAGTAGAAAATAATTTCACTTTCTTTGCTCCACAGAAGAACAGGGGAAGTATTCAATTTCACCAGCCCACTTCACCATATGGGCCACTAGGTCTCTTATGCTGTTTGGATGGGGAGAGTCAGTTAAATATTATTAAGCATCCCCCCCCCCCCCATCCTCAAGTAACCCTAGACATCTGGACCCAGCATGCTTCAAAAAGGCCATTGCGGGCAAGCCCTCAGAGCAGAAAGGGGAGAGTGGCAGGTGAAGGAGTGGTTTCAGATATGAGAAGAAGAAACTGAAGACAGGAGGTAGATCAGGCAAGAGAAAAGCAGGCTTCTATGTCCCAGGGACTGCAGTGGCTTAGTGATTAAGATGCTGAACATGATAACTGAAATAGAAGCCCAGTGGTATGTGACACTCTCATATGTACATTACATTACAAAACGACATGAAGGCTTTCTAGAGAAATCCTATGGATGTCTATTTAGAAATCGGTTCTGGGGTGAAGCCTTTGCTCAGGAAATAGTGCTTGCTTACAGGACTGTGTGTTCCATTTGTGTTTATTGAGAGATCATTTTATTTATTTATTTATTTATAGTCGCATTTGTATATGCCGCCCACTCAGGCAGAACCCGACTCAGGGCGGCATTACAACAATTCTAAAAACACATAAAAGACACTATAAAAAATCCACATCCCACCCCATTTAAAAACCCATATCCCGCCCACCCATCCCACCCACCATACAAAGAAGAAGAGAGAGTTCTTAATCCTTACAATAGCCAGCAGGCGGGAACCATAGTCCCATTCGGGCCCCACACCTGCCCTGCCAGCCAGGTCTTCACTCCTTTCCTGAAGGGCAGCAATTCACTTTGAAGTCTTAGATCTATTGGCAGGAGGTTCCAGAGAGCTGGTGCGGACACGGAGAAGGCCCTCCTTCGGGTAGACAGAGAAGCCTGTGATTTTTTTATTCCTCTCAGTGTTTCTTTTTTTAAATCTTACAATCCTTTCATCCATTTCTGTATCAGCTTACAATATACTCATAAAGTCCATATGAAAACTCCTACACTTTTTAATGCACGTTTCTCCTAATATATGCATTTTTTGTGCACCATTTTCCCCAATATATGCCTTTTGTAAGGATTTTGCCCTGAGATAAGGCATGGTATACATTACTTTAAACAAAAATACACATTTTCAATACATTTCTCCTGTATATGCATTCAATTTGGGACGACTCTATCACAAGATTTGGAGAAGTGTGAGTATTGAAGAGTAATTGGGGTTTTGGTTGATATATTGGCCCCAAAACAATTAATTAGGTAAGTTTGCATTTAAACAGAACTGAACAATTTTCTTCTCCATCCCTAAGTTAGGAGAACTGATTTGCTTTTTTCCTCTGTGTCTCAATTATATAGCAAAACCTTTCCCCAGCTTGTAACTTGAATGTAAACACAGACACTATGGCAGGGGTTCTCAACCTTTTAAAGCCAGGGGCCGGGTCACACTCCCTCAGACAGCTTCGGGGGCTGGATGGCCATTTTTGCCCTCCCTCCACCACATGGCACTTCCTGGTGTAGTGGAGGCTGTGGGGGGGGGGGGCACATGAAATGGTGCCATAGGCCACATTCAGCCTGCAGGTTGCAGGTTGAGAATCCTTGCACTATGCAATCCAGACCCTTCTATCAAAGAGCTGCAGAGAATTTCTTTCTCCTCTGGCATCTGTTGTATTTGTAAGGGTTTTTTTTTTAAATACCAGGCAGATTTTCTTGTTGCTATGGCCCTTGTGGAAATGTAGTACAGAGAGAGGGAATGTTTCCTTTGTTGATCAGTGTGAAGTGAGCGTTTGAAATGGCTACATTAGACAACGGCTAGCTACACCAGAGCTTGCTTGATACTGCTTGTAGGTTTACATTTCTTAAGTTCTACAGTATCAGCAAACTGCACACGTATAAATATTATAATGTAAGATTAGAGAACTGATGAGACAATTGGGACTTTTATTTAAGTAGCAATCAAGTCCTAATTTGGCTTTCTTTTCTTTGTTTCTCAGTCATTATGGAAATCCCATTGTACAGGCATGCCTGCATATTGTAAAACGGGCCAGAGCCCTTAGCACAGGGGTTCGCAACCTACAGCCCGCAGACCGGCCCCAGCCCATGGCAGCAAATCATCCGTCCCATGGTGAAGATACCGGAAGTGAAAGCGGAAGTGTTTACGACAGCTGTAAATGCGCCCACGCATGCACAAAAACATCCATGGTGGTTTACAGCAGCGTTTACGGCAAGGGGAACCCACGTGTCCAGCCCGCTCTGCTGTCTGAGTGGCCATGGTCTGGCCTGTGGCACTGAAAGGTTGAGAAACCTTGCCTTAGCATATTATGTAATTGTGTGTTGTCAAGTTGATTCTTTTCCAGGGTTTGAAAAGTAATGAATACAATGATGTAGTTTACCCTTCTCTTCTTCTGGGCACACTTCTGGGTCTGTGCAGTTTGCCCAAAGCCACATAGGCTGGAGGCACAGTGGGGAATCGAACTCCCAACCTCTGGGCTCCAAAACCAGATACCTAAACCACTGAGCTATCCAGCCAGCCATTAAATAAATAAATAACCCATTCATGAAATGTGTAATTTTGTTTTTGATAGTTGTTTCTAATTCAAAATATTATTGAATTGCTTAATGGGAAATGGATTTAGTGGTATTAATAAATAAAGAATCTTAGGAAGAGTTCCTGAATAAGGTTAGAAATTAACTACTAAGTCACAATTAAATGATTATTTTTTAAGGGAGGTTTTAATGCATTTGAAATATAAAGATAGATATAAAAATGTATTTGATCGATTATCTGGTATGTTAGTTATTTTTGTGTATTATATGTTTTTATGATGTATTGCTTTGTATTTTTGTATATGTTTGAAAAATTTAATAAAAATTTAATTAAAAAATGACATTTTACTGAGCATCCTGAGGCCAGCTCATTATTCGGGCGCAGGAGGTAGAAAATTCCAAAAAAATATCCTGAGCCCGAGGTGTGTCTGTATTTGCAAACGTTTTCATGCCTCAGCACCGGAGCACACAGAACGCTGTTTACCTTCCCCCAGAAGTGGTACCTATTTATTTATTACTATTTATTTACTTGCAAATTCTTGCTTTCGAACTGCTATTTTGGCAGGAGCTGGGACAGATATGGGAGCTGACTTCATCATGCAGTACTCTGGTCTTGAACTGCTGACCTACCAACTGTCAGGAAATGGGTTTACTCATGAGTAGGTATTCTTGCCCACCAGTGGTTGCTTCCTGCTTCTGAGCTGCTGCCTGCTAGCTAAGCAACCCATATTTCTAGATTTTTTATTTTATTTTATTTTAAATTCAAATTTCTATGCCGCCCAATCAGGTAAACCTGACTCTGGGCGGCTCACAACAAGTTAAAACATACATAAAAAACAATTAAACCATTAAAACCCCAACATACCCACCCACCTAGCCCATTCATCTTTAAAAACTATTTGTTCCCATTGGAATTTGGTAGTATGAATTGCTAAGTTGAAGTCATAAAAGAATAAACAAATATGTAAGAGTTAATTGGGAGGGAAGAGACAGAACCACCACTTAAGTAAACTCACCTGTGCCAGTGCTATTTAATGGGGAATTACATCCAGCCTTTTAACGTCTGTAGCCCAACAGAATTTCTACAGGGAGGCCAGGACGCGAGATAAGGATTTGGATAAGTAAATTACACATTATGACTAGGTGGGTTCATTCTCCAGATATATGTATGTAATGAAGGTTTTGATAATCATTTACTAAGATAATAGAAATGTTTAAAAATTATTATCTGTTTTACAGAAACTTTAAAGAAATGTAAAAGTAATCTCTGATGAAGGATTTCTCTGAAAAAGTTGTACACGGCTGACTTTTAGATACATTGAATACATAGTATGGAGAGTGTATATTAAAATTGTCTGAGGGGAGGCAGGGAAGGGTGGGGAGGTGGACGCAATCCATTCCCCCTTCCCTGTCTTCACCGGGGGGGGGGGGGGGGGAGGCAAGAAAGGGTGGGGAGGTGGACGCTCTCTATCCCCCCCTTCCCTACCGGCACCAGGGTGAGTAGGGAGGGAAGGGGGAGGCGGACGCGATCCATTCACCTTTCCTTCCTGCACCCAGGAGGGAGGTAGGGAAGGGGAGAGGCAGATGCGATCCGTTCCCCCTTCCCTGCCGGTGCCCAGGTGAGTAGGGAGGGAAGGGAGAGGTGGACACAATCTGTTCCCCCTTTCCTTCCTGTGCCGGGGGGGGGGGAGGAGGCAGGAAAGGGGGGAGGCAGATGCGATCCATTCCCCCTTCCCTGTCAGTGCCCAGGGGGAGGCAGAGAAGGGGGGAGATGGATGCGATCCATTCCCCCTTCCCTGCCAGTGCCATTGAAGCTCTGCATTCGGCCTTTGCCTCATGGAAAAGGGGCACTTTTTCTCTGGCAGGCAAGGGCCTAATGGAGTGCTGCATCCGGCCCTTGCCTCCTGGAGGAGGGGGGTCTTGTCTCCCAGAGAAGGGGCTCACTTTCTCCGGCAGGCAAGTGTGGAACGGAGCTCCACATTCGGCCCTTGCCTCCTGGAAAAGGGGCACATTTTCTCTGGCAGGCAAGGGCCTAAGGGAGCGCCGCATCCAGCCCTTGCCTCCTGGAGGAGTGTGAGGTCTTGTCTCCCAGAGAAGAGGCTCGCCCACATCCGGTTTTGTGCGCAGCATTTGTTTTTTTTTCCTTGGGCATGTGCAGACTGTGCTGCACGTGGGATTCTTTTCCCCTGCGCGTGCATCTCAATGGCGATGGCACGTGGACCTTTTCCCCTCCCCGTTCATGCACGCACAGTGATTTTTCATCTTGGTGAGGCAAATGCCCCACCCTCGGCCCCCGGACCTTCACGACGATGATCTCAGCGACAAAAGGTAGATGTGCACGATGCATTACAGGATAGGCTGGACGTATGTGGAAATGCATTCCACACATGCACGGCCACATCCCTTTCTTATAGGTTACTAGCTGATTGCCCGGCCTTGCCGGGGGTATTGATTTTGTTTTTAATTGTTGGAAGGTATGTGTGTGTGTGTGTTTGTGCGTGTGTGTATTTTTCTCTCTGGCTCTCTATCTTTCTTCCCCTATATCTGTTTCTTTCTCTTTTTCCTTCTCTCTCTTTCTCTTTCTTCCCTCCTTTCTCTTTGGCCGGGGCGATTTTTGTGCTGCAGAGGAGGGAAAACCGGGCACTTGCATTGTTCGGAAATGCCCTGGTATTTCTTTCAATACTGTTATAAATAGAGATCACACTGAAGGCATTTGCCTGATGAGCAGCTTCACAAAGGTGCTTTATCTTGCACAGCTTCTCTTAAATTGGTCACACTTTGCCTGTGACAGAGGCACATTAGGTACAATACAGTAGTGTGTCATTTTTGGACTGCAGCAGGAAGTACTTTCCAAATGGATGGGACCTCTAGCGTTGCAATCCATGTAATATGTATTTCCTCCCACACCTCATATTGAGCGCTTATTTCCTGACATTTTCCTTGTATAAATAAAGCTTCACAAAAGATTCAAAGTGTAGCAAGAATCCTTACAAATGGAATTGTAAGTGTCAGTACAGTCTGAGCAACTCCAAAGACCAGTGCTTCCAAAGGAGCCATGATTTTCCCAGCCACTCTGTTAATTCCAGCTACTGCTGCACTGGTTATCATAGCTCCAGTTAAAGAACCCAGAAATCCAATGCTGACCACAATGACAGAGATTACTCTTCCTTGCCTATGCCTTTGCAGCATCACAAATATTAAAAGTTCTGCAGCACCATGAACAAAGAGAGAGGCGAAGGGAGCCCATAGGAAAACCCAGTACCACATTTCTGTCAGGTGCGGGAGCAAGGTGCCGTGCACCCACAGACTCAGCACCTGCTGGATCGACAGGTTGATCATGTTGTGGTTGGCTGCCTCCGTCTTCATTGCTGCTGCTGTGTGGGAGGCGGCCTGGCTGGTCATGTCTCTGCTGGGCCGCCCCCTTGTCTCGAAGAAGAGGCCGAGGTGGGGTTGGCAGTGGGCTGCGGTGGGCAGAGGGGGCACGGATGGGGTGGGCTCCCCTTGGTGGGGGAGACATTGAGAATGGAGGCGGCAGCAGCGCTCGCAGTCCACCTCCACCTCCCTTCAGGTCTGGCAGGTAGGTGCCCAGAGCCCAAGTGTCTACTTACCTCTTTGCCACACTGTTTCTCCTCCTCCTCCGGCGATGGTGTGGGCCCATCCCCTGGTGCATTGTAGGAGCCACTGCTGGCCTGTCTTGCCCTGACTGTTCCACCAGCCTTTGGAAGGGGATAGTTTGAGCAGAGGGCTGTCATCTGACAACCCTTAAAATAGAGAATGCTCTCTATAAGGCAGGCTGCACATCCACCCTTGCTGCACATATTAATTAGGCTACACAAATATGCAAATAGGTACCATTTTACTCCCCCCCCCTCATTATGTGCTGAAATTTTATTTTGTTTATATCCCTGTCTATAGAGAGGGACCTAAGGAGACTTACAAAATGGTTGAAAACAGAGGTGACTGAAATTAAAATCAGAGGCTGTCCACATGGGCATATTGGGATGACTTTGGGGCAGATTGGACCTGGTTGATCTTATTGCATGCACATGTGTTGTGTGCTGGATTAGACCAATCAGCCCCAACCTGTTCCCAGTCAGCTCCATTTTGAATCCCTGTCAGGGGGCTCAACTAATTTACCCCACTGTATTTTGTCCCATCCTCAGTGAATGTGCATGTTAGGATATAATTCAGCATGGCTCCAGGATCTGCTTTGGGGAAGCACTCTCTCTATTAGCTGGGACCGCACTGCCACTTAAGAGTAGCAAGATGTTGTTGCAATGTGGAGACTGTGCCAGATGGCACTATGCCTCTCCCCCTGTCTATATGAGTTTACTATATTAACACTTAAACATAATAAACATGTTAAAACAACTTCAAAATCAAAATGTGCTAAAACACTTCAAAGGCACATTGTTAAACATGTAAAATGCTACAGGAGAATCTATTGGTGTTAGGAAAATAAGCAGGAACACTTCCTGCTCTGTTCATTATTCTCTTAAATTTGTTTTCTTTCTTTTTGGTGGACACAACATTTTCCTCCTCCCTTTTCTTGGTAGGCACTCATGTCTATACCTATGCCTCAGGGCTCATTGCGTGGGAGACTGTGTCACTTGTCCTGGCTCCTAAAATTGTTCTTCATCCCTGCACCTGATATTCAGAAATATTCTGTGTATGATTCCAGAGATTACAAATGCTGGTGGAAATAACCTAAATTCATGAAAAGCTCATAAATTTCATTAAAATCCATGAAAACGTAGTGGTTCCCCAACATTATCTCTCTTAGTCTGGGACAGATGCCCAATACTTCAATTATGTTTCACACTTTGAAGAAAATTCTTTTATTGAACATACAATAAAAGCTGCAGAAAAGTTTATCTTGACCTTTGCAGAAACAAAAAAGAACTTGTTGACTAAATACAGTACTATAAAAGAGCTCCACACGACAAGCAGCCGCCAGAAAGCTTGGAGACTACTGTAAAGACTGATCAATGATCCAGACAAAAGAACACTGTATGCAACTATAACCCCAAACCAAAGGGCAGACCAACTAATGCATAAGAAACATAAAAAATGAAAGAGATTCAGAATTAATCCTATAAACTTTCTACTGTTTTCACATTGGTGGATCTAGAGCAGTGATGGCGAACCCTGGCACTTCAGGTGTTCTTGGACTTCAATTCCCAGAA
Organism: Bradypodion ventrale; assembly: GCA_035047345.1. Taxonomy (NCBI): domain Eukaryota; kingdom Metazoa; phylum Chordata; class Lepidosauria; order Squamata; family Chamaeleonidae; genus Bradypodion; species Bradypodion ventrale. Next base: position 293,080,676 of record JAWDJE010000001.1, on the reverse strand, counting down.
GCCCAAGTCTCTGTGAATCCACATGAATGGATGCACAGACACATGGGCTTCTTGGAATTGAAGTCCAAGAACATCTGGAGTGCCAGGGTTCACCATCACGGATCTAGAGGAAGCTGCAACAAGATGTAGCAATGGCAGTGTGGTAAAACTCAAAAATATTCAGACTGAACAAATTAAACATTATTGGACATAACACAAAGGAGTGACTTGTTCAACTCTTTAATTACTGCTGGATGATCAAACAAATAAAAAATTATGGAAGACAAAAATAATTGCTACACTGAAACCAGGCAAAGAATCATCAGAACTCAAAAAGTGCAGGCCAATATCCCTGCTATGCAGCTTGTACAAAGTGTTTGAAGGAATGATATTAAATTCTGTAACTCCTAAAATTGAATCTATTCTAATTCCAATTCCCAGAAGCCCTGATCAGCAGGACTGCTAACTCGGACTTCTAAAATTGAAGTGCAAGAAAACCTGGAGTGCCAAGGTTTGCCATCATGGTGCTAAACAAACAAGTGGATGTAGCAATTAATGAATCATGCAGGACTACTACCAGATGCCTGAAATGTCTGCAAACACAAACAGTTCTGGCTCTTTGACTGTAAACGGAGAGCACTGCACCCTAGAGTTGGATATGACTGGCTTTCGAGCAAAGGCGACCTTTCTGTTTAAAACCAGACTGTGTCTATTGCTTGGCTGGCATTGCCCCTCTGGCAGTACGTCAACAGGTGCTAGCAAATAATGAACAAAATAAGGTAATACAGCAGCACCAAACCCATCCACACCATGGACACCAACAGCTAAAATTGAGGGAAAATTTTCTGCACATCTTCAAGCTTTAAATATTAAACTGAAAGAGGCTCAGCTAAACCTATGGTGATCAAAAACAAGGCACCCTGACAACTGGATGAATGCTGAAGAGTGAAAATTTAGGCATAGCCTTGATATCCTCCTCAGTGGATTAATTATTAGTCATTGGTAAATCATTACCAAATATAAAATGGTACAATAATTAGGTTGCTATGCTATTATTTTCCATAGCCCAGGTTTCTTCCAAACAAATCATTGTCACTTCTACAGAAAAAGCTTCAAAGGTAAAGTCAAAGACTCTTAACTTATTACCATATGTGTTACAACACAGTTGCTGGCTGGATAGCTCACAGGTTTAGAATATGATTGCAGAGCCAGAAATTGAGAGTTCGATTCCCCATTGTGTGAGCAGAGCCAGGCTGTGTGACCTTGGGCAAGCTGCCCAGTCCAAGAATGTCCCCAGAAGAAGAGAATGGCAAACTGCTTCTAAGTATTCTCTACCTGGAAAGCCCTGGAAAAGGTCACCATAATTCAGAATTGATGGCACAAATTATTATTATTATTGTAAAGGCCACAATTATTTTGTAATTGCTGTTATTATCTATAGCCTGAGGTTCCTTTACCTTCTAACCATTGTTGCTTTTTACAGCACTTAACTTTAAAGGAAGAGAACTCAATATTAATCAGGGATCTCTAGTCATTAATAGGTGTGGAAATGCCACATTGAATCACAATTTGTTAGCTGTGTCTACCAAACAACCACTGTCTCTTTATTTTGAGACTATGTATAAATGATTGCCATATGGCCTCACTCTTATTTGTGAGAAAATGGACACAATCCACAAATGCTCAACTCAAAATAGAGAAATTAGTCTTTCAAGTGGCACAACATTTTTGTCATTTTTCCCTCTCTTTTTTTGATTATATTTTGTTTTGTCCCTGATATGCATGCACAGACTAGCACGATTACCACTTCGAAGACAGAGAATGGACACTTTCCCTTAGGACTGGCAGAACAATTAGCTCTCACTCATTTTGCTTTTTATTTGCGCACTTGATATCCTCACCTCTCAGGCAAGTGCTAAAATTTAGCATCAATCCCCTCCCACAATGCCTTTTGGAGCCGTTAAATGTGTGGCTGCCCATCCTCAAAACGTCCCTGAACAGGCTATGTTGCAGCTGCTGCGTTTTCAAGCTGGTTAATTTGACGGTTGCCGACTGAGCGGAGTTGCTAGGAGAAGGTGAATACTTGCAATTAGAGCATGTTCCTTCAATGGCAACCTGTAGCGCTCTCTAATGTCCTTTTATGCAGGACACACACACACACACACACACACACACACACACACACACACACACACACACACACACACACACCAGCCCTGCTTGTAGGCACTCACTCTATTCATTCTGTGAGACACTTTTTTGTTCACTGAGGACCCATTCAGGAGGCGCTTGGAAGAATAAAAGATGCAGAGAAGTGGCAGCACTTTAACAGATGTTTCCTTCCACCTGCCTACTGATTGCATCCTGCTTCTTGAACGGCAGAGAGCAGACATCCTACCTCTCTCTCTTGGACCACACTCAATGCTTGCATTGAGTGTTGGCATGGCCAGAGATTCCTGTGCATTTTGAAAGAACAGCTGTGCTTTGGTGCAGAGAACTCCAGCCATTGAACTGCACCCAAGACAAGTGGCGTAAAGTGTGTGAAGAGAGGGGTGAGGGGCTGGATCATCATCATCATCATCATCATCATCATCATCATCATCATCATCATCATCATCATCATCATTACTCAGTCGTTAGGACAGTGACTGCCTCACTAGGATGGATTAATCCTTTGTTGAGGTCAGAAGAACTGTGGGCTTAGGGGGCTGAGGTGCAGCGTATGTGTACGGGTGTGTGTCCGCGTGGGGAGTGGACAGTGAGAAGGCGGGTTTGGCTAGCCAAGCGAATAAGTAATTGAGGCAAAAGCTTCTCTTGGCTTTGTAATCCTGATAGGCTTTGAGAGCGACAAAGAGAGACACAGGGAGAGAGAGACACACAGCGAGAGCACAGCTGCTGTTGCCTGCCATGTGCGGATCTTCTGGCATTTGTGAGCTGGACTGAAGAAGACGCTATTCCCCTCTGGTTGCTGAGCTTGACTTTTGATTCTCTTGCTGCAGGAGGATACTTGTAACCATGGGCTCTACAGGGACTGAGGCTAATCCGAGCATGGACAGCGCTCCCTCAAAGTATCCCATCCGAGGCCATACAGAGAAGATGTGGCTACGGCTGAAAGGAATGTGAGTACACCCACCCGATGCCTCGTTTGCTTCCACTCAATCGCTTGCAAAGCAGATGGCACTGCTGAATGCGATCGATGAGAAAATGGGGCTGGCGGGCTGTTCAGTGTCAATCAAGATGTGGTCTGATATGTGGGGCTTAGCAGGGGGAGAAGGCTGTGATGGGGGATTGGTCATCTTATGGAATTGTATATAATGGGGGGGGGGGCACCTGTAGGGTGGCAAGGAGTCAGTGCCCAGCATCTCCACATAGGTACCTCATGAGCTGTGACAGATCTGTTTCCACTGGAAATTTTTGCACTTGGATGACTGGCAGCGATACTGTAAAGAAGAAATTGTTACTTTTTTTGTAGCATAACATTCATGTGTCTTGGGGCACGATGGTGACATCTCTTGGAAAGTGTGTTTAAGTAGGCTTTCAGGCACATCCTCTTGGAAAGTGTGTTTAAGTAGGTTTCCAGGCACATTCAGTGTTTTTTTGTTTATTCACAGGGATGTTCTCTTAAAGTTTCTATTCTATTCTATTCTATTCTATTCTCACACTTGTTAATCTCAGTACAGTTCTTCCAAACTAGAATTTCCCAGACTGACTCTCTGATAGTGGCTAAAGGTAGGAGGGAAAAAGTACTTAGCAAAAAGTAGGAACAAGCTAGGGTACATCACTTCCTGACCTACTGCAGCCCTGCTTGCACTGCCCAAAAGTGTTCAGAGGTACCAGGATGGAACCATGTGCTGATGTTAGGGAAGAGACCACGTTCATTTTTGAGATGGGCTTGGGCAATGTGGGCTAGTGGCTCTTGAGTAGAAGGGAGAATGCGCAAGGAGCAGCTGAAACTTGGAAAGGGACTCATGGGAGCTATCCTAGGACCTGCTGTTTCACATGATTGTAACCTCATAGAGAAAACAAGCACATGTTTCTATGGTAGCTGCCTCTGGTGGCTAGTGTCTGTGGGTGACTGCAATGCAATGTCATGATTTGTAACATAGAAATAGGACATCTGTCACGAGAACATGTCTTGTTTCATGTCAACCTAGTGTTTCAAATGGACCCACTTTTCACGTGCAGCCATCAAGTAGAGAAAGACACAACTTTCAAACAAGGCACAGCCTGTAATTCAGAGGAACTCCCCAAGTTACAACCTGTAATTTATCACTGATGTTGTCAAAGCTTTCAAGTAAAAAGATACTGCCTTATTTCACTTTGCTTTGCCTACATTGCTTTGAACTTGCAGTGGAACTGGGAGGGGTAGATTTTGAATGCTGTAGATGAAAGGCTGATGCCGAGTCTGATCACTTGCTTAGGCAGGAAGAAGAAAATATGCATTTAAAAGGCAACAAAAAAGGCTTTTAGGAAATACTAGATTGTGCATTAAAATAGTCAGTATGATGTAGAACAGTGCTTCTCAACCTTTGGTTTTTGGACTTCAATTCCCAGAAGCCTAAGCCAATTCCCCAAAACACTGATCAGCCTAAGTACTGGCTTAGGCTTCTGGGAATTGGAGTCCAAAAAGGTTGAGAAGCACTGATGTAGAGAATAGAGTGACAGACTAGGACTCAGGTCTGGGTTCTAATCCCCACTCAGCCATGAAAATACATTGGGCATGTGGAACTGGTAAAATTACTCCTTAAATATTTCACTTTTTTGGCTGCACTATGCTGGTCCTGGACTGTAATAAATATTTGATTCGAAATATTTCTCTTACCTTGAAAGCTCTATTAGGGACACACTAAATTGGAGTTTGTTCCGACTTGACAGCACATAACAACAACAGATTATGTTCTTTTCTCATTCATTCCCTCCCCTTCCCTATAGTTTGCACTCTGTCTTCACTAAGTGTTGGGTGGGTATCTTGGACTTTTTGTCTTCTGCTGCTCCATGGAGGAGCAGTCAGTAGAAAAAGAACAATTCATCTGTGTAACACCAGCCCTCTAGGCCTCCACGGTGAGCAAAATCAAGCAAACCATGGTAAATGGATGAAGGACAATCTAATAAAAGTAGTGCTTAATTAAAACATAGAGATAGAAAGGCTTGGTTCTTTCTAAGAAATAAATTCTGCCTATAAATGCTCTGTGATACCAGCTTTTATGAACCCAGGGCCATCCATCCTAACAGATGCAAATGATTACAGATGCTTCTGGTTTATTTTTTCTCTCTTGCAGATTGTGTGAGGAACTGGGATGTGATGAGAAGAAAACTGGGGTGGGTGGCTTTGATCTTAAAGGAAGACTCAGAGTGATGCAAAGGAAGAATTCTATTATTTTTGTGCACTCCAGGAACCAGTCCTCCTTGCCCTACTGTAAATGTGTAATGGAATAAACATTCCTGAAGTGCTGGAAAGTACTTTGGTGTTTCAAGCTGCAAGTGGAGGACTAAATTGCTTGGTTAAAAGCCACAGCTTCCTGAAAATAGACCAGCATAGAACAGATTAGACTAACCTTGAATCTATGTTCCTGGTATATTACTAGTCTTCTTCATCTAGGGAACTGCAGAAAAATAGATAAATAAAAGATCCCAATCTGCTGCATGAACCTCATTTTGCCACATCAGTAGGTGAGGTTTTGATTTCTAGCACTTCCATGGTCTGAGGAATCCCTCTGAGGAACCATTTCTTTATTTTGCTGTTGTGGGTTTCACGGCTGCTGGGACCCAGGCTTTCAAACACAGCAAGTTATTTCAGGGCTTTTTTAAAGGATACATGTGTGGAAGCTATTGCATACACAGCGCCAATAGCTAATAATGGCAAATCTGTGCATGAGAGTTATGGACTGACTGCCTCACCACCGCAAACATGTGGCGTAGATAAATTACGTAGAACTAAGCTGTTATGTATGTACAATGTTACTTTAAGAAACGTATGAATGTAACCTGACCACACTTACAATGTAGCCCAGCTGTTAAAGGAACGCGAGTTAGCTGCCCATAGAGGGCAGCTGCGAGCATTCAACTCACATGGTTCACATTCCACAAATCACCAACAGCCGCGGGAACTTCTCCCGCACTATCACTACCTGCAGATGATGGGCGTGACTGGGACGACGTCACGCCTGTAGCAGCCAATGAGCTACCGTGCAGCAAGATTCAAATGTATTGTGCTACTGTATATAATGTGATGTACCTCCGCCATTACCACATGTTCATCCTGATCATCAATGAATAAACCTGTGTTAGTCCTTCCTGCGACTCCTTCGTCTTCCGTGCAAGACACTAAATTGGCGACGAAGGTGGGATCGATGGCAAATCCCAAGGTCAAGCCGTACCAGTTCGATGTCAGCGAGCCCAAACAATGGGAGCTCTACGAGTACCAGTTTCGGCACGCGATGGAAGCCGCAGGCGTCGACAACGATGCGAAAATGCGTTCCCACTTCCTGGCTCAGGTGGGGCCGGCCACGCTGCGTATCCTGATGACCCTGGTGGCCCCCCGGAAGGTGGACGAAGTGCCCCTCGACCGCATCCTGGAGAGGTTGGGTGAGCATTTCCAGCCGCCCGTCTCGATCTTCCCAGCCCGGGTCGTGTTCCACAGGCGAGACCAGTGACCGGGCGAATCCGTGTCCGTCTACGCGGCGGCCCTCAGGCTTGCAGCGGTGCACTGCCAGTGGGATGACCTGGACCAGGCCCTCCGAGACCGCATGTTGTGTGGTTTGAGGGACGAGGAGCTTCAGAGGAGGCTGATGACCCGCGACCACCGCCTCACGTTCAACGAGGTACTGTGGGAGGCCCAAGCAGCCGAGGAGGCCAGGAGCGGGGTCAGACTGTTCAGGTCCCGAGGGACCACGTCCGAGAGGGCCAAGTCACCAGTACAGGCGGCCCGGCGGACATCAGCGAAGGCGGCCTGGCGGGCCCCCAAGCCGCCCGCCGGCACACCAACGTCGTCCGAGGAGTCGTCCACGACAGCAGACCCCTACTCCAGCGAGGACGACGATGTCCAGAGGATCAAGAAGCGAGGGGAGAAGCAGCAGACCCGCGAACGGCAGGACCGCCGCTGCGACGGTTGTGGGGCACCCCATGACCGCACGAGGTGCCCGTTCCGAAAGGCCGAGTGTCACAACTGCGGCCGAAAGGAACACATCGCCCGAGTATGCAGGCGCAGGCGAGTCGAGGACAAGAGCAGTTCCAGCCATTCCCAGACGCACCAACGAAAGGCGGCCGGCACCAGGAAGGTCTCAGCCAGCTACAGTGAGGAAGGCGTGAACCGCGTGGGCCTGGAGCACCGGCGGTTTTTCATAGAGGTACTGTTGCAGGGGGTCCCAGTGAGGATGGAGATAGACTCGGGGTCATCTTATTCCATCCTGTCCCAAAAAGAGTTTATGCGTATTCCCCCAGAGAAGCGGCCCAAACTGCGGGCCATGAGATCTCACCTACGGGACGTACAGGGAAATGGGATCCCAGTGTTGGGGGTGGGGAACTTCAAGGTGAAGTTCAAGAACTACTCCGAGAAACTGCCCCTAGTGGTCCTCAAAGGGGGGAGGTGCTGCCTTTTGGGAACGCAGTGGTTTGCTCCCCTGGGAATCGAACTGTCCGGCATTAACGCCATCGAGACTGACCCAATGCGGGACGTGTGCAACGCACACCCGGACGTTTTCAAGAAGGGGCTCGGGAAATAAAAGGGCCCCCCGGTTTCCTTTGAACTGGACCCAGAAATCCGGCCCATCCGCCTCAAGCCAAGGAGAGTGCCCTTCGCCCTCAAGGACAAGATCGAGGCGGAACTGGACAAATTGGTGGGGCAGGGGATTTTGGTTCCAGTTGACTCAGCGGAGTGGGAAACGCCGATTGTTACAGCCCTCAAGTCAAACGGGGAGGTCAGGATCTGTGCGGACTATAAATGTACGATAAATAAGGCCATTCGGCCAAATGCATACCTGGTGCCCGTGGTCAGCCATTTGCTGGCCACATTACATGGGGGGAGGTGTTTTGCCAAGCTAGATCTGGCCCAGGCATATCAGCAGCTCTCTGTAACCCCGGCTGCTGCCGCCGCGCAAACTATCGTGACGCACAAGGGGGCGTTTAAGGTAACGCGCCTTCAGTTTGGCGTGAATTCGGCCCCCGGAATTTTCCAGTCCCTCGTGGAACGCCTTTTAAAGGGGCTTCCAGGCGTCCTCCCATACTTCGACGACGTGTTGATAACAGCGGGGAGCGAATTAGAGTTAGCAAAGAGGCTAGATGGGGTCCTCTCAGTGTTCGAGAGGGCAGGACTTTGATTGAGGAGGGACAAATGTGTACTCTTTGCAAGGGAGGTCGAATTTCTAGGTTTTAAGGTAACCCCAGATGGGATCAAACCCTCTGAGTCCAAAGTTGCGGCTGTAAGAAACGCCCCTCGCCCCACCGCGAAACCGGAGCTGCAGTCATTTCTAGGGCTCCTAAATTTTTATCATTCCTTCCTGCCTCGGAAGGCATCGGTCGCGGAGCCACTACACGCGCTACTTAAAAAGGATGCGGCTTGGCAGTGGGGGGACAGGCAGGAGAAAGCGTTCAAGGAGCTTAAATCACTCCTATCCTCGGATGCTGTCCTGACCCACTTCGATCCGAAAAAACCAGTGGTTTTAGTCTGTGATGCGTCCCCAGTGGGGGTGGGGGCGGTTCTGTGCCACGTGTTGGAGAGCGGGCGGGAAGCCCCGGTGGCATACTACTCAAGGTCCCTCTCAAAGCCCGAGCGCAATTATGCGCAAACAGATAGGGAGGCCCTGGCCATAATCGCGGGAACGAAGAAGTTCCATGATTTCCTATACGGCCGCGAGTTTACGGTAGTGACTGATCACAAGCCACTGCTGGGGATCTTCACTACCGGCAAACCCACCCCGCAAATTCTATCCCCCAGGATGCTGCATTGGGCCATCTTCCTCAACGCCTACCAGTATGAGCTGGTCTATCGCCCAGGGAAGGAGATCTCCCATGCGGACGCACTGTCCCGATCTCCCCTCCCGAGTTTAGGGGACCCCACGTGCGAGGTAGAGCAGGACCACCAAGTCCTGCTGATCGAGTCTCTCGACTCACCCCCCATTGTCCCGGCCGACCTCGCCAAGGCCATGGCGGCCGACAAGATGCTGGCCCAAGTTAGTTCCTGGGTTAGGAAAGGGTGGCCCACTACTCCCCCCGAGGAGCATTTCAAGCCATTTTTCAGGCGCAGAGTAGAGCTTTCCCTGGAAAGGGGCTGCTTACTCTGGGGCCAGCGGGTAGTTATCCCAGACAAGTTAAGGGCCAAGGTACTGAAGCTACTGCATACCAGTCACCCCGGGATCGTGCGCTCCAAGGCTCTGGCCAGGAGTTTCTTTTGGTGGCCCCAGATAGATGCAGATATAGAACGTTTAGTGGGCACGTGTGAGAGCTGCCAGAGCTCTCGGCCCGAGGAGTCCCGGTTGCCCCATAGGGAATGGGACACGGCCCGCGGGCCATGGTCCCGGATTCATGTCGACTTCGCTGGCCCTTTCCGCGGGTCCATGTTTCTGCTGGTAGTCGACTCCTACTCCAAGTGGTTGGAGGTAATCCCCATGAACAGCACTTCCTCTGCGGCAACCATTAAACAGTTGCGCAAACTTTTTGCCTGTTTCGGCCTGCCAGACGTCCTTGTTAGCGATAACGCTAGTACCTTCACGTCTGCAGAGTTCAAGACGTTTATTGAGAGAAACGCCATCAGGCACATTACCGCTGCCCCGTTTCACCCCGCCACAAACGGTCAGGTAGAGCGCCAAGTGCGCACTACGAAAGACGCACTGCGGCGCATGGGTCCCGGTGAGTTGAACCTTCACCTGTGTCAGTTCCTCATCTGCTACAGGACAACCCCCCTAGCTTCAGGATTCTCCCCAGCCGAGCTCCTCATGAGGAGGCGTTCGGTAACACTTTTTGACCGGATGGATCCGTCCAGGGTGGAGGATGAAGGGAGAAATATAAATGTAGGGGTAGAAAGCTCCAAAAGTTTTGCAGTAGGGGACCCGTTTCACTGCAGGAACTACACGGCCTCGGGGCCAGCGTGGGTACCTGGGACGATTGTTGAGCAAACGGGGCCGGTATCCTACAGGGTCGAGACTAGCTCAGGTCTACTCTGGAGAAGACACGCCGACCAGCTCAGAAGGCGAGTCACCGGTGAGGGGGAATCAGCGTTAGGGTCCTCCCCCACCCGCATTACCCAAGGGGGAGACACGGCGGCACCCGCGGATACAAATGCATATCCTTGGTTCTCAGCCGCAGAGGAGGATACCTTAGAAGAGAGGGATGAAGTTGATTATGAGTTGCAGTACCAGGGGGGTGTCGCGGAGTGGTCCCCCACCCGTCCTAGCGAGAAGAGGGGTCTCAGTTCAGCCCCTGGTACTTCCAGTCCCCCCAGCCCTTTTGTTTTAGAATATACCATAGCTCCAGCCCCCCGGAGACAAACACCCCCAAGACAGGCAACAGGGGGAAGTCCGCCCACCACAGTCTCCAGAACTCCCGGGCAGGTAACGGGGGGTGGCGAGGCCACGAGGGCCTCTTCGTCGGTCCCGAGGTTCATACTGGGGGGAACCCCAAGCTCCTCGAACGGTAGGCGGGGGTTCACTTCCCAACTGTTCATTCCATTCCCGTCCCCCAATGCAAGGTTGCCGCAGACTCCACACCGAGCCACTAATGAGCCCCCCCTTTCCGTTGCAGGGCAGGACTCCGCGGAACCAGGAGCCTCCGGCTCCCCTGTGTTAGGTCAAGTGACCGCACGCCCCAGGCGCACGTTCGTAAGTAAGGGTTTTACTGTACTATATGCTGTTGTTGACTTCCCATGGCTCTTGCGGAGTAATTCCATACTTGATGGTGTTGGTGATATAGATGTAACCAGAAGTTCATATTTCTTTTTAGCCAGCATTTGTTTTCCAAATATTTATATTTATTTATATTATTACATTTATACCCCACCCATCTGAGATATTTCCCCACTCAAATATAAGCATTGACAACGTTTTGGCAATATAGGTTACAGTATATTACCAAGAATGTACAAAATCATTAGAAGGAGCATTGATTTATTGGTTGATTAATTCATTGTACTGTATTTATATGCCTCCTTTCTCCCAAAGCAAATTTCATAAACTCAGAACATGCACAGAACAATGATAGGCAAATATTCCATATTTCTTAATAGCATTCAATAAGCTGGAATTCAAATCTTACTTTCAATTTTTTTTGCTCTAATTAGTCTCACTGTAGTTATCAAAGTTGTACTTAGTTTCTTTTTCATTTCTTTTCTTTTGCCGTATCAATTGGACATCACCAAAACTGGACAGTGTTGCTAGTTTTGGACAACAATCAATTTCCATAGATAAAAATCTCATTTTCATTAAACACCATTTCCCATATTTCCTGATTCTCATATTTCCACCATAAATGGAAATAGGTATCAATCTCTGAATTACATTTCCAGCATATTGGTAATATTTGGAATTATAACAATTCATTTTTACTGGTGTTAAATACCATCCCCATATTTTTCATAACAATTCTCTTTAATCTTTACAGATATATCTCTTAAAATTGTCGTGTTTTTGTGCCAGAGATTACTCTGAGTTGAAAGGATTTTTTTGCAGGAGATGCCCAAATGAGGCTCCTTTCATGCCCCCCCATCGTGCCGTTCTCAGGTATCGAACCCCGTCCTTCAAGTCTCCAAGCTCAGTGCCTTACCCACTAAGTCACCAAGCCACCGGAGGAGCCACCGTATCCATTCCTCTTCCGATATTTCCCTACTTAAATCCATTTCCCAAATGATTCTCAAACTCTGCTGTTGTCCCTCTGCCTCTACCAATACACATTAACCAATAAATCAATGCTCCCTCTAATAATTTTGCACATTCTTGGTAATATACTGTAACCTATATTGCCAAAACGTTGTCAATGCTTATATTTGAGTGGGAAAATATCTCAGGTGGGTGGGGTAGAAATGTCATAAAATAAATAAATGTAAATATTTGGAAAACAAATGCTGGCTAAAAAGAAAGATGAACTTCTGGTTACATCTATATCACCACCATCATCATCAAGTATGGAATTACATCTGCAAGAGCCATGGGAAGTCAACAACAGCATATAGTATTGTTTTTTTGGGCTTTAGTCAAGGAATACACATGGCTCTTAGGTCTCCAGGAACCCTATACCAGAGAATAAAAAGACAAGGACTTTATGATGTCACACTAGGAGGTAACGCGCCTCCAATTCGGCGTGAATTCGGCGCCCGGGATCTTCCAGTCACTCGTGGAACCCCTCCTGAAGGGGTTAGAGGGGGTGTTACCCTACTTTGATGACGTATTGATTACAGGGGGGAGCCGGGCCGAATTAGCAAAAAGGTTGGGAAAGGTCCTGGCAATATTCGAAAAGGCGGGGTTGCGGTTGCGGAAAGACAAATGCGTTTTCTTCGCAACTGAGGTTGAGTTCCTAGGGTTCCGTGTTACTCCCGAGGGAATAAGGCCATCCCAATCAAGAAGGCCAGCCGCCATCAAGAAGGCCCCTCGCCCCACCTCCAAGCCCGAGCTGCAGTCGTTCCTGGGACTGCTCAACTTCTACCACTCCTTCCTTCCTCGGAAGGCAACCGTGGCGGAACCGCTACACAAATTGTTAAAAAAGGACGAGGCATGGAAGTGGGGCGACGACCATGAGAAGGCTTTCAATGACCTGAAGCGACTCCTGGCATCAGATGCTGTACTGACCCACTTCAATCCCAAACGCCCAGTGGTCCTGATATGCGATGCATCCCCGGTGGGGGTGGGGGCGGTGTTATGCCACGTGCTGGAGAATGGGAGGGAAGCCCCGATAGCGTTCTACTCTAGGTCCTTGTCCCAAGCGGAGAGAAACTACGCCCAGACAGACAGGGAAGCACTAGCGATAATTGCGGGGACCAAGAAATTTCATGATTTTGTGTATGGCCGCCCCTTCACCATAGTGACTGACCACAAGCCCTTGCTAGGCATTTTCACCGCAGATAAGCCCACACCCCAAATCCTGTCCCCGAGAATGCTCAGGTGGGCCATCTTTCTCAACGCGTATCAGCACACGTTGGTGTACCGGCCCGGGAAGGAGATCAGCCATGCGGATGCCCTGTCGAGGTCCCCCATTCCCCGGGATTGCTGCCACGTGGGCGAGGAAGAGAGGGACCACCAGGTCTTAATGATAGAGGTCCTAGACTCCCCTCCAGTAGTACCGGCCGACATCGCCAAAGCGACCGGCAAGGACAAAACGTTAGCTACAGTTTGCTCCTGGGTGCAGAAAGGGTGGCCCGTGTCTCCCCCAGCAGCGGAATTCGACACATTTTTCAAAAAAAAATTAGAGTTGTCCCTAGAGAGGGGTTGCCTTTTGTGGGGACAGCGGGTAGTGATCCCCACGTCCCTCCGGCCGAGGGTGCTGAAGCTGCTGCACGTCAGCCACCCGGGGATCATCCGCTCTAAGGCACTAGCCCGCAGTTACTTTTGGTGGCCCCAGCTAGATGCCGACATTGAGCACATGGTCGGCACTTGCGAAGCGTGCCAAAGCTCCAGGCCGGAAGAGGCTCGTTTGCCACATAGGGAGTGGGACGCAGCGAGGGGGCCCTGGTCCCGGGTACACGTAGACTTTGCAGGCCCGTTCAGGGGAGCGCTTTTCCTCCTTGTGGTGGATGCGTTCTCCAAGTGGTTGGAGGTCATCCCAGTCTCGAGCACCTCCTCATCCACAACAATTAAACAGTTACGGAGGGTCTTTTCCACGTTCGGTTTACCCGACACCCTCGTCAGCGATAACGCTAGCTGTTTCACGTCCGCCGAGTTCAGGACATTCATGGATCTCAACGCCATTCGGCACATCACCTCCGCCCCTTTCCACCCGGCCACCAACGGCCAAGTAGAGCGCCTCGTGCGCACCACAAAGGACGCGCTGCGGCGCATGGGCCCCGGAGATCTTGACCTACAAGTGTGCCAATTCCTGCTAGGGTACATGGTCACCCCACTGGCGTCAGGGTACTCCCCCGTGGAGTTGTTAATGCGCAGGAAGCTGGCCACGGTAATCTCCAAACTAGACCCCACAAGGGTAGAGGACAAAGGGCGGAACGTAGGGATGGAATCCACAAGGAGCTTCAGCGTAGGTGCCCCCGTGCATTGCAGGAACTACGCCAGCGCGGGACCAGCCTGGGTGCCGGGCATTGTAATAGAACAAACCGGCCCCATTTCATACCGCGTGGAGACCAATACAGGCCTCCTGTGGAGGCGGCACGCGGACCAGCTCAGGCGCAGGGTCCCCGGAGAGGAGGACGCGAACGGAGGAAACCACGACTCAGCGATAGGGTACTCCCCCACCCGTTTAGCCCAAGGGGGAGGAAAAGGGGGCCATGGGTCCCCACCAAGGGGGGAGGAAAGGGAATCTGTCCTTGCAGATATCATGCGGGAGTTCTCGGCAGAAGGAAAGGGCCCCGAACTCATACATATCTCGAGGAATTATCCCCAAGACTCAGATCCCCCAAGCGAATTAGATGTTGATTTTCAGTACCAGGGGGAGTTAGCGGAGTGGTCCCCCACCCGTCCTAGCGAAAAGAGGGGTTTCAGTTCAGCCCCTGGTACTTCCAGTCCCAACCCCTGCGAGTTAGAATGTAACATAGCGCCAGCCCTCCGGAGACCAACACCCCCAAGACAGGAGGTGAGTGCGAGTCTGCCCGTCACAGTCTCAAGATCCCCCGAACGGATATCAGGAGGTAGCGAGACCACAAGGGCATCCTCGTCGGTTCCAAGATTCGTAATGGGGGGGTCCCCAGGGTCCGCAGGCAACAGGCAGGGATTCACTTCCCAGCTGTTCATTCCATTCCCATCCCCCAGCGCAAGGCAGGCACGGACGCCCCACAGAGCCACTAATGAATCCCCGTTTTCCGTTACAGGACAAGCACCCACAGAGCCAGGGATCACAGGCTCCCCTGTACTAGGTCAGGCGCAAGCACGCCCCAAGCGCACGTGCGGCAAGCCACAATGGTTGCGGGACTTCGTCCCATCCTAGGGGGGAGGGATGTTATGTATGCATGTTCACTGTACTGATAAGATTGTAACCACTCCATATACAATGTATCTCAGCTGTAAAGGAACGTGAGCAAGCAGCCCATAGAGGGCAGCTGCGAGCGTTCAGTCTCACATGGTTCACATTGCTCAATCACGGACAGCCGCGGGAAAACCTTCCCCGCATTCAGCAGCAGGAAGAAGAACTACTGAAGAGAGGCGTGCCTGGGCGAGGCCACGCCGGTAGCGGCCAATGAGCTACCGTGCTACAAGATTCAAATGTATAATGCTACTGTATATATAGAGATGTATCACCGCCATTACCTCATGCTCCACCGGATCATCATGCAATAAACCTGTGTTAAGCCAACCCTTCGGCTGTTCTGTTGTCTTTGGTCCCATACAGTAAAAACCTGTTATTATGTGTCCTGCATTCTGGGATGATGAAGAACAAACGTCCCTCCCTTTTATGACTATCTAGTATTTGAAAAGTGCCATTTTATTTCCTTTCATTCTCCTTTTCTCAAGGCTAAACATGCACAGTTCTTTCAGTTTTTCCTTAGGGTTTTGTTTCCAGTCCCCTGATCATCCTTGTTTCCTTCCTCTGAACTTGTTACAACAATTTGTTGGCATCCGTCTTAAAGTGTGATTTCCATCAACTCCTCTATTTGTTCCTCCACTTTTTGTAGGAGAAAATTTTCAGACACACAAGCCAAGAATTTGTTGTGGATGACAGAAAGACTGTGTTGACAAACAGGTGAACACAGCTCATTACTGAGTATTTACCTTGTCTCTATAAACGACACATGTATTCGCAAGCAGAAAGAAAAATGTACAAACCCTCTGTCCAAATTACTTCATGTCTCTGTAATGTAGATAGAGATAATAATTTCCCACCATGTTCTTATGATGAACCCTCACAGACTGTTCTGAACACAAATAAAAGCTATATAGATGGTGACCAACATGCCCTGTGCCCTTTAAAAAATATTCTAGTGCATTCCACCCCTGTGTCTATGTCATTATCTCTACATTTCTAGCACTCTGTTAATTTAAAAAACAAAAATGGGATAAATGCTTAAAGCTATGACCAGGGGTGATGGTGATGCAGCATGCGAATTGTGTGACTTGCCCACTCAAAAATCCATATAACAATCATTCTTTATAATTGCATGCACCTTTGGTCCTAATAATATAATAACATTTCAATAATGATTGGGAATCTAAGATTGATAGTAAACAAAGGGGGAAAAGAGTGCTCCAGAACACAAAAAGGCTACTAAAAGCCTTTATTTTACAACATTTTTTAATGCCTGGCTGAAAGGGAACAGGCATATTCCCACGTGTGGGTGCAAACACTGAGTGACCTCCATCCTCTCAAGTACCTCAGTGGTTGGAAGACCAAGGATAGATTTTGGGTTGTACGTCAGGGGAGGGCGTCTCTCACTTCCTGCTAACACTGCCATAGCTCAGTCTGTTGTACTACTTTACCTTTCTCCTTAGCAGCTCCCCTGGTGGCTCAGTGTGTAAAGCGCTGTGTTTGGAGACTGGAAGGATGGGGTTTGATTCCCTGAAAGCTGCACAATGGTGGACATGAGAGGAGCCTCTTTCGGGTGTCCCCTGCAAAAACCCTTTCAACCCAGAGTAATCTCTGACATGAAAAAACAAAACAAAACCACACACCTTTCCCCTTCCAATTCACTATTTTTTTTCAACTGCTTAAATGCCAAATGGGCTAAAAAAGACCCACTACTTGAGGCTGTGCCCCATAGGCGAACAGTGGCTCCATGCTCTTTTTCTGTGTTTCCACACAAATATTCCCAACCAGCTCTGGCTTTGCACATTTGTCCATAGTGATGGCTGGTGAAAATGTAGGCAATGGAATTAGAAGTAAGTGAGATTTTCTATGAATGGGCACCAAACAGCCATTATACTGTCCCTTTGTAGTACGAACCACAGCATATGAGTCAAATGAGATGAAATAAGACATTTTGGAAATCTTCCCAAATTGCACAAATGCATGCTGGCTGTGGAATTCAATTTCCTTTGTGCAAAATCCAGACCTTTAAGAAAATAATGCAAAGAATACTGGCACCTGCTTTTATGCAAGCCAAAAGAGATGTCCGAAACTCACCATTACCAAGATAGTTATATCTCACTGTTACCAATATAGGCTGCAGTATATTACCAAGAATATACAAAATCATTAGAGGGAGCATTGATTTATTGGTTGATTAAAGATAACTATCTTTAGTAGGCTTCCGGGGTTTCACCGAAAGAGCATCCTCGAAGATTGTGGTATTTTTGAAACACAATTGGGAGTACCCTGGTAATGGCAACCTTTTGTTGCCAGCTAATCTTTCTCACGATAGGTCAGGCAAAAGGAACTGCCAAATGAATTCCCCAAAAATGTCTTCCGTTTTGCAGTTTCACCTCTGGCCTAGACACGGAAGAAGTAGGCTTCCATCCTGCTTTTGAAGTAGGAGCCTCAGAGCAGCTGACATCAATCAAAACATTTAATCAATATAATACTTTTAAAAAGCACAAGGAAGAAAAGGAAATGGTAATTATTCCAGCTAGAAAGGGCATATACAAATTTTGCTTGCTCAACAATTTTCTTCTATGTTATAGTGAGCAAGAGAACAGCCTGTTCCTTAGATGGGACAACGCTTCTAGGCTGACCCTATCAGCCTCTTGTCCAATATGTAATATTCCGTAGAGATGAATTGATTAAGTCTACAACAGTTGGTTGTCTAGCACGAATGTGACAGTGAAATGCTCTATCCCAAGCTTTATATTATATATGGAAGCCTCCAAGGAGCTTGCAGGGGACTCCAGCATGATTCTGTTGCAAACCTTTGAATTTCTGGTACAATTCATCGAGTAGGATTCAGGGGGCCTGGGTTCCAATCCTCGTTCAGTCATGGAAACTCACTGGGGGCGTAAAACTGGTAAAATCATTTCTTAAATATTTCATTTACTTTGAAGGCCCTATTATGGTCACTAGATGTTGGTTCTGACTTGATGACACATAACAAAAACTACTACTCTAACAAATGGTCCCAAAGTTGAATCTGAAAAATGAATATTGAATTACCTGGAAAAGCATGAGGCTGGTAATATTAGAAACAATTTAAAATTGTTTATTTATGTATACTTCAAGATATTGTGGTAGATATGGCCAGCATTATTAGAACCACTTAAATTAATGAAACAATGGTTAAAGTCCTGCTGGAGATGGTCTGCCTGTGCAGTGAGAATGATGTGATTGGCAGTAACAGATTACCTCTGACTAAAAACTCCCTTTTGCAATGTGGGGGTATGTACAGCTTGTGTACAATGTGAGAATGTTGCATTCACTCCATAACCTCAAAAAGGAAGCCTAGCAGCAATCTCCTTCTGCAGGTACACAAATACCATTTTAATTAGACTGGCCTTTGGCCACTGACTGGTTGCCAAGAAAGGATCTTTTTTTAAGGTGGCTGGTGCCTTTTTCTTATTGTGCTTTTAAATTGTTTCTAAAGGGTTCTTATTCACAGCTTGCTTTCAATTCAATTTAAGGTGTCTTTTGGTGTGTTTAATTCATATTCCAAGCTTCCCTAACTCTCAAGCTGGGAGAACTTCAGGGTATAAAAATTAATAAACCGTTCACAGAGTAACAGGATTTGTGTTCATAAACAAGACATCAATGAAGTTTATATGCTTAGTTACATAATCTGACGAGAGAATTGGAACACATAGTTATGTCCATATGTATTCCTTCATCTGGGAAGGGAAAAAAGAAGCAGAAAAAAAATATGGTTCTTCACTTGTAGTCCGTTTGTAGTTGTGGAAACTGCATTTGGTTCCTCTTTGTACCTAATATAGAATTGGATGTCCATTATCGCTCTAGTGCTTATCCTTCCAGAATGACATACTGGAAGCTGGCCACAAAATCTACCTCTAGTTCCTTAAGTGTTATTGTTGTATATTCATTACACTTCTCTTCATTTATGATCTATTGTAGCCTGGCATGCTGTGGTGATAGACAAAAGCCTGTAACAGAAATGCTGTGGAAACAGATTTAAATAAACCCACAATTTACTGGCTTTCAGCCCAGTCTTATGCATGTCTATCGAGACATGAGTCCGGCTGAATTTTGTTGGATGTTCTCCCAGGCAAGTGTGCGTAGCATTCCTGTTTTTCTTTTGTCAGGACTCCTCTGCTTTTGATGGTGGTACAGTAATACCTCATACAAAGTCTGCTTCATACAACATCGGATTCATACAACATCGCCTAATTCCTTGAAAAAAGTTGCCTCATACAAAGTTGTGTGACGTTGTATGAGGCATTGTGGTTTTCCCAGGTTGCATTGTGCCTGGACAGTATAAAAGGCAGGACACATGCGTGCATTGCTCTTGTGGGTTTTGCACGAGGCAAAGAGTGTTTAGGAGTGGTTTTGAGCGCAATTTTGGATTTTTTTGAATTTTTTCATCAGAATTTTTAGAAGCATTCCTGGGATTTTTGCAGCATTCTTCAGGTTCTTGGATAATCAGGGTTGTTTGACAAGTTTTTGTAATGTTTTTAGACTTTAGACAATGATTTCTTAAAGTGCTGTCAGTTTCCTGTCTGTTTCCTTGACTTTGCCCTGAAGTCTGTGCTGTTACAGTACAATGTATCTCTATAGAAACAACGTTGTACAAGGCATTGCAGCAAGGATTTGGACGTTGTATGAGGCATCGCGGCTAGGATTTTGCATGCCTCATACAAAGTCTAAATCCGTATAAAGTCCAAACTTGTGGAACCAAGTTTGGACGTTGTATGAGGTATCACTGTATTAACAAGCAAAAATTTGGAAACCAAACTTAATTTCCATCACTCTTTCATTAGAACTAAAAGAAAGAAAGGTTAGCAGTTGAATTTGTGCTTGTTGTGGGATTGTTAAAAGTGCAGAAATGTGACAGGAGAAGACAACCACTGTGCCTCATTCCACTCTGTTATATTCTGCCGCCAGCTCAAAATCATACTTAAGTGTGCTTTGCCACTTTGTGGCTTTTTTGAGATTTGTATTTAATCTTTTGAGCTCTACATTCTTCCATTCTTATTCTCTTTCTGATACTGTTGTTGTTTGTTGTTGCTGCTGCTGTTGTGTGTGTAATTAGGTGATCAGATTTTACTGTGCTTGATCAAGCACCTGCTCTATAGCCATATTTATCTTTCTGAGAATGATATACTTTTCACTGGTCTCTTTTGCTCCCCACTCTGTGCTTCTAAATGTGATCCCAAAAGATAGAAGTTGTGCCTGTTGTATTTTTGCATTCTAAAGCTCATCAGTGATTGAACATTAGTTTGCCTGGGCTGTCCATATTACTTTAAAAAATGTGTTGGTAAATAAGTGGAATAGTAAATATTTGAGGGAAGCCAGTTTGGAAAGAGGCAAGACTGATTTTGAAGAATTGATATTAAAGATAAGAAAGGGAGAAAATGGAATTAAGGGCTTAGTAAGCAAAATATATATAATGTTAAATAAAGATGGTAATCCACAAGAAACGTTGAAAACAAATTGGGAACAAGATTTGAAAATAAAGAAAAATAAATGGAAGAAAAGGATTATGAGAGCTATGTCTGTTAGAGTGAAAGAACATAACTATAAAATGTTGTGGAAATGGTACTTGACCCCAGTGAGGTTACATCAGATAGATAACAATAAACATAAAATGTGTTGGAGATGTAAGGATACACTGGGAACGTACAAACATATGTGGTGGGGTTGTAATGTGGTAAAGTATTTTTGGGGAAAAATTGAGAAAGAGATTTGTGCAATTATGGGTATGAGACTTAAATTGGGGCCAAGTACTGTTTTGCTGACAGATATGGAAAATATGAATTTAAATAAGGATAAAAAAGAGTTACTGTCGATAATGTTGACTACGGGTAGACAGTGCATTGCTAGGAATTGGAAAAATGAAGTAATTTTGAAAATAGAAGAATGGTACAAGGAGATGTGGGATCTTGCATTGAATGATAAGCTAACATGGGAGATGAATAAGAAAAAGGGTATAGTTAAAGAAAATAGATTTTGGAAAATATGGCAATTATTTGTGGATTACTCATTGAAGGGGGATGAAGGGAATAGAACAATACCTGATCAAATGAGTTTTGGGAAGAGAAAAACAACTGTGACACTCCGCATCCTCCAGGGCATTGTATAATACACTGGGTGTATATTGTGAAAATTGTTTATTGTATCTTAATTATTATATTTTTATTTTAACTTAGTAGTAGTATAGTAATGTAGTGAAGTAATAATTTCCTTTTCTTTTTAAAATTGAAAATGGTAATTAAATTAAGGAGCATAAGAAGTGAGTTTGAATAAGTGTATTAGGATAATTGCAAGAGTGTTATAATGTATTAAAAATCTTGGAAATGTAATCAAAGATGTATGGAAGAAAGGGGAAGGTATTATATTACTAAGTTTGCAATTTAATTGTATTTTTATGTTTTTCTTTTCTTTTCTTTTTTATATACTGTATTTGTAATTTTGTTGTATGCATTTTTTCCACATTTTTTAAAAGTTGTATTGTTGTTGATATGTTTGAAAATTTAATAAAAAATATTTTAAAAATGGTGGCTTGAATTCAGTTGCTACTCCTAACTCAAAACACAAGATGTTACATCTTAAAAGAAGCCCACTGGACTACCCATTAGTTTTTGCCTGCTAGCTTGTAGTTAGCATACTCAGTGCTCGAATTGTGCAAATAATTAGTTGCAATACATGTAATTAACACATTGTGCTGTCATTATAATGGTCCAGAAAAATACAGGGAAATGTTCTTTGGATCCCACTACTTCCCAGTTCTGATACAGCATCTACAGTATCTAAATATTTTTAGGATTTATCTGAATAGTAAATTTGTAACTAATAGTTACATTGCTTGTTGTCTAAAAGGTAACTAACTGCAGGTAACTACACTATTTGTAAATAGTTACTTCTGGGGTGTGTCTTAGCTAGAGCAGAGCCAATGAATCAGCTGCTGAGGGGTGAGTCAAGACTTACATAAATGTCATTTAATCTACTGTAGTTGTGACTGCCTGAGCAAAGTGTATTAATGTTTAAGATTGAGAAGATATAGGCCAGTGGTGGCAAACCCAGAGGTGGCACTCGGAGCTCTCTCTGTGGGCACCTGTGTGGTCACCCCAGCACAGAGTTTGCTCTGCCCCTCTACCCAGCAGGAGCACTTCCTTCCTCCCCAGCACAGAGTTTGCCCCACCCCTCCAGCAGCCCAATGGGACCACTTCATCCCTCCCCCAGAACAAAGTTCACCCCGCCCTGCTGCCCAGCAGCCCAATGGGAACATTTCCTCCCTCCCCTGTTGCCATGTTGGCACTTTGCGATAAATAAGTGGGGTTTTGGGTTGCAATTTGGACACTCGATCTCTAAAAGGTTTGCCATCACTGATACAGGCTGTAATGAATTTAATAGGACTTATTTCTGAGTGAACACACATAGGATTTTCTGCATATCTGTGAGTTGCTTGTGAACGCAGGACTTTGAAAAAGAAAAAGGCAGCATTTTGCTAAAGAGCTTTGCCCACATGTTGGCTGAAATTATCTGTTCATATGTTTACCGGGAAGAAACAGACAGAAAATTATGCATAGGCTTACACTATGAACATAATGGATTTCATCCATTACATGTACCTGTATATTACAACATTGTGAACAAGATAATTGTAATGCTGCATATTACTGTAAAATAGGCAATGCCTTTCTGGGAACTGATAGTGGGTTGTAGTTGTCTTTGAGTCAATAAAAAACAGGGAAATGACAGGGAAATCAGCAAGCATAATGAGCTGGTAGATAAAAATCAGTGTGTAATGGCTTCCATGCAGCTGCCATGCCATGCAACTCAATGAATAGAAAAGAACATATCAGCTATTTTTTAGTTTATCTTACTCTAAAAGTTGCATTAGAGGTAGAAGGAATGTTACTAGAATCTTATCTTTAGTCCTTTGCAAACGTAACAATTAATCATTTTAATTATCCCACTTCTGCCACACACCCTTGATTCTACAAAAACATCACTTTTGCTTTTGTGTACTATACCCCCATCTGAATGTTTTTGTGATAGAAGAGAAGTGTCTTCCATTTTGGGATTTGCTTTTGTTTTATATAAAAAAAGTTAAATTCATTTTGAAAGACAGGTGTTTAGCCTGTTCTTATTATTTATTTATTTGTATTTCTATCAACAACTCTGTGGCTTACAGACGTTGACGATATCAAACACTAAAAACACATAAAAGCCCAATAAAACATATTAAACCCCTATTAAAAACCCACCTGCGCTCATAAAAAAGAGAGAGACTTCTCAACTGTTATTTTAAACCAACCTGCCCCAACAGCCAGGTTTTCAGGTTTTTCCTGAAGGGCAGCAATTCTGTCTGTACTTGCAATTCCAGGAGGAATTGGCAGGAGGTTCCATAGGGCCGGTGCGGACATAGAAAAGGCTCTCCTAGGTGTGCTAGAGAGACGAGCCCCTCTACCTGATGGTAAGAGTAGAGAGCTCCTCCCGTCCGCTCTGGTTGGACAGACAGATGATCTCGGGGCAACGGGGTCTCTTAGGTATCCTGGCCCACTACCATGTAGGGCTTTAAAGGTCATCCCCAGCACCTTGAATTGCACCCAGAGGCAAATTGGTAACCAGTGCAGCTCCCGAAGCAGAGGTGAGGCACGAGAATAACGCCCACACTCCATCACCACTCGGGCAGCCGCATTCTGAACCAACTGCAGCCTCCGAATGGTCGTCAAGGGCAGCCCCATGTAGAGCGCATTACAATAGTCTAGTCTAGAGGTGACCAGAGCATGCGTGACCATGGGCAAGGAGTCCCTGTCCAGGAGCGGGTGCAACTGGCGAATCACCTGAAATTGGGCGAAAGCCCTTCTGGCCACAGCCGCCACCTGCTCCTCAAGGAGGGACCCCCAAGTTGCGCACCGGGTCCGTCTGGGGTAAACTAGCCCCATCAAGAACCAAAGATGGTAGCTCCCACAAGGAGGGCTTCAAAAGAGCGCCGTCCCTGCCGTCCCTGAGGGTCTTCGCCGCATCTCTCCTGGGCTCATTCTACCGGCCCAGGATGGGAGACGAGTGACAGCTGAGGCTGCCGGCAGTCTGTTCCCTCCTGGCCCTGCCCGCCAGGAAGGGCTTCAAAAGAACGCTGGACCTGCCGTCCCTGAGGGTCTTTGCCGCGTCTCTCCTGGGCTCATTCCACTGGCCCAGGATGGGAGACGAGCGACAGCTGAGGCTGCCGGCAGTCCATTCCCTCCTGGCCCTGCCAGCTAGGAGGGCTTCAAAAGAGCACCGGAGCGGCTGCAGCTGTGTAAGGGCCAGGTGTTCCCTGGCTTTGCTGTGGTTATGGACATTCAGCCTTGGGCTAAGTTGCGGACTTTGACAGCTGAGGACACTCTTAAGGCTTGTTAAGGTCGTTCAGCTTGGGCTCCGACCTCCCCCCCCTTTGGATCTTTTTGCTTATTCTGATTTAACTTGTACTGTATATGATTCCTGACTTTGTTTTTTCTTCCCCCATTGTATTTATGCATTATGTTATGCTGTAATTGATATGTTGTTATGCCGCCCTGAGTCGGCCTTGCGCTGAGTAGGGGTATAAATTGAATAAATAAAATAAAAATATATAAATAAAATAAATAATGCTGGGCCGCTAATCCATAGCCACTCAGTCCTGCCGGGATTCAGTTGTAGCCTGTTGTCCCCCATCCAGACCCCCACAGCCTCCAGACACCTGGATAGGACTTTGACAGCATTGCTTGGATCACCATGGGCTGAGATGTACAACTGTCATCTGCGTACTGATGGTACAACACCCCGAGGGAACGGATGATCTCACCCAACGGCTTCATGTAGATGTTAAATAGAAGAGGAGAAAGCACCGAGTTCTGAGCCATCCCGTATTGATGGGGCCTAGGGCTCTCCAACCACAACGACTGGGTCCAGCCCTTTAGGAATGAGGAGAACCAGGACAACACAGTGCCCCGGATCCCTAATCCTTTGAGCTGTCCCAGAAGGATACCATGGTCAACGGTATCGAAGGCCGCTGAGAGGTCAAGAAGAGCAAGGATGGATGGGTGGCCAGAGGTCATCCATTAGCGTGACCAATGCCATCTCTGTACCATATCTGGGTCTGAATCCTGACTGGAAGGGGTTCAGATAATCTGCTTCACCCAGGACCCCCTGCAACTGACGTGCCCCCTGCAATTGACGTGCCACTGCCTTCTCCAGAACCTTCCCCCAAAAGGGGAGGTTGGAGACTGGTCTATAATTGATTGGAATTGCTGGGTCGAGTGAAGGCTTTTTTATGAGGGGGCACACCAAAGCATGTTTAAAAGGTACCAGAAAACCCCCCCCCATCCCTTAGAGATGAATTGATTATTGCCTCAACCCAGCCTCCTGTCACTGCTTTAAAGGCTTTTACCAGCCCAGCAGGACAGGGATCTAAAGGGCAGCTAGTGGCACGGACAGCTGCAAGGAGTCTGTCTACTTCATCAGGGACAACTGGATTGAACCGAACCCAGATGACATAGCAAGACTGTAGTCCAGTCCCCTCCTGTCTCTCCCCATCCACGCCGGGCTTTAGCCCTGAGCGAGTCTGAGCGATTTTATCCATTAGAAAATCAGTGAAGTCCTCATCTGATCCCTGCCAACTG
Source organism: Bradypodion ventrale (assembly GCA_035047345.1). NCBI lineage: Eukaryota > Metazoa > Chordata > Lepidosauria > Squamata > Chamaeleonidae > Bradypodion > Bradypodion ventrale. The sequence goes on along the minus strand of JAWDJE010000001.1, from coordinate 293,054,934 downwards.
GGCACAGCCCCCCCCCCTCTGCCAAGGAGAGTTATTTTGAGCTCTTAATGGGTTGCTCTTGTCTCCATCTATCTTCTGGACTAAACATCCAGCATACTGAAGGAGCTAAGAAGCCCTTTCAGTATATTGGATGTTTGAATTAAATACTTTCCCTGCTCCTCTGCAGAGGGACAGAGGAAGTACTGAATAATAATTTCCCCCTCCTAGCCAATTATTGTAGCCCTGGATTGTTTAGGAGGGCAAAAATAATTGCACTTTCCCTGCCCCTCTGCAGAGGAGAACAAGAAATGTTTTACTATACCCCTTGTATAAGAATGCATCCTATCAGTGGGGCTGGGGTACACAGAAAGAGCCTCCTTGAAGATTGTGGTATTTTTGAACCACAATTGGGTGTACCCTGGAAACAGCAACCCAGGTTGTTTGGGGTCTTTGGATGAGAGAAGTGGGTTAAATGTTATTTATGCCCTCCCTCTTCAAAATGTGACCAAAACATGTGTGAGTCTAGTCTGCTTCATAAGGGACAGCCTTGACAAGTCAGAAAGATTAACCTAGGAAACAGGAAGGCAAGAACATAGAAAAAGGGTCAAAAATCTGTCCAAGGAAACATGATGGGATAAAGTTTAACAAAGATACTGATCTCAGGTCAGTCATGTGACCAGGCTCAAGTCCAGGCATGTGACTGGCATTTTGTTAATTAGCTGCAATTCATTGCCTAAACGTATGTGAATATACTTACTCTGGCGTAAAATCTCAATGTGATTTTGGCCATTGTAACCAGTGGTGGGATTCAATTTTTTTTTACTACCTAGTCTGTGGGTGTGGTATGGTGGGAATGGCCAGGGGGAAAACCCTGTGTTGCACCTGAATTAGGACTACTTTATTTCAAAACTTGGATGGGCGGGGCCAGCCAGAATTTCTGCTACCGGTTCTGGCGAACTGGCAAACCTGCTAAATCCCACCACTGATTGTAACCAGTTGGAAACCTCAAATTCACCTTGATTTGAATCTAGTGGACAGACATATTCTGACTGGAGGGCTGTCAAGAGATCAGTTTCTGATATAAATTTTGACTAGAAGACAAAGTTTGGGAACATAATGCAATAAATTCAGCATTGCTTTACTAATGTGTGGACATGTGCCTGTCTGGGATTAGAGATAGGGAGAGTAATTTCATTGGCATTATAATGCAGACTTATCTAATTTGCACCCACTGAGCCATTGCAGAGCCAAAGTACTCATTGATGGTGGCACATTTCATTTCATTTATTTATTTATTTTTCAAATTTCTATTGCCACCCAACTTGACAACGACTCTGAAATTTGGAATTTGTGATGCAAATCTTCAGTTTAAAAATGCATTAAAATGAATCTGTTGTAGAAATAAACATACTGAATGTCTTTACATTAACTAAAATAAAATACCAAAACCAATGAGCATGTACAAAAATATGTACATCAAGAGAAATATGTGTGCAAAACGTGTAAAAAAGCCAATGTGTTCTTAAAATGCAAACAGATGTGAAAATGAGATGAAATGAATAAAATGGAGGAAATATTTAGGGGAAGGAAATTAAGTCAGCAGATTTATCCATCTTAGAATCCTTCTATATTTCAGCTTGGTTTCTATGGACAAAAGATGGGAGGTGTTTGCAATTCATCAGCAGACTTAATGGTTTATGTGCTTTTATGGAAAAGCCTAAATGCTTTAGTATATTTATCACTTTGCAAATGATTAGGATCAATTCAAAATGGCACATTTCTGAGCGGGATTAATTAGTATCCTCTTTTAATCTTCACCACTTGCCTTGATTCTACAAGACACAATAATGTTGGAATAATGAAGGTGACCACTCAAAAACATTTGACCTTCTAAAATAGCTCTTGTGCAGCATTGTCAAGCAATCTACTTCATATCCACTGTAATGCAAATGAATGCCACTGAGGTTTTGAAAATGCAGAAGGATTAGCACACTATGCTATTTTCACCACAGTGACTGCTTGCTATGATAGGCCACAGCATCATTGTGGAGTGAGGCGAGCTTTGTATGTGTGTGTGCTCTTGGCAGAGCAAGTGTTATGGAAACCATGTTCCAGATTAATTACTGCTAATTAGGGAAATGGTTCTAATTTCAGCAACCGTGGTGGGAGACAGAAAACAGAACGTTTCAGATCACATAGAGCATTCATGCTCACAGGGTGTGGAATAAGCCAGTTATGTTGTGTTGCTTCATATTGGGATTATGTTGTGTTGCTTCATATTAACTTTTGGGGGTTCAGGTACAGCAACAAGTACAATACCACCACCGAAACGCTGCTTTTCCTAGTCTGCAACATTGGTTCTCATTACCACAACAATATGATGGAATGAAAATTAGATTTGCAATGATGCCAAGGGAAGAAAAACAAAGAAGTTGTAAATTAAGCTGAGCTAAAATGTCTTTGCTTGTGCACTTACAATTATTCTAGAGGCTGCCCTGTCTGTCTTCAGTCACAGTTTCAAGATTCTAAAACCTAGGCACCTGAAACTTTGCATGGATATTAACAGGGTCCCCCAAAGATGAGATGTACCTGCAGGTCACAATTCATTTTAATATGCCATTGACTGAAATCCTGCTGCTTAGTGTACTCCTTTGAATCAATAGGATTTATGGAGGAGGTAATGCAACCAATCCTCATGGATCATTTGGGCCCACCCTATGATAAGCAAAGGGATTTCAGTCATTGTGTCTGAAACTTGCAGTACCATCTTCAGATCCTACAAGACAGACTTCTGGAAGAACCACATAAGGGTGCAGTTAGTAGCTTGAGGGGAGTACTTCCAGAGACAGAGCTACAGGAATGTCCTGTCCACTGTGCTGTGGGACAATTTTCTTTGGATATGGAGTAAACATCACTTTCTCATGGGGCTTCATTGGATCCTCCATGACAACAGACATACCTAGAGTGCTATTTGCCAATGGCTTCACTCATATGAGGGTGAGCACAATGTATCCAACTGTTTACCATGGCCAGTTGCAGTAGAGAGGGTCCATTTAAATGGTGGGGATTTCGTGATTCAATTCCTTCATAAGTTCATTGGATTCAAATGGGTCTGCTCTATTGCAACGTACTACATTAAGCAACAGAAGAGCAATATCTCCGACTAGCAAAACCAGGAGGTGGTAACAAGTGGAGTACCACAAGGATCAGTCCTGGGCCCGGTGCTATTCAACATTTTTATTAATGATGACTTGGATGAGGGAGTGCAGGGAATAAATATCAAATTGGAGGATGACACAAAATTGGGTGGAATAGCTAATACCTTGGAAGACAGGAACAAAGCTCAGAAAGATTTTGATAACCTTGAACACTGGGCTGAAAACAACAGAATGAAATTTAACAAAGATAAGTGCAAAATTCTATACCTACGGGGCAAAAAAACCTCAAGCACAGAGTTACGAGATGGGCGGGGTACTTGGTTCTGTAATCTTACAAGTGAGAAGGATTGTAGAATTGCTGTATTAAGAGGGGACATGATAACACTTTCCAAATACTTGAAAGATAGTTATAACGAGGAGGGACAGGATATGTTCTTGATCAGTCCAGAGTGCAGGGCATATAATAATGGGTTCAAGTCACAGGAAGCTGTAATGAAATAAGCCCCGTTTTAAACTCTGTTTTTTTCATTTTTTTTTACACACCTAAATACCTTGTGCTTTAGTACTTTCAAGATGGCAATTTCAAATCAGGGAGAGAGAGAATGGAATGTAAACATCCTTGCCTCATGAGTTGCCAAGAACTGAAACCTAATGTGTGATAGACCTGTCATGCTGTAAGATCATTGGTTGGAATCCCTAAGAGGGATAACCAGAAGGAGGATCTTGTCGGAGGAGATATAATAATAATAAAAAAGATGGGGGCGAGAGACACTCTCTTGGATGCTATGCTTTTGAACTGCAATCATGTAGCCTATTTAGCCAGAAGGGGGGCCCACGGACTAAACCTTAAACAAACAGCTTACATCTTGAGGTGACCTGTTCATATGGTGGGCAATATTATTTGAAATGAATTTCATTCTTGGTTTCATATATATAGGCAGTTTAGTACATAGTGCAAAATGTCCTCAAACTGACCCAAACCAGCAAAACTTAAATTCATATGTAGGGAAATACACTTTTGAATCCCCCATCTGGGCAAATAGATGGAACCTTTGTCCATTGAAAACCAAATGGATTTGGAGTTGGATCAGAGTGTGAAAAACTAATTGGTCTTTGGGTGGCCTCTTTTGTTTTTACCAAGCCAAGATGAGAAATGGAAGCTATTAATAACAGCCAGTGGGAGAATATGTGGCTCACAGAACCTGTACACTCCACACCGTTCTGGTTTTATACAGTTGGATATTCATCATAATCTATTGAAACAAACAAAAAATGCAGTGTACCATGTTTTGGATTAAAATATTTCTGAATACTTGCTTGTATTTTCTTATGGAATATCTGTCAGTTCTGTTAGCAAAGCAGGCAACACCAAGCAGAATCTAATTTAACTTGTGGAAATTAGGACAGTTAGCAGAACATATTTCTCTTTTGGAAGAAAATCATTTTCACACTTCTTATTCTGAGAAAATAAGAAATCTAGTTTTTGTTAGAGAGACACAGTGAGATGAAGAGCACAGAGTTAATAGGTTAGATCAGGGATGCCCAAACTACGACCTGGGGGCTGGATCCGGCCCCCGATGCCATTACATCCGGCCCATGAAGCCCTCTTCACTCCTGGAAGCGGGCACATTTTACTTCCGCTTCCAGGAGCAATGAGGGCTTCATGGGCTGGATGAATTGGTGTCTGGGCCCAGATCAGTGACTGTATCCCTGAACCACGTGACCGGCCCATGGCCCAAAAAGTTTGGGCACCCTGGGTTAGATCCATGGGATGTGGGCTAGTCACAGTTAATAAATCTCAACTGATGTCAGTGTTAAGCATTTTACATGAAATATCTACATTTAGCTATTCTGTTAAGGATAACGTACAACAGCTAAAAATTAATGGTTCATAATAAGATCTACAAACACAAAGTAAAAAATAAAATAATTCAAGCAAGACGTATAGAAATACAAGATAAAACAGCACTGTAAAAATGTACTTTTAAAAAGCCATACAAGTCTTCCTCATTAATTTGGATGGGATAGAAATCTAAAAATAAATAAATATAGACATACATACAGATAGATATGCATGTTGAGTGAATAGAATCATTATTGTCTGAAGCCCCCAGGGACAATAATGTTGGCAGGGAAGAGGTTCCACAGTTGGGTGACATGAGAGAGAAGGCCACATCTTTGGTAGTTACTTGCTGAACATTAAAAGGAACATTTAAGGGGTAGACTACTGCACTGGATGTTGCAAGGAATGCTTACAATGTAATATGCAAACAAGAGAGTTTATATCTGGCATTCATGACCTCTTTTTTCTGAAAGTAAGGCAAGAAACCCAGTTCTGGTTAATAACTCCTTGAAGAGGCATGTGGCCCTGGTATTTCTTTTCACCTTCCATCTGTTGGTTTAGGGGTAGAGCATTTGCTTTGCGTTCAGAAAGTCCCAATTTTAATTTTTCAGTGTCTCCCAGTAGGGATCAGACAGGTTCCTGCCAGAAATGCAGAAGCTGCTGCTGGTCAGTGTTGACAATACAAGGCTAGATGTTCTAATGGTCTGGTTCAGTGTAAAACAACTTCCTAACATAGGAACATAAATCCTGCCATATACCAAGCCAAACTGTTAATCCATGTCATCCACTCTCTACTTTTAACTCTCGGGGGATTCAGACAGGCACCTTTCCCAGGCAGACATCACCAGGAAATGCCATTGTTACATAATTATTTTGGTACTCTCCTTTGGAAGAAAACTAGAGTAGCTTTTCATGTAAGCAAAGCTTTATTTGCTTTTAGTCCTGTGCAATACATAAACAGAGCTATGTGACGTTGGGCATGCACTTGCGATGGACTCCATTCACCATAAATGCTCAGTTCCTGGAAGTCAAAATGTGCTTTTCTTGTCAATGATAATCTTTGTAGAGAAAGCCAAAAACCTTGTAAATGTGGGCATGAAATTGACCAGGGAGTGATTAGACAGTCAAGTGCACTTCTTTTATCGGTGTTCAATATTCTAACATTCGTTTAATAGCCTGCTATTCCGCCACAGGGTTGTCAAAGGAAATCACAATAACCAAAGAATCTATAAACTATCAGAGCAACAATTCCTTCAAAGGAAATGGCTAAACAAACAGCACAGCAGTAGTGAGTGTGGTTCATTTACCAAGGAATAGTTCCAGATTTTAGATGGCCTGGAGAAACAATATTTTTTAACTGGTCTAAAATTATTAATGGCACATTCCTGGCAAGCATGATGTAGAATGCCTAAGACGTCAGAAATTGTTTTATGGCCATAGTCAAAGGCCTTCTAGTGAAGCATGTTTAGCCAATCTGAAACTAAAGGGAAGTAATATACCATTGTTACATTTATTATGCTGTTTCACATATTGGTTGCCTTTCACCAGCAGCTTCATTTAATTAAGGGTGGATTTCCATGGTACTGTGTTACTCAATAAACACAGTTCCAGATTCCAGGTAGTGAAATTGCATAAAGACAAACATTTTCCTCTTTTTTTGTTTGTTAATTTAAAAAAAAATTATTCAAGAATACAGACAATACAATATCTTCAATACAAATACTAATACAAATATAATTTACTATGAAATTAAACACAAATACAAATACTGACAATACAAAAAAAAGACGTGCTAAAGTCTTCAATGTTGTTACAGTGCTATTCAACTTTAGGTTTTTATTCTATCTTATATATATGTATAAAGTGTATTACATATCATTTTAACTATCTTTTTTTTAAATACCACATTATCCAAAATTACGTTTTAGCACTATTTTCATCTTAAATATCACCTGACTGGGAGTGCAACACACTTACATTAATCTTTACCTATAAATCTGAACATTAACCATTGTAATTTGACAAAGGATCCCACACCTGGCCATACTATCCCGTACCGAGCATTCGTGCACTTGCCTGATCTGGGTTCGCAGGTAACTGTCGAGTTGAGAAATGTGGCAGTGGGGCAGGAGACCCACAAACTCAAACAAAGAAAAAGAAATTCAATTCCCAACGTTCCTTGCGCCGCACCACACCACAGCCAATCAGGCTGAGAGGCGCAAGCAATGAACGCAATGAACGCAAACCACAAAATCAATGAACGCAAACCACAAAATCAAAACTACAAGTACCAGCGTCCTGCACGCCATGAGCACGCAGAACGCTGAGAAAGCCAGTGCACAAAAAATAAACTTACAAAAAGCAACGGGAGCGCAAGTCCCCAGCAAGCAGACTCAGCACCTCACAGACATGCAAAATAAAAGGAACAAAATGTCACCGTGAGACACCCACCGTCCTTCTTTCTCGGAGCAATGGGGGGGGGGGGGGGGAAGAGGCACTCCCTCTCCTCCACGCTACCCCGCTGAAGACACAGCAAGACCACCACTGGCCTCAAGGAAAGTTGGGCTGGGGTGGAAGAAAAACTGGAGGGGGGTTCAAGGGGGAAAAAAGGTACTGGAGCATTCCCCCCCGAAAGCGAACCAATTCCCCGGGAAGCAAAGGCAGCGAATGAGGCTCCGGTCACTGCCTTTACTTCTCGAGGAAGTGTTTCGCTTTCAGGGGAGGGGAATGCACCAGTACTCCCCCCCATTGAAAGCGAACCAATTCCCCCAGAAGCAAAGGCAGCAAATGGGGCTCCGGTTGTTGCCTTTGCCTCCCGGAGGTACTCACCCGGGTGCAGCATACACATACTGGGCTGCACATTTAAAACCTGGCTCAGGTAATTCGGGGCCCTACCAGGGGCAGTGGCCACACACCAGATTTAGTCTTTTTGTTGGAGCAGTGGCAGAGTGATCTGAGTTTACAGAAGCTAGACATAACACCTGTGCCATGGTCAGATCACTATCTGGTGGCTCTAGACTTTCTGGGGGCGACACTTCATCGTAGGGAGGCAGAGTCTATTAAAGTGGCCCACCCCCGGCAACTGATGGATCCGGATGGATTCCAGAGGGAACTGGGGGATTTTCCCCTGGATCGGCAACACAATTCGCCCGAGGCACTTGTTGACCTGTGGTGTGGGTCAACGACAGCTGCCTTGGATGTAATCGCTCCACTATGGCCTCTCAGAGCCCATGGAGCTAGGTCATCCCCATGGTTCACGGAAGAACTGCGGGAGCTCAAACGGGCAAAGAGACGCCTTGAGCGCCGCTGGGTGAAGACCAGGAACAATTCCGATTGGACACTAGCTAGAGCCGCTATTAGGGCCTACCTAGTGGCGATGGGGGTGGTGAGGAGGCAGTACTTCACCTCCCTTATTGCCTCCGCTGATAATCGCCCAGCCACCCTGTTTTGGGTGACCAGGTCCCTCCTTGGTAGGGGGGGGGGGCTGTGCCTGGTTGGCAGGGATCGGCTGAGGACTTTGCTGACCATCTGGTGGAGAAAATCGATCGGATTCACTCAGGGTTTAATCTTGGCGTGGATGGGGAGGGTCAGGGGGGAGCCAGTGCACAGTCTTGCTGCGTTATCTGGGATCGGTTTGATCCAGTTGCCCCGGATGAAGTGGACAGGCTCCTTGCGGCAGTCTGTGCCACTAATTGTCCATTGGATCCCTGTCCTGCCTGGCTGGTAAAAGCCTCTAAGACGGTGACAGGTGGCTGGGTCGGGGCTATAATTAACGCATCTTTTCAAGAGGGGATGTTTCCTGCCCTGCTGAAACATGCTCTGGTGCGCCCCCTCCTCAAGAAGCCATCCCTTGATCCAGCAATCCTAACCAACTACAGACCTGTCTCCAACCTTCCTTTTTGGGGGAAGGTTCTGGAAAAGGCAGTGGCACGTCAGCTGCAGGGGGTACTGGATGAAGCGGAATATCTGGACCCCTTCCAGTCAGGATTCAGACCTGGATATGGTACTGAGACTGCATTGGTCGCGCTGATGGATGGTCTCTGGCGAGAGCGGGATGGCGGTCATCCGTCCGTCCTTGCTCTTCTTGACCTCTCAGCGGCTTTCAATACCATTGAACATGGTATCCTTCTGGAACGGCTCCGAGGATTGGGGATCCAGGGCACTGTGTGGTCCTGGTTTTCCTCATTTCTGAGGGGCCGGACCCAGTCGGTGTGGTTGGAGAGCGAAAAGTCCAGTCCTAGGTCCCTAAAATACAGGGTGCCTCAGGGCTCGGTACTCTCTCCTCTCCTATTTAACATCTACATGAAGCCGCTGGGTGAGATCATCCGTTCCCATGGGGTGCGGTACCATCAGTACGCGGATGATACACAGTTGTACATCTCGGCCCGTGGGGACCCCAGTGATGCAGTCAAAGTCCTTTCCAGTTGTCTGGAGGCGGTTGGGGTCTGGATGGGGGCAAATGGGTTACAGCTGAATCCTAGTAAGACTGAGTGGCTGTGGATGGGGGGTCCTGTGCTATCCCGGGAGCTACCATCTTTGGTTTTGGATGGGGCTATTTTGCCCCAGACCAACCCAGTGCACAACTTGGGGGTCCTCCTGGATTCGCGGCTGCTGCTAGAAGAACAGGTGGCGGCTGTGGCCAGGAGGGCATTCGCCCAACTTCGGGTGATTCACCAGTTGCGCACGCTCCTGGACCGGGACTCTTTGCTCATGGTCACTCATGCTCTGGTGACCTCCAGACTAGATTATTGTAATGCGCTCTACATGGGGCTGCCCTTGATGACCATTCGGAGGCTGCAGCTGGTCCAGAATGCGGCGGCCCGGGTGGTGATGGGGTGTGGACGTTATGCCCATGCCTCACCACTGCTGCGGGAGCTACACTGGTTACCCGTTTGCCTCCGGGTGCAATTCAAGGTGCTGGTTTTGACCTTTAAAGCCCTATATGGTAGTGGGCCAGGTTACCTTAGAGACCGCATCGCCCTAAGGACGTCTGTCCGTCCAACCAGAGCAGACCGGAGGGGCTCTCTAATAGTGCCATCGGCCAGGGGGGCTCGCCTCTCTGGGACAAGGAGGAGGGCCTTCTCTGTGTCCACACCGGCCCTTTGGAATCTCCTGCCTGTGGAACTGCATCTCCAGACGGAGTTGTTGCCCTTTAGAAAAGAACTAAAAACCTGGCTGGCGGGCCAAGTTTGGGGTGCAGGTGGAGGGGTGGCTTCCGTTGGGTGGTTAATATAGGGGAGGATGCCTGCCCCATGGTTTCTTCAGTTCCTGCACCCCTCTCTTTTTAGGGGGTGGGTTCTTATTGCTGGTTTTTTATCTGTTTCATTTGTTTTTATCTGTTTTTATCGACTGTTGTGAACCGCCCGGAGTTGGCTTTGGCTGAGTGGGCGGTATAAAAATTTAACAATAAATAAATAAATAAAATAAAAAACTCTGCCCAGTGTGTGTGCACACGCACACCAAAACACCAACATCACCAAAAAGAAAACAACAAAAACAAACACCAAAACTATTACAAAATAGTAAAACAAAAATAAATCAATAATATAAAAAAACATTAATAAACAAAAATAAATAAACCACAAAATACACAAACAAAAACTTCCACAACACCACAAAACCACAAACAAACCACCTAACTACAACACGAAAAACACAAACAAACAACAACAAAATAAAATAAATTAAACACAACCAGAAATAATCAAACCAATTAAACCAAACTAAAAATAAACCAGCCCACCAACACAAACCAAAACAAAGAAAACCCTCAGAAGAAAGAAAACCAGACAACTTACCAGAGTCTCCTCCCTCCATGACGACCAGAACAGAAATGAAGAAACAAAGATGACTTACCGGAAGAAGCACCACCCAGAGGCCAGAAGATAAAAAACACCTAAAATGAAACCAAAACCCCTAGCAACCCCACCTGCAGGGCATAATAGTAAAAACAACTCAAAAAGACTCAACAGCCCCACCTAGAAGCCACAAGAGTAAAAACAAGTCAAAAACATAACACAAAATCACAATTTTACACAAATCACAAACATATGTAAAAAAATAAGATAAAAAGATTTCTAAAATCCTGTGTTTAGTTTTAACTAAAATAAAAAACCAAAACATCTAAACACAGTTTAAAAACATTGAAGGTAAAAAACATGTACTTTCACATTTTTACCTTGTATCATAAACCATTACGTAGGTAAACCATTAAGAAAGGTCACATATTTGGTTAAATAGAAAATTTAGAAAAAATTATATAATCCTTTGGTTTTTTTTAATCCACAAAAAACAAACAAACAAACAAACTGATCACAGTTTATAACAGCCCGGCATCGTAACAAAAATTAACGTATATGTTAAAGCAAATATTCAAAAACACATTAGAAAAATTACAAGATACAAGTTGTTATTACTGTAAAGTATCACAACAATACAATCTATTTAAAAAATGAAAACATAAAGGAATTGTGCATAAATAAAAAAAATTTCAATTATACACTAACCTCTTTTTTACAAACATTAACAAAAAAACCTTCCAACACAATTTAAAACAGCCCGGCAACGCTGGGCAAACTATGCCAGTAATATATAAAATGATATAGCCCACAGTGATATATACATTGCCTCAGAGATTAAGCTTTCTTTCAAATACAGATTAATTCCAGAAATTCATTTGTTCTACTGCTGGAGCACAACCCTTCTTATTTTTCAGCATGTAAGTCAAAAATGGGTTCCATATCTCATTAAAAAAAATCCTTTATAAATCCCTTTTTTTGCTTTAATTCCCATGTGAGCTTATCGTTTAGTGCAGTCGTCCACATCTCCTTGTACCATTCTTTAATATTCAATAACTCTCCAGTCTTCCAAGTGCTGGCTATACATAATCTTGCGACTGTTGTCATAATGATTATCAAGTCTTTCTTATATCGATCAATGTTCAGAGCATTCACCTCCATTAGTAATGCTGTATTAGCTTCTATCTTAATATCCTGAACAATTATTTCTTTTATTTCCTTCTCAATTTCGATCCAAATTTTTTTTAATGCTCGGCACTCCCACCACATATGAATATAAGTTCCAATGGTATCCTTACATCTCCAACACATTTTTGAATTCTGATTTTGATTGAATTCTGTCACATTTCCCTCTTTTTCTAGAGCAGGGGAAAGTTACTTTTTTGGAGTACAGCTCTGATAATCATTTAATCATACCTGCAGTAGATTTTGTAGACATATGATTGTTCCATGCACTCTGAAGTATTATTTGCTTTATTTACATCTTATGCCTGACATTCAGGTTTTCTCCTGGAACTAGGACCCATGTTTACTTATTAGAAAATTAACTCAGCTATGGCTAAAAACAGATGAAAATGGGCAAGGAATCCTTAGTTATGTTAAAACACTATTAAATAAATTATACTATTGAAACAGGGACTGTGGTGGCTTAGTGGTTAAGATGCTGAACTTGACAACTGGACGTTCGAAACCCTAGTGGTGCACGACAGAGTGAGCTCCTGGGGCTCCGGCCAACGTAGCAGCTTGAAAGCAAGGAATTGCAAGTAGATAAATAGGTACCACTTCAGTGGGAAGGTAATGGTGTTCTGTGCGCTTCGGTGTCTACTCATGCCTGCTACATGAGCATGGAAACATCTGCAGAAGCAAACAGTGCTGGCTCTTTTGCTGTAAATGGAGATGAACACCCAACCCTAGAGCAAGATATGACTGGCTTTCAAGCAAGGGAGACTTTTACCTTTATTATTGAAACACTATCAAATTAAAGAAGAAACACACCAGGTTTTAGAAAGGCTCATAAACCAATCCATTGACAGTATTGCCCTCAACCGCCAGTCCTTTGCTAAATTCCTGCTAGAATAAAAATATATTTGTCAGCAGAAGAAAAGTGGGGGACTTCTGTGATGGGGGTGATATAGTTTTGAATAAAGGTGTAAAGAATCCACACCAATTTTTCCATCCTCGTGAAAAAGGATGTACTGTATTGAATCATTACCCTGTTGAAAAATTGGATATCTGTTGCAAGGCTATTTGATACAAATGTAAATGAATGAATGAATGAATGAATCTTATATGACAGCAAAAAGAACAGGACTTTTGTTTGTCCACAATATAATTCTCTCTCTCTCTCAGCCCTGAGGGTTTTAGCTGAAGTGTATGTATTTTGCACAAAATATAAGATTTTCTGTGTAAAATGCAAGGTTTTATTACAGAGCACACTTTTCCCCCTGCTCCAAACTCAATTTTCTGGGGAAAAGTCAAATGGCAAATATTTTGTTGTTGTTGTTGTTCAGTCGCACAGTCAAGTCCGGCCCTCTGCGGCCCCATGGACCACTGCACGCAATATATATAACAGCACAGAACATAGAGCAAAAATACACAAGCCACCTGACCAAAGTCCTTCTCTCATGGTAAAATGCATTTCTATTTCAGCTGTAGCAGTTGTCTCTATGCACACAGTTGGCAGATGCCATTTTTCTGCAAATGCATGAATTCTTAGGGTGGGTTATACAGTCACCTTAACCAGATGAAATGTCCCTGATGGTATAGTTTAGGCTTGAGCATTCAGTAAAATCTCTCATAACATGACTAGATGTCAATCAAGAGGGAAGGATGCTACAGGGACCTTCCATTCCATGCAGGTGGCCATTTCTTTTTTTTAAAATTATTATTGATTTTTATTAAAAAAAATTAAACAGACATACAAAAAAAAAGAAAACAATAACATTACAATACAGTAATACCTCAAAGATAACCTCAATACAATATTAACTCACATTCATAGAGGCTAGCACATAACAGTACTTATACTGATTGTTTACTATTTAACCACAATATTAGATACCACAATGTAAAATATTACTCAATCAAACAATAAAAGTTTTCTAAGATACCTCTATAATAATTTTTTAATAATTACAAATCACCCTGTGAATATATACAATGCCCGGAGAGTTTAGTTGCTATTTCAACTCCAGAAACCTCTTTGCGATGGTGCAGGTCCTGAATTGTCATTTACCATAAGAGAATGATCCACAAACGGTTTCCATATATTCCAAAACCTATTCTCTTTTAAATTATCTCGTTTCACTTTAATCTCCCATGTCAATTTGTCATTCAATGCTAGGCTCCACATTTCCTTGTACCATTCTCCGATCTGTATATCTACATCATTTTTCCAATTTCTAGCTATACATTGTCTACCTGTGGTCAATACAATTTCCAATAATTCTTTTTCCTCCTTATTCAAACCCAAACCTTCCACATTTGTTAAAAGAATGGTACCTGACACCAACTTGACCTTTTTACCCAATATTTCACCAAACTCCCCTTCTATTCTTCCCCAAAAATCCCTTATTTTTTTACAACTCCACCACATGTGTTCATATGTTCCATCTGTTTCTTTACATCTCCAACATAACTTATCTCTTTTATTATCCATCTGATAAAGCCTTAGTGGTGTCAAGTACCATTGCCACAACATTTTAAAATTATGTTCTTTAATTCTTACAGACATTGTTCTCATGATCCTCTTTTTCCATTTGTTTCTCCATTCAACCTCCCCAATTTTTATATTCAAAATTTGTTCCCACTTCCGCTTCAAGTCTTCCTGTGGATCATTACCCTTGTTCAATATAATATAAAGTTTGCTTACAAGACCCTTAATGCCTCTTTCCCCTTTTCTGATCTTTATTACCAAATCCTCAAATTCCGTCTTATTTCTATCTAACCCTGCTTCTCTTTTATATTTTTTATTCCAGTTATCCGCCTTCAATTTCTGAAACCAATCCAAATTTAACTTCTCAAATATTTTTTCCTCTTAGGATCATCATCACACACTTTTAACCAATCCTTCAATAAAAGCACCCCATTTTTATCCATATTTCCATTTTTCCTTATCTATTTTTATTGGGAAACACCCCATATCCGTCAATTCCAAAATTGGAGAGAGATTTGGGACTATATCTTTCTTTACTTTCTTCCACACTTCCATGAGACCTCTCATCATAATATTATTTGACCTTTCCACCTTGTCCTTTGTTCCCAAAAAAATCATACTACCAATGTCTCTATATTCTTTCATCTCCAGTTGCTCCCAAATTGTCTTTTCTCTTGCCAAGATCTTCACAACATTCTTAATTTGAAATGCTCGATAGTATGCTAACAAATTTGGCATACCCAAACCCCCTTTTTTCTGAGACAAGTACCATAGTATCTTTGGAAGTCTAGATTCTTTAACACCATTACAAAATCCATTGAACATCTTTTGAAACTCATTAATTTCCTTCTCCTTCAGATGGATCGCTAGTGCATCAAATAAAAAATTAATCTTTGGCAACAATATCATTTTACAAATAGCGATCCTTCCGAACCATGACAGCTTCAACTTCTGAAACTCTTGTATTTTATTCTTAAATTCCACTCTCAAGCTGTCATAGTTCAATCGTTTAAGTTCTTCTAATTTATTTGAGATAATTATCCCCAAATACTTCAGCTTATCTTTAATTTGTATATTAAGTATCTCCACATTCCTACCCATCTCACTTGCTCCCAAATTACACAACATCAATTCTGATTTATCCCAATTTATCATTAATCCAGTTATAGCTTCAAATACCTGTAAGTGATCTTTGATCCTGTCCATTACCAGCTCCGGGTGTTTCACCATAAGCAATGTATCATCCGCATACATGCTCACTTTGTTACCCATAATCCCTTCTATATTTAAATCATCCCTTATATTTTTAGCTAGAATCTCCATTGCCATAATAAATAAGATAGGAGATAATGGACAGCCCTGCCTAGTACCAGCCTCTAAATTTACCACATCAGTAAACTCCTCATTTACTCTAACCCTAGCGTTCCCTTTTTGATATAATAAATCTATTACCCTATTGAATCTATCCCCAAACCCATATTTTTTAACTATTTCTTTAATTGAAGACCACTGTAATGAGTCGAATGCCTTAAAAATATCTAATGATAATAAGCCCACCTTTTCCTTAGTTTGGTTAACGTTATCAATTAAATCTAATACCCTTCTAGTCAAATCCGCCATTTGCCGACCTTTTAGGAACCCAACTTGATCTACATTTATGTATTCCCCCATAAAACTGTTTAATCGATTAGCCAATATTGCTGTGAAGATCTTAGCATCCTGATTTATAAGTGAAATTGGTCTGTACAATTCCACTCTTTCGAGATTCTTGCCAGGCTTTGGCAGTAGAACGATTGTGGTGTTATACCATGAAGTCGGAATTGATCCTCCATCTAATATATAATTATATAGCTTCACCAATTTTGGAACCACTACCTCCTTAAATTCTTTGTAAAACTCTGTCGATAATCCATCATCCCCCGGAGCTTTCCCCGTCTTCAACCCACTAATCACCTCCTTAACCTCTTTATCATTAATCCTTTCCTCCATTTTCTCCCTATGTTCTTGTTTTATTCCATTCCCTAACTGTCTCTCCAATATCTTTTTAAGCTTCTCCAGGTCTACTTCCTTTTTTGCATATAATAGCTGATAAAATTCCCTGACAATTTTACATTTATCTCCGTTCTTATTACACCTTGAACCTTGCTTATCAACCAATACCCCTATTTCTCTTTTTTCCCTTTTAGCCTTAGCAGCTCTTGCTAATAATTTTGAACTTCTATTACTAAATTCAAAATATTCTCTATTTAAATAAATCAAATCTCGTTTAACTTTATCAATATCCTTACCCATTAGTTCTGCTTTAAGCCTTTGTAATTTCGTAAAAAAATTTTTATCTTTACTTTTCGCATGATCCTCCTGTAATTGTTTTATTTCTCTTTCTTTTTCTATCTGTTCTGTTTTATATTTTTTATATTTAAAACTTGCCAATTTTATACTTTCCCCTCTAAAAACCGACTTCATGGTATCCCATACCACATTAAAATTAACCTCATTATTATCGTTCCACTGCCAACTTTCTTTCCATCTTCCCATAATCTGCTCTTTACATTTCTGATCTTTAAACAAATTAGGATCGTACCTCCAATTTCTAACTCTTTGAGTATCTTTTTGTACTTTCAATTCCAAATATACTTTAGCATGATCCAATTCCTTGATAATCCCAATTTCCATTCCTTCTATGTCTTTAATCAAATTTTCGGTAAGAAAAACATAGTCTATTCTTGAGTAGGTCCCATGAACATGTGAAAAAAAAAGAATATGCCCTTTCAGAGCCCTTAAACTCTCTCCAAGAATCCTTCAGACCCATAACATCCATCCATTTATCCAAAACCTTCCCTTTTAAGCCAATTCCACTTCTTGATATATTTGTACAATCTAACCCTGACCTTATCAAATTAAAGTCTCCAGCCACAATAGTTTTTGCAACGTTCTCTAATTCCACTATTTTCCGAATTTTTTCAAGGAACTCCGCTTGATGATCGTTTGGAGCATAAATATTTACCAACATGATTTCCTCATCCTCCAATTTTCCTCTTACTATCAAATATCTACCCTCTTGGTCAACAACCCTTTTTGTAATCTCAAATCCTAATTTTTTAGAAATCATGATTGCCACCCCTCTTGCTTTTGATGTTCCAAACGCCATCTCATAATGTTGCATCCATCCTAAAAAAAGTCTATTCGTGTCTTTTGACTTCTGATGGGTTTCCTGTAAAAACAGAATATCTGGTCTATCTTTCTTCAGCGCCAATTCCAGTCTCCGTCTCTTAAGAACAGAACCTGTACCCTTCACATTCCATGATATTATTTTAATACTTCCCATAACCTACTTCCTTTCCAAGCTCTAAACTCTCCATCGGGCGTGCCACCAACCACCCCTTACCCCTATAACATACAAAACTACATAGAACACACACTATCTCTCTCCCCACTTTCTTACAAAAAAAAAAGCCGCAGGTGGCCATTTCTGAAGAGACAGTAAATTTGGGGTGTGGATGGGAGAATGGATTTCTGTTGGACTAGAGATTGTTGATCAGATGGGATCACAGAACCATCTTCTGTGGTATTTCAGTCATGTAAGGAGAAAGCAAGACTAAGATTAGTTCTAAAGTGTGAAAAGTTTAGCAAAAGGAAAACCGATGTTGGAGGAGTGATAATTATCCCCTTGGGAAGTGCTACTTGCTGGTTGTGGGAGGCCATTCAGAAACAATTTTCCTGCAATCAAGAATTTTCTCTAGAGAGGCTAATAAGAGAAATAAGATTATTTTTGGAGCAATCATCCTTTTGAATATGTAACACGGATTTTGATTCCACCTTTTAAAGCCTCCAACTGTTTTGTGGATTTTGTTAATGAGAAGATTATATTTCTACATAGGGTTTGATTGAATGGCATTTTTGTAAGTTAGTTAAAAAAAAAGAAGTAAGTTGGAAGAAAGGATAAAGAGGATGAACATGAAGCAGAACAAGAACTTGAGAAGCAGAGAAAGAAGTTGTAAAAAGTGGATATTTAATTGTCGTAACTGCAGCTTCCTGTCTCAGCCTAAAGCATTGACAAGGGAAGGAGTGAATCCTTTACTCAAGGTTCATTTTTAAAATAAAAACTTTCATTTTTACTGGCCCAGAAGAACCCGCATGGGGAATCACAGAGGTGTCTAAGCTTCAGATATATGCAGATATCTTGTTCATATTCCCAATGTAAGATATTATTTCAAAAATTACAGTAAAAGCAAGAGGCATTAATCCTGATCAAATTCTAAATAACTCTGAACTAGTAACTAGGATATAATGCAAGTTACTTGTAGAGCTGTAAAAATAGCTATGAGAAAGATGACAGTGAAATACCATATTTGCTGGCATATAAACTGCATCGGAGTATAAGACACATCCCATTATTACCAAAATAGCCCACTAGAGGCCACTATATACAGTACAAGACACACTCCATTTTCCAGTGTATTTTAAGGATTAAAAAAAGTGGATCTTATATGCCAGCAAATACGGTAAAAATATATTGAAAATCTGCTTGGATACATTGCATGAGAGATCTACTGTAAGGGCAGGAAGATAAGCTAGAATAGGTTTAATATGCATTTGGGAGATCAATTACAAACCTGTTCTGGTAGAGGTTGTCCTTTGTCTGAAGGATCAAACGTGCAACCTCAGATACTCTTGGATTCATCTTTGTCCCAGGTGATCTTAATGGATGTGAGGTCTGTCTTCAAATGGCGTCTCAGTTACATAATGCCTCCAGCAAAAATAGCTTGGTTGCAAGTGGTCCATGCAAGGTTGCACATATGCACTTTATACCTTTAAGGCTGACCCTACAGGTTCCGCTAGGGCAGAAGGGTTTTGCTAGGCTTCAAAATGGGGTAGCTTCCTGCTAGAATAAAACAATATTGCAACTCCTCCTCTTCTTTCCATGTCTAGACCAGACGTGAAACTGCCAAAATGAAGCCACCTTTTGGTGAGTCCATTCTGCAGTTTCCTTCGCCTGGCCTAGTGTGAGACAGATTAGCCTGCACAAGGTTCCTGTTGCCTGATTGTGGTTCAAACATACCACAATCTGTGAGGAGGCTCTTTCTGTGTCCCCTGCCTATTTGCTATGAGGTCAGGTTTAAGCTTTTATTATTAATTGATAAAACCCCAGCGACAAACCAGGAAAGGGACCTTGGTGTCCTGGTGGACAACTCAATGAAGGTGTCAACCCAGTGTGCCTCAGCAGTGCAAAAAGCAAACCCAATGCTAGGGATCATTAGGAAGGGTATAGAAAATAAGTCAGCAAGTGTCATTTTGCCTCTTTATAAATCTATGGTGAGGCCCCATCTGGAATACTGTGTACAGTTCTGGTCGCCATACCTCCAGAAGGATATTATGGAGTTGGAGAAAGTGCAGAGGAGGGCAACCGGAATGATTAGGGGACTGGACCACCTTCCTTATGATCTGAGGCTGCAACAGTTGGGCCTCTTCACTCTTGAACAACAGCATCTAAAAGGTGACCTGATTGAAGTTTATAAAATCATGCACAGTGTGGACAAAGTAGATAAGGAAAAACTATTTTCCCTATCACACAACACTAGAACTAGGGGGCACTCCATGAAACATTTGGGGACTAGTTCTCAAACAAATAAGAGAAAGTACTTTTTCACCCAGAGGATCACTGGTCTATGCAACTCCCTGCCAGAAGAAGTGGTGACAGCTGTCAGTCTTGACAGCTTTAAGAAAGGATTAGACAAGTTCATGGAGGACAAGGGTATCATTGGCTATAATTATGGATACCTAAGGACAACCTCCGGGTTGGAGAGATAGGCAGGATATCTCTCAATGCCATTTCCATGGAATCCTAAACAGGTGAAGGCATCTGCTTGGGAATAATACCCTGAAGGAAATGGTGAGCCACTGTGTGAGACAGAATGCTGGACTGGATGGGCTGTGGCCTGTTTCAACAAGGCTGTTCTTATGTTATGTTCTTATCTTGGAATCTGTCTGTCTGAGAGACCACCTTCTTACATATAGTCTGTGTAGTGCCATTAAGGTAGTTTTGAGAGGCCTTCCCTGGTGGTGCTCCTCAGGTCCACTCTGCAAGCTTTTGCAGCCAGGGCTTTAATGTTACTGCTTCTTTTGTGTACAATTCTTTGTGCAACAGAATTGGGTAGAATGTCCTTCCATAGAAGGTCCTTTCCTCAGAAATGCAACATTCACCTGAAGTTTTTATTTACAGGCACAAGTTGAAAACATGCAGTTCTGTGCAAAAATCTTAAACCACCACCAGCTGGTTTGGGGAAATTCATTGAATGATTTGGCTAGCGGTGGCAGTGGTGGTTTCATAACTCAGCCCATGATCAGCCTAGTCCAGTGAACTCTGTGCTGGGAGAAGGAGGAAGGGCTCCCATTTGGCTGCTGGGAAGGGGGGGGGTAAACTCTGTGCTCAGGTGACTTCATGGGTGCCCACAGAGAGGGCTCCGAGTGCCACCTCTGGCCCAGTCACAGCACAATTGGAGATAATATTCTGCTGACACTTCTCAAACCTTTCCAAGTTTTGTGAAGTTTGAAGTTAGTGTTAACCAAATCACTCATTGAGATTTTCTCAAACCAGCTTGGCAGTAGCCTAAGACTTCTGCATAGTACTGGATCTCCTTAGGTAGGCCTTCCCTATATAACCAAACCTCAGATCTATCCCATAGTGTGCATTCAACCTGTATGTTCATACATTCTTTGCATTTTCTGCTTACTGTATTGTCTATGATGTACTGTGTATACTGTATGTTTTACTATTATTGTGAACTATTTTGATCTTTAAAAAAATCTAAGCAGTTTATAAATACAGTAAAACCCCTACTTACGAAAAAAAAGTCTGTTCTGTAGGCTTTTGCTTAAATTGGTTTTTTACATAACTCGAAGCAAACCTATAGGAAAAATTATTTTTTTACATAACTCAAAGCAAACCCATAGGAAAAAGAATCTTTATGTAACTTGAAGAAAACCCATAGGAAATTGTGTAAATCAGGCCATGGTTTTAGCACAAAATCATTATGCAAGTTGAATTTTATGTAACTCAAGGCATATGTAAGTCAGGGTTTTACTGTATTCATGGGAAATAGATAATGGAACTTCTGGGTCATGGCCATTAATAGTGAATTTATTCCTTAAGGAAGACATCTGTGGGCTACTCCTTTTATAGCTTTATATTTAATTTATATATTTAATTTATGATCATTAAATTAATGGGGGAAAGCCGACAGGAGCTGGGCAGCATCCGGTTCGGGAAAGTGTGTACTTGAGTAGTGAGGAGGATGCAAAAATTACTGAGCAGAGCAAGGAGCTAATTACCAGCACTCTAGCAGAAGGATGCAAGAGGCAGTCTAACAATGCAACTGGACTCAAAAGACTGTATCAGGAAAGCATATATAAATGCTTGTATACAAATGCCAGTAGCCTCCGGAACAAAATAGGGGAGCTGGAATACTTAGCAATAGATAAGAATATTGATATTATTGGTATCACTGAAACCTGGTGGATGGATGATAGCCAATGGGATACAGTTATCCCAGGCTACAAACTGTACAGGAAGGATAGGAAGGGGCAAACGGGAGGTGGTGTGGCCTTGTATGTCAAAGAAGTGATAAAATCGTATGAATTGGAATATTTGGAGTCACCATTAGAAGCTCTGTGGGTAAGAGTACCAGGCCACAAGGATGGTCTAACAGTAGGCATATACTATCGGCCTCCGACCCAAACTCTTGAGGGAGACTGGCAGTTGGAGAATGTTGTAAAGGAGGCATCCAAGAAGGGAAGCCTGGTTATAATGGGGGACTTCAATTACCCTCACATAGACTGGGTGAACTGTTGTTCAGCACATGATAAAGAGATAAAGTTCCTAGATATGCTAAATGATTGTTCCCTGGGACAGATGGTTGAAGACCCAACTAGAGGTAAAAGAATCCTTGACTTGATCCTGAGTATTACTTGATCCAGAGATAGGCAGGATATCTCTCAATGCCATTTCCAGGGAATCCTAAGCAGGAGAAGGCATCTGCTTGGGAATACCCTGAAGGAAATGGTGAGCCACTGTGTGAGACAGAATGCTGGACTGGATGGGCTGTGGCCTGTTCCAGCAAGGCTATTCTTATGTTCTAATGATGTTGTTTTTCTCTGTTCAGAGTAAAATGACTGGAGAGGTGGCCTAATGTAGTAGAGAGAGTGTTGTACGCGGCGGACTCAAGAGACCCTGGTTCTCAGCCCTGCTTTGCCAAGAAAACTCAGTGAGGGCTAACCCTGATAAAGCCACCTCTTAAACATCTTGTATATTAGGAAGTGTGTAGGGCAGAAGTAGCAAGAGGGCATTAAGGTTTCTCATTCCTGGTGCAGAATCACCAGCTTCTAGTCTTTGCTAATCTTTCACTGTAGCTGTGAACAGGGATGGGCTCATGCAGGAAGCTGTCATGATTCTCTTCCAGAGATTGCTTGAGTAGGAGTAAATGCCATGATCATCACGCTGTTTTCATAGATCTGCATTAATGTCTCTTCATTCCCTCTTCTTCTTATATAACTAAACTTTATTTTACCTCAGAGCTTTGAAAGACTTTCAGGTAACATCCTTCACTTCCGCTGATATTTGGCAGACATTCCAGATTGGTAAAAATCTGCTTTCTTTCTGCTTTTTCATCCCATGTGGGTCACCACCTCATCACCTTGAGAATACAGTTGAGCAGAGGGGCTGGGTTAGAAATGTAAGAAACTAATGATACGCAAGGGTGCTGCTGCAAAGTTATTGAAGAAGGGAAATAGAATAGAGAGAGACCACAGTTCTCTGTAGTGGGTCATTCTACTGTGCTCACAGACACTTTATGTCAGGGGTTCCCAACCTAAGGCCTGTGGGCTGGATCTGGCCCATGGTGCCATTACATGTGGCCCTCACTCCTTCAAGGGCATTTGAGAAACAAAATGGCCATCCCCTTTGAAGCTGTTGGGACAAAATAGCTACCCCATCATGCAGGTAGGGCAAAATGGCCATCTGACCCTCAAAGCTGACTGAAAGAGCATGACCCGGCCCCCGGCTTGAAATGGTTGTGAACCTCTGCTTTATGTGATGAGCAGTTGATCTGGAGGGACTGGGGATTGTAAAGTAAGCTTCATCCAGTTCAAATGCCTCCCCCAATCCTTCTTTCTCCCTTACCTCTTGATTCAGATGACAAAAAATACCTCTGCATGTTTTGTCAGATATCAGCTCTTTTTATCCTAAGCCTCATTTTTTCTTGCTGAATCCACATTGGGGTATGCATAATATGTAAGTCTCTCAGAGAACCCATACATTTCAACTATTCTGGGAATTTCTTCAAGAGAAGCTAATCAGTGCACATTGATGTGTTCCCCTAGGAACCAAGACATCCACAACATAAAATGATCAGAAGACAGTACGTACTGTTTTAAGTGGTGCTGAGAGGACATTAGCTCACATGTCCAAAACTATTGAAGGAAACATATTTAGTCTTCTTTCGCGTCCCGGTCAAACCCTGGACTGCCAAAGTGAAGCCTATTTCTTGGCTTTGTCATTGGCCAAATTTAAGTCCTCATTGGTGCGTGTTTCTGGCAGTAATTGGCAAACCAGTAAATAAGCCTGATACTGTATCTCTCCATATTCACACAGCATGCTGTTGTCTGCCAGCAGACCCCACTTGAGCATGTTGGTCTCGCATTTAGGGACTCCAACCCTCAGCCTATTCAGGGTCCTCCAAGTGATGTAGGGAAGGTTGAGTTCCTCAGATATATCTTTCTTTAATATTGTTCCTTGTCCAGTGAGCTCCTTCCCCCATCTTCTAATTAGGTTTTGCTCTTGCGTACCCTCAAGAATGTTTGTTCTTGCCATAACACTCTTCCTGGATCTGAGCCGGTGGACTTGTTGAAAGAAATTAAGCTAAAACAATTTTTTTTGGTGAAGAGATAGCTGGCAGTGGTCAAGTCTCAGATTTTTCTGCCCACTAGGAGAGTCACCAGAAGTCAATGCAACTGAAGCTACTGTGCAACTAAAACTATGATCCCCCTATACAAGTACCCAGCTGCAACTACTATTACCCCATAGAAGGAGAGAGTTGCAAAAGAGTCTGAAATCATTGGCTAACAAAGGACTGTAGGAGAGAGTGGCTTCTCTTCCCAGAATCTGGCAATCCCATTTAGTGGGGATAATCAGCCCAGTGCCCTCTATGTGTTTTGGACAACAAAGTCTATCAATCCCAGCCAGCATAATAAAGGGTTGAGAATTATGAAAGTTGCTAGTTGTTATATACATAGCTAGCCCAGAATAAAGGACAAAAGAAGGCACGCATTTTTGCAAAATTTGCATGTGCTAATTTATGTAGGTATCTGACTCGGGTTCAATGATAATCTCTGCTTATAGCCAAAGAGTCAGCACTGTCTGTGTTTGTAGACATTTCTGTGGACATGTGGCAGGCATGCCTAGACCCCCACCAGTGTGCACGGAATGCTGTTTACCTTCCCACTGGAGTGGTCTCTATTTATCTACTTGCAATTTCTTGATTTCGAACTGCTAGGTTGGCAGGAGCTGGGACAGAGCTCAGCCCATCCATGGTCATA
The DNA here is from genome assembly GCA_035047345.1 of Bradypodion ventrale. Lineage (NCBI taxonomy): Eukaryota > Metazoa > Chordata > Lepidosauria > Squamata > Chamaeleonidae > Bradypodion > Bradypodion ventrale. The sequence goes on along the minus strand of JAWDJE010000001.1, from coordinate 293,029,911 downwards.
TGGTTGGCATGACTAGATGCATGGAACACTGTTATTTTTTCCACCAAAGTGGTACCTATTTATCTACTTGAAATTTCTTCCTTTCAAGCTGCTAGGTTGGCAGGAGCTGGGACAGAGACGGGGAGCTCACTCCATTGTGTAGCCATCAGATCTCAAACCGCTGACCTCGGTTCAGTACTCAGGTATCAAACTCCGACCTTGCAGTCTTCAATTGATGCAAATATAGATATAATTCCTAGACTATAACTCTCAGGGAAGGCAAGCCAATTACTTCCCATCCAAATTGCCCTAAACCCAAGTAAATTATTAGAATAATTTGCAAATTAAGCTTAAAGAACCATAACTGTTTTCCTGCCCGCGAGCATATACAAACGGAGGCAGGCATTTTAGTGAGGTTGGAAATGAGAGCTGCTGTAGAGCTGTGGTGTGAGTGTCAAACTGGCACTATGTTTAGTAATTATTTATCCAGTACTGTATTGGCTATACACTAAAAGAGATAAGGCTTGCTTAGTTCTACTCTCTCCAGCACTGCATCTGAAAAGGAGAGGTTCCTGCTTATATGTAGGCTACTTGAGTGAACAAGAACTCTGACTTCCCAGGATTTGTGCTCACAAGTAAAAAGCCTATATACAAGAAGGACCCTTCTTCTCTTCAAACATCTTGTCTACCATATGGAGGAAACAACAGAAAAGTGGAGGACCTAGGCATTTTCTCTAAGTACTGTATGTTGCTGAGATCTGAGGAAGCAATAACTGAAATTGGTCCATCACACTCTCTCAGTTTGGCTACCTGAGAGGGTTGTTGTGGGGAAAAATGGGCAGGAGGAAAGCTGCTTGTGCATGGGTTCCCAACCTATGGCCCGTGGGCCACAACCAGCCCATGGCACCCTTTCATGTGACCCGCTGCCATGTCCACCACACCCAGAAGTGGAAGTGGATGCATTTACGTCAGATGTAAAACACGGCCACACATGTGTAAATGCACCCATGCTGTCACAAACATGGAAGTGGGTGCATTTACGACAGCCATAAATGCACCCACTTCTGATCCCGGGGGGCGTAGTCAGGCCCATGGCATAAAAAGGTTGGCCACTCCTGCGCTTGTGCCTCATGGTGCTCACTAGAGGAAAGTTGAGAGATATCTGTAGTTAGTAAATAAAATAGCTGCCTGGACAACTCAGTGCTTTAGGTATCTGGCTACAAAGATTGGTTCAGATCGCAAAGTCCCCTAAGGACTTAAGAGTCTCATTCTTATTCTCAACCACCTTTTCAGATTTGTGTATGTCAGTTCCAAGTGACTTTGAGAGTTATGTCATTTCCTAAACCTGATGTGACTGCAGTGAGTTATTGGTTAAGATGCTGAACTTGATGATTGGAAGGTTGGCAGGCCAGCAGTTTGAGATCTGATTGCTGCACAATGGAGTGAGCTCCCATCCCTGTCCCAGCTCCTGCCAATCTAGCAGTTTGAAAGGAAGAAATTTCAAGTAGATAAATAGGTACCACTTTGGTGGAAAAGGTAACAGTGTTCCACGCATCTAGTGATGTGTACCATATGACCATGGAGACATCTGCAGAGGCAGAAAGTGCTGGCTCTTTGGCTGTAAATGGATATGAGCACCAAACCCTAGAGTCAGATATGACTGGCTTTCAAGCAAGGACAACCTTTACCTTAACCTACACCTTTTTGAAAGGTTAGGTGCTTGGGACAAATGTGATCTGATCCCACTGTGGACCCCATCACCCCCACTGAGAAGAAAAGGGTCCTGAAGAGCAATGGTCTCAATCCAAGGACAGACACCCTTTCTTCATGTGAGTTAGAAAAGAACAGAATCCTTTGCCTGACTTATATTAAGACAGAAGCAGGGCCGCTGACAATTTAAAATATGTGCTGGAACATTTCATTTTTCAAATTGATATTTCTCAAAATTATCTTTCCTGAGGGCAACAATAAATTAATTTAATGAATGGGTGGTAAGGGGGAAGACAATTAGTTTTAATGGGAGAGTGGGATGGAGAGAGAGAGAGAAAGAGAGAGAGAGAGAGAGAGAGAAAGTGCTTATTGGATGACATTATTCAGAGACAGAAGCAGACATAATGGATTGAATTAGGGTACATTCAGATAAATTACATATCCATTGTGTAATTTTATGCAATCAGGGCATAGTGGGCATAAAGACCACCAAGCATATGGAAAAGAAGGTTTTAGTAGCAAAAGTAGCAACTCAACGCCAATCATCAGGTAGCGGTGAACTAACCTGACAACCCTGGGTACTAACGGTCATGGTGTGAAGTCCACAGGGAAGGAGATGGTCCCCAAGTGGATTAAATCCCACTTGAATCCATCTTGATGGAGGGCAGCAGAATCATGAATACTGCCCTGGGGCTGCTGAGGTCTTTGTGTGCCAAAAGGGCTCAGGACCAGAAAGTGACTCATTGAGCTGGATCAGTGGCACAGGTGTCAAACTGTGATGCAGTAGGCAAATGGAAGACAACTGCATTATATTGTTCCAAGGACAACCTTCAGGGTTGATCGCCACAATGATAATTGATATCTAGAATCAGATACGGTACTTGAAGAAGAAGAAGAAGTAGCAGCAAGGGTCCTTATATAGTTTTCTTCTGATCTGCTAGCTTTCTAAATGTAGGGATTTCTCATTTCTACAGGCAAATACTAGAATACACAGGCCCAACACATTAAGTTTGAAGTGGTACATTGTGATTAGCCACTGGCCTAACTCTTGACTGGAAATTTTCTAATCTTTCTTGTGATCAAAACTTTATGGAGGAGAGTGGGGGCAAGCCTGCTAGTTCTACCAACTTCAGTTATATGTGCCTACTATATAATGATGCCTATCAGCCTGAATGGCTTTAAAGGGGGTGGTGGTAGATATCTGTGGAGAATGGGGCTATCAATGCTTCCTTCTCATGACGCTAGTTCTATATTGTTTCTAGAATTAAAAGCAGCATGTCTCTGTGTATCAATTGATGGGGAGACAGTTTCATGTCTGTCTTGTGAGTTCTCCATATGAATCTGGGTTGCCCAGGATAATAAGGCTAGACATGAATGGATCTTTGGGTTGAACCAGCAAAGGGATGCAGTGTATAAAAGACCTGTGATCAGCCATGTTACTATCTCCCAGAAGTAGTTTACACAAACAGGGCAAGTATCCTGCTGAAGACATTTCTTCGGTAGAATATGTATTCAAAAAGTCTGAATGATGATCAGTGGAATTCAGTCAAATTAGAGTAGACTAAAAGTTCATCCAGATCTATACGAACACCATAAACATACATATAATTATATGGTTTGGTGTTGAAATCCACCCATATATGGCACCCGAAATGTACATGGGAGATGTTGCGAGAACATGCTACTTTTATATTGATAAGGAAAATATGCACCATACATTTCAGCGGATGATCTGTCCAAATTTCATTCTCAGTGGTAAACTGAAGTAAGATATAATTTTATGTTGTATTTTGTCGATTTTGGCTGTTGCACCTTGGTTTCGTCTTATTGTTAGTCTATATCTTGAGACCTGCTTGGCAAACATTGTTATTTGGCTGCCTAGATAAAATTCATAGAAGAAACCAAGAGTTCTTATTGGTTCTTTTGGGGTTGGTTAGGATCCAGCAATTGTGTGCATGCATACCTACACATACCGATGGTTAGGAATTTCTATTCTCCAACCCCTTATGACCTCTTTGTCCCTTGTGGGACCTATCTCTGGGCAGGTCTCTCTGAATCCAGGTCAAGATCAACATTCCTATCATGTGCCATACAAATGAAGCATTAATCTTAGAAATCTGAAGAAACTGTGCTGGGAATGAAAGACAAGGCAGATAGATAAGAGAAATTGATTTCCTTTGCTTGACATTATTAGTATAAGAAAGTAAGTGGAAATATGATTAATGAAGTGGGGGTGACATGGGGAGGTGTCTGAATTCCCATAGGCACAGTTGTGGTAGTCTGTTGCATTGGTACATATAACTGAGGGGCAATTTACACATTAGATTATGCAAACACTTTAAAAAGCATGCTTTAGCTGGCCATATTTATTCCAAGGAAAAAGCTTCTGCATAAATGCCTTAATCCCAATTATACTCTAAACAAGATGTGGGGGCTGTCTTATAGAAAATCACTCACCCCACTTGCCATCTATCATTAAAGGTTGAAATGAGCATTGTAGGCAGCATGCCCATAGAATATGAAGCTTCAGAGATGTGATCCCTACAAACCTTTAGGGGTAAGCATTCAGTCTTGTGACTAAAACATGTGTTTACCTACCAATGACCAAGCACTAAACAAGACAAGGTAATTTATAAATTACAGGAGGTATTTAGGATTTTTTTTGAAGTGGTAACCTTGTTAGTCTTTGCAAGCATATCAGAGAGTAAACAAAACAAGACAAAAAACACCATGGCACCTTAAATATTAACTCCTGTATTTTAATGTTAGCTTTCATGGATCAAGTCCACTTTGTCAGACATAAGAGTGGATATCATGATATACTTTTGTACATATCTGGTGTAGAGGCCCAGAATAGCTGGGCAGAGTTGGTTGGTTCAAGAGATGGATATGCAAATCAATGAATTATTTACAACCAGTAATAACAAGCAATCAGTTTGGTTATTTACAGCAGTGAATCTCTGAAGGGAGTCAGTTTGAGGAGTTAGCTTCTGTTTTTGCAAAATATACATTGCAGGCGCACCCCCCCAATAACGGACACAGACAACATTGAAAGTGGATAACAGCAAAGGGCCACATTTATTGATTCAATGCCCTAGTCCGAATTATAAATTTGTATTGGTAAAACGACCAATCATAATTCCTAAGGCAAGCAGGCCGAAGTAACACTGGTAAGGTACCACCCCAAAATTGCCAACGGCAATTGGTTACAATGTATCAATTTGTATCAATTTGTTTGTCAACAACAAACAAATTGTTGACCGTAGTCAATAACTAACTCATGACCCCACCCTCTGACGCGTATCCGTGAAATCACAGGGGTGATGCATGCTGGTTAGCAATCACCATCACCCCATCGCCTGGTTCGTCGTTGACCGGACAACGTTTAACTAATTTATTCCTGTCTAGTGTTGTCCAGTCAATTGCGAACCTGCCGGATACTTGTGGGTCATACTGTTTACCTTACCAGTGCTACCCGCCCATGTGACCAAAGTCAACAGTAGTAATGGAGAAAGACCCCTATATCAAACCATAGCCACAGTGTGGGGTGAGCAAAAAAGCCAGGACCCGAAGCCAATATGGGTCCCAACCAAAAATTCCCACCCGGCCCCGAAGCGACCATAATCACACTGTTAACTAGGGAGGGGGTGGAGGGGAAAAACTTCTCCGCTCCGTCGCTGAGGCAAAATGGCAGCACGGCTGCCTCGTGGCCACCCCTTTTATCAAGGCGGTGGCCACGCCCCTAACTACCCGGATTCTCTGTCCTGTGGGGGGGGGGGGCCCGCAAAGGGCGCGGTGGCCATTTTGGCGCCGCGCTTGCATTGCAGGCGCACCCCCCCAATAACGGACACAGACAACATTGAAAGTGGATAACAGCAAAGGGCCACATTTATTGATTCAATGCCCTAGTCCGAATTATAAATTTGTATTGGTAAAACGACCAATCATAATTCCTAAGGCAAGCAGGCCGAAGTAACACTGGTAAGGTACCACCCCAAAATTGCCAACGGCAATTGGTTACAATGTATCAATTTGTATCAATTTGTTTGTCAACAACAAACAAATTGTTGACCGTAGTCAATAACTAACTCATGACCCCACCCTCTGACGCGTATCCGTGAAATCACAGGGGTGATGCATGCTGGTTAGCAATCACCATCACCCCATCGCCTGGTTCGTCGTTGACCGGACAACGTTTAACTAATTTATTCCTGTCTAGTGTTGTCCAGTCAATTGCGAACCTGCCGGATACTTGTGGGTCATACTGTTTACCTTACCAGTGCTACCCGCCACACGGAGGGGCTTCACAGAAGACCTGACGCCCCCCCCCAGACCGTCAGCTCGGTCAACAGGCCTGCTCGCCAGTCACCCAACAGGAGGTCCATACCTCCTCGCGACAGATGGACCCCATCCCCTGCATAGAGGTCATAATTTTGCAGACTAATATCGGGGTGATGACTAACCCGTCCCCAAGCCCTGGTGGTAAGAAACCGCGCCACCGCCTTGTTGACCGCGCGCCTCGCGCGGTCAAGCGCAAGGAGGTTAACGCCCCCTCTGTAAGAGTGGCGCGGAACAATGTCCGACCAAACCAGGGTTGTGGCAGGCCAGACATAGTGCAAGTAGGCGAGTTCCTCGCAAATCGCATGCTTGAGCGATAAGCCGGTGACCTGGCCCAAATCATTGCCCCCCAGGTGGATAATTAGAATGTCAGGCGGGTCAGCCCCCAGGCCAGAAAAAAGGAAAGGCCTCAGCTCCTGCCATAACATCCCAGGCTTACCATGCCATGCGAGACTGGCGTGGTCACCCAGTCCCAGTCGGGGTCCCCACTCTGTCGCCGCAGCGTAACGCGCTGCCCTGTGCACATAGCTGTGGCCCACCAGCCATACTGTCACCGGTGTAATACGACACCCAGGGTCTGCAATAAAATTGAGAAAAAAGGAAGGTAAGGTGACTGAATTGGTACTCATGGCGGGAGTGGGCGCACATAAAACTGAAAACACTGTGAGCCCCACCTCCCCATGCTGCGTATGTCAGCCCCCGAGTACCCAAAAGCAGCTGCTGTAGAGGCTGCACCAATACGGAACGAATGTGTGCCATAACGGGCACCTGAAAAACCCACCCTGGTGAGGGCTATGGCTGTCACCTTCCAAAACTGAAATTTAGTAAGGGGAGACCCATCTTGGTGACAGAAAAACGGGCCGTGGTGCCTGCCACGCAGTGCCAGGTACTCCTGTAGGGCACCAACCGGACAGATGTCTTCCAAAGAACACCGTAGCAGTCTTACTCCACTGCCTACGCCGTGCTGATCTGTTTTTGAGGAGCGAATCCTCAACTGGGCCCAGTCTTTGGCAACGTAGACATCTCCGAGTTCCAGTGCCCTACCACTTGCATCCGCCTTAGACAGCATCACGAGTTCGCTGACGCGGAGCGCTCCAAAAAATGCCACCGTTGTGGCTGCATGAAAAAGGGCTGCCTCATAATGATCAAAACAGAGGCCTGGCCAGCCCCGGGCCAACTGGGTAAGAACCCCTGGGGAAATAGGGTGCCGGTCGTCCGGGCAACGCCCGCGCTCGCGCACCCACCCCTCCAAAACGTGTCTCACACGGAAGTCAGAGGTGGTATCCACATGACCCCCTACTTTGGCCATAAAAGCCAACGCCGAGAGCTTGGATGCTATGGTGCGAGGTGCAAGGCCCTGTGCATGGAGGTGGACCATGAACCGCAGTACATGGTCCACCGGAATAGGCCAGGTCTCTGGCAAGTGAAATTGAGTGGCAAAAGCCCTATATGAACTGAGTGCTTGTTGATACGCCTTACGCGTGCGTGGCGCTAGTGAAAGGCCAATCGCCCGGTTCACCTCTCCTTGCCAATAGTCCACATCTCGTCCGGGAGTGGCGAGGGAAATTCCTCCGCATCCGGGGCCAAGGCGCGGAACCGGGAGATCTGCAGGCGGGACAAAGCATCAGCAATATCATTATTAACCCCTGGGACATGCCTGGCCCTGAACAAGACATTGAGGCGCAGGCAGCGCAGCACAAAATGGCGCACTAGATCCATAACCCTGGGCGATTTAGAAGTCTGTGCATTGACAATGTGTACCACAGCAGCATTGTCGCACCAAAAATGCACTACCGAATTAGCCCACTGTTCGCCCCATAGCATCAAAGCCCCCAGAATGGGAAAAAATTCCAGGTATGTGAGATCCCGCAGGCGACCTGTGCCTGCCCATGCCGGTGGCCACCCACCATAGGCCCACTTCCCATTGAAGTACATCCCATAACCCAGGGATCCTGAGGCATCAGACTGGATCTGGAAATTGGGGGAAGCCAGGAGGTCCGACCTCCAAAATGAGACCCCGTTAAACTCCCTCAGGAATTGCAACCAGACGAACATGTCTGCCCTGATACCCCGGGTGAGCCTAACTCTGTGGTGGGGCCTGGATAACCCTGCCATGGCGTCGCATAAGCGCCGGGCAAAAGCCCTGCCCGGTGCGACCACCCTGCAGGCAAAATTAAGGTGCCCATGTAGCACCTGGAGTTCCCTCAGGGATGCCTTACGCTTGGCCAGCAATTCCGAGATAAGGGTCACTATCCTGGACACCTTATCGCCCGGCAACCTAGAAGCCTGCTCTACTGTGTCAATCTCAACCCCCAGGAATACTAACTTGGTCGATGGGCCCTCGGTCTTTTCGGGCGCTAAAGGGACACCAAGTTCCTGCATTAGCGTCTGAAATGTATTGAGGAGACGTGCACACGTGTCCCAGCCCCGTTCACCCCCGAATAAAAAGTCATCCAGGTAATGGGCTACAGACCGGGACCCTGACCTGCGGACAAAAGCCCACTCTAGGAAAGTACTAAAACGCTCGAAGGCCGAGCATGATATGGAGCAGCCAAAAGGCATGGCCTTATCAAAATAATATTCCCCTTTAAATTTAAAACCCAGCAATTCAAAGTCACCCGGGTGCACTGGCAAGAGGCGAAAAGCTGACTTAATGTCGCACTTGGCCAGCAAGGCACCCGGGCCACACGCGCGCACCATGCGCAGCGCATGGTCGAACGATGTATACCTGACCGAACAAAGGTCATCAGGTATAGCATCGTTGACCGATCTGCCGGCTGGGTAGGACAAATGATGAATAAGGCGAAACTCACCTAGGGACTTTTTGGGAACCAAACCCAATGGTGAAACCTTAAGGTTGGGAAAAGGGGGTGCAGGAAAAGGTCCAGCGACCCTGCCCGCGTCTAATTCCTTTTTAATGCTGGCCGCAGCCACCTCCTCCCTTCCTCTGAGGGATAACAGGTTGGGAGCATCCTGAGGTGATCTAACACCCATAAAAGGGATACGAAATCCCTGCTTAAAACCGTGAATGAGATACTCTCTGTCCTCCCCCTTTGGGTACGATGCGAGCCAGCGCTCCAGCATGTCCACCTTAATTGGGGAGGGTGCCTTTTGGAGAACTAGTTCTCTCCGTGGCAGCCTTGCCAGCCCACTGTCCACCCCTCCCTCTGCCTCGCGCCCCCCCAGGCTTGGGACAAGCCGAGGCTGCGTGGGGACCAGAACACGTGGGACACTCATGCTTATACCTGCAGTTCTTTCGATTGCAGGAACCATTTGACGAGAAAGTCCAGCACAGCAGGCGGGCTGGAACCCCCTGCCCCGCCGGTTGGCGGGTAACCTGCGCTGGAGCTGCTCGCTGGACCGCATGTCCACAATGGTATCTATCCCCCGGGGCAGGGCGTGTGGGTGTCATATACAAGAGCCACAGTCTCTGGCAGGGCTCATCCCATCTCATCTCGGGATGGAGGGGAATCCTCATACGGAATTCCTCATCATATGCTAGCCATGAGGGGCCCGGGAAATCTACCATCGCCCTATATATGTTGTCCAAATATTGGACCATGGGAATAGCTAGATCCGGCCGCGCCCTCAAATATACCGCCATATATATCAAATAAGCGGGGAGCCAGTTAGCCCAGGTACGCGGCGGCTTACGGCGGCGTGCCTGCTCCTTGTCCTTCTCATCCTGACCCTCCCTTTCTTCCTTGGTGGGCTCTCTGTTCAGGAGTGAGAAGATATCTACATACTCCCCCCTCCAAATCTTTTCTCTGGTAGCCTGTGCCAAGTGATCGCCCAGTGGCAAGGAATACCCTGCCGTCGGCAAAGCCGAAAAGGGGACAACAGGCCTGGTAAAGGGAGCCGGAGCTAACCCTGCCACCCCCAAGACATTACCAGCAGTGTAAGAGCCTAGGCCCACCCCCGTGGGCATGGTGGCAGTCGTTGTCGCCGGGTGGGGCACCAGAGGGGTAGTCCCCGCACCACCCGAGCGAGGCCAAGGCCACTGAAAGGCCCCCCCTATATTGGGAATATGTGTAGATGTACTCGTTTGCACCGTATACTCACATGCTGCACCCCCGCGGGCCGCCCCCACCGGGGGTTCTGGCCCACTGGGGGCGTCGGAGCTCACGACCGATGTAGAGCTCATCACCGGGGCTTGACCCGCACCAGGTTGCTGGCTGGGGAGCTGCGAGGCAGTGGCCGTAGCCGCGCCACCCGCCTGCAGCAGCTCAACCCTCCCCGCCGGCTGTTGTCCTGCTGCCGTTAGCGCCTCCAAAGGTACCCCAAAAGGGGCACCTGCCTGACTGGCCCGGGCCAAAGACGCCTCGAGGGCCGCAATACGGGCCAGTAAGGAGTCCACATTAACCATGGGTAAAGAGCCGGCCGGCCCACCTGATCCTTGCATGGGGACAGGTCCCTGCACCCCAGGGGCCGTATATTGCCATTGACTACCGCCGAAGCCCGGGAGGGCTGGTGGATTAACCTGCCAAGGCAGGGAGCCGGGCCACCCCCCAAGGCTAGAGGGCCCCGGGAGAGGCTGCGGCCCAACAGGAATAGGCCCAACCGATTGAGCAGGAGGATGAGCGGTGCCCACCGCTCGCGGGCCGCGGGCCGGAGCTCCCTCCGCGCCCGCACTTTGATCGGGCCAAGGGGCGATAGCCCCCATGCCACCAGCCCCGGCCGGGGATGGCAAAGGTGGCTGCTGGGGAGGCGGCACCGCGGTCCTCCGACCCGGATTACGACTCCGAACCACCCGAGCTGCATTCGCAGCAGCCTTCTTTTTGGAAGGCATCTCACCGCAGCAGAAAGGGAAGCTAGCTAGTAAACGGAACTAAAAGGCTTCCCGGTAGCACCAACGAGCGACGGAGACGCAGGGGGAAAAACTTCTCCGCTCCGTCGCTGAGGCAAAATGGCAGCACGGCTGCCTCGTGGCCACCCCTTTTATCAAGGCGGTGGCCACGCCCCTAACTACCCGGATTCTCTGTCCTGTGGGGGGGGCCCGCAAAGGGCGCGGCGGCCATTTTGGCGCCGCGCTTGCATTCTGACATTAAACATCTGGAGTCAAGAGGTACTTAGGGAACCACTTCTCTTAGTTTCAGCTTATTTGTAACATACAGTTTGGCCCCAAAGGAGTTCTACAGGGAGCAAATAGCACACTTGTGTATAGACTTACAAGAAATATTGCCTGCTTTCTGACAGAAATTAAGAAATTGATCCTTGCTATCTGCAGTTTTTGTAAATAAAATAAAATAAGACTTCTGTTAATTAAGTAATTAAAATGGCCTTTTATAGCCAGCATGATTTTAAAAATCTATTAATTCATGCAGTTATTGAAATGGTCCAGCCTATAAAATGTAAAAATGATACTGAATGGCAGTTTAGCAGTAGTGCTCTTGTTAATTAAGCACTTATCGGAGATGGGAAGTCTTTATTACTTTCCCCCTCTTTGTTTTAGCTGGAATGGCTGAAATATTAAAAGGCACTCATGTCTTGGATGATACCGCATGATGAGATGTGGGAGGATTTTGTAGTTTACATATTGATTTGAAATTTTTGCATGCTGAAATAAAATCAATTTTCATTTTCCAGAACAATCTATCAACCGGAACACAACTGTGAGCACATTTAATGTTTCAGATCTCTGCCCACATTAAAATTGTGTAGATTAGAGGAAACCGTGCATGCAAATATGTGCACTGGTGAAAGAATTGTCTGAAACTGAAAAAGGAAGCTGCTTGGAAGCAACCTTAGAATTGTATACAAATTAGAAGAAATATGTCAATAAATCCATATGAATCTCAGTGCAGAGTGATGAGGAAACAGGACGCAATAGGATGAGAAATGGAATGGAGAGATTTGTTATCTGTGGCAGTTAATTGTGTGATGTCTAAAAATGGAAAATGAGAGGGCTGGCCTTATGGATAGAAACAGTAAGGCAGACGCAGTGGTAGACGCAGTGGTAGGGTGAGAAGTGGCACCAAAGTACTGTATGGCATAACAGAATTGTGTGTGCTCTATAACCAGATCACTGGTATCTCTTAAAATAACCTGCTGCCTTCAGGTTCCAGATGAAGATGCTACCTAGTCGACACAGTTAATATGAGATTCAGGAGCCGAATCACTTGAATGGTGCCGTTGTAGTTTAGTTTCCATTCCTCAAACTGCAGCTTATCCATACTTTGTGAGCAGCCCCGCAAAATGGAGGGGTTCTTCTGCAGAAAACAAAATCCTTCTTCAACATGACTTACATTTGATAGAAACAGTGTAATATATTTATCTCATTGACAGCTGGGAGGCAGCCACTGTCAAAGCGGAACACGTTTCATGGTGAATAATGCATCCACTTAATTTGTGATTAATCAACAAGACTGCAGTAAAAAAAAGGCCCCATTCCATCCAAGGCTTGGAGAGAGGGATTTTTTTTTAACCCCTGTGAATTTCCATATCACTGAGAAAGCAGAAACGTTCTGGGGTGGCACTGACTCAAGCATGGGAAGTTTCCGCTAGCTCAAGGAAGATGTCTGCTTCCATTTTAATTTCTTTATACTGTACTAGGGTATCTTGTCTTCCTGGATGCACACAACAGATTTCATCCCAGGGCAGTTTTTTAAATTCTCCTCTTCACGGTAATCTCATTGTATCAAGAGATTAATAGATAAGCACTGAAAACAAAGTGTATCCACATGGTGCCTCTATACACACACACGTTTTAAGCCTTTGAATACATTTAAAATTCATTTTCAGCATTCATCACAGGGGAAATAAATCAACTGCTATTCTCTTGTCATTCTTCTTGTGTTAATACAGTAGAAGAGCGCAACCCTACCTACTTTTGCTCATGGACAATCCCCTTGGTTTATGCAATCCTTACCTTTAAGTAAATGCATAGCAGTGACAATTACTGTACTGAATTCCTTTACTTCTCCATTAGAGTCACCATATATAGAAGCTTGACTTATTCTGAAATTCCTTTAGACATTTTAGTAAATATAAGATGGATTTTGGTCTAAGGAAATGTCCTGGGTATTATTGTTAAGAGCGGTAAAATTGATAATCATTTTTATTCATAAGCTCTTATTTTGGAGAGAGGAGCATGAAGACTATGGTCTGAAATATTAACCCTGGTGGTGCAGTAGTTAAACTGCTGTGTGCAGTCAAAAGTGCTGACATTGTAAGTTCAATCCTGATGGGGCTCATGGTTGACTCAGCCATCCATCCTTCCAAGTTTGGTAAACTGAGTACCGGCATGTTGGGGGCAAAATGCTAATTACCTTGTGAACCACCCAGAGAGAGCATTAAGCGCTAAGGGGCACTATATCAGTATAATTTCTATTTATTTCTGTTGCTAAATATAACTGCATTTGACCTTTCAAAGGGTTGAAATATTTATTAAAATTCCAGCAGTATTCTGACATAATGAGATAATTGTGTCTGAAGGAAAATGTAGGAGCAAAAGAGCAGAGATACTCCAATAAGGAAATGAAGTTGCTTTGGATGAAACGTGCAACAGATTTTATAATAGTATGCTATTCTAAAAAAAGTCTTGGCAGCAAGATAGAATCAACCCTGTTATAAATCCTAATCTTTTTGTTTTGTTTAGGATAGATTTGCTTTGATGACTCACACACTTTACAGTGTGGTCTGCAGTCACCTCATGCCTGTGTTGAATCAGTTGTGAGATTTGCCCACCACGGAAGTTGTGCCACGCAGGCAAATTAATGGCAAACTATGTATTCCAGACAACCTTTGGAACACTAAAATCATGTTATTGTTCTAAAGATATAATGCAGGCAAGTTTTTGTGGCTGAGAAATCAGTGCTACACACAAATCTTACGCTTCGCTCCAACCAGAGAACAAAAGTAAGTGAATCTGCAAACTACAGAAAAGCACCAGTTGTGACAACACTCCTTTTCAACAGTGGAGGATTCAGTACTGGTGCAAGTTCACCTGCTGCCTCATCTAGGAGAATGATTACTGCTGTTCTCATTTCCTGCTGCCTGCGTCCCTCCATCCCTGAATTCCACTAGTGAACAATCACAGGATGGTGGAAGGGGAGAAAGAAAAGGTTTCGGGGGGGGGGGGGGGAATAAAGCTCCTTTTATACTTGCCATTAGCCAGGGTAAAGCGCCTCTTCCCTTTCCTTTATAGCAGGGGTTCGCAACCTACGACCCATGGGCTGGATTCGGCCCATGACACCAAATAATCTGACCCCTGACCTCTCTCCAGCTGCTGCTGAAACTGCCGGAAATGGCAGCAGACTCATTTATGGCTGCATAAGCATGTTTACACAGCCGAAAAAGAGTCTGCAGTAGTCGTCAACGCATTTGCGACAGCTGCGGACACGTTTTATGGCACCAGTCTAGCCCACTCAGCTTTTTGAGGGGCCATGGTCTGGCCCGTGACTGGAAAACATTGAGAACCCCTGCTTTATAGAGCCTTCTTCAACCCCTCAGGTTGACACTACTACATAATCCTTGCTTTGGATCCTGCTTTCACAGGCAGCGCATCTCTGTTTCTTTTTGCACAGAAGTTAGTAGGGTCACTAGCTAGTGGGTAGGACTATCTGGGGGGGGGGGGGGGGCTATCACTATTGTCCCTGTCTTCCTCACATAGAAGGTTGATTTCTATTCAACAGTACTTGGCTGCTACATTCTGCAAATAAATGCTAATTAGTCCTAATAAAATGCAAGACGTTTTCTACCCATGAGGGAAAAGATGCATCTACAATGCCATTTACATAGGCATTCTATATTGTTTTGTTCATTTCCATGAAAATGATTACAAAGAAGGTCAGTATGACACAGGTTTAAGGTTGGAGTTGCTTTACTCCTGTTGAAAAAAAAAGCAGATTATCCGTGGAGGAGGTGGAGACTGGCAGAATTCAAACCTTTTGCTACTCTCTTTGTTCTCAGCTATTAATTATGTTGTGTGACTCATTTTCCACAACTTCCCTGGCAATGGCTTTGCATTCTAGCCAATCGCTGTAATATTTTAAAAAAAGAAATCTGTTCCTCAGTATAGCACTCCCCATATTCCCCCTCCCCTTCCCCCATTTTGTAATCTGTACAATATGGATTCCCCGTGCCCCACAGGGCACGGAATAGACCAGAGACCACTGCGGTGAGACAGGCTCCCGACCAGTGGGCTCACCGGTCGTCAAATTAAGGGGGGTGAATAAAGTATAGGGTTTGATTCACCCAATTAAGGTGACCTGACCCGCGACTCTGCCGAGTAAGCAGATAGCTGATCCATGAACCATAATGACTCATCTCCCGGCTTGGGGAAATCCCTGGTGCAAACAAGCCATGTTTACCCCTGCCTAAGCCCCAAGACAATGGTCAATCTTGTTCCCTGTTTACCCCGAGTTAATTAACTTCCCCTTTGAAGGTTTTCCCATTAACATGTGTCAACGCATGAGGTAATGCCTTGCCAGAGGACAGTTTGCCACCGTTGCACTTTTTCCCTATAAATGATTCTGCCTTTGACCAATAAAGTGTCTGATCGATCCAGCAGCTTGTCTCGTGTCGTTACTTGATCAGTCCTCCTCCGGGACCTTCCGGCCCCCAGCGGCCCCGATTCCTACATCTGGTGACCCCGACGTGATGTTACTCGTGAGTAAGAGGACCCCGGAGAGGTCTACTCGTGAGTAACGATCCACGCAGTCCGGTTCAACGCCTGAACCGCGACCCGTTGCCCCGGAGGACTGCGCGGCACTCTGGTCGGCAGCCAGCCGGACAGAGGAGTGGCCGCGGCGAGGCATTCCTAAGAGACTTTCCTACCTACCTTTTTCCCGGCTTTGGGGAGGTTCGCGAAGGGAAAAACGCGTTCCGGTCAGGGCAGGCTGTGAGCCCCTGACATTGCAGTGGCCGCCGAGGGCCCGGGACAGGAAGATCCACGCTCCGACAGCTACCCCAGACACTCGTCGCCAGAACTGTTACCTGTAAAAGGACGCGTCGACTCTCGGCCCGAGGAGGAAACTTCGAGGGACCCATCACAGGTAATATGGGAACTTGCTCTCATAGACCAAGTCCGTCCGCTAGCCAAAGAACTCGAGAGGAGGAGTTCAGAATCCTGGCCAGGGTTTTTAAGTTGCGATTTCACAGCGGAGAGCTAGCGAGACTTTTGGCGTACCTCAGGGGACACTGCCTACTTTACCCAGAAGTAGGTACGTTAACCTTGAAGCTCTGGGATCAGATAGGAGACTGCATCCAGCAGCCCCCCAAAGCGCCCGGCAGGGTAGTCAGCACATGGAAAAAGTGTAGAGGACTCTTAGAGCAGATCGAGCCAGCCCGGACAGAGGCCCTAGAACCCCCGTTAGAAGAGCCCTCAGGTCAGCCAATCCACCCGGCTGCGCCCACGGCGCTCTGTCCGTCATTCAGCTATCAGCATAGCAGCGAGGGAAGCCTTCCCCCGGTGACAGCTGCAGACGTCACCGAAGGAACGCAAGGAATGAGGAGCGCAGGCGTTCCTCTGACAGCGCCAGCTTCCCTAGTTGTAAAAAGTGCCCTTCAGCGCACAGCAGAGATAGAGCTCAAGAAGGGGGAATTGTCAGCAGAACAACTAGCTGAGCTTAGACAGATTTGTCCAATCCGAATGGAGATGGACGCGCTCACAGGCGCGCAACAGATAGTTCATTCCCCAGTCCCGTACAAGCTTCTCATGGCCTTACGGAAAGCAATCTCAGAGACAGGGCTCCAAAGTCGTTTTACTAGGGGCACGCTTCAGCA
The DNA here is from genome assembly GCA_035047345.1 of Bradypodion ventrale. Lineage (NCBI taxonomy): Eukaryota > Metazoa > Chordata > Lepidosauria > Squamata > Chamaeleonidae > Bradypodion > Bradypodion ventrale. Next base: position 293,013,159 of record JAWDJE010000001.1, on the reverse strand, counting down.
AGCGTGCGAGACCACCATGTGGATTCCTCACGACTGGAAAGCCGTCATGAGGATGATGCTAACCCCTAGCCAGTACATGATCTGGGACAGCGAGTACCGGCTCGAGGCACAGGCCAGAGCCGCGAGAATGGGAGGCGCGGTAATCGCTGAGCAGCTATATGGCTCAGGTGCCTTTGAGGCCATTAACGCCCAAATCAACTTGCCTCTCGCCACTCTCGAAATGTCCGCTGAAGCCGCCTATAGGGCGTACTTCAAGATCCCAGCATCTGGCAAAGCGGCTAAGAATTATACCGCTATCAAGCAGGGAGCCCAGGAACCCTACATGGACTTCATCAATCGCCTGGAAGAAGCCATCACCAGGCAGATTGACAATGAGCAAGCCCAGCAAGAGCTCTTGATCAAGTTAGCCAAGGACAATGCCAACTTGGACTGTCGTAGGATTTTGCAGTCCCTAGGCAATCGTCCTGACCTGACACTGACAGACATGATCAGAGCCTGTTCTGACGTCGGCACGGACTCCTACAAGATGAGTCTGCTGGCGGCAGCAGTGCAGGGGGGAAAGAGATCTCACCCCAAGGGTAAGACCAGGGGAACTTGTTACACTTGTGGCAAGGTCGGGCACTTCGCTAAAGAATGCCGATCAAAGGGAGGCGGACAAAGGTCCAGCCAGTCCACAGCCCCGAAAACCCCATGTCCAAAGTGCAAGAAAGGCTATCATTGGGCCAAGTTTTGTCCGAATTCGGGAAACCGGAACACGGGCATGTCTCTGGCCCCAGTCCAAACAGAGACTTCTCTCATTCCCCAGAATCCGGACTTCCCAGAGCTGGACTAGGTTCCAGGCACTTTCCAGGCACTACGAGGGCACAGGCCAGCCCCAAGGGTAGCACAGGGCTAGAATTGACTTGTCAGGCAGACGTTACATGCGACCTGCCAGGCACAGTCTATCTGGTCGATTCCCAGTACATGGGTCCCCTGCCCAGAGGCTTTTTAGGTTTAGTTTTGCCCCGTAGTGTAGCTGGAGCACGCGGAATTTTCATAATTCCAGGAGTCATTGACTCGAATTTTTCAGGCGTTCTCCAGGTCCAACTCTGGACACACCTGCCCCAGACCATTCACAAGGGAGATTCCTTAGCGCAACTGATCATGGTTCCTTGTCACTCGCCAGCAGGCAGCCAGGGGAGGCTCAGTGACAGCTCAGAGCCCGGCTCAGCAGGCCGCTTGAGCGCGGTTGAGGCAGTGCAAGGATACCAGGTCTTAGCGACAGTGGAGACCAACATTGAGTGGAAGCAGCGCCCCGTTATCGAGGTATTTTTGAACAAAAGGGTGTTCTCAGGCCTCCTCGATACCGGAGCTGATGTGTCCGTGATAAGCAGGAGCCAGTGGCCGAGGGAGTGGGCCATTGAGCCGGTCTCCGATGTGTGGGGGGTAGGTGGCGTTCAGGAAGCGTTTAGGAGCAGAGAGTGGGTAGAAGTCACCATCCCAGGGGCTGACGGCACGGCGGTAGTTCGGCCGCACATTCTTGACGTGCACGTCAACCTTTGGGGGCGAGACATTCTCCAGCAGTACGGTGCCACCCTTACCTTCGGGTAATGGCGTTGCCACTTAAATGGCTCACCGATACTCCGGTCTGGGTAGAACAATGGCCGGTTGTGGGAGAGAAACTGGTTGCCCTAAAGCAGCTAGTGAAGGAACAGCTAGACGCAGGACATATAGAGCAGTCCACCAGTCCCTGGAATTCGCCAGTTTTTGTAATTAAGAAGAAGTCGGGGAAGTGGCGACTCCTCCACGATCTCAGAGAGATCAATAAATGTATTCAGCCCATGGGTCCGCTTCAGTGCGGCATCCCAAATCCAAACATGATTCCCGAGGGGTGGGAGATCCTAGTTGTAGATCTCAAGGATTGCTTCTATACAATCCCCTTAGACCCCCGGGACCGGGAAAGGTTCGCCTTTACAGTGCCGGTTGTGAACCACGGAGAACCCACGCAGCGTTACGCGTGGAAATTTTTGCCACAGGGCATGCTCAATTCGCCCACCCTGTGCCAAATTTATGTTCACAACGCGCTGGCAAAGTTTCGAAGCCTTTACCCTAAAGCTATTGTGTGTCACTTCATGGATGATATCCTAGTGGCGTTGCCGCAACTCGGCAGCGCAGTGTTTTCCGACCTCCAGGCCAGCCTGGGGGACAAGGGTCTACTCATAGCCCCAGAGAAGGTGCAGAAAACCGAGCCCTTTTCATACTTGGGTCATCGGCTTCTCCGTTCTTTTGCCGCACCGGTTTTACCCCAGATAGCTTTACAGGACTCAGTCACCCTGGTAGAGTTACAGCAGATTTTAGGGAATATTAATTGGGCCAGACCGTATTTCCGATTGGATACGGATCTCTTAAAGCCGCTCTTCTCGCTGCTAACTTTAGGTAAGCAGCCGGCAGACCGGATAAAAATCTCTCGAGACGCGCGCTTGGCGCTCGAGAAAGTGAACCAAGTTCTCAGCCAGAGGTGGGTGGATAGGATCGCCCAGGGGCCTTATGCCCCGATCCTGAATTTGTACATCGTACGGTCAGGGTCCATGTTCACTGGGGCGTTAGGCGTAGACTCAGAGAAGGGAGCTAAAATTGTGGAGTGGGTTTATTTGCCTAACACATCACCACGGAACATCGTTCCGCCCCAAGAGCTGGTTTCCGCGGTGATTTACCGCGGCAGGCTGAGAGCTAGGGACATTTCAGGAAATGATTTGGCCAAAATTGTGGTTCCTTTCACCAAGGAACAAATTCACCAGTTAATGCAGCTCGGTGACTCGCTTCCGATAGCCTTGGAAGGTTTCACTGGGAGTTTAGCGTACCACTTGCCCAAGGACCCTAGACTCGTTTCCCTGCAGACAGGAACAGTCAGCTTGTTCGAGTTGCTCTCGCTGGTCCCGCTTCAGGGGGCCAGGACAGTTTTCACAGACGGAGGTCGCACCTATGGTGTTTTGACCTGGCAGGGGGGCGAAGCTTGGCACACGCTGCTAACTCTTCCACAGAAGTCCGCTCAGCGGGCAGAGTTGGCAGCCGTGAACCTTGCCTTGCGCACCTTCGCCCAGGAGCGTTTGAATATTATTACTGACAGCCTGTATGTAAGGAATTTGTTGCACAGCCTACCGGGAGCTTACATCACTCCCGCGATAGACAAGAATTTACTAAGTCTGTTTCTCACCGCTCAATCTCATTTGCGTAACCGCACGGAGCCGCTTTATATTGCCCACATCCGAAGTCACCAAGACCTACCGGGTCCGATTTCCGCGGGCAATAGCAGAGCGGACGCGGCCGCAAAGGAAATTCAGCAACGTTCAGTTTTGGGAGTTTTCACTACTCCAATCCAAAGTCATGCATTTTTTCACCAAAATGCCAAGGCACTCGCCAGACAGTTCAATCTGCCGCTTTCTCAAGCCCAGGGTATAGTCCGCTCTTGCCAGCATTGCGCAGGGGCGCCGGGGGGGCCCTCGTGGGGGGTCAACCCACGAGGGACTGAGGCCAACCAGGTATGGCAGATGGACGTCACGCATGTGCCGCAGTTTGGCAGATGGCAATACATGCACGTCTGCATTGATACCTTTTCCCAGTTCGTTTGGGCCACGGCGCAGAAAGGGGAGACGGCTACCCACGTGGAGCAGCACCTCCTTTCCTGCATCGCGGCGATGGGCAAGCCACGGCACGTGAAAACGGATAACGCACCGTCCTACTGCTCTAGGCAGTTGGCCGCCTTCATGGCGACTTGGGACATCAAGCACACTTTTGGAATCCCCTACAATCCGCAAGGGCAGGCGATTGTAGAGCGTGTCAATCGGACGCTAAAGTCCTATCTTGACAAACAAATAGAAAGGGGGGAACCTCCTGCCCTCCCCAAGTCACAAGGAGCAGCACAGTTTTGCTTAAACAAGGTTTTGTTCACATATAATCACCTTAATGTTTTTTCGGATTGCACGCCGCAGGAGAGGCATTTCCGCCGTTCGGAAGCTCTCCCGCGACCAATGGTCCGGTACCGAGTGCCACCGGACCCCACTTGGAGGGGGCCGGTGCCGCTCGTCACCTGGGGGAGAGGGTATGCTGCAGTTATGTCTCCTACAGGTGTCATCTGGATCCCAGCTCGGTGTGTCAAACCCCACACGGAACCGCATGGCGTGGAACCAGACCGACCCGAGTCCGATACCGGAGATGAAGGACCTCACCCTGCACGAGAGGATCCGTCGGAGGAGGCGACAGCCGATCCCCAAAGTCACCTGGGGGATGGTCAAGGTTCTTTGCCATGACGCTCAGGACGCCGTCCAGCGCGAGGGGAAGGAGCCGACGCCGGACAACCTCACAGCTGCAGTCTTTGCCCAGATTCACGCCAACACCGTGGCGATCTCCATAGTCCTGGCCCTCTCCCTGCTTTTGGGGGGAGGTGCCCAGGCAGCCTCAATCCAGGCCGACGGTTTGTCGCCTGGTGAAGACCTGTCTACACGAATGCAGTACAACTTGTGGGAAAGGTTGGCGGGTCTCGTCAACCAGTCCGATTTTTGCTTACAACAGGACGTTGGTTCTGCATCCATGCTCAGCACCTGTCTCATCCCGGTGTGCCATACCCCGGACGAGCACACCGAGGACGGTGCTTGGTTGCGAAAAGCATCCTTTGCCCCTCACTCTCCTACCGCCTTCTCGGCATATGCACGCTGGGGGGGACAGCAACTTACCCCAACCTTGCCGGCTGATGCAGCCACCCTCCATACCCCTCGGGTGGCGGTCAGCCCGAGCGCCGCCTGTACCCGCATGACCGGTTGCACCGCAGACGGTCAGGCACGGCGCCGCTGTATTGACCCTGGCGTTGGCAACTGGACTTGCAGTAAACCGGAGACCCTCATCTCATTGTACGCTCATGTCACCCTGCCCTCAGGGTGGTTCTTTACCTGCAACCAGCACACCTGGAACTACATCCCTGCCAATCTGTCGGACTCAATGTGTTGTATTAGTCGCTTGACACTTGTACTCCCTACCCGGGACATGATTGCCCCACGTTCTAGTGACACAAATGTATCCCATGTGAATGTTTCCCCGCTCATTCGGCACACACGCACAACCCAGTTAGACAGCTCTTGTGACAGCAGCATCAGAGTAATGAGTCCCGCTGAGTATGTTTCCCTATCCGTCAGTTTGATCGGCGTGCCGGGGTTGGCCACCGGCAACGCACGGAGAATTGGTCATTTGGCCTGCGGTTTAGCAAAAACCATCAATCATACCTCCTCAGCGATAGCGCTCCTTAATCAAGAGCAGGTGGAACTCCGCCAAGCTGTTCTTGATAATCGAGCGGCTATCGACTACCTCCTTTTATTGCACCACCTGGGGTGCGAATCTGTCCATGGGATGTGCTGTTTTAACCTTACTGACAACTCCCGGAAAATACAAAACCAGATCAAGGACCTGCATTCCCTTGTTGCAGGCATTACGGAAGGCTCCGCGTGGGGAGCCTGGTGGGATTCCCTATGGAATTGGATGTGGTCATGGATCCCCTGGGGGTGGCTACAGACGGTGCTTCAGACAGTGGTGGGAATAGCCATACTAGGCATTACGCTCTGTTGCTTTGCTCAGTGTATTCCCTCGCTGATCTCCAAGTGCCGCCCCAGAGGGAAATCCCGTGACGTCATCCCAGCTCAACAGCTGATGCCTATCTTGCGTAAGGTCGCCGGTCAGGTTCTTAAATAGAAAATAAAGGGGAGATATGGATTCCCCGTGCCCCACAGGGCACGGAATAGACCAGAGACCACTGCGGTGAGACAGGCTCCCGACCAGTGGGCTCACCGGTCGTCAAATTAAGGGGGGTGAATAAAGTATAGGGTTTGATTCACCCAATTAAGGTGACCTGACCCGCGACTCTGCCGAGTAAGCAGATAGCTGATCCATGAACCATAATGACTCATCTCCCGGCTTGGGGAAATCCCTGGTGCAAACAAGCCATGTTTACCCCTGCCTAAGCCCCAAGACAATGGTCAATCTTGTTCCCTGTTTACCCCGAGTTAATTAACTTCCCCTTTGAAGGTTTTCCCATTAACATGTGTCAACGCATGAGGTAATGCCTTGCCAGAGGACAGTTTGCCACCGTTGCACTTTTTCCCTATAAATGATTCTGCCTTTGACCAATAAAGTGTCTGATCGATCCAGCAGCTTGTCTCGTGTCGTTACTTGATCAGTCCTCCTCCGGGACCTTCCGGCCCCCAGCGGCCCCGATTCCTACAGTACAAAGCCCAGTTCAGCATCCCAGTCTGAACATCTTCAAGACATGATATGTTGATCAAACACAATGAGTGTGGCAACTTCACCAGGGTAAGTATCTCAGGTATATGATGCATTTCCTATAGAAGACGTGAATGGTTTGGATCCATTCATAACTTCTTTGGGAGTGAACCTGTTGAGTTTAGCAGGAGTGCTAACCTGTTTTTTTGCTCTAGCCAGGGAAAAGAAACCAACTTTTAGAAGGGGGGCAAAATTTAGATTAGGAAAGTGGCATGGGGGTAAAAGGATTAAATCATTCTCTCACCCCATTTGCTCTGATCATATCTGGAATTACTTGCATGTCAGATCTGGTGAATACTGTAAAGTACAATTACATATACTGTAGTGTGTATTTTAGTTCTTCACATCCCAGTGAATAAGGCATAGAACGAGCCAAGAGTTCCTGTGCACCCAGCACTCAGATTGAAATAGGATTTGGTGAGAGTTGGATCTTGTCCATTATACACTGCTTCCATTTTATTTACCTTGCAGAGAGAATTCTGCTTTAACAAGGATAAATCAAGTATGACACCAACAACGTGGTAAGGATTGCTAGAGCTTTAAGACAACAACTCAGAAACTAAACCCAGACAAAATCCACCATAAACATAAAATGGCATCTTGGATGTGTGAATTAGACAGGAGTCTAACCAGCTGATCTCCCTGTAGAAGGTTTTAGTTTACTCAGTGTTATTCACAAACATATTTTCCTATTCTAACTTGTTAGCAGCAATTTTTTCTTCTTTCCTCATGCCAAGAAATGCACGTTCATCAGGGTATAGTCTTGCCTTTTGGCCCTCAGGCTAACAGATGCTGAATTGGACAAAGCTGTACAGTGTCCAGGCTTGCGTATCTTCATGAACTGTCCTCCAGATTGACCCCACAGATGGAGCCATTCCATCAAGCTACTACTATTTTGGTTTCATCCTGGCACCAGAGCAGTCCCATCATTTAATGTCTAATGAGCATTCTGCTGACTCTCTAGTTTCAGCTTCCCACTGACAGATGCAGCAACAAGAAGAATGTTTCTGTAGATGAGTCTGGGATTGGAATCTTTAAACAGAAACATGGATAATCTTCCACAGAACTGACCTTGTTTCTCTTTATTTTGTTGTGGCGGAAAGGACAAAAATTGGGTTGGATCGTGAAAAAAATGCATGGTGCAGAGTTGGTAGGACTAGAGATCTTTTCAAAAAAAAAAATGGTGAAATCAAGGGAACTTTAATTTATTTATTTATTACTCACATTTCTACCGCTGCCCCCTTGCCGAGGCGACTCCGGGCAGCTTACACATAAAACATAACAAATAAAACTTACAAAAACATTAAAAAATAACATTAAAGTTGAATTGTTTACATTTTAAAAAATTAATTGTTTTCAAAAAATGCCCTCCCAATGCTACATCACAAAAATTACTAAAACTCACAGCCCAGGCAGTAGTTAAACCAAGCCAGCCCAGGGTGGCTATCTCCCCAGTCGCCCCCCACACCCGCTGCGCCAGTGGCAGAAAGTGAGGAAAACCTAAAGAAGCTCTTGCTTAGGTTGAAGGAAGTGTGTGCAAAAGCTGGCTTGAGACTCAATATCTAGAAAACCAAGATAATGGCAACAGGCCCTATCAGTTCCTGGGAAATATTTATTTATTTATTTATTTATAGTCATATTTGTATATGCCGCCCACTCAGGCGGAACCCGACTCAGGGCGGCATCACAACAATTCTAAAAATACATAAAAAACATTATAAAAACCCCCAACCCACCCCCTTTAAAAAAACCCTATATCCCGCCCACCCATCCCATCTACTATACAAAGGAAGAAGAGAGAGTTCTTATACAAGCCAGCAGGCGGGCACCATAGTCCCATTCGGGCCCCACACCTGCCCTGCCAGCCAGGTCTTCACTCCTTTCCTGAAGGGCAGCAGTTCACTTTGGAGTCTTAGGTCTATTGGCAGGAGGTTCCAGAGAGTTGGTGCGGACACGGAGAAGGCCCTCCTTCGGGTGCTAGACAGATGTGCATCCCTAGTTGGTGGCACTATTAGAGAGCCCCTCCGGTCCGCTCTGTTTGGACGGGCAGACATTCTTGGGACGATGCGGTCTCTAAGATATCCTGGTCCCCTGCCATATAGGGCTTTAAAGGTCAAAACCAGCACCTTAAATTGCACCCGGAGACAAACTGGTAACCAGTGCAGCTCCCGAAGTAGCGGAGAGGCATGGGCATATCGCCCACACCCCATCACCACCCGGGCCGCCGCATTCTGGACCAGCTGCAGCCTCCGAATGGTCGTCAAGGGCAGCCCCATGTAGAGCGCATTACAATAGTCTAGTCGGGAAGTAACCAGAGCATGGGTGACCATAAGCAAGGAGCCCCGGTCCAGGAGCGTGCGCAATTGGCAAATCACCCGAAGTTGGGCAAAAGCCCTCCTGGCCACAGCCGCTACTTGTTCTTCTAGCAGCAGCCGCGAGTCCAGAAGAACCCCCAAGTTGCGCACTGGGTCTGTCTGGGGCAAAACAGCCCCATCCAGTACCAAAGGTGGTAACTCCCTGGATAACACGGGGCCCCTTATCCACAGCCACTCTGTCTTGCTGGGATTCAGCCGAAGCCCATTGGCCCCCATCCAGACCCCAATGGCCTCCAGGCATCCGGATAGGATTTCAACAGCATCACTGGGGTCCCCACGGGCCGAGATGTACAGCTGAGTATCATCCGCGTACTGATGGTACCGCACCCCGTGGGAACGAATGATCTCACCCAGTGGCTTCATGTAGATGTTAAATAAGAGAGGAGAGAGCACAGAGCCCTGAGGCACCCCATACTTGAGGGGCCTAGGGCTGGACCTCTCACTCTCTAACCACACCGACTGGGTACGGCCCTCCAGAAATGAGGAAAACCAGGACAACACAGTGCCCTGGATCCCCAGTCCTTCGAGCCGTTCCAGAAGGATACTGTGGTCGACGGTATCGAAAGCCGCTGAGAGGTCAAGAAGAGCAAGGACGGATGGACAACCCCCGTCCCGCTCCCGCCAGAGATCATCCATCAGTGCGACCAATGCCGTCTCCGTTCCATACCCGGGCCTGAACCCTGATTGAAAGGGGTCTAGATAATCCGCTTCCTCCAGGACACTCTGCAGCTGGCGCGCCACCGCATTCTCCAAAACCTTACCCAAGAAGGGCAGGTTGGAAACTGGCCTGTAGTTGTTAAGGACAGCTGGGTCGAGGGACATTTTCTTCAGGAGGGGGCGCACCAAAGCATGTTTTAGCTGTGCAGGAAATACCCCCTCCCGTAATGAAGCATTTATTATCCCCCCTATCCAGCCACCTGTTACCTCCTTGGAGGCTTTCACCAACCAAGTGGGACAGGGATCCAAAGGGCATGTAGTGGCACGAACAGCTGCAAGGAGCCTGTCCACTTCATCAGGGACAACAGGATCGAACTGATCCCAGATCGTACAGCAAGACTGTGCTCCGGCACCCCCCCGACCCTCCCCATCCACTCCAGGGTTCAATCCTGAACGAATCCGATCGATTTTCTCCACCAGATGGTCAGCAAAGTCCTCAGCCGAACCCTGCCAACCGGGCACCGATCCCCCCCTACCAAGGAGGGACCTGGTTACCCGGAACAGGGTGGCTGGGCGATTATCAGCAGAGGCAATAAGGGCGGTGAAGTATTGCCGCCTCACCACCCCCATCGCCACTAGGTAGGCCCTAATAGCAGCTCTAGCTAGTGTCCAATCGGAGTCATCCTGGGTCTTCACCCAGCGGCGCTCTAGGCGTCTCTTTGCCCGTTTGAGTTCACGCAGTTCATCTGTGAACCACGGAGATGACCTAATCCCCCGGGCGCGGAGAGGCCGCAGTGGCGCGATTTCATCCAAGGCTACTGTTGTCGACCTATTCCACAGGTCGACAAGTGCCCCGGGTGAATCGTGTAGCCGATCCAGAGGAACATCCCCCAGTTCCCTCTGGAATCCATCTGGATCCATTAGTCGCCGAGGGCGGACCATTTTAATCGGCCCTGCCTCCCTACGATGAAGTGTCGCCCCCAGAAAGTCAAGAGTCACCAGATAGTGATCTGACCATGGCACAGGTGAGATGACTAAATCCTGTAGTCTTAGATCACTCTGCCACTGCTCCGACAAGAAAACTAAGTCTGGCATGTGACCACTGCCCCTGGTCGGACCCCGAACTACCTGAGTCAGGCCCATGGCTGCCATGGAAGCCATGAACTCCCTTGCCACCTCAGAAGCCGTCCCCAGCGATGGCAAATTGAAGTCCCCCAGAACCATAAGTCTCGGGAACTCCAACGCCAGCATCGAGGCGGCCTCGAGGAGCTCAGGCAGGGCATCCCTTACCCTGCAAGGGGGCAGGTACAGGAGCAAGATCCCCAACTGACCCTTGGGGCCCAACCGTAGAAGCAGGGCCTCACAACCAGCCACTTGTGGAGCAGTGGCCCTAGCAACTCCCAAAGACTCCCTGGCAACAATGGCGACACCACCGCCCCTCCCCTCCCCTCTAGGTTGGTGCCAAATACCGAACCCAGCTGGACACATGTCCGAGAGAGGTACTCCATCTTCAGGAGTCAGCCAGGTTTCGGTGATGCATGCCAGGTCGGCCAGCCCTTCCTGGATGGCATCTTGAATCAGGGGGGCCTTATTACAAACCGACCTGGCATTCACCAGCAGCAGCCTAAGGGTGGGGTCACTCCGGATCTGCCGCTCAGAGCCCAGAGATGTACCGGCAGGGCTGGAATGAGGGACCGCACTTAAACATCGGACCCGCATTCCCCGAGTGCGGCCCGCCCCACGGTACCCGCCATACCGCCCCATGCCCGTCACAACACCTTTATGGTTCTCCGGAACCTCCCTAGATAGAATGCTGCCCCTCCCTAGATGGGGAAAACATAGAAGCAGTGACAGACTTTACTTTTTTAGGATCTAAGATCACTGCAGATGATGATTTCAGCCATGAAATAAAAAGACAGGTCTACTGCAGTACAAGAGAGAGATGCCTGAGAAGAAAGGGTATGATCCCAGAAATCAGGTAGCAGCAGTAGTCTTGACATCCACGTGGCCAGGAAGGTAGAACAGCACCCTGTGAGCAAGTAGCAATCTGCTGCCAAGACTTCTGCAATTTCCTTTATGAAAAGAAAAATTGGCAAATACTGAGCATCATTTTTGTAATGACATTAAGCTATAAAACACAGGGCTCAAAATTAAGACCAGTAAGCAAGAGGTTAATGTGGGCAATAGTTAGATACATACGTGTTAGTGCTGGACTTGATACTTGAGGCACACATCTTTTTAAGACAATGCTCAAGGCAAGCAGTGGAAAAAGTCTTATTTTGGGAACTATGGGTAAACAAATTAATTGAATGTAGTTAATGGAATAAAATTTGATTGAATAGATTCAAATGGTGGGGGTGAGTAGGAACACACATAAAAATATTGATAAGTTTAAGATGATTAATATGCTTAACATGAGTATTATAATAGTGTTTGTAAGGTTTTGTGTTGGTTTTTGTTTGTTAAAAAAGAGACAAAGACATAAAAAATATTTTAGAAGCATTTACACCTCTCCTGAACTGAAGGAGGCACATTCTAAAGCAGGGATGCCCAAATTATGGCCTGGGGCCGGATCTGGCCCCTGATGCCAATTCATCCGGCCTACGAAGCCTTCATTGCTTCCAGAAGCAGAAGTAAAATGTGTCCATATGGGTGTGTTTTACTTCCACTTTTGGTAGTGACGAGGGCTTCATGGGCTGGATGAACTGGTGTCGGGGTCAGATCTGGCCCCCAGGCCATAGTGACCAGCTCCCTGAACCACGTGACTGGCCCACAGCCCAAAAAGTTTGGGCACCCCTCTTCTAATGTGAAACAACATGTATGAAAGCTTTGGAACCCTCTGCATGATTATTTACTTGGTTACTTGGTTGATCCATGTTTCACATGTCAGGTTGATGTGGTGGATTGAAGCATCATCTTCCAAAGACAGTGGCCTCTAATGGCCAGCTTCAGTAATGTGCCATAGAAATACTTAAGTATTTCAGGATTTTTTAACTGAGTATTTTTAGGCCCAGATTACTGAGATTGTGGATACTGAACCCACAGATATGGGGGAAACACCATGTATTCTTTACAGGAAATTTGCAAACAATGATTTGTGCTGGTGGTAGCTGGCTATAGCTTGGAAGCACTTGTTTTTGTTTTTTGAGTACAGGTCCCAGAATCCCCTAGTCAGCATAACCTATATCTGTGCTGGCTGGGGATTCTGGGATTTATAGCCTCCAAAATTGATGTTTCTAAGTTCTGTTGTGGCTGCTATCCAAATAGACCCTAAAAGTTCCTAAAGCTATATTGGGGCTAAAAGACATTTTGGAAGAGTCAAAATAAAAGGTGGCTGCAATTATCTTGTCAGTTATTTGGGGGGGCTTTTTTTTGCTACAAGACTTAGCTACTCAAAGGAGAGTAAAGGGACCCTATCCAAATGGGAAAAGGGGTTATCTGGGAAGATTACAAAAGATTGTAAGATTGCCAAAATTGGTGCTGACTCTCTATTCTTCTGCTAGGACAGTTCTCTTAAAGCAATTTATGTGCAAAATGAACTATGTCAGCTAGGAGCTGACATAAAGCAAAGAAGGAACAAGATATAAACCAGAATTCCTTAAACAATGCTCAATAAATCAATCCTGTCAAATGGTTTGCTACCACAGATTTAGTTCAAGAGGCATAAAACAACATTATTAGTTTTGCCAAATCTAGCATATTGAACTGCTAGTAAGTCTTTCAGACCCATTCTTTGCATGTCCACTCAGAAGTGAAACAAGGCTCACTAACTCCAGTGAGAGCTAGTTCAGAGATAATGTGAATGCGATTGCATTCTGGATTTTCATCACCCTCTTGGATACAACTGGACATAATTATTGACAATATACACTACTACATTTTTGTTTTTACTAATCCTGCCTCTTACTCACTATAGATCACTCAATAATTATGGAGACAAGAAAACTGACCAACCAATTCCTCATTCATTCTGACAGATTTTTCTGCATTAACATCATAATTCAGTTCTTCAAAAGAAAAACACCCCACAACACTTCGGTTTATGTGAAATATTATGCTTCTCAACCCATGATTTAAAACAACTGGATATGGCCCGATATTGTTGCACAATATCATGACTGCATTGCTAGCAGGAAAAAGGAGGCTAAGCTTTACATAGCAAAGGTCAGCATGATTGTTGACAACACCAATGGCAGCAGTCAAGATAGTCTACAGCAGTGTTTCCCAACTTTTGGTTTGTTGACTTCAATTCCCAGAAGCTTAAGTCAATTCCCCAAAGCACTGATCAGCCACTGTACTGACTTAGGTTTCTGGGAACTGAAGTCCCTCTGTGGGTTTACAGCAGGAGTTCTCAACCTTTTAAAGATGAGGGCCGGCTAGATGGCCATTTCCCCCTTCCTCCACCACATGGCACTTCCTCTTGTGGTGGAGGCATTGGGGGCCCAATGCCCCTTTCATGTGTCTAAGAGCTGGGACAGAGACGGACACTCAATCTGTCTTGCAGTGCCATCACAATTGCTTTGTAATGCATGATCAACATAGGAGTCAATGTCTGTTTTTTCCCCTTGCTTGTTGTCTCTATGACAATAGTACTAGTCTCTATGTGATGTTTAGATGTTTAAAATATGTTTTAGCAGTTTCTTATCTGCTGATCAAAATGGTCACTGGAGTCTGCAGGGGTGGTGGTGGTAAATTACATCTATACTTCAAAAGTCACACCTCAAAAACTATTTCACCAAATTTCACCAAATTTTGCATAGAGCAACATCTGACAGTCTACGCTTACTATACCAAATGTGCTGGAATAAATACTAGTTTCAAAGCTACCATTTTTTTGTTTGACCTGCCCCTATTTTTAAAATTGCCTTGTAGAACATTGTTTTGTTCTGCTGCATGGTAACATAGCTTCACTCTAATGCAGCTATAATGCTGGTACTCCAATGTTCAGTTTAGATGACACCAAATTACAGTAAGTGTAAATGAGGGCTTGCAAACTGCCTTCCGGGTGTGATCAGAGGGGAAAACAGATTGTAATTTAGACCACTTGTGGAGAAGTCCAGTGAGATCTATTTCCCACAGATCACAGAATGCACAGAGAAAGGAGCTCCATGCTTCTCTTCGGAGCTGGTTTGGAGCAACTCCTTGGGAGATGGAAGGGTCACTTTGAGGCACACGTGCCTTTCCAGATGTCTAATTGAACTCTCAGACAGACAGAGATTATGTTCTTGGGTTTCTTACATATTATCTTCACATCCAAGTGTTTTTGAGAGGTGTACACACAGGTGCCCCCCCCTTCCATTTCCCTTCTTACAACAGTTAATAAAAGCTATATGGTAATGTTTATATTAAATACTCTATGTGTGACAGGTCATATATGGACTCTTCTCACAGCTTTAAGTGTGAATAAGTATTATGGTTGCCAAACAGCCCAATTTAGATGGATACCTTTATAAAATGCTTGCAAACCCAGTTACAGTGTACTCAAACAAAGAGCCTAGGTTCCATTCACTCCAGCCAATAATAACATTGCACTGGCTCCAGACCAAGGAATCCCATGTTTTGACTTGTGTGCATCCCACAATAAATATAGAATCTTAGCTCTCAAGGGGATTTATTTCTCTGTTTTATTTCTCCCCCCCTCCATTTCCCCCTGTATCTTTCCTTTCATTTCCTTGTTCATCCTCAGTGCAGATACCAGCTGTAAAACAGTTATAAAAAGTACATTGAGTATCATTCAAAATGAGAATAGGAGCAGAAGATCATATTTAGACCAAGCCTTCAAATATGTGGTGGAACACACACACATATTGCCGAGCCCACTCCCCAATAAAGAGACAGACACAGTGCTGGGATTGGAACTGGGCCACTTTATTAGAATAGTTCAACAAATGCAAGTGGGCCGACATAGCACTGGTAAGGAGCGATGGTAATAACCAACTATAAAGACCCCAGGAGAAGCGAAAATGAACAAACCTCTGCTTCTATCGAGTATCCGGTGGACTAGCTGGCCTTGCACGCTGTGTCTAGCATGGCAAGGCCTAGTTCCTGAGCACACCCGACTGGCCACACGATTATCCCTCTACCTAGATCTACCAGGGGCCAGCGGAGTGTGCTGCTGCCGGACTCGTAGGGGTCGCCCAGAGGCTCCTTACCAGTGCTAGCCGCCGAAGAACAAAAGGTGGAAAAAATCGCCCCGAAGTACTCCCAAGCGGTGACAGTGTGGGATGGGCGAAAACACCAAGAATCAACAGGCCAATCAAGGTTCAAGCAAAAATTCCCATCCAGCGCCGAAGCGACTAAAATAATCACACTGTGACCAAGGGTGGGGGTGGAGGGCAAACATTGCCGGCCCAGTCAGTGGCGAGGAAGGAAGGGCAGTCTGGGCCCCTCCCTTAAGGAAGGCCCGGCCCACGCCCCTCCGGCCTGGTCCCGTCTCTGATGGGGCGGGGCCGGCAAAGCGTGTGGCAGCGTATCAGTGCTGCCCGCTTCCCTTGCCGAGCCCACTCCCCAATAAAGAGACGGAGACAGTGCTGGGATTGGAACTGGGCCACTTTATTAGAATAGTTCAACAAATGCAAGCGGGCCGACATAGCACTGGTAAGGAGCGATGGTAATAACCAACTACGGAATTCCTCATCATAGGCCAGCCAAGACTGGCCCAGGAAATCAACGTACGCCCTATAGATGAGATCCAAATACTGCAACATGGGGACGGCCAGATCAGGGCGGACCCAAATGGAGACGGCAGCATAGATCAAATATGCTGGCAACCAGTTGGCCCATATACGGGCAGGCTTGCGGCGGCAAGCCATCTCCTTGTCCCACTCATCCTCCCACTCCTTCTCCTCCTTAGTGGTCTCCTGGTTCAGGAGACTAAAGATATCAACGTACTCCCTGCACCAAATCTTATCACGGGTAGCAGGCAACAAATGATCACCCAAAGGAAGGGAGCGACCAGCCATCAGCCATCAGGAAAGTAGAAAGAGGAACTGTATGGTAGGCCCCATTAGAGGGCGGGCCGTACGGCCAAGCCGGGTAAGGGACGGAAGGGCCCATCGGGGGAGCCGCAAGCGGCAAAGGGGGATAAGGCGTGCGCCAGGGTACGGGGGGCGCAGCAAGGGGTGAAGTGGATGAAGGCCACTGCTGGCCAAGAGGGCCCGAGGGCGACTGCTGGGGCCAAGGCCAATGACCAGCAGGCATGGAAGGGAACAACCCGGGGGCAGGTGTAGTAACGGAACCAGAGTACTCACCAGGCGCTCCCACAGCAGATGCCCCTGCCAGGGGCTCCGGCCGCCAACAGGCGTCGGGGCTCCGGTCTGATTTGGAGCCCTCCCCACCAGCCACAGGCAGGTTGGCTGGGCGATCCTCGGCCTCGACCAAGCCCCCAAGCAAGGGAATCCTCAAGCCAATCCAGGCGGGCCAGAAGGGGAGCCGGGCAAAGAGACCCCCCGGAACCAGAGCAGAAGCCCCACTCCAGGGCCTCTTACGGGCCAAAAATCCAGGCCCCAGCTGATCATCATGGGCCGCGGGCCAGGCCGACGACGAGGCCAGCATGGGCCGAGCCGGCTCCACAGGCGAGGCCAAAGTGGCCCTGGCCTGAAGGCGAGACCTCCAGCACGGGGGCGGGCCCGGGGAGGGTGGGGAGGAACCCTGCTGACGAAGGGCAGGCCCCCACCACCTGGAAGAAGAGAGGCCAGGCAGCGCTGCCGGCAAAGGAGCCGGCGGCGCAGACCCCCGGTGGGCCCTGCCCCAGCGTGCACCCGCAGCAGTCGCTGGTGGAGAACCCGGGGCGGGCCTGGAGGAGAAGCCGCAGCCGAAGCCCTGCGTTGGGCGCTGCCCCAGCTGGCAGAAGCACGGGGCCGCGGGCCGCACCCGGAGGCCCTCCGCCTGGGAGGCATGGCGGAGGGCAGAAACGAGGTGGCCAAGGGAGGTAAGCCGCGCTGCCAGGGAAGGGCCGCGACCAAGTGCCACGGCCAAGCAAAAAGGACCACGCGGCTTGGGAGAAGCCCAGGTCGCGCGAGATACCACTGCTGGGCAGGAGCAAATGCTGTCAGCCCAGTCAGCGGCGAGGAAGGAAGGGCGGTCCGGGCCCCTCCCTTAAGGAAGGCCCGGCCCCCGCCCCTTCCGGCCTGGTCCCGTCTCTGATGGGGCGGGGCCGGCAAAGTGCGCGGTAGCATATCAGTGCTGCCGCGCGTCCCTTGTAGTCAAAATCTTTCTTTCATTTGGTGCCATCTCCAGTTAGGGTTGGGGAGAAGGATGGATTAAATTGTTTCAAACAAAAAGAAAAGAACTACATATATCAGCTAACCTTTTGACTTCTTGTGGGTCTTCATCAGGCTGGCATTAACTTGCTAGTGGTGGTGCAGAAGAAACTTATACCTTGGATGCCTTGGAGTCATTATTCAGTGAGGAGTCCTTGTATGAGTAGATGTCTCTGCGACAACATTCCACGCAACTTCTGTCCATAATGATCTGTCCCTGGCAGTTCTCCATGCTGGCCCAAAATTTTTTCTTGAGAAAATCTTCCCATCTGTGAGGAGGTCTTCCCCTGGATATTTCGTGAATTCTAGGATACCAATTCATTATTCTGGTGATCCATCTATTGACACTTGTACTTACAACGTAGCTAGCCCATCTTCTGTTACTACGTCTTTTAGCAGTGATCTTCACCTGATGTCCTCATTTATTACTTTATTGCAAAGTGAGATTCTGAACATTGATCTCTCCATTGCTCATTGTGTTACTTGCAGCCATTTTTCTTCCGCAGCTGTAAAAGCCCATGTACTCTGTATGTCATTGCTTTCAAGACTTTAGAATAGAACAAATTTGCCTTTGTTTCTGGTTTAGCTTTTGACTTCAAGATGGCTGACACTATCTAGAAGACAGAGAGCCATGGATAAATTCAGAGAGGAAACATATACAGTATGTTCCAAAAATCATGGGGAGATGCGTAGGCCAGCTTCTTTTGTTTAAAGTGAGTTTCATTATTAGGGATGCCGACTCTGGTATAAATTTCAAATCAAGTCTGACTTGGTCTTGTTATACAAAAGGGTTGCCAATGATTTAGCACGGCCTCCCCATATGTCCTTATATTGAAACACAAGTTTTGTTTTGGGTATGAATAGACGTACTGTACACAGAAATGTGGCTAACTCCACACTGTCAGGGGAACCCTTAAAGGAAGTTACATTCCACGTAAGTTACTTTGTATTCACTTAGGTAACACTGTAATTTGATTTAAATCACTCTAGGTCTGAGTATCCTAACCTCAACCAGAGCAGCTGTGACTCCATTTTGAATTACCAAAGCGCACACTCCACAGATTAGCAATTCAATGCTTAGATTAGCAAGGTCATTAGTGACACAAAAGCCTGCCAATTGACAAGGACACTCTTGGAAGATGATCAAACAGAATCTCATCTTCGAGACACTTCGAGAGATGGGAAAAATCAGATAAGAACACCTGTAAGGAACTAACAGAGTTAGCCTAAACAAAGAATTTACAAAGCATTTCACAAATTCTTGAGGGAAGTGCAAAAACCCAAAGAAGGGTATAAAAGTGGACCCTGAATCTAGGTCCCAGAGCAGTGTTTCCCAATGCTGGGGGAACTCTGTCCGTTTCTTTTAAATCATTCCTTGATCCATCCATGTCCTTTTTATATGGGGCAAAATCGCCCACATTCAGCCAGGCTTTAATTAAGCTCATTGCTCCACGATGAGGGAGTGAAGAAGGGAGAACTGATAAAGGATTTCGGAGCAACAAAGGGCTCCTCTTCTCAGGCTTCGTCTGTGGGGGTGTAACCAGCACCTTGAAGAAGATTTGGGGAGCTTTCATTTTCCTGGGCTTTGCCGCCATTATCAACAAGGGTCTGCTTTGAAGGTAAACAAACCCTTATGCCCCGGGACCTTCCCAGGCCAACTAGTTCTCCACAAATATTTTAGAAGGGGAGGTGGCAAAGTGGCAACATCATGGGACTTTAATATAAATTGCTACCAACATCTGGGACTTCCCAGATTGCCATTTCATTGCCTATGAGCCAGTCCTGACTGGACCGAGGTAGCGCGTCATGGGCTGGATGTCCCTGAGCAGCCAGCGCACCTCAAATTCTGCCATGCAAGCCAGTCCCTGAATCCCAGAAGAAGAGGGAAAACAGGGGCACCTGTTGAGGTACCCTACAACCGGCCCCCAACACACACAAGAAAATGGAATTAAGCTTTAGTTAATACACTAGGTAAGCCAGTGCTTGTGATTTTAATATTTCTGATTCTTTCACTTATGTCTGTGCTTTTCTTAGTCGTTTAATTAAGCTATCAGTCACCCTTTGCTTTAGATTATGTGCAAGGATTTCACAGATTCTTTTCTTTTTTGTCTCAGCAAAAGTTTACATTTGAATCTCCCTGAGAATTAATGTAGGAAATAATCAAGTTTATCTCAAGATTCCAGACAATTGCAATGCTCAGAGGGTATTTCCACAAAATACAGCACATGCAAAACCTTGCCCATACTTTTGGTGGTTAAGCATTGACCATATGGTAAAAAATGCACATACAGTGCCCCCACCCCCATCCACAAAGGATATGTTCTGAGACCTACCTCAGATACATGAAACTACGGATAACAGCAAACCTTATATTTACAATGCAGGCAGTGGCCTCTAGTGGCCATCTCTGATAATGCACCATAGAAATATAAAATTGATTTCAGTTTTTTTTAAAATTGAATATTTTTAGGCCCGCAGATAACTAACATTGTGGATACTGAACCCATGGATATGGGATTGTGAACTGTAATTACTTTTCATTCTGTAAGGAAGAGATGTGTAAATAGGGTAAAATAAAGTAAAATGTGCCAATAAATGTATATATTAGGAGATATACCGTAATATGTGCACTATTATTAGTGTGGGAAGAAAACACAACATTTGGCTACTCAGTTCTATACAAGGATTTTGAGAAACTCAGTGAAACTGTAACCAAAATAATTTCACATTCTTACCTGCAAGAGATTCCTACCTGCAATCCTACAGAGCTAATTCCTGTCACTGTTGAAATTAAGAACTTCATACCAATTGCTTGATTCAGTCAGACTCACCTTTCTTATGACTCCATGCGTGCATATGTAAACTTTGCATTGACTACTATCCATCTTATGGATCCAGATTCAAACAGTAGCTGAGAAAGATGAGGAAGAATATCATTTGTGGGATTTTAGAGAATTTTGGCAGTTTTGCCTGGCAGAAGGACAAATTGCAGATACCTAAATTTGGCTCACCTTGCTTCCTGTTTAGAAAGATAGCTCTCAGAATGCACCTGTAGCTGTAGGCCTCAGGATACATTGGCCACTTAACATGAATATTTTTTTAAAACAAAAGTATAGAAAAGAAGACTACAGTTTGCTTAAAACTGTACCAACTAATTTGTATGTAAAGGTAAAGGTTTCCCTTGCTCGAAAGCCAGTCGTATCTGACTCTAGAGTGCAGTGCTCATCTCTGTTTCTAAGCCGAAGAGCCAGCGTTGTCTGCTTCTGCAGACGTTTCCATGGTCATGTGGCAGGCATGACTAGACACCGGAGCGCACGGAACGCTGTTACCTTCCCACCGAAGTGGTCCCTATTGATCTACTTGCAATTTCTTGCTTTCGAACTGCTAGGTTGCAGGAGCTGGGACGAAGATGGGAGCTCATTTCCGTCCTGCAGTACTCGGGAATCGAACTGCTGACCTTCCGCTTCCCAGTCAGCGTCTTAGCAACTTGAGCCACTGCAGTCCCCTAATTTGTATGTACAGATGCAAAATGAGAAATGATTTTTGTAATGGAAACAGAATTACAATACAAAATTACAAGGGTCTGGCAGAACTCAGATGTATTCTACTTAGGATTTGGGATTGTCATACCTTTCACTAGACAAGAGACTGATTTCCTATCCACAAGTCAGTGGACTGTGAAGAGAAAGATAGCATCTGTTTAGTCTAACACAAGTTTGCATTCAACAAACTGGCTTGCTGTTGTAGTAGTAGTAGTAGTAGTAGTAGTAGTAGTAGTAGTAGTAGTAGTAGTAGTAATTGGCCAATTGGGAGTTCACATTGGCTTTTAATGCTTGTCTGATTCCTCAGGCATGAAACACTAACATTTTTATTGCCTGAAAAGATAGCATTGTAAGAGGAGAAAATGGACTTTAGACTTCTTGTGCAGTTGACTCTCAGAGTTCACCTTTTCTTAACCCTCACATCCTTCTGCGAGTGCGAGAAGCCAACCCTATTTGTCGCAGGTTAGCTCTCTGTGACATTCTGGTCACAGTTGTAACTTAGGACACTCAGTGTTTCTTCTGATCCCATGTTTCATCTGTCCACCAATTTACCAATAGTGAGTGAGGGAAAGAACCCTTCAGTTGAGTAATTTCATTTGAACATGGCTTTAAAGAAAACAACCAAAGAAATTATAGTAGTGCAACATAGAGCTGACGGATGAGAATTATTTTATTTTATATACCTTGGATACCTTGGAGTCGTTATTCAGCGAGGTGTCTCCGCAACGACATTCCGCACATGCAAATGGACTTGAGAAATCAAATACATTTGCATGGCTTTTAAAAGCCATTTGGATATCACGTCACCTGCTGGCTAGGCGGACCTTGACGTGTGCCCTGTGCTTTTACCTTGCCCAAGGGATCCAATGGAGAACGCTTTGTTAAGTTTTAGTCGTGGCCTAATATCATTGACAAGAGATGGGCAACAATGCCTAGTTAGATTGCTCAAGCCCCTGCACCCTGACAAGGCTCTCACCTTGTTGGGGCACAGGGGCTTTCCTTTCAATTATTTGATCTATATCTTAGATTGATTGCACACGGAGGCAGCAGGAGGGCCAAACACTTCTTTATTGCAGCATGGTTAATCTGTACATGGGTACATGTAGGAGACGCAGCTCCTTATATACTGTATTTGAATTCCCCGCCATAGATACTCATTGGCTGTGGTGGCAGTGACATCATTGGGGGCATACTGCGTAGCTACTAATGTACACCTTAAACCGGGCAGTTTCCCGTGCTAGCTTCTGATTGGTTAATTGGATCTGCATAGACTGAGCTTTCTCAGCTGCGCCACTGTGGCAGCTGAGTAGTGTGCAGAATCGGGAGGGCTGCTTGCATACACAATATCCCTCTCCCCTAGGATGAGATGAAGTCCCTTAGCCATTGTGGGGGCTGGCGATTTCGCTGTGGCCGGCCCGCCGGTTCAGAAATGCTCCCCAGGGTGCCTGGGGTGCCTGGGCTTCTCCCTCTGGAAAACTGAAGGGCCCCATCGAATCCTGGCAGGGGAAAAGGCGGGGTATCCCTAGTTTAGGGAGGATGAGGGGACCGTTGGGAGAACTCAAAGCCCCGCTGCTCTCTGGGATGAGTGGGGAACACTCAGGAAAACTCCCCCCCATCCTGAAACAAAAAATCAAACTGGGGGTCTGCTTCCTCCAGCTGAAAGGCTGACTCCGTTGATTCCGTGCAGCCTGTAATGCTCACATCCTGTACCACCCCCTTGGGTTAAGCAGGTGGGGGGCAACCCTAACGTTGAACCCTCTCTATCACTCCTTTCAGTGGGTTCCTCTGGATCAAATCCCCTTGTGGCTCCCGTGACCCTTCTCTTAAGTTGGTCAGCGTGTCTGCGCCACAGTAACCCCGAGTCTGTCATGACTTTGTATGATACAGGTCCGGTTTGCTCTACTACCTCCCCAGGCACCCACGCTGGTCCTGAACTCACATAGTTCCTGCAATAAACCGGGTCACCTATCCCAAACACCTTTTCCTGCTCTACTGACACATTTGTACCCCTATCCCTCCACCCTAGAAGGATCTAGGCGGTCGAGCAACGTTGGGATTCTCCTCCGCATCAGGAGTTGCGAGGGGGATTGTCCCAAGGCTAGTGGGGTGACCCTGTAGCTTATGAGGAATTGGCAGAGCTGAAGCTCCAGGTCCCCCGGACCCATTCTTCTTAATGCCTCCTTTGTGGTGCGGACCATGTGCTCCACTTGGCCGTTTGTGGCCAGTTGAAAAGGGGCAGAGGTGATGTGCCTGACTGCGTTCCGCTCGAGAAACGCTTGGAATTCTGCGGATGTGAATATGGATGCGTTATCCAAAATTAGCATGTCGGGAATGCCGAAACAAACGAACATCCTTCGTAGATGTTTGATTGTGGCTGCGGAGGATGTGTTACGTATTGGAATGACCTCGAGCCATTTCGAGAATGCGTCAACCACGAGTAGGAACATTGTGCCCCTGAAGGGCCCTGCGAAGTCCATGTGGAGTCTGGACCACGGACCGCGTGCTGCGTCCCACTCCCTGAGGGGTAGCCTATGCTCCTCGGGGCGCGATTGCTGGCAGCTCTCGCACCAGCCCTCAATTTTCTCTATGTCCTCATCTATCTTGTACCACCAGAAGTAGCTCCTTGCTAGGGCCGTTGACTTCACGATCCCAGGGTGGCTTGTATGGAGCAGACGGAGCACCTTGGCTCACAGGACTTCGGGAATTACTACTCTTTGCCCCCAGAGGAGGCATCCTCTCTCGAGCGACAGCTCGAAACACTTCCTGAAGAATGGATCGAGTTCTTCAGAAGGAGACGTTAAGGGCCAGCCCTTCTTAAACCATGCCAATGCTTGGGACAAGACCCTGTCTTTGGCGGTTGCCTTGGCAATATCCGCAGGCACAATTGAGGGCGATTTGAGTGATTCGATGAGCAGCACCTGGTGCTCTTGCTCAACCTCACACTCGGGTTCTCCCAGCTCTGGTAGGGGAGACCTGGAAAGTGCATCAGTGTGTGTGATGTCTTTCCCTGCGATGCACCAGCGTGAGCTGGTAAACGTTTAGGAAAATCGCCCACCTTAACATTCTAGGGGACAAGATCTGTAGGGTGGGCTTGGTTGTGACAAAGATACCTAGGAGGGGCTTGTGATCCATGACAACAGTGAACTCCCTCCCGTACAGGAAGTCATGGAACTTCTTTGTCCCTGCGATGATCGCGAGGGCCTCCCTGTCTGTCTGGGTGTAATTGCACTCTGCTTTCGAGAGGGATCTCGAATAGAATGCAATTGGCGCCTCCCTCCCGTTCTCAAACACATGGCATAGGACAGCCCTGACCCCCACCGGTGAGGCATCACATACTAACACTAAGGGTTTCTTGGGGTCGAAGTGAGTTAGAATCACTTCGGAAGAGAGAAGCCTCTTCAACTCACTGAACACTCGTTCCTGAGCCTCCCCCCACCGCCAGACTGCGTCCTTTTTCAGTAGGCAGTGCAGCAGCTCTTCCACAGATGCCTTCCTTGGGAGGAAAGAGTGGTAGAAATTCAGGAGCCCCAAGAACGACTGCAGCTCTGCCTTAGTGGCTGGCGTGGGGGTATCGTGAATGGCTGCAACCTTTGATTTGGATGGCTTTACCCTGTTGGGGGTAATCCGAAACCCCAGGAACTCTACCTCATTTGCGTAAAAAACGCACTTGTCCCTTCTCAGGCGTAACCCAGCCCTCTCAAATACAGACAGAACCCGGTCTAACCTTTGTGCTAGCTCTGACCCGCCCCAGCAGTTAGCAATACATCGTCGAAGCATGGCAAAACCCCGGGGAGTCCCTTAAGTAGGCATTTCACAAGCGCCTGAAAGATACCGGAAGCTGAATTCACGCCGAACTGGAGGCGTGTCACTTTAAAGGCACCCTTGTGTGTCACTATCATCTGGGCAGCTGCGGCCGCAGGTGTGACCGTTAATTGATGGTCAGCCTGAGCTAGGTCCAGCTTCGCAAAACACCTCCCCCCCCATGTAACTTGGCCAGCAAGTGGCTGACTACTGGCACTGGGTAGGCATTGGGACCGATTGCCTTATTGATAGTACACTTGTAATCAGCACAAATCCTAACCTCCCCATTAGACTTCATGGCCATTACAATCGGAGTCTCCCACTCTGCAGAGTCCACTGGTACCAAAATCCCCATACCCACCAGTTTGTCCAACTCCGCCTCTATTTTGTCCTTTAGTGCGAAAGGCACTCTGCGCGGCTTTAGGCACATGGGGTGGACGGAAGGGTCCATATCAAAGTCCACAGGAGGACCCTTATACTCCCCAAGTCCTTTCCTGAAAACTGCCAGGTGTGCATTGCACACGTCTTGGATGGGGTCACCTCGGACAGAATTGATTCCAGTCAGTGCAATTCCCAGTGCAATTCCCACTGGGTCTCCAAAAGGCAACTGAACCCCCCCCTTAAGGACTACTAAGGTCAAATTCCTGGTGAAGTTCTTAAACCATACGGTGAATTCTCCCACCCCCAACACTGGGATTTAGCTTCCGTGGACATCCCGCAAGTTTGTTTGGAGGGCTCTAAGTTTGGGGCATTTAGGAAAATCGCCCAC
Source organism: Bradypodion ventrale (assembly GCA_035047345.1). NCBI lineage: Eukaryota > Metazoa > Chordata > Lepidosauria > Squamata > Chamaeleonidae > Bradypodion > Bradypodion ventrale. The sequence goes on along the minus strand of JAWDJE010000001.1, from coordinate 292,987,451 downwards.
CTTAACATTCTAGGGGACAAGATCTGTGGGGTGGGCTTGGTTGTGACAAAGATACCTAGGAGGGGCTTGTGATCCATGATAACAGTGAACTCCCTCCCGTAGAGGAAGTCATGGAACTTCTTTGTCCCTGCGATGATCGTGAGGGCCTCCCTGTCTGTCTGGGCGTAATTGCACTCTGCTTTTGAGAGGGATCTCAAATAGAATGCAATTGGCGCCTCCCTCCCCTTCTCAAACACATGGCATAGGACAGCCCCGACCCCCACCGGTGAGGCATCACATACTAACACTAAGGGTTTCTTGGGGTCGAAGTGAGTTAGAATCGCTTCAGAAGAGAGAAGCCTCTTCAACTCACTGAACACTCATTCCTGAGCATCCCCCCACCGTCAGACTGCATCCTTTTTCAGTAGGCAGTGCAGCGGCTCTTCCACAGATGCCTTCCTTGGGAGGAAGGAGTGGTCCTTAGGGGGTATGTGCAGAAACTTGGTCTGTGAGATAATGGAGTAGGCAGTCCATCTTCACCTGGACCCCCTGCAATAGTACTTTAACAAAAAAAAAATGGGTGCGCCGGTCCAACACATGTCTCACCACTGTGTCCTCCGCGTGCATCTTCCCCACGTCCTGGTCCTTCCGGCGGCTGGTCCAGCCAGGGTCTCGGCGTTGTCTGCACACCTTGGTGATGTGGCCCAAATGCCCACAGTTGTGACACTCGGCTTTCCTGAAGGGGCACTTCCTCCGGTCGTGTGTGCCCCCGCACCCCTCACAGCGTCTGCTTGCTTCGGTGGTGTCTCTCCTCTTGGAAGGTCGTTTCCTCACCTTCTGGACCTCGGGTTCACTTTCACTCTCACTGAGGTTGGATGAGGATGTGGTGGCGGCTGCCGTGGCTCTCGGCTCTCGCTCCCTGCGAGGCGAGCATCTGTGGGCCTGCACAATGGCCGACAGGTTCTCTGAGGCACCGGTTCTCGCCCAACATGCCCACACCCCATCTTTTACCACCTCTGCAGCCTGGGCATCTCTGAGGACCTGCTCAAAGGTGATGTCCTCATCCCGGGCCAACAATCTCCGCTGGGGCTCCTCGTCTTGCAGCGCCTCGCTCAGGTGGGTGCCCCAGTGGCAAGGGACGGCCGCCAGTCTCAGCACCGCAACGTAGTCTGCTATGCTCTCTCCGACCTGCTGGTCGCACCGATGGAAGGCCAGCCGAGCCGGGAATATGGACACCTTCGGCTGAAGGTGTGCCCGCAGCATGTTCAGGATCTTGGCGAGAGGGACCGACCTTAGGCCCCTCAGCATCAGGAGGTTCCTCGCCAGCTCCAGGGTCGGCAACCCGCACTGAGCCAGGAGGCAGGCTTGTCTCTGAGCCTCGTTTTCGATGTCCTCGGTGTCCATGGCATACGGGAACTGCTCCTCATACAGGTCCCATGACTCGGGCTTCAGGGTGTCAAATGGTGCGAGGGTTATTCTGTGGGAACCCATTATCCCACCTTCGTCGCCAATTTGATGTAGGCAGATTGATTGCACACGGAGGCAGCAGGAGGGCCAAACACTTCTTTATTGCAGCATGGTCAATCTGTACATGGGCACATGTAGGAGACGCAGCTCCTTATATACTGTATTTGAATTCCCCGCCATTGATACTCATTGGCTGTGGTGGCAGTGATGTCATTGGGAGCGTACTGTGTAGCTACAAAGGCACACCTTAAACCGGGAGGTTTCCCGCGCTAGCTGCTGATTGGTTAATTGGATCTGCATGGACTGAGCTTCCTCAGCTGCGCTACTGTGGCAGCTGAGTAGCGTGCAGAATCGGGAGGGCTGCTTGCATACACAATAGACTTGCTGTTATTATTAGAACACATTATTAATAATGTTAATTGTATATTCTCCCAGAATGCACTGGTTAGTTAGGAAAAGTAACATGGAATAATAGAAGTATTAAAAGAGACCACCTGCTTCTCTTTTTACCACTAGTCCACACTTCTATCTAGTGGTATCAGACACTGGATTGCAAGCTGGTCTCTAGATGAGTAAATTCTCAAATTTGGGGCTCTAGATGGATTACAGTTCCTAGAGGCCTTTGTCAGCATAGCTATCAGTCGGAACATTCTGGGAGTTATAGTCTTAAAAGCGTCTCAGTCTTGGTTATGCTCAGTCAAGGCAAATTATGCAATAGCTGTTGAAGGCACAACCACTCTCTGACAGCCTTATGTTTGAAAGTATACAAGAAAGTTTCAAACAATAAAGAACACTAGTGTGGGGCAGGCAGTGATCAGGAGATCTGAATGGCTCCTGCTGAGACTCCTGTCAGTTATTTCATGCACCCACACTACAGTCCTTTATGTTTAAATCAGGCTTGGACTGAGGAAGTCTTCAAAGGGAAGACACCTTGAAAAACAAAAGTCTTTTGATGGCCCTTCAAATATAGAGGACTGTCCTCCTTGGAAGAGGACACATGATCACCCTCATTAGGAACTATCATTTCTAAAGCCCACCTCTGTATTCTGAACAGATGTGTCAGAGGGAAGACTCCCAAGGGTTAATAAGATTGGAGGCAGGAGCAATATTCTGTGTTCTTCTCTGGTAATGTCTCTTTCCCCAAACCTTGCTTCCCTCAAACCATCATGGAAGCTCTTTTTTGAGCCAGAAATGACTGCTGCTACTGCTTCTGCTTCTTCTGCTGCTTCATTTTCTCCTTTCGTGTTTAGGACAGATGTGAAGCTGTCAAAATGAAACTACCTTCCTTTCACCTGACCTAGTGTGAGAAAGATTAGCTGGCACTAGGTGGACATTGCCCAGGGTATGCACAATTGTGGTTTTTAAAAAACAACAACAACCCAATCTTCAAGGTTTTTTTTTAATGTACCCCATCTGAAAGTGCTAATAGAAATGTTCTATATATTTTACAAAAATAAAAAGCAATTGTCTACTGAGAGGTTCATAGGCACTGGGCCAAAATTAGAGCACCTCATGCTAATTCCTTTTCTTTTGACTCCTTATCCTAATTGGTTTCCCTCTGACAGGAAGAAAAATAAAGAAACCTCCCCGCCATCCACCCACCCTTTACCTGTTATGAGAACAGGCCAGGTTAGATTAGTAAACAGCTGTTCCATTTATACAGAGCTAAGCTTTCATTGAAAAAAAAATATTGTGCCAACATGACAGGGAAGGCTAAATTTCAGGGGACAACGAAGGTGTACAGGGCAAACAGAGAATGTTTCAGCCGGCAAAGCCAGGCAAGGAAACAAACCTCCCGTGCATGTTGTGTCAACAGAGAAAGAGAAGGGGGAGATTAAATCAGTTTTACAAATACAGTATTCCTGTTTGCAATCAGTGAAGAAGGAAATCGAAGCTTAACGGCCTTTACAACTGTTTGCTCTTAACTTTGCCACACTAACTAGGGTAGAACTGGTCGGGACTGTTAGGCCCTCCTCCCACCTTCTCCTTTTGCCTTCTCCCAAGTGCCCAAATGAGTCATCATGCTTATGTTCAGTACTTTCTCATTTTGCAAGCTTGGAGAAGTCATTAGGTTAAGTTTCAGAGCGTCTTTTTCCATTTGTTGACGTCAAGACAAGGGAATAAATTGAAATAGCCCTAGCTTACACATCGGTTGCTTCTAACCCTGGGAGTTAAATGTAAACTTGGGTAGCAGATGTTGGTTAGGTTTTGCTTTGGGTCTCTTTACTCGATCCTTAGTGTAAGGAATTGTGCTGACGAATACCCTTTGTGGGGAGAATTAATTTTGCAATAAAACACAACAATGCATTAGAGAACAGCCATTTAAAGTTCTGCCTGGTCACATACACTTCAGCATACACTGCATGCTCATGCTGTTGCAATTTAGTTACTCTTTAAAAGTGTTTTTAGAAACCTACCACATTGAACAGGTAATTTTGGTTTTGCAGCCTACTTTATCCTGGTAGTAATTTTAGGGTTCTTCTTATTCCATGTCTAGGCCAGACATGAAACTGCAAAAAAAAAAAAAAAAAGCCACGTCTTGGTGAGTTCATTCTGCAGTTCCTTTCAGCTGATCTAGTGTGAGAAATATTAGCCAGCAACACAATGTTGCCGTTACCAGGGTATGCCCGATTGTGGTTCAGAAATACCACAATCTTCGAGGAGGCTCTTTCTGTGCACCTCAATTTTATGGTATAACAAACACAGACACTGTGTGTGACTAAGACATTTTCTATGCAGCAGCCCTGGACTTAGTCAACTTAAGTTTACTAGATACACTTTGTTTGGATTAAGTTTACTTTGACAGTGAACTGGAGGCTCCAGGTAATTTTCTGACATTTATTTACAAACATATAAGGAGAACATGTGGAGAGCAGAGAATCAGGACTACAAGCCTACACTGGGTCTCAAATGAAGAAGAGACAAAAAGCAAGGTCAAGAGGCCCATGTACACCCCCCAAATACTGTCCCCTCCCAACTCTACAGGAAAGATAGACACAGATTTATAAATGGTACAGAAACATTTTTACTGATCTGAATCGCCCGCTCACTCTTTGGAGCTGCCTAATTTTGCAGTAGATGCGTGGCTTTTTTGTAACAACTGTGGCTGGGTATGACTACATGTGAAACAGCACCAATGCCTCTGACAGGCAGACAAAACCATTTGGGTAGCAGTGACAGCAGAGGGCAGAAGAAAGGCTTTTCCATATAAAAAGGTCCAAAGTATGTAGATCAAAAAGTTTTTTAAAGCACAACTTCCATCTTAAGCATGCTCATCTTCATCCATGTTGAGATGTTTGCCATTCTGGACCCGAGTCTTTCCAAAATCACCTGAGGATGTGTGAATTCAGCCTTGGGCAGAGTGTTAGGGGCAGCAATAATTCTGTTCTCAGAGAGAAGAGCGCTACCATTCCTTTGCTCTTCCCGTCCCCTGCTTCACCTGAATGGCTGTACCTGAGCCCCTGACCAGACTACGAGGCAGCCCATGATACATGAGGCAGAAAAGCAAAGCCCCCCAAATATATAGTAACTGAAGCTATTTAAATTACTTTTGGTTTCTACAGCACAACATTCCAAATACACCTCTTCCCATCCCTGGGAATGGTACATAATTAAGTCAAATTAATGATACCACAGATCAGATGGGTAATGCAGTCACTTTACATTGCCTAAATGGCAGGTGCTGTCTGCTTAGGAGGCCTCTGGTAGCTGAGATGTACCTGTAGCAGTCTTTTTTTTTTTAAAAAAAAGGAGATTGTTAGAATTGTATTACAGTATTCCTTTTTAACTGATAGAAGCCTAAATTCAGTCCATATCTTCATAGATTACTGAATTCTAGCATATTTTTATTTTTTGGCTTTTAACCTTGGTACACTGAAGTGCAATCTGGTATGAAGATATAGATATAGATAACTCTGAGTGTTGGGCAGTCCCAGTGTAAAATCCTGTATGTCTCATTTCATATATACTGCAGGAGATGGCTCTGTGATCATAGTGTGTGGGTGACTTCATGGCAAGCTGGGGTCCACCTTAAACAAATTCACACCAATGGCATTTTTCCTGCTTCAGTGGAAAAATGCATTCTCCGATACAAGTTGCAGCTAATGATGACGTGGATAGGTAGGTAGGTAGATAGATATGCAAGGAGAAATCTGCTAATTTACAGCATATCCATAAAGCTATGGGCTAAGTTTATTGGTTTGTTTTTATATAAATAATCTGCCACTAATGGAAAATTGGCATAACTGTTATTCTTGCTGCAATTCTCTTTCACATGCTAGCCTGCATAAAACTACCCAATTTGACAGCTCAGACCTCTTGTGAGTCTGTGGTCTATTTTTCACAAAAGGAATAGGGCAGGGCAGGGCAGGGCAGGACTACACTGGACCCAGTGAAAGTGGCTGCTCAATCACTTCCTAAAATTACAATTGTAAAGCCACTGCCGCTAGACTTGCCTTTTATTTATATCTGAACACTCCAGTTGATGTGAATTGCGACTGGCTTCTTCAGAACCACAGATCACACTTAAAGCTAGAATTAGCTGTATGTGGTTGTTGTTGTTAAAGCAAAGGAAAGGAAAGAAACATGTGACCACTTAAGTCTATGTGATTAAAGAGCTGGTTTCTTTGCTTTCGGTCCAATATTTTGGATCAAAGAGAAGGCCTTGCTCATCTTTTGCACTTCATCAGGGTAGATCATTCATGTTTTGGTTGCAGCCAAAAGATTGTAATCTCTCTGTTTCTCTCTGTGTTTCTTTCCCATTGGCAAAAATTATGGGGTATATTTCCAGGCAGCTGTCCAGTTCTGATGGAGAAACATTCTTTTCTAGAAGTGGTTCAAATGTGAAGATTTTCTACCATTCCCAGATTGCATAAGAAATCCACCTCTGTTCTCTTTGGGCTTTTATTGGGAGGATGTTCTTGAGGTGCTGCCCACAGAGAAAGGGAAGAAACAAGTTGATTTAGTTGTACTGGGAATTAACTCACATGACCAGCCCTAAGCCTTTCCACACAATTGGCTAAATCAAAGGCCAAGTGTGAGTAGAGTGGCCACTTAAGCATCAAGGGGGAGCATGCAACAGATTTGTAGGAAATGTAGAACTGCTTTATGTAAAAGTTGTAAATTTAAAAACAATCAAATTTACTAGAAACAGAATATAGCTCACCATGGTCTGGAGGAGTATGGCATAGGACATGATGATGACCACAACAGAGACAATGATGGCAGCAAAAACAATAACAGCAGCAGCAACAAAAGTGTCATTTATCATTTGTATAGTGCTTCTTGGTGTTCAACGTGTTTTACATGCATTATCTGTTTGTCATCTTGACAACTCTCTCTGCTAAGTCAGTTTTTACCACTCATCATACTACAAATGCAGGTAAGGAACTGAAGCTGAGAGTGAATGGCTTGCACTACCACCACCTAATAAGCTCAAGGAAGAAAAAAAAAGTTGAAAACAAACAGTTTTGCATCTGTAGTTCAGGCCTTTAGCCACTTGGCTTTGCAATGCTCTTTAGTAGGGAGCTGAGAGATCAGCTTTGGATATACAGTACAGGTATGTGGTTTGCTACACCCAGCCAGCAACTATAAGATCATCTTTGCCATTGATTCTCTTATATCCATGTAGTTGGCTCAATTTGGCTTGGATAACTATAGTATTGCCTGTTTCCCTGGGAAATATCTCACACTTGCCACCAAAGTGGAGGAAACCATGATGTTCCATGTGGCAGCATTAAGGCTTGACATGTTGTTCAGTCGCACAGTCGATTCCGACTGTTTGCGACCCCATGGACCATCGCTCTCCAGGCACCCCTGTCCTCCACCATCCTCCTTAGACCACACAGCCCTGTGCCCATTGTGTCTACAATACCATCTAGCCATCTCATCTTTGGCCATCCCCTTCTTCTTTTGCCCTCCACCTTCCCCAGCATCAAGGCCTTCTCAAGTGAATCCTCTCTTCTCATTTGATGTCCAAAATACTTCAACTTCATCTCAGCACACTAGATGGACAGAAAAGGATGGGCAGGAAAGGGGGAGGAGAAATACAATGTTGTAAGGAACAATATTGCATAGGGACATGGAATGTAAGATCTATGAACCAAGGAAAGCTGGAAGTGGTAAAAAAGGAAATGGAAAGAATAAGTATTGACCTCTTGGGAATCAGTGAGCTAAAATGGACAGGTATGGGCGAATTCAGTTCTGGAAACCATCATATCTACTACTGTGGACAAGAAAACCTCAGAAGAAACGGAGTGGCCATAATTGTAAATAAAAGAGTGAGAAAAGCAGTAATGGGATACAATCTCAAAAATGATTGAATGATGTCAGTCAGACTACAAGGCTTGACATAGCAGTACAGAATTAGTAGGAAAGTCATTCTGGTTCTAGTAGAGCTTCCAGCAATTATTCACCCTAGCTCATTCAAGAGGCTGGAACAGATGAAAATTATGTCTAAATTCATCACACTGAAATGAGTGTACAAGCATGTTCATTCTAAAATTCAGAGGGCTTACCAACACTAGGAGGCTATAGTTTGTTTTTAATGAACTAGCTATATATTTTACTGAGGTCCAAATACTTCAAATTCACCAACAGAGCTGCCAACATTTCCCCACTCTCTCTCTGGACAGGGTTTTTATGTTTAACCAGGCAGATTTCCCAACAGTGTATTATCACTGCATTTTAGTGTAGGAAAAGGTTCAGCCTCCAAATTACTGCCTGAAATGAAACACACCCAATCCGCACTACTGATAATGGAGATTCTAACCCAGCTCTGTCCTAATGAACCATTGTCACTTCAAATGTTTTGTATCCAGCAGTGGGATTCAGCAGGTTCACCCCAGTTTGCCAGAACCAGTAGCAGAAATTCTGGCTGTCCTCGCCCATCCAAGTTTTGAAATAAAGTAGTCCTAATACGAGTGCAATGCAGGGCTTTCCCCTGGCCATGCCCACCATACCACGCCCACAGAGTAGATAGTAATTTTTAAAAATCTCACCACTGTTTGTATCTCTTCTTCTGATTCTGTCTTTTCATTTCATCTCATTTTCCCAGATATATGTTTTCTGTTGTTTACCTTGATCTCAAATGTTAGAGAGTAATAACAGCCTGTAAAGACGAGATACAGTGGACCCCTGCTTTAAGGAAGGTCCGCCTACAGGAAAACTTGCTTCAAAGAAAGAAATCCTTAGGAAATGATGGTCCGCTTCAAGGGGGGAAATCACAATAAAATCACTTTACCGAATAGGCTTCCCCATGGTTTTCAATGCATTCTTATGGGAAATCACTTTAAGGAAAAAAACGCTATAAGGAAAACCCCATGGAATGGATTAATTCCTTAAAAATGGGGACCCACTGTACATTGACATGTGAATCCATTTAGAAATGAATGGCAGTTTAAAAATATAGAAGATTTCGCCTATGGAAAGATTTAGGGTAGATTTGTGCAAGCATTTTCAAAGCAGAAAACTGAGCATGAGATAATTTTCAAACACTTCCTTGATAAAATAATCTTATAAAAACATTTTCCTCTATTGTAATTAACATTGGAGGAGGTGAATGCAAATTCAAGCCTACATTTATCTGATGTCGGTGGTCATGATTGTGTGGCCATAATCTTAAAACCCTTAGCATTCTGAATCAGGTTTCAGGGCAACCTGTTATCTCTGTGAGAAAAACATTCTGTTGGCTGCGCTCAAGAGTCATGACTGGAGTCAAGAACAAGCCAGAAGGCCTAGATGTGGGCATGTTAAACTACAGATCTCAAAGGAAAGGATGCCTTGCTAAGTATTCAGGTTTTCCAGAGGCATACTATATCTCATGCGTATGTGATTTTTTTTTGAATAATAGCCATGTAAGTCTGTGTTTCAAACATATCAGAAAGTAAACAATATAAACAAAACAAAAATGTTGTGGCACTTTGAAGACTAACTGCTGTATTTTAATGTTAGCTTTTGTGGATCAGGTCCACTTCATCAGACATTTTGTTTTGTTTACTCATGCATATATGTTTTGCAGTGTGCACTATTTTTAAAAACATAAATATTATGTTTTAGTAGGAAGACCATTATATTATTACTAGCATTTTTGTCCAGCCTTGTCAGGCAGTTTTTATTTGTGTTTTTTGTTTGTTTTGGGGTGATTTGGGGGGGGGGGGCACGCGCGCGCACACACACACACACACACACATGCACAACCCCACACACATGCACAACCACACACACAACACAACCACACACAGAGCACAACCACACAGACAACCCCATTCACACACAATCAATCAATCAATCAATCAATCAATCAAGCAATTTAATTTGTACCCCGCCCAACTCAGCACTAAGCTGACTCAGGGCGGCTTCACAACATATCATAGAAAATTACACAGTTTCAAAATTACAAAATACAATTCAAAAAAGAAAAGAAAAAATACAGCATACACTTAAACAAAGTTCATACGCAGCTGCCCCACTTCCCCGGGCCAATGAAATGGGTCCCGGGGCAGGCAACGCGGCGGCGGTAGCGGCAAGTCCGGCGTCTGCTCCTTTTCAACCCCTCCTGGCTCAAGCACGGGAGGGGCGTGGGCGACGCAGCTGCCCCGCATCCCCGGGCCGATGAAGTGGGTCCCGGGGCAGGCAACGCGGCGGCGGTAGCGACAAGTCCGGCGTCTGCTCCTTTTCAACCCCTCCTGGCTCAAGCATGGGAGGGGCGTGGGCGACGCAGCTGCCCCGCATCCCCGGGCCGATGAAGTGGGTCCCGGGGCAGGCAACGCGGCGGCGGTAGCGGCAAGTCCGGCGTCTGCTCCTTTTCATCCCTCCTGGCTCAAGCACGGGAGGGGCGTGGGCGACGCAGCTGCCCCACATCCCCGGGCTGATGAAGTGGGTCCCGGGGCAGGCAACGCGGCGGCAATGTACACATACACACAACCATGCACACACACAATACACACACTGCACACAACACAACAAAACAAACACTCAACACACACACATACACATCACAACTACACACACAATATAAACACACCCACAACACACCTACATCCACACACACATTATGCACCCATACAACACAATCACCCCCACAACACAATCACACACACACAATGCACACACACACATGCCGTAGCTCCGTGGGGAGAAGAGGGGCTCCCCCTCCTCCCCTGAAGCCTTGGTGATCGCGCACGCGCACGCACGCACACACACACACGCACACGCACACACACACACACGCACACACACACACGCACACACACACACACACACACACACACACACACACTTGCCAAAGCTGTGAGGGGGGAAGGGCTCTCTCTCTCTCCCCCGCACAGCCTCGGCGAGGACTCCCAGGAGGCCCAGGTGCAGAGGGCGTTGCTGGGAGACCAGGCAATGGAAGGGCCAGCCAGCATCAGGTAAGTGGGGCGAGGGACAGGGACGGGGGGGGGGTAAGGGGGGCTGGTGGGTGGTGTGGTTCCTGGGCCCTTCCCCCCTCAGTTCCTCTCCCCCGTCCAGCTTACCTTTTGCCTATGGCAAGGGGGGTTTCCTTCCCATGGCCTGGCCTTGCTGGCTGGGCTGCAGAAAACCCTGCAGCGCTTCGGTCAGCGGGGTGTGTGTGTGTGTTTCCTTTCTGCAGCCTGACCTCGCTGGCCAGGTCGCAGGAACTCCAGAGGTGACGGCGGGGGGGATTTTCCTTCCTGTGGCCTGGCCTCGCTGGTCAGGCCATGGGAACCCCAGCTGCACTTCGGGCAGTGGCGGGTGGGGGGGGGGGGCTTTTCCTTCTTGTGGCCTGACCTCACTGGCCAGGCTGCAGGAACCCCAGTGCTGCCTCGGGTGGCAGTGAGGGGTGGTTTCCTTCCTGCGGCCTGGCCTGTTCCGCTCCCCTGCCCCACTTAGCTTCCCTTCAGGAGACAAAGTGTCTCCCGGAGGGAAGTTGTTGGCGCATTGGTGTTTTTTTTAACCGTGTGCACTGGCTGCACCGCCGCCTCCGCGCTCGCACTCTTCAGCCTCATTGGCATGGCATGGAGGATGCTGGGCCGGTTGCCCCACTCTCAATGACTGGACCCTTGCGGCAATGGTCAGATGGTCTAAAGGTAAGTGCAGGCTTGGTACAGGATAGTAGGGACGGGTGTCGGCGTGCATGCCGGACACCAACGGTTAACGCCACTTCTTATAGGTAAAGATCTCTCTGCAGTCCTGTTGTGAAGCAATCAAATGGTCATTAGTTTCAACTAAAGATGGACTAACATCCCCTTCTTTAATTGGGATAAATCCAGTATTAGTCTTACAAAGAATAAATCCACGTTAACCTGATATTTAACCAGTGTCCAGTTGATCTTAATTGCTCCACTAGATTGGACTAGCATTGAAATTTAATCTGGTATGTTTAGGCGGAGACAGCAAGTTGTTGAATAGGTAAAGGTCTCCCTTGCTCAAAAGCCAGTTGTATCTGACTCTAGGGTTTAGTGCTCATCTCTGTTTAGTTATTTATTTGTTTGTTCAATTTCTACCCCGCCCAATCAGCCAAGGCCGACTCAGGGTGGCTAACAAACACAGGATAAAGCATCAGATAAAACAATTAAAACTCCCCCCCCTCAATAAAAAGGGTGCTGGAACCGAAGGCGGGAGGCAATCTGATCTATATCAGCCAACCCAAGGTGGTCACCCTCCCACCAGCACCCCATACTTGGCCTGTCAGCCAGGTTTTAAATTCTTTTCTGAAGGGCAGCAATTCCGTCTGGAGCCGCAACTCTGTTGGCAGGAGGTTCCAAAGAGCCGACGCTATCTGCATCTGCAGATATTTCCATGGATATGTGGCAGGCACGACTAGAAACCAGAGTGCACAGAACGCTGTTTATCTTCCTACCAAAGTGGTACCTTTTTATCTACTTGCAATTTTTTGCTTTCAATCTGCTAGGTTGGCAGGAGCTGGGACAGAGGCGGGACTCAGGAGCTCACTTCATCGTGCAGCACTTGGGTCTTGAACTGCTCACCTGCTGACCTTCCAGTCATCAAGTTCAGCATCTTAACCACTAAGACAGTTGTTGAATACTCACCTAATAATATGCATATAGTCTCTTGGCAGATTGTAAACTAGTTTATCACATGGGGATAGGGTTATACCAACTAAACCCTTCTCCCTGATATGCTAGTTTAGTACACAGTGAGAAAAAGGGCATAATTTAGTTTTTTGGCAGTGGCCTTAGTTGGGCTCACTCCTAAATCAGTGGGCCTCACACACACACACACACACACAGCGATGGTCTATAGCACTTTGCTCACTGTTAGGCAGGACTGAGCCATGCATGTTTCCCACAATGCCCCAGAGTACCCATATGCTAGGAAATTAAAGTGGTGTCTAGTCACTTGGTGTGGAACCTAGGGCAGGCACAAGCAGTGGTGATACCTGCCAAGGGAGATGGCGCCTCAGTACTGCATTCCCCGCAACAGTAGTTTGATGTTACACAACTTGGAATCGTCCCTACTACACCTCATGCTTCATTCCGCATAACACACACAATATCTGTATAGATTAATATCACCAACAGAATTTTGCTTTACAACAGTGGATATTTGAAAACAACTGTGCTGGGTCTTGTGTGCTCTGCTTTGAAGTGCAGCCAGATGGAAATGTGAGGTTTGGTCTTGCAATTGAAGAAGAAACCAGTCAATTTTTATTTTCCTAACTGGAGTATAATTGCTCGATCCGGTATAGTTTAAAGTCCCGCCAGCTGCAAACATTGCATTGTGTTTTAGCCAAATGCAGGGCTATTAAGCTGTGTGAGTGCCAGAAAATTATGAGCAGTGGTTTAATATGCATAGTTATAACCAGACATCAGCCAAATGAATAATAGCCAGACTGTAAAATAATTACAACAATGTCTTGAAGAGAAGCCAAACAGAGAGACCAGAACCATCCGTCTCAGTTAATTTGTCCACAGTTCTTTACAACAGCACAAAAACTTTCTGAAAGCACTTGCACGGATAGCTGCCAAAACAGCTGGACAACTTTTATTTTGAAGAAATGTGGGGGGGGGGGGAGGGGGAAGAAGAAGAAGTGAAACCTCTATGAACTGATCTTGTTTTATAGAGCCAGGCAGCCTTTGCTTCGAAGACTTTGACCAGCGTGTGTAACTACGAAGTGTTCCCATGACTGGAATGATCTAACTATTATTTTTTTTTAACCTGAGTTAAGACCTGGCAACATCTTGTATTTTCCTCAGGCAGCCGAAAAGGATTCCAGCACACTTCTTCCGTCCAGTCCAGTTGACTCCAGTCCTCTCGAAAGAGCCTGAATGGTTCCCTCTTGCTCAGATGACAACGTTATGTGGTCTCTATGGCCTCATTTTACTGGACTGTCAGAAGGAGGGAGGGAGGAGGTTTTCCCCAGCCCCAAACAAATGATCGGTGTGTGCTCTTCAGCACAGTAGCAAAGGACAAGGGCTTCTGATTGCTCCTAGGTTTTCTCTGGTGGACCTGGGTTTTCAGAGAAAGAGGCAATTTTTTTGCCCTCTGTCCCTCCTTTAAATGGATGATTGTGTTTCAATTAAGAAAAAGCATCTCCAGCGGCCAATCTTTAGGTAAGTGGTGCCATCCTTACTCCGGACTGAAGAAATTCCAAAACTTCTCTCTTTCTCTCTTTGGGCTAACTCAGCTGGAGTTCAGAAAGTTTAGCTTTGCTCTGTTTCTGCGATGTTTGTGTGAGCTGGAGTGAGCTTTTGTGAAAGCTGGCCAGGGAAAGGAAAACCTCCTCCTCTGTGCCTTTAACTTTTTCCTCTGTAGTTTTCTGTAGGATTTCCCGGCTAGCGAAAGATGCCTCAAAACAGGCTTCATTTCTTTCAGACTATGCCTGCTCTGAAACTTTCTTGAATGGTAGAGACCTCTAAATGAAGTACGTTGTTCCTTTTTGGTTTAACTGATTATGTTTGTGTGCCAGAATGGAATACCTGTTAATTTGCAACTTTGGTGCAGCACTACTAGAAAGTAACTCCCCAAGGGTTCTACTGGACTTACTTGTGAGAAAGGGCGCTTGGAATTTGTTGTGGCATCAACAAGATGGTCAAGTTGGAAACTAAGTACAGTACAGCACAGCTATACTGCATTTAAAAAATAATAATTACTCAATCAACAAGTAGGGTCCTCTATACATTTACTCGGAAGAGGACATCAGTGCCAACTCATTCATATGAGTTGGATTGTACACAAATGACCTTTAGTTAGTCCTAATTTGTGGCTGAAACAGTAGTTTTGTACATAGAGTGTGATCCTGCACACAGCTGGGCTGGTTAACAGCCACACACACACACACACACACACACACACACACACACACACACACACACACACACACACACACACACACACACACACGCAGGGTTATGCTGTTAACCAGCCTAGATGTGCGCAGGATCACACTCTATGTACACAACTACTGTTTCAGCCACAAATTAGAACCAATTCTCACATGCCCACTAAAGATGTGATGATTGACAAAAGGCCTTCTTTGAAACTCTTAGAGCTGATTGAGGTCATATGAGAGGGTATGGTATTTCCGATAGCCTGCTTCCATGCTGACTTTGTATAGATAATGACCAGAACTTTGAGTAGTGAACTTTAAGTAACACCTGGAATTGATTGAAAGCTTCCCATCCTTTGCTAAGTCCTTGTTGTTGTCCAAAGTTTGTAACACTTTCATGAGCTTGCTGTCCTCTGTTGCATGGTGAATTGTGTAGCTGTAGAATAAGTGCATATGTGCAGCTAATTCTGTTTGCCTCTTTAAAATGGCTATGGGAAGAATATGTGAACAACAAGAACATCAAGTTTGCCAAAGTGCTGATGTGATAAATGAATATAAGACTGCAGGGCCCTTGGGAGGGCAAACTGGGCTGCAGTTTGATAAAATGTGAGTATCCACCCAGAAGCCAAATTGTACAGATAGAATTATATATTTTCCCTCTTCTAAGGAGGCTGATATGGAATATCTCAGTTGAGTTTGACTCACTGACCAAGAACAAAATCTCATGTTGGTATTGTGCTGCAAGTGGCATTTACCAGCCACCTTCACTACAGTCATGAAAGTTCATGCTGGTGCACAAATCTATCCATCATGAACACTTTGCCCCTTCACTTACAGTACATGGGGAACGGGATGGTAATCTTTCATATGAGAAGCTGCTGTTTCCATTGATTTGAATGACAAAGCACTTCTGTCTGGATTGCTATCCTGCCATCCCACACTTTTGACAAAGAGCTCAGGCTGTCAGGCACAATTAGTTCCAAAGTTGTGGAAGTTAAATTTTAATCCTGTTGCACAGTTATGTAAATGATGTAACTTTTACACGAATTGCTATAGGTTGAGAAATCTCCATAGGCATTTTCTGTTGCATAATGAGGAGTAGAATTCCGCATGCAACATACAAGGTCTATGTAGATTTGTTAACATACAGCAATTTGTGTCTAAAAATTACACTGTTTGCGTAACTGTGCAACATGATTTTCGTCACTGTGTTTCTTATTGCACTCTTTGTTATTTTTAATTACTTTTTGTTACATTTAAAGAAACCCTTAGAATTGCTAACCGAATGACAATAATCTTGGAAACATTCTGGTAAAATAAATGCCTGGCAATAGCCTTAAAATGGAACTTTTTTCGGGGGGGAAATAAAGTTTTACTTATTTCATTTAGAAGTAATTTTACTTTTGAAATATAATTTTGTTACATTCTCTTTAGCATAGCAGATAATAAGTTACAGTTAACTACATTACTTACAATTGTTTGCTTCCCAGCTCTGGTTCTATGTACTATTCGTTTTATTATCTTGTGAAACAACTTTCACTGAAAAGGACTGTCCCAAAGTAACCCAGAAGGTTTCCTGGCTGATTCGAAAATGTAACACCATAAACACCTTAGTTTTCACCACAAATAAGGAGAAACCAAACAATATTTCAAACTTATAGCTACCGTTTCCTTTCTCTTTCTTAATCTACAGTCTAAGGACAGGAAACTCAGTTTGTTCTCAGATTGACCTCCCACAGTTAAGACTTGTATTGCAACAGTGGCTTACTTTGAGGCAATGAATATTGCAACCGCAGGACCCTCCGATCTGGTTCAGAGCCTCAGAATGAGGAGGGTGAAGGGTTGAAAACCCCATTCTTTGCTCAAGTCCTGGTCTGAACCAGATTACTTCTCCTTAGGTAGAGGTCTCCCTTGCTTGAAAACCAGCCACGTCAGATTCTAGCTGGCAGTGCTTATTTCCATTTACAGCCAAAGTGCCAGTGCTGTCTGAATCTGCAGACATTTCCATGGTCATGTGGCAAGCATGACTAGAGGCCAGAGTGCATGGAACATTGTTACCTTTCCTGCTGAAGTGGTACCTATTTATCTACTTGCAATTTCTTGCTTTCAAATGGCTAGGTTGGGACAGATGAGCACAGAGCACTGGGGTCTCAAACTGCTGACCTGCTGACTTTCTGATCATCAATCTCAGCTTCTTAACCACTGAGCCACTGTGGCCCCTTGTCCTTATTCTAGAACAGGAGTTGTCAGCCTTTTGAAGTCAGGGGCCGGGTTATGCTCCCTCAGACAGTTGCCGGGCTGGACTGGTGGTCCAGCCACCACTGGCACCGCCACCTGTGGCTGTTGTAAACACATTTACAACAGCCACAGACTCATTTATGGCTGTTGTAAACATGTTTACAATAGCCATAAATGAGTCCATGGCTGTCGTAAATGCATTTACAATAGCTGTAAATGAGTCTGTGGCTGTCATAAATGCATTTACAACAGCCATAAATGAGTCTGTGGCCAATTCCAGTGGCGGTTGCAGCAGCGGCTGGAATGAGGGAGTGGGCCGGTTGATTTGGCACCACAGGCTGGATCCGGCCTATGGGCTGTAGGTTGCTTATTCTTGCTCTAGGATTTTTTAAAGGTAGAAACCTGTGTCTGTGAGCTATGCTTTTAAGGGGAAGTGGTTGAGTATGATGCGGCATGCACATAGGAGGGCACATAGAGCCTGAACTGTGATACTACTTTAGTTTGAATATGTTAAGTTTTATTACTGCATTCACAGGTGATTATTATTTTGGATGTGTTTTAGAAGCAAAAGAAAAACAAGTCTGATTTGTTTTATGCTGCAGTAAAAGTTTTACAGCTCGGTTGTAAGAACATTTCCTTGAAAGTAAGTGGAAAGGAAAGAGTTCAATGGATCATATTTCCACATTCAGGCTGCTGTCTGATGTACCCATGCAAAAAAAAGAGCGTGCCAATGAATTGTTTACACCAGAGGTGATCAACGTGCAGCCTGTTTAGTCTCCTAAGGCACCTACTCAATTTTGTATCCTCCTATAGCCCTAGGAAGCATCTCAGAAGTTGTTAACAGTATTTGAAAAGGAGAGTTGTGTTACTGCCAGCCTTCATGAAACTTAATTCATTCAAATAAGGCTCATTTTGGGGGCTTGAGGGCAACTGGAGATGGACTTCTAACTTTTCCTTGGGGAGGGGGGGTACAGTCTGTGCCAAGGTTAGGAGAGAACTGAGAACAGTGCTGTGACCTACCTAATATGCCTGTCCCTGCTATATGTCCAGTGGTGGGATTCAGCAGGTTCACCCCAGTTTGCCGAAACCAGTAGCAGAAATTCCGGCTTGCCCCACCCGTCCAAGTTTTGAAATAAAGTACAGTAGTCCTATTTCAGTGCAACACAGGGCTTACCCCTGGCCATGCCCACCATACCATGCCCACAGAGTAGGTAGTAAACATTTTTGAATCCCACGACTGTATATGTCCTTAGTTCTGTGTAAAGATCCTGCAGAGTAATGAAACTGAGGCTGTCCTACTTTGGGCACATCATGAGAAGGCAAGAGTTACTAGAAAAGACAATTAGGAGCCCTGGTAGTGCAGTGGAATGCATGTACTCCTGTCCTAGAAGTTACTGAGCTTGCACATATCACCGACTGAACTTTTATGCTGGCAAGAAGTAAGAGAACTTTCTCAGTCATGATACTCCACATCTAGGAGGCAGCCACAGTTTGGAGAAGTGGCTTTTATCGATTATAACATCTGTGATCCCCCAATGAGCATAACTGCTTCCAGCTCTGAAACAGCTTCCTCACAGATGCTCACTTTGCGCCATTGTTGTTATCTCTTCATTGCCTGGTAAACACTTTTAAAAAGCTTATGATTTTCAACATGTTTTATTGAAGGTTTTGTTTTTTATGGTACCTGCTGGATTTTATTAACTTGAGGTAGTTTCTCAGCTGTTCCTTTTTTTCTATCAAGTGTTACTGAACTTGCTTTTACCATCATCACCACACTGCAAACCACACTGTGCATTGTACATTGAAGAGTAGCATACAAAGTACTCCTGCTACTACCTTTACTATTAACAGGACTCCTGTTTGAGGCTTCTGTTTGAGAACAGAAATTGTCTTTATGGGTCTTTGGTCTGATCCAGCTGAGCTTTCCTTATTTCCCCCATATAGACTCTGTTTCCTTCCATTCCTCTGCATATTTTTGAGAATTTACTGGAGCTCAGCTTATCTCCAGCTCTTGAAACAGGGTTTTGTACTTTCACCTGTAGTTTTGTCCCAAAAAAGTGCAGATATTAAATTCTTCAGTCAGTCAAATTTAACATTTATGTCTGTGGTTTTTATTTGACTCAAAGATAGGCAGCATCTCCAAACAAGTGCCAGTATTTAGCAGTGATATGCAATGCTGTTGCATGGAGCCTCTTTGTTAGTCTGGAATGGAGTAATGCTACATAAGACTCTTCTGAAGATTGTGCCTGGAGTGCTGACCTAGGGGATAGCATTTAGGCAATCTCTGTAGTGGGTGGTCCTATAACATTTTAAACAAGCTGTCATGTGCAACTTCCATGACATGCTGTGTTTGTGGTCCACATTGAACTGAGACCAACTGGAAAGTTCATGCTGATTTTAACAACAGGCAGTCCTGGTATTCATATCATTATTTTACAGCCTTTCCCCCCAGTACTATTTTGCATCTTTCTCTCTTAATTATTGCAGATGGAACAATACTTCTTTGGATTAAAAAAAATAAAAATAAAATTTAATTAATGGGAACTATCTGATGATCTGCTATATATGGCACTACAATGTGTCCTTAAACAAACCTCCTGTTGCCTGAATAGAAATCCCATTGAAACTGGGCAGAATTCTAATGTATATTTATAGGATCAAGGTGCCAGCACTCGGGTTTTATCTGAGACTTCAGGAGATCATATCTGGTAATATGTTGAGTTTCATATTCAGGTCATTCTTGGAATACATTCTAAGGCGCTCTGCATGTATCCCCACCCCCCTTTTGCTCTGCTCCCCAATCACTGCGCATCTACTTGAAAGAATGTTTGGTCTAAAGTAACCTTTTGACTTCAGTACATTTTTCTTTCACCTGATACGCAGAGCATCACAAAATATTTCCCATGCACCTTGCCCAGCCACAGCCGAAGGCGCACAGGAAGTGCGGAGGTGAAAGCACACCTTCGGCCTGGCCTGGGTGAGGCACATGGGAAAAGTTGCCAGCACTGCTGGGAGGGGGAGGCCACCAGCCCACCGCCCCACTCACCTTCCAGTAGCGTTGGTGGCAGCTGATCTTCCTCCTCTTCTTCCTGGCTCCTGGTCACGTCCGGAGTGCGGGGGGAGGAGGAGGAGGTGGGCGTGGTGTGGCAGGAAGGTGGGTGTGGCCAGCCAGTTCTGCTATCGGTATGGTCGGATGCGACAGGACCAGCTTCAGTGCATCACTGCTGACAACCTTGAGGGCTAATGGCCTTGAGTGGCAAAGTCCACGGGGATGGGTGATAGTCTGCAAGTGGATTAAATCCCACCTGAATCCCTCTTGATGGAGGGCAGCAGCTTCATCAATACTGGCCTGGGGCTGATGAGGACTTTGCATGCCAAAAGGGCTTAGGACCAGAAAGTGACTAGCAGAACTGGATCAGTGGTATGGGTGTCACGCTACGATGCAGAAGGCAGATGGAAGGCCACTAAATTATACTCTCAGGACAGTCTTCATGTCTGATCACCATGAGGATTGTCAATATTCTGAATTGGATACAGCCCAAGAAGAAGAAGAAGAAATAAAGGAACAACACACTTTTGCTTACAAGAAGCATAATTTATTTTTCCTTAAAAAAGACTGCTGTTTCACAAAGAACTATAGCAATGCCTGTGCACTTCTATCTCAAGGTTCTCATTCCTCATAGGTCACCCTTGCTTGAAAACCAGTCATATCTGACGCTGGGGTTCAGTGCTCATCTCTGTTTATTAGCCAAAGAGCGAGCACTGTCTGCATCTGCAGACGTTTCAATGGACATGTGACAGGCATGCCTAGACACTGGAGTGCACAGAACACTGTTTACTGAAGTGGTACCTATTTATCTACTTGCAATGTCTTGCTTTCGAATTGCTAGGTTGGCAGGAGCTGGGACAGAGACGGGAGCTCACTCCATCAGGCAGTACATGGGTATCGAACCCCGACCTTCCAGTCTTCAAGCTCAGCGTCTTAACCACTTGAGCCACTGCAGTCCCTCATTCCTCATAGAAAGTGCCCAATTTAGTCAACATTAAGGGCATTTAATTCCCATTGATTTCAGTAGCAAAGAATTAAGTGCGTAGTTTTTTATCACTGATTGATAAATGCTTCTTTTTGGCTGGAATCCAATGATACGATGATGCTTAGACAAGTATCCACAAGATGTTTGCTCAGTGCCCAGTGATAGCGTTGGCTGTTACCTAATGATCAAGCCCATATACTTATGTGGGGCCTAAACCCTGGAAGGAAGGGTTGGAAGCTACACAGTCCCTAACCCTAACTTATTTAAAATTATTTATTCTGCATCTGGTTTGCCCCATCTCTCTTCCTGTTTATTTGCTTCACTTCTTCTCTTTGTTAGTTATTTGTTCCATTATTTTTGAGCTTTTTGACCATGCGACCAACAATGGATCTCACCCTGTCACATGACTGAGAGATGTATCTCCTCATTTTTTTCTTTTATTTACACATTTCTGTTTGTAGGGATGCAACTGTAAGTAAAGATAAAGAGCATAGCAATCTGATGGGTTAGATGTGATCAGTTAATAAGTGAGGCTGAAACTGCAAAGAGGGCAGTAATAATAATCTCTTCTCTTGTTGTGTAAAGGTGACTTCCAGTGACTTAGAGAGGCCATTAGTAAGTCTTTGTTTGTTGTAATGATCATGTGCAAAAATGGGAAGCTGTATGAATCTTTCTTCTGTCAAGTCAGACTGTTGAACCATCCATCTCAGTATTGTCTACAAACTGACAGTAGAAACTCTCAAGGTTTTCAGACAGGCTTCTTTCTTGGTACTACCTGGAGATGGAGGTAACTGAACCAGTTATCTTCTGCATGCAAAACATGTGCAATAGTCCTTCTGTTCTCTGGGAATGCACTTGTTATGCCATAGTAGCCACATTGCTTAGAATGCTGACAACTGTTGCTATAGTGATCTACCCACTCAGGTATGGCTAGTATCACTTCAAAGTACCAAGCATTGTCAAAGCAATTGATGATTGATTTATTTGTTCATTGATTTGTATGGCATTTTGCTCCTCAAGACTGTGGCCAACAACAACAACAACAACAACAACAACAACCATCATCATCATCATCATCATCATCATCATCATCATCATCATGTGCCCCTCAAGACTATCAGCTTCTTCATCTTCACGATGTAAAGCTGTTCATGGTTGTGCTCCTAAGTAAGAATCTAGAAGCCGTGACATTCAGTGGGTGACTTGAATTAGTTTTCCTTTCTTTCTTGGTTTAAGATACCTCAAAAGGTTAAATATTCTTTTGAGAACGAAATGAGCAGAGGCCACAAGCAGGTCCTTCAAGCTTTCTTGACAGGAATCATACTACCATTAACAAAAATGAGTCACCTCAAGCAGCAGTTTTGTTACGGCCATGAAAGGTCAACAAAACTGGTAGCTGTCATTATTGTACAGTATTCATACTTCATATGAGAGATTGTTCTGCTTCAAATAACTTGAGTGAATAAAGGCCAAGCTGGAGTCTGTGGCTGCTCAAGTGGTTAAGATGCTGAATTCAGCGACTGGAAGGTCGGAGTTCGATTCCACAGTACTGCACGACGGAGTGAGCTCCCATCTCTGTCCCAGTCCCTGCCAACCTAGCAGTTTGAAAGCAAGAAATTGCAAGTAGATAAATAGGGACCACTTCAGTGGGAAGGTAAACAGTGTTCTGTGTGAAACCTAGAGTCAGATATGACTGTCTTTCGAGCAAGGGTGACCTTTACCTTAACCTTTAGAGTCCTTAGTTACCTGAAGAGAAATGGCAGTATGGATTGTTACAGCTGATCATTTAAGCTAATATAATGGGAAAAGATATGAAGAAAGCAGAAGAACTTACTGAATGAAGAAGCTTGAAGATTGGTTTGGATGCAACAGAAGATTGCTGTTCAGAGCTGTTGTGTCCAAATTCAGCATATCCTTAGTGATAGCAAGCCTCTGATAGAATGAGGGAGAATAAGAGGATGATGATGATAACACAAGCTAACATATACCTTGACTTTATGAGTGTGGGCAGCATTTATTGCTATGCAGCAGGATGTCTTGGACTTGGCCATTTTTATGAATAAAAGGAAGGACAATAGGAATAAAAATTACTGACTTATCTCAAGGTACTATACAAGGTATATGGTGAACAAAGTAGCAATAGCAATAATACTTATATACTACCCCATAGGTCTTAGAGCACTGTCTGGTGGTTCGCAAAGTAATAATCATTTTGCACCCAACATCCTGGGTACTCATTTTGAAAATATGGAAGGCTGGGTCAACCTTGATCCCCATCAGGATTGAACTCAGATTGTGAGCAGAGTTTTGGCCATAATACAGCATCTTAACCAGAGCACTCATCAGACAGTTGACCACCTAAGTACTTAAAATGGGGCCACACGGCACAGAAGAAGAGTTGTGTGGAAGAGAAAACTTTGAAGGACACGCAAACCTATGCCACACATGAGTTGACCTTCTTAGGCCAAAAGAAGAATGGTCTTTTAGTGTAAAAGAGGACTGGGAGGTAATGTTTTACCTTTGTTTTGGCAACTTAAGATAATTCACAATGACAGATGCAGTTAAACAGCTGCCCAAATATTTGGTTTCAACATTTTAATTTTTCTGCTTGAAAGTGAGTGGCAGGATGATTCTCACAGACATGATCAGAGAAAAACAGTTTGTGAATGGAATAGGAATAGGCACAACACAGATTGCGTATTTCTGGAGAGGCAGTGTCAATAGCCATGTAGCACAAGATTAGCCAAGTGCCAGGTGTTCCATTATGCACAGTTAAAGACTGAACTTTTAACATAGTATGTAATGTAAAAAAAAATGGTCAAACTCTGATCTAGCCAATGTTGTAAACAGTAATGTTTGTTCATTCATCTGCCTTTTCTTTCTTTCTTTCTTTCTTTCCTTCCTTCCTTCCTTCCAGTGGGTGTGACTAGTGATTAAACTACCTAGGTACTAGCACAATAATATTAAGAAGAGGGAATACTTTGACTTGCAAAATGTATTCTCCCTTTGGACTTTAAAAGTGTTGGGTGTATTGTGATGAGATACCAAATACAGCAGGTAGCAACTGCCAACCTGCTGTGTTTATATTATCTAACTGTATACAGTAGTTTAATATGTGTGCATGCTCCACATTAATGTACAGTACCTGGAATCAGGAGCAAAGAGGGGATTTACGTTTCTCACTTAATAGGAGATGTAGGAACATGGGTCATAACACACACACATCCCAGAACCTGCAGGTAGCCCAGAGGTGGCAGTAGCTGGCCACAGAAGGCCTCCTGACCTTTGCATCACAATTAGTAAGTACATCATTTTATTTATTTATTTATTCAATTTATATACCACCCACTCGGCCTAGGCTGACTCAGGGCAGTTCACAATCATGGATAAAATAACATAGTTAAAACTACTTAGAAACTACCCACCCCTTAAAAAGGGTGCAGGGACTGAAGTGGGGAGGAGTTCCACTACACCAACCACCCCATGGAGGTAACCCTTCCAACTGCACCCAATACTTGGCCTGCCAGCCAGGTTTTGAGTTCTTTTCTGAAAAGTAGCAATTCGGTCTGGAGCCATAACTCTGTAGGCAGGAGGTTCCAGAGGGCCGGTGCGGACACGGAGAAGGCCCTCTTCCTTGTGCTAGAGAGCGAGGCGAGCCCCTCTAGCCAATGGTACAATTAGAGAGCCCCTCTGGTCCGCTCTGGTTGGATGGGCCGACACTCTTGGGACAATACGGTCCCTTAGGTATCCTGGCCCACTACCAATTAGGGCTTTAAAGGTCAAAACCAGCACCTTGAATTGCACCCGGAGGCACACTGGTAACCAGTACAGCTCCCAAAGTAGTGGTCAGGCATGGGCGCACCCTGAGGTGCGCCTCCAGATGGAACTGCTTTCCTTTAGGAAGATGCTGAAGACATGGTTGTTTCAGCACGGGTGGGGCATGAGTGCCCCCACCTCTCAGGCCTGCTGGCTTGTCTAGCCGGGGAGACGGACCTGTTCTGTCTTGGATCTCAGTTTTAATTGTGGGTGGTGAGGGTTGTTTTTCTGAATGTTTACATAGGTTTTATGTGTTTTAATGTGGATTTTAGCTGTTTTTTTTAGCTGTGAATGTTTTTAAATTGTTTTATATTGTATTCTATTTTTATTTTTGTTTTCCCTTTTCCCTCTTTCCTCTGTTGTTGTTAGCCGCCCTGAGTGGTGTTTCCCACCAGGAGGGTGGGATATAAATAAATAAATAACGACCACACCCCATCACCACTCGGGCAGCCACATTCTGGACCAGCTGCAGCCTCCGAATTATTAACCTTAATTTGATTGTTTCTGAAATTGAGCATGAGGGAAATAAAATCTGTCTTTATGTTTTAAAACAGACATAAAAAAATAATTTCCAGAGAGCAATTCGGGTTATGGCCATGGCATAGGGGAAGATGGTGCTTGGAGTGTGTTGTCTCTGCATGCAGACATCTCCATTTTGATAAGGAACCTGCTTCCTGTCCTGCTGATTAGATGAAAAGAGAGGGCAAGGTGGTATCAGCACAGGGAAATTTAAACCTTTCAATCCCAGCATGTTTTGATGAGGGGAGAAGTGGGTGTGCATGTATATGTGTGCTGAGACAGGACCAGGAAATATGTGGATGTGGACGAATATGACTGTTCTTCACTGCATATGGCGCAGGATTGCTGTTGCTTTTTTACCCTCCATGTAAAGGGATCAATATGTGGATCTTCGTCTAACCAAATTGTGCGGAAAGAGAACATTGAGCTTCTCTGACCCCAGAGAATCTTTCTCAAATTATTTTATGGGGCTATGCTTAATATTCAAAGAAATCATCAAAATGACTCCATATCTCATGCAGGGCGATGAGACTGACCAACTTTGCTCCATAGCCATCAGTTTGAGACTGGATAAAGAAGAACAATAAACAAAGGCTCAGAGCAGTTCTATATGCTATGGCAATCACAACAGTGCTTCTAAAATTGTAGTATATTTGCCCCATTCAGCGAGTTTGTACTCTATCTTGCATACCTTATTTAATTCTGGTTTTTCCCTTTTATGTACATTTTAAAAAGTTAATAATAGAAAAAGTGACACAAACTGTCTAGTCACCTAGGAATGATTATGTTAAATTTACCATTTTGAAAGCAAGGACGGCTATAAATAGAAAAGGGCACGAATAGGAACTTGAGTATACTCTACTAAATTGGTGCCCACTGAGGATCCAAACAACAACAGAAAGATTGTGCAAACATGAAAAGACACAGAAGGCTCTTGGTGTTTCCATAGAGTTCAGAATTCCTAGCCAAAGTTTCAGATCTAAATCATTTAGTCCAAAATGGATGGGTGCTATTGCATATGCTAAGGCTGACTTTCACAGCAGAGAACCCTGGGTATGACCTTCAGATTTTGAGCTTAGTACATATTAAATATACCTTCCTCCTTGTAATTCAAAAGGAATGAGTTGGCTGCTAATCATTGCTAGTATGCTGAACAGAAGTAAAGAAATAGAGTGTTTTAGTGCTCAAATGAAAGCGCGGTGCCAAAATGGCCGCTGTGCTCTTTGCGGGGCCCCCCACCTGGACTCAGACATCCGGGTGAGTTAGGGGGTGCGGCCACCCCTCTATAAAAGGGGTGGCCACGAGGCAGCCGAGCTGCCATTTTAAAAGAGCGACGGAGAGGAGAAGTTTTCTCCGTCGCTGTTTGTTCAATTTCCTTCCCGGCTGGGAAGGAGGGGTTTCGCACAGAGCCTTTGGCTTGCGGGCTCCTCTGTGCCTTTTTTGCACTCTTCGATCCCTGGAAAGGGATCCTGCTCCTTCTTCAAGATATGCCTCCCAAACGGAGGGCCTCGGCGACGAAGCCACGGCCAACGGGGAGGACTTTTGGCCCTGCGCAACGCGGGGGGCAGCCCTCAGGTCGGAGGACCAGGGCTGCGCCCACGCGGCAGGGCACTACCCCCACCGATACCGGTGGGGCGATGCAGGCTGCTTGGCCCTTGGCTAGTCAGCCTTCGTCCGGCCCTTCTGGGGCTTCGGCCCTCGGCCCGCAGTTGCTGGCCATGGGCCCGGTCAGCGGGGGTGGGCCCGGTGCTGGTGCACAGCACGTTCCACCTCCGGCCCCTCATGGGCCGGAGTTTTGGGCATGGCCCTATTCGGGCCCAGGCTCTCATGCTGGGGTTCCTGGTCAAATGCCTGGTGGGCCGTCCGGCCCACCCGGCCCACTTTATACTGGGGGATCTGTGGCAGTTGATGCATTGCTAACGCGTTTAGCTGTGCTTGAGGCATCCTTAGGGATGGCACACAACCCCATGTCTGGTGGCCCTTCATTCACTGCGGGGGGCCCTTTGGGTCCACCGGCTACCTCAATGGCCGCCACACTTCAACAAGCGGCCAGCCGGGTTGAGCTGCTGGAGACGCTCCGGCCTACCCCGGCCGGTGTCTCGCAGCTCCCTGTTCGTCCAGAGCTACAGCAGGAGAGTGGTCAGGTGCGGCCCCAGAGCTCCGACGCCCGCCGTGGGCCGGAACCCCCAGTGGGGGCAGCTCACGGGGGTGCACCTAGTGAGTATCAGGTTCAAGTTAATGCACCCACATCACAGCCCACTTCCAATGGTGGGGTTCAGTGGCCATGGCCTCGTCATGTCGAGGCGAGTGGGCATCAGTTGCCAGCTTATCCCAGTGCCCCTTGGTTCCATACTGGTGCAGCGTTGGGGGTGGGGGTTTCCACCCCCGGGCCAGTGCCGGGCATCGCAGGGACTGTCCAGGTTCCGCTGCGTATGCCCCGGGTACCTAATGTGCCGGTGACGGCTTTGCCGACGGCTGGTTATTCGTTGCCCCTTGGTGATCATTTGTCCCAGGTCACGAGGGAAAAGATTTGGCGGGGGGAGTACGTGGATATATTCTCCCTATTGAACCGTGAGCCCACTAAGGAGGAGAGAGAGGGACAGGATGACAAAGACAAAGAGCTGTCCTGCCGTCGTAAGCCACCACGCACCTGGGCCAACTGGTTGCCCGCATATCTTATTTATATGGCGGTGTACCTCAGGGCCCGGCCAGACCTGGCCATTCCTATGGTCCAATATTTGGACAATATTTACAGGGCAATGGTGGATTTTCCTGGCCCATCGTGGTTGGCTTACGATGAGGAATTCAGAATGAGGGTGCCCTTGCACCCGGAGATGAGATGGGATGAGCCCTGTCAGAAATTGTGGCTATTGTACATGACCCCCACGCGTCCGGCGCCTGGGGATAGGTACCATTGTGGCCATGTCGTTCAGCGAGCTGCTCCAACGCAGGCTTCCCGCCAGCTGGCGGGGCAGGGGGTTCCAGCCTGCTTGCTGTGTTGGAGCTTCTCGGCTAGCGGTGTGTGCAATAAGCGGCAGTGCCGATACAAACATGAGTGTCCCTCTTGCGCTGGCCCCCACGTCGCCGCCGCGTGTCCGCGGGCCGGCGGGTCATGGGGCAGAGGTAGAGGTGGACAGGGAGCGGGCAGAGCTGCTGCTGAGGGAGCTAGTCAGGCAAAAGGCCCCCTCCCCAGTTAATGTGTATATGTTGGAGCGTTGGCTCTCAACTTATCCATGGAGAGAGGACGCGAAGTTTCCAGTGGGGCTTCCGAATCCCATTCAAAGGAGTGTGGGGACCCCAAGATGCACCCAATTTACTGTCCTTGAAGGGTAGAGAAGAGGTGGCTGCCCTGAGTATCGCTAAGGAGGTTGGGGCCAGGAGGGTGGCAGGCCCCTTTTCTGCGCCACCCTTTCCCAACCTGAAGGTCTCCCCTCTGGGGTTGGTACCCAAAAAGGCCCTGGGGGAATTTCGTTTAATCCACCATTTATCGTACCCGGCGGGTTATTCTGTCAATGATGCTATCCCTGATGACCTTTGTTCAGTCAGGTATACGTCCTTTGACCAAGCCCTGCGAATGGTGCGCTCTTGTGGTCCTGGTGCCCTCTTGGCGAAATGCGACATCAAATCAGCATTCCGATTGTTGCCAGTGCACCCTGAGGACTTTGAGCTATTGGGTTTTAGATTCCAAGGGAAGTTCTATGTAGATAAGGCCATGCCTTTTGGCTGCTCTATATCCTGTTCAGCATTTGAACGTTTTAGCACCTTCCTTCAGTGGGCCTTTGTTCGCAGGTCCGGGTCTCGGTCTGTAGCCCATTACCTCGATGACTTTTTGTTCGGGGGTGAACGGGGCTTGGACACGTGCACGCGTCTCCTCACCACATTTCAGATGCTAATGCAGGAACTGGGTGTCCCTTTAGTGCCCGAAAAGACCGAGGGCCCATCCACTACCCTCACATTTCTGGGTATTGAAATTGATACGGTCGCACAGGCATCCCAGTTACCCATTGACAAGGTCACCCGGATCTCCGCAATGATTTTGGCCTTCCTGGCCAAACGTAAGGTGTCACTTCGTGAGCTTCAGGTACTGCATGGCCATCTTAACTTTGCCTGCAGGGTGGTTACGCCTGGCAGGGCATTTGCTCGGCGCCTATGCGATGCCATGTCTGGCCTGACAAGGCACCATTATAGGGTCCGACTAACCAGGGGCATGCGGGCTGACCTTTTGGTTTGGCTCTCATTCCTGCGGGACTTCAACGGGGTATCCTTTTGGAGGTCCGACCTTTTAGTTTCCCCTAGGTTTCAAGTACAGTCGGATGCCTCCGGCTCCCTGGGATATGGGATTTACTTCCAGGGGAGGTGGGTTTATGGCCAATGGCCTCCAGCATGACGGGCACGGATCACCTCCGCGATCTTACATTCCTTGAGTTTTTTCCAATCCTGGGAGCTTTGATGCTATGGGGCAAGGAGTGGGCCGACTCTGTGGTTCACTTTTGGTGTGACAATGCTGCAGTAGTGCACATTGTCAATGCTCAGACCTCTAAATCACCCAGGGTGATGGCTTTAGTTCGCCAATTCGTGTTACGTAGCTTACGCCTCAACGTGCTTTTTAAGGCCAGACATGTACCAGGCATTAATAATGATATTGCTGATGCTTTATCCCGCCTGCAGATCCCCCGGTTCCGCGCCTTGGCTCCGGACGCAGAGGAATTCCCCTCGCCACTCCCGGCCGAGATTTGGACATTTGGCAAGGAGAGGTGAACCGGGCAATCGGCATGTCCTTGGCGCCCCGCATGCGTAAGGCGTATCATCATGCTTTCGTTCAATTTAATAGCTTTCGTGTGCAACTTCAGTTGCCAGAGGTGTGGCCCATTCCAGTGGAACAGGTTTTACAATTCATGGTTTATTTACACAGTCAGGGCCTCGCTCCCCGCACTATAGCATCCAGGCTGTCAGCATTGGCATTTATTGCCAAGGTGAGGGGTTTTGCTGACAGCATGAACGATTTTCGCATACGGCATGTTTTGGAGGGGTGGACACGGGAACGTGGCCGCCGCCCAGACACTCGTCACCCAATTTCCCCAGGGGTGCTTACACACCTAGCACGAGGCTGGCCTAACCTATGTTTTGACAGGTATGAGGCAGCTCTTTTTCATGCAGCTACCATGGTGGCCTTCTTTGGAGCGCTCCGCATCAGTGAGTTGGTACTACTGTCTAAGGCTGATGTGACTCGTAGGGCACTGGAACTCGACGATGTCTATGTTTCCAATGAGTGGGCTCAGTTGAGGATACGGTCCTCAAAAGTTGATCAGCATGGCGTAGGCAGTGGAGTTAGACTGCTACGATGTTCCATTTCAGACATCTGTCTGGTTGGTGCCCTACAGGAGTTCTTGGCAGTGCGTGGCACGCTCCCTGGCCCGTTTTTCTGCCACCAGGACGGGTCTCCCCTTACTAAATTTCAATTTTGGAAGGTGACCGGTATGGCACTTTCCAGTGTTGGCCTCCCAGGGGCTCGTTACGGCACCCATTCGTTTAGGATAGGTGCGGCTTCAACTGCAGCTGCATTTGGGTACTCTGAGGCTGATATACGCCGTATGGGAAGATGGGGATCTATGCGTTTTGCATTATATGTTTGTCCTCTTCAGACATGAGTACCATTTAAGTCACTGTTCTCTTTTTTCTCTTACAGACCCTGTGTGTCCCCGCACACTGGTGGCAGTATGGCTGGTGGGCCACAGTTACGTGCACTGGGCAGCACAGTATGCTGCGGCGACAGAGTGGGGACCCCAGCTTGGACTGCGTGCGGTCGCATGCATACGTTGGTACGGTAAGCGTGGAATGAGATGGCGGGAACTGTTGGCATTCCTTTTCTCCATTAGGATGCTGAACCGCCTGATGTCCTTGTACTGCACCTCGGGGGCAATGACCTCGGCCAGGTCACTGGCCTTTCTTTAAAGTTTGCGATTTGCAGAGACCTAGCTTATTTGCATTATGTGTGGCCGTTCGCAAGGCTGCTATGGTCGGACATCATACCACGTCACACAGGGGAGGTATTGACCTCCGTGCCCTTGACCACTGCCCTTGACAGGTGGATGGGGTCCACCTGTCGGATAGAGGTATGAACCTCTTTTTGGAAGATTTGCAAGCAGGCCTGTTGACCCAGCTGACGGTCTGGCGGGGGGGGGGGGGCGGTGAGTCTTCATTGAAGCCTCCCCGTGTGGCGGGTAGCACTGGTAAGGTAAAGATTTATGACCCATAGGTATCCGGCAGGTTCGCAGTTGACTGGCCAACACTTAGACAGGTACAGGTGTAATAACGTTGACCGGTCAACGACGAACCAGGCAAGGGGTGATGGCAGGAGCTTTTCAGCATGCATCACCCCGTGATTTGACGGATACACGTCAGAGGGTGGTGTCAGCAGATAGTTTATTGACTATGGTCAACAATTTGTTTGTGTCAACAAACAAATTGATACAAAATGGATACATTGTAGCCAATTGCCGTTGGCAATTTTGGGAGGAACCTTACCAGTGTTACTGCGGCCTGCTTGTCTTAAGAATTATAATTGGATGAGTACCAATTGAAAGTTATAATTCGGACTAGGGCATTATTCAATAAAAGTGGCCCAGTGCCTTTATCCATATACCGGTGTCTGAGTCTTTCTTTGGGGGGTGCGCCTGCAAAGAACAACGGGAGTAATAATAATAGTAATCTGTTCTTTCATCCATTCCTACTTTATTAACAGTGAACACTTCTTAGAATCTATACCTATAAAATGGTGCGTTAACCATTGGAATGTGACAAAGGATGTTTAGCCAGGCCCCACTAGCCCCGTCCGAGCCTTCTTGCACTCGCCCGAACAGGGTTCGCAGGTAACTGTCGGGTTGAAATTTGCGCCAGTGGGGCAGGAGCCCCCCGGACGCAAACAAAAAAGGGGAAATTCAATTCCCAACGTTCCTTGCGCCGCGCCGCACCAGAGCCAATCAGGCTGAGTGGCGTGAGCAAAAGGAACGTTCGGAAACGCGCCGTGGCCAATCAAAAATAAGCCACAGGAAACAAACCGCTGCACTAACTAAAATCGCGCACGCCAAACTACAAGCCCCAGCGTCCTGCGTGCCATGAGCACGCAGAACGCTGAGGCAGCCGGCGCGCAAAAAATAAAAGTAAAAAAAACACCATGCTGCCGCTGCCCTTCCTTTCCATGGGCAAGGCATCGAGCCTGGCCCACGAAAAAAGAGACCCCCCGCCCTTTCCTTTCCACGGGCCAAAGATTGAGCCTGGCCCACGGAAAAGAAAGACCCCTCCCGCCCCTAAAAAAGTAAACACAAAACATCCAAAAACACAAACCAAAACCAGTCAAAAATACTCAAAACCAAAAATAAACAATACAAAAAGGAAACACAAAACATCCAAAAACAAACAAGAAAAAAAACACAGACGCCCCCAACCCAAAACAACCCCCCAAAAAAATAAAACCAGAGAGCTTACCAGGAGACGTCTTCACTCCATGACGACTGGAACTAAACTGAGAAAAGAAAGAGAATATTTACTGGAAGAAGAAGCAACACCCAGACAACAGTAGAGAAAAATAGCAGAAGACAAGAAAAGCTCACCAGCCCCACCCAGAGGCCACAAGAGAAAAAAACATTCAAAAATATTCAAAATAATAAATACTTCCCAAATTACTGAAATAAGTTATCAAATCATTCAAAAATTTTCACACTAATCACAAAAAATTAAAAAAAAAAGAAATAAGTTTTCACCCCCCCAAAAAAAACCCATCTAAACACAGTATGGAAACATTGATTAAAAAACCATATTCTTACACATTTTAAAAATTATTATCCAAGGCACAACTATTTAAAAAAATTCACATAGTAACACATTATTTGGTTAAATACAATAATTATATAAAAAATCATCCTTTCCTCTTTTGAAAAAGCAAAAAACCAAAACCAAAAATAAAAAATCACAGTTTCTAACAGCCCATGCGTACAAATAAAATTTTTAAAAACCACAAGTAAAAACAATTTCATTTGCATAAAAATAAAACAAAACCCTTCAAAAACCATTTTAAAGAGCCTGGCACTGAGGAAGCTGGCGTGCAAAAAATAAAAATAAACAACACACTGGGAGCGCAAGTCCACCTCAGGTGGACGCAGCGCCTCAAAGCCACAAATTCACAAAACCTTTCAACACCATTTAAAACAGCCCGGCACCATTTGTTCAAGAAAAAAAAACCAGACCCTTTACTATCCAACACAATTTTAAAAAGCCCGGCACCGCCGGGCAAAATATGCTATTTCTTTATAAAGAAGACACTCCTGCTAGGTGAGAGCCTTGTTGAGGTGTGGGGGCGTGAATGGTCTAACTAGGCAGTGTTGACCATCTCTTGTCACTGATGTTATGCCAGGACTAAACTCACCAAAGCATCCTCTGTTGGATCCCTTGGGCAAGGTGAAAAGCAGACATATCATGGTCTGCCTAGCCAGTGGGTGATGTAATACCCAAATGGCTAAAAAACCACATACAAATGGACTTGATTTCTCAAGTCCATTTCCATGTGTGGAATGTCATCGCAGAAATGTGCAGACTCCTCGCTGAATAACAACTCCAAGGTATAAAGAAGACTATGCAGGTTACTAAATATTTTCAAGATTTAATTTAATCTCTTTTTTAAAAAAGAATATATAAAATACATTAATTAATTAATTATGGACAGATGTGCGGGACATCATGCAGGAGGCAGCAAGGAAAACCATACCAAAAGAAAAGAAGCATAAGAAAGCAAAGTGGTTGTCTGATGAGACTCTTAAAATAGCAGAGGAAAGAAGGAATGCAAAAGGCAAAGGAGAAAAGAAAAAATACAGTCACTTGAACACAGAATTTCAAAGAAAAGCAAAGAGAGACAAGGAAATCTATTTAAATGAACAGTGCAAAGAAATAGAGGAAAGCAACACAAGAGGCCGGACTAGAGATCTTTTCAAAAAAATTGGGGAAATGAAGGGAACATTCAAAGCAAAAATGACCATGATAAGGGACAAAGATGGCAAGGAGTTAGCTGATGCAGAAGAGATTAAGAAAAGATGGAAAGAATACACAGAGGAATTTTACAAAAAGGACCTCAACACCACTGATAATCACAATGATGAGAACATTGAACTTGAGCCAGACATCCTAGAGAGTGAAGTCAGAAAGGCCCTAAAAAGCACTTCAAACAACAAAGCTAGTGGAGATGATGGTATCCCAGTTGAATTTTTCAAAGATCTAAAAGATGACAGAATCAAATTACTGCATTCAATATGCCAGAAGATCTGGAAATCAAAACAGTGGGCCACAGGATTGGAAAAGATCAGTATACGTTCCAATCCCAAAGAAGGGTAGTGCCAAAGAGTGTTCGAATTATCGAACAATTGCGCTCATCCCACACGCTAGCAAGGTGATGCTCAAGATAATACAGGATAGACTTCAGCAGCACATGGAGAGAGCATTGCCAGAGGTGCAGGCAGGTTTCAGAAGAGGCAGGGGGACTAGAGACCACATTGCTAATATACGGTGGATCATGGAGAAAACAAAAGAATATCAGAAACAAGTATACCTCTGCTTTATTGACTACACCAAGGCCTTTGACTGCGTGGACCACAATAAAATGTGGCAAGTACTTAAAGAAATGGGAATACCAGAACACCTCACTTGCCTCATGAAAAATCTGTACAAGAGTCAAGAAGCAACAGTTAGGACAGAACACGGAATGACAGAATGGTTTGGAATAGGAAAAGGAGTAAAACAAGGCTGCATTTTATTACCCTACCTTTTCAACCTATACACAGAGCACATAATGCGCAATGCAGGGATGGAGGAATCACAATATGGGATAAAAATTGCTGGGAGAAACATCAACAATTTGAGATATGCAGACAATACCACCCTAATGGCAGAAAGTGAGGAAAATTTAAAGAAGCTCCTGATTAGGTTGAAAGAAGAGAGTGCAAAAGCTGGCCTGAGACTTAACATCAAGAAAACCAAGATAATGGCAACAGGCCCTATCAGCACCTGGAAAGTAGACAGGGAAGAACTAGAAGCAGTGACGGATTTTACTTTCTTGGGATCTAGGATCACTGCAGATGGTGACTGCAGCCATGAAATAAAGAGACAACTGATTCTAGGGAGACAAGCCATGAGAAACCTGGGGAACATAGTGAAAAGTAGAGACAACACCTTGCAAACAAAAATCCGTATAGTCAAAGCAATGGTGTTCCCGGTGGTAATGTATGGATGCGAGAGCTGGATCATTAGGAAGGCTGAGCGCAGAAGAATAGACGCCTTTGAGATGTGGTGCTGGAGGAGAGTTTTGAGAGTACCCTGGACAGCGAGGAGAACAAATAAGTCAATCTTGAAAGAAATCAGTCCTGACTGCTCCTTAGAAGGTCAAATAGTAAAGATGAAGCTGAAGTACTTTGGACACCAAATGAGAAGAGAGGATTCACTTGAGAAAGCCTTGATGCTGGGAAAGGTGCAGGGCAAAAGAAAAAGGGGACGACCAAGGATGAGATGGCTGGATGGCATTGTGGACGCAGCAGGCACCGAGCTGAGCGGGCTGAGGAGGATGGTGGAGGACAGGGGTGCCTGGAGATCAATGGTCCATAGGGTCACAAAGGGTCAGAATCGATTGTGCGACTGAACAACAAAAAATTACCTTAAACCATTGATACAAAAATATGATAAAAGGATGAGCAGGCAAAAGGCTGGGCAGATTGTAGAGACTAGATTAGCTCCCCAAATATTTCAAGAAAATACACCGAAATGTTATCCAATGAAGCAGTGATTCTGAGCAGAAGGCTGAAAAAGAGGATCAGTTTCTGGCCAGTTTGTCACAGACTGAAGATATTGGTAGATAAGTTATGACTGACAATGAAAATCACCTTGATAGACAACTGGTAAGTATGGTAAAGAGTGTAAAGTGGCATGAAGGGATGATTGAGAGGTTTTAATCTTAATATTGTTGAAACATTAGCAACAGATGTTCTTCTGTATTTTTTCACATAACATCAGCTAGAACAATGAAGAGGAAATAACTCAGACACATGCTTACCTGTAGTTAAATACAACCTAAGGTATGCATTGGTTCGCTCTCTCCTGAAAAAAACATTGCTTGACCCTACTGTTATTTCTAATTTTAGACCAATTTCTAGCATTCCCTTCGTGAGGAAGGTGTTGGAGAAAGCAGAGGCACAGCAGCTCCAGGAGGTTCTGGATGATACGGATTATCTGGACCCATTTCAGTCAGGATTCAGGCCCGGTTATGGTACTGAGACTGCATTGGTCGCAATCTTGGATGATCTCTGGTGGGAGTGGGACGGAGGCAACCCCTCTGTCCTAGCTCTTCTGGACCTCTCAGCGGCTTTCAATATCGTCAACCACAGTATCCTTCTGGGCCGGCTCCGAGGTTTGGGGGCCCAGGACACTGTGTTGTCCTGGTTTTCCTCATTTCTGCCGGGCCAGACTCAGTCGGTGTCTCTAGAGAGTGGGCTGTCCAGCCCTAGGTTGCTCCCATGTGGCTCGGTACTCTCACCTCTTCTGTTTAATATTTACATGAAACCGCTGGGTGAGATCATTTGTTCCCACGGGGTGAGGTATCATCAGTATGCTGATGATACCCAGCTGTACATCTCGGCTCGTGGAGACCCGAGTGATGCAGTCAAGGTCTTGACCAGGTGTCTGGAGGCTTTCGGGTCTGGATGGGGGACAACGGGCTTCAGCTGAATCCTGGCAAGACTGAGTGGCTGTGGGTTTGGGGTCCCGTGTTGTCCCGGGAGCTTCCATCTTTAGTTCTGGGTGGGGCAATGATGCCTCAGACAGACCCTGTGCGTAGCTTGGGGGTCCTCCTGGACTCGTGGCTACTGCTCGAAGAGCAGCACCTGGAGAAGATGGGCGTGACGATCCATGATGTCACGCGTACAGTAACCAATGAACTATCACCCGGGTTATTCAAAATGTACAGTGTGCTATAAATAGAGCTGTTTGGTCCACCATTACCTCATGTTCACTCTGACTACCATGCAATAAAGTTGTGTTTAGCCTTTACTGCGGCTCCTTCTTTGTCTTCCGTGCAAGACTCCAAAGTTTTAAAATGGGATTTTAAATGGATCTGTTAAATTGTTTTATTGCTTTTGTATTTAATTTATGCTGTTGAGCTGCTTCGGGTCACTCTTGAGTGAGGGAAGCGGGATAAAAATGTTTTAAATAAATAAATAAATATTCCAACCAGAATGGAGCAGAGGTTGGCAACTTGAAGCCCTCCAGATGTTGCTAGACAGGAACTCCTACTTGCAAGTGACTGCCCTAACTAGGACTGATAGGAATTGCAATCCCGCAAAATCTGCTGATCCACAAATTATCCATTTTTCGAGCAATTGGTGAACTTTGAACATCTTGAAGGGTTTAGTAAGACAGGGTCTTCAAAGTGTGCACAGCCAGGTCACAAGATAATGATGATGAACAGGAATGGGGAGGTTTTCATTGGACATTAAGTAACTCAGAGCCTGCCCTGATGGGCATTAGGACCATTCCTTTTTGTAGGGGTTTTGGGGTTGGTGATTGGGGGGTTGGTTGGATGCTGGAACAGTCCAGCATTC
The DNA here is from genome assembly GCA_035047345.1 of Bradypodion ventrale. Classification (NCBI taxonomy): domain Eukaryota; kingdom Metazoa; phylum Chordata; class Lepidosauria; order Squamata; family Chamaeleonidae; genus Bradypodion; species Bradypodion ventrale. The sequence continues at coordinate 292,949,478 of JAWDJE010000001.1, read as the reverse complement.
CCTCAATGTCTGCCCTTTGAGTCTACATCTGAGGGTTCTTCTTTTTTTGGAGTGCTCTATTTTACTCAATTCCCAGCATCCACATATGCCTTGCAGCTCTAAGGGCTGCTTCTAATGTAAAGGTCACCCTTGCTCGAAAGCCAGTTGTATCCAACTCTAGTGTTCATGTGGCAGGCATGACTAAAAACTCGAGTGCACGGAACACCGTTTACCTTCCCACTGAAGTGGTACCTATTTACCTACTTGCAATTTCTTGCTTTCAAACTGCTAGGTTGGCAGGAGCTGGGACAGAAACAGAAGTTTGCTTCGTCATGCAGCACTCGGGTCTTGAACTGCTGTCCTGCTGACCTTTCAGTCATCAAGTTCAGTTCGGCGTATTAACCACTGAGCCACCGCAGTCCCACCTCTAATGTAGACTGGTGTAAACATCCCGTATGATGAAGTGGCTGATGAGTTGCTTGAAAACCGAATACTTTCCCTGACCAATCAAAGCTGTCTTCTGTTGCTGCCTCCTTATTCAAATTGAACTGCAAGTTTACTTGCAAGTAAACTAGGTCAACTTTACTCATGTAAAAAAATCAACAGTGAACTGAAAAGTGGTTCTCATTCATATATCCAACAGGCAGCCTAGACCTACTTTCTACACAGAAGTTAGTGAGACGCTGTGAGTAAATTTGATCACAGCAACATTGCAGCAAAGACAAGCAATTCAGCCCTGGTTCTTTTTCAAGAGACATCAACTGGTGTGCCAGAAGTGTTTAAGATGAATGGAAATGGTTTACAGTGGGAAAATGTATTATTAATAACTAAAAGCTTTGTTTGGAAAGCATTACAGCTTTTCTGAACTGTTTATAAAAATGCTGATTTTTAAAAATCTAACGTCACGAGATAAATATGAGTCCCATTTGACTATATAGGAATCCTACCTTCCCTTTCAAAGATTATTGCAAGCAGAATAATGTTCTAGATGACTTCTGTCTGCTATTGAGCTCTTTCCCAGGGGAAACTTGGCCAGCAACCTTCCTCCTATCTGTCCCCCAGCTGGTCATTTTTTTTTAATTCAAGGAGGCTTTGAGCACTGTACCCTAGTGTCAGATAAACTGGTTTTCAAGCCAGGGAGACCTACTTATTGACCTGGTTCCATCTCTATAAACAAAGGGTAGCTTTTAACTTTTACCTCATAGAAAGTGGTAGAACCGAACTGGTTTCCTCCTGAGATCAGACAAAAGTGCTTTCTGATTATTAGATGGGTGCATTGGATAAATGAGCTCTGCCATTGTCTCTGTGTCTCACCAACTTTGTCATACCTGCAGTGCCATTTGATGGTTTTCCCTGGCACCATTGTGCTACAATTGGCACCATGCGCTCTAATCAGCAGGTTACTAGTATATGAGGTCGCACGAATGCTGGCTCTTGATCTGAGTTAAGCTGCCTTTCTGTGGAATGCTGTAACGTGGTGCTGCACAGCTCAGAAAGCATCCTGTGTGCTGTGTTGTCAGAGATGGAAGGCAGAAGAGAGAGACTAAAGTTTTTTTTTTTTTTAAATCATGTCATTAGGAAAATTCTCACTGATATTGTGATAAAAAGTTTGAGGAGTTTTAAACTAGCATTTCCTTCTCTGAGAGAGAGAGAGAGAGAGAGAGATTGATTGATATGAAAATGATCTCCATCATTGACTGGGAGGCGGAAGGTCAGCAGTTCGATTCCCGAGTACTGCAGGACGGAATGAGTTCCCGTTTTTGTCCCAGCTCCTGCCAACCTAGCGGTTCGAAAGCAAGAAATTGCAAGTAGATAAATAGGGACCACTTCAGAGGGAAGGTAACAGCGTTCTGTGTGCTCTGGTGTCTATCTAGTCATGCCTGCCACATGACCACAGAAAACATCTGCAGAAGCAGACAGCGCTGGCTCTTCGGCTTTGAAACAGAGAAGAGCACTGAACCCTAGAGTCAAATATGACTGGCTTTCAAGCAAGGGAAACCTTTACCTTTACCTTACTTAAGTCACCCACAATTTTTTAGATATTTGCCAAAAAAAAAAAAAAAGACAGTTGGAAGGAATTGGAGCAGCAGTCTCTCGGAAGTTTGAAGGGGAAGGAATTTATGACACCTTCACAAAATGCAGTGAAATATCTCTTTCCCAAATCGTGTAGCAGCAGTTGATGAAAGGCCAGGACAGTTTTATTTCCAGATTTCCCAATTTTTCTATTACCCTTCTTGAAGGGAAAAATGCTACATTCCATTGAGCTATACATTCATTGTATAAACTGTGTGTTTTCATTCTGACTCTGGTCTTGTCTCCTGATACTATTAAAGATGAACAGCACTGTATTTGCCATTTGCTCCTTATTAATCTCGGTGCTTTGGAAAACCTTGCCTAAAGCACCAAACAGTGAAGGATCACTTGACTTGCTGGCCTCTCTGCTGTAATGAATACTGTGTTTTGCTCAGCGTCTGCATGCAAAATTGACTGCTTCAACAATGTGAGTAAGAATGAGTGTTTGCATAAGCAAAATGGCAGCATACTTCAGTTAGCTCTGCCATGAATAAATGGATAGGCAATCCACTTATTCAATGTAGACTGAAATTCAGCAAGAATCAATTCTTCCTGGCAGCAGCTGTAATTCAAGTTGTCCGAATACAATTTGGTAACTTAAGGATCGCCAATTTTATCTGCATCCTTGTGCTTTAACACCTTCTAAGGAGGCCCACTTTACAATATCCTTTTCTTATAAAGTAATAGAGGTGAGTCCAAAAAGCAGGGACTTTAATGAAATAATTTCCTTCCCTAACAAACCTGCTAGGAACATTTTAAATTGACTATTAAGGCATATAGTTATATTTTAGTTGATACTAATGCATACCTGTCAAGTTTTGGATTTGAAAATAAGGGAAATTTTGGGCACACCCCTCTGTGGGAAGCAAAGAAAGTGCAGAATAGTAAACCAGCCCCCTAGGGTTACCAACTGCTTGTAAGCAGCTTGGCTTTAATGAACTAGCCCTGCACATGGCTAGACACTCACCTCCAATTAGGGTGGAGGAACAAGGGATTAATTCCCCCAAATTAACCAATCTATTTGTTCCTCACTGCAACCAATTGAAGTACCAACACCTGAGAATGTCAGCTCCATCTTAAGAAAGGGAATTAGTAAAGAAGTAAAAAGCAACCTTTGTAGTTTCCAAGCCTCCCAGAAGCTGAGGAGTTAATCAATCTCTCTCTCTCTCTCTCATATATAGTGATCAAGCAATACCGCCCCTCCCAAGTTAACTCTTCTAGAACAGAAACGGAAGCCTCCAGCCAGGAGGCAGGGCAGAAACAGCTCAATAAACCATGAGAGTGAGAGAGAAGTCTCTCACTGATTTGCCCCTGCATATATGAAATATCGCTCACCTCTAGAGTAGACTCCCCATCCCATGGTGGCTCCGAACAGCAGCAGCAAAACCGAAGCCTCCATAGCCATGTGGCTGGCAGGGAAATGAAAGAGAAACTACAGAACGCCCCTCCCACCACCTTCTCTATCTCCCCTTACACAAGCAAAAAGCCACACAGCAACCTCTGGTGGCCGGAAAAACATACTGCAGCTTCGCCTGTGAGGGCTCCGGTCAGGATTTTTTTAAAAAATAAGGGATATTACGGGGAAATTAATAAAACGGGAGGGGCGGGAAGAGGGGTAAAAATAAGGGGTTTTCCCAGAAAAAATGGGATACTTGACAGGTATGCTAATGTCACACCAAAGTGACCATCATAAAGACAGTAGAAATAGAGGAGTAAGGTTCAGTGGCCAGGGCACAGTAGACACTGGAGAGTATCTCAGGCAGGCAAACCAACTTAGAGAACCAGGAGCTTGGGTAGCACCAGAGCGACATTCTGCTATGATGGTCTAAGGTTCAGCTGAGAATTTTTACTCTTTTTGGACTAATCTCTTCCACCTAGGCTTTGCTTCCCTTCCCAAAAAGTGTAGGCTCTGAGGATCAAATCACACATTAAAGGCAGTGCATATTTGCTGCTATTACAATGATTTCCCTCGATGTATATCGCAGTCCTATGCCTGTGTAATCAGACTTGCAAATGAAGCCCATGTTTACCTTCTGATGAGCCAATAAAACAAAGGCAAGATAATCTGTAGCAGCTAGGTTTTGAAACAGGCTGATACGGGGGAGAATCTTTGGCATCTCAAAACTTCTCATAAACCCCTACATCATATACAGTAACATAAAGCTTGAAGGCATCCTAGGCACTGGTGAGAGCAGAAGAGAGTAACACAGGCACCAGCATTCTGCATTAGAATTTGGTGACTAGAAACTGCCATTTTAATTTCCCACAAGGTAATGCTGTTGTGGTCCATTGTAGGGAAAAGAAATGACAGCTCTTAGACTCACTCAGCCAGCAGTGATTAGAACAACCAAATACACATCTTAAAATGGAGGAGTAAGTAGGTGACAGTCATGGGTTTTGTTGGATTGGAAGGCTCCACCAGCTCCTCAAATATGCCTTCTAGAATTGCAACAGCCTTCCATGCCCTCAGGCAGAGGTGGCCAACCTTGGTGTTCCAGTTGTTCTTGGACTTTAATTCCCAGAAACCCAAGTTTAGCACACCTGCAGACCAGGGCTTCTGGGAATTGAAGTCCAAGAACAGCTAGAGCACCAAGGTTGGCCACCCCTGCCCTAGGGGACAGTTCCTTTGTGATGTCACAGAATCATAGATGATAACATTTGGGATAAATGCGAGCATGGGACCCTTAAAACCACCTCCGTGCTGAGAGAGGGACCCCAGGTGGGAACAGAAGGGAGATATGTGCTCACTGCCCAGGTTTTAAAGTTATCCTACGCACATAAATAAAACTTTATCCTTCTCTAACTCCTGAAAAATTTATCTCCATTTGATGTTCCTGGAAACCATAGCAATTTGATGAGACTACAACTGGTGTCTCTAGTACCATATGGTGAAACTAGGTCTTATGGTATAAGCATAAGGTTTGCTGCCCGCCCCCGTGGAGTAGTGTAAGCAGGGCCATAGCCAGGATTCTAGATGGGGGGGGGGATTTTTCAGGAGGGGTGAAAAATTTCAGGAGAGGCAACAATGTCACACTCACATATATAACATTGGAACCACGGGGTGGAGTGGGGGGTGGGTGGGCTGTTAGTTCGGGAGGGTTTTTACCATCCCCTGGCTACTGCCCTGAGGATAAGGCAAAGAGACTGTGACTTATTGGGTGACTGTTAGGGCTGAACTGTATATGGATTTGATCCAACAGCTCTGCCTTGAGTCTAGGGATTTCTCTACTTGTTTCCATGTTGTTAAGACACTATTGTATCTCTGAATTACCTGCAACAGTAAGTAAAAATGATTTTACTGCAGGCACCAATATAATTCAATGGGGAAAGAATCTAGGACTGGTCAATGGTGTTAGTATGTTAAAAGGCAGGTTTGGTGTGCTATGAAATGGTTTGCCAACCCAAAACTATAGGCCTCAACCCTTAAAAATCAAAGTTAAAATAATTGTACTTTCCCACTGAAAGAAGTCGGATTTAATCTGCCTCTTAGTCAGCACTTTCCCCCATAACACAGTATATGTTTGAATTATTCAGAGAAAATGTCTTAACCCAAATCGACCCTCAAGATTCCCAGAGGAGTGTGAACAAATAATACCAGGAAGTTCAAGTAAATGTTATCTGCAAGTTTAAGGTGCATATGTGTGGCATCCGTGCACACAATTGGCATACTGTCCCTGACAGAGCCACGGTTTGGGCGAACAGCCCTTGGAGCCCTGGTTCCGAAGGGACAGAAATTGGGGAGCGGATTAATAGTCATAGTTTAATTCACCGATCGCTGACCTGGCAGGGCAATAGAGGGCAAAAGATCACCGGGTGATGAACTCAATAAGCATGTAATGGGTAATCTTGTATCCGCAGAGGCTTTGAGTCCAAGAGTCAACCTAGGCACATGTTTACCCCCGATAGCAGTAGACAATGCATGTCCCCTGGTAGTAAATTAGATAGATAAGGAACTTCCCCCCGGTGAGGCCACCCCTGATGAGCAACTTGTGTAATCTCAAGGTGCAGACTTGCAGTTTTCCTGTAACGGCTACGTGCAACCTATGCACCCGTCCGAGCTAGGCAGGGTATAAAGATTAGAGCCTTCTGATCAATAAAGGCTGGTCTTCACTCCATCTTGCCTCGTGTGCCTTTACTTGACCAGTCTCCTCCGGGACCTTCCAACTTGCCTCAGGCCCCGATCCAACATCGTTCCATTTTTAGTATGCCAGAAGAAGAACTCGATTAAAATGGAAAATAGGAGAAGAACCTGAAATGTTATTGGAAGACAGATAAGTGACCATTATGTCACTGAATTATTTCCAAATCATTTTTAAAAATGTCAGAAGTACTTTAAAAAGCAAAACAAAAACAAGAGAGTGAGCGAGCGTGCCAGACTTTGCGGTTTCTTCTCTTTAAAAATGGAGTTGTTTTAAGGAGGGGGGAGGGAATTGATCCACTCTCCCTGGTCTCCTGGGTCCAGAAGGGTTGGGGGGACATACCCCTTTTGTCCCCCCAAACCTCCCAACCCCAGGGGAGCCAGCGGAGAGGGGGGTCGCAACCCTCCACCCACTGATATTAAAGGGGAAACCCCGATCTACTTTCACAACTCCACACAATCAAAGCACTATAACACAATAAAGCCCCCCTCCCCACCACCTAGCCCACCCTTCCTATCCCCCACCGACCATGCCCCCTCCCCACCACCTAGTCCACCCTTCCTAACCCCTACTGACCATGCCCTCTCCCCACCACCTAGCCCACCCTTCCTAACCCCCCACAACCACGCCCCCTCCCCACCACCAAATAAATAAATACTTTTTTAAAAATTACTAAAAACACAGTCAAAAACATCCAAAAATACACAAAAACAAACAAAACACCAAAAAACAATACAAAGTAAACAAAAACACAATCAAAAACAAAACAAACAGCCAAAAAATACAAATTCCAACACCCCCCCCACACACACACACACAAAAGAAAGAAAACAAGCAAACTTACCAAAAGATGTCCTACCTCCACGAGGACTGGAAAAGAAATGAATAAAGAAAGAGACTACTTACCAGAAGAAGCTCCACCCAGAAGCCAGGAGAGAAAAAATAGTCAAAATACAATAACCCCTACCAGCACAACCTGCTGGTCACAATAGTAAAAACAATTCAAAAACACAAAACAGCCCCAAACAAAAGGCCACAAGAGTAAAAACAAATCAAAAACATAACACAAATTCACAATTTTACACAAAAGGTCACACCAATAAAAACAACTCAAAAAAATTACACTAAAACACACTTTAACACAAATCACAAACATATGTCAATAAAATACAATAGAAACTTTTAAAAATCCTGTGCTGAGTTTTAACTCAAATTAAAACCCAAAACATCTAAACACATTTAAAAAACATTGAATGTAAAAAACATTTACTTTTACATTATTAAAATTATTACCTACGGTACAACTAATTAAAAAAAATTCAAAAAACTAAAACATTATTCGCTTACATAAAACAATTTGAAAAAATTATATCATACTTTGTTCTTTTATTAATCCTCAAAAAAAAACCAAAAAGCAGATTACAGTTAATAACAGCCAAGCCAAAAAAATTTTACATAAACATTTTAACATTTAAAATTACAGACTAAGCAATTTTTTAAAAACATTAACACAATTTAACCTTCCAACACAATTTAAAACAGCCCAGCAACGCCGGGCAACCTGTGCTAGTAAGAGTATAAAGAGAAACAGAAAGAAGAAAAGGCTCCAACCACTATTAGTTTCGACGCTACCAGTCACTTGTGTGGCTTTAAGTGCTGATAGACCACATTGAGGAAAAGCAGCCTTAGAAAAGAAACATTTCCACATTCTAAGCAAAAGGACAAAAATAATATAAATTGAAAACATGTTTTCATATTTTCTTAAGAATATTTGTTATGGAATTTCTTATGCTTTTCTATCAAACCATAGCTGGTTTACTTTCTAAAAAGAAATACTACATCAATGCTTCAAAGGCACTTCATGCACTGATAATGGTCATGATTGGGGATCTGTCCTGTTACTGATTGTATTACTCATTTCTTTGCCACTGAGAGTCTACATTTATGTTCAATGAATTAGTCAGAATGATATTTCAGAACAGGCAAAATACACCTTTTTGAAGAACAATCGAGGCATGTATACTTCATACAAAAAGCCTCTTCCTCTGTAGTGGCAGCTTAGAAGGATAAGGAGTAATGTGTGAAGATGAATGGAGAGGTTTGCTGCTATGGAGACTTAAATTAACGTCTTCCATCATGAGCCTGACTAATTGCTTAGTCGATTGTGTGCTGTGATGATTTCTATCAAAATTTGGGGCTTGATGCTCTGCTGGTATTTCCCACCTCGTTTTTATATTCTGCTTAAAGGTGCAAGGTAGTTAGTGGTGTGAGGGCTGTGGTGGCTTAGTAGTTAAGATGCTGAGCTTGACAACTGGAAGGTTGGCAGATCAGCAGTTGAAGACCCAAGTGCTGTTTGACAGAGTGAGTGCCCATCGTCTGTCCCAGCTCCTGCCAACCTAGCAGTTCGAGAAAGCAAGAAACTGCAAGTAGATAATCATGCCCCTTCCTGCCAACCTAACAGTTCGAAAGCAAGAAATTGCAAGTAGATAAATAGGGACCACTTTGATGGGAAGGTAACAGCATTCCGTGCGCTCCGGTGTCTAGTCATGCCTGCCACATGACCACAGAAATGTCTGCAGAAGCAGACAGCACAGGCTCTTCGGCTTTGAAACAGAGATGAGCACTGAACCCTAGAGTTGGGTACAACTGGCTTTCGAGCAAGGGAAACCTTTACCTTTACCTTAATCATGCCTCTTGCCTTGCTCTAGTTTTTTTTAAAAAAACAATAGTTTTTTTAAAACAACAGTTAAGGTGATCCATGACAAAAAGTAAAAGTGATGGGCTTTCTCTGGCTCGCCTGTAGTTCATGCACTGCATATCAGTCTCTTTTCTTCCCTGCCACTTAGAGTTACAGCATACGTACTTGCTCTTTTCTCTAGACTGGGAAGTTAGAAGGAGCAGCTGGTGGAGGATATATAGTGGCAGAGAAGCCAGTCAATGGAAGCAGTCCTTCTGTTGGTCTGCTGGGTGGTTGGGATAAAGTAACACCCCCCAAAAAAACAAAAAACAAAACAAAAAAAGGAAAAAACAAAAAAACCCACACACACAAAATCCCCAAAATTTTAGTCCTGTTTAGCAATGGAGGGCCTGAAAGAAGACATTTTGCTGCCAGGTCAAAGGGCAAAATAATAACTACCCCATCACCACTACCATTCCATGTAATGAAGCCCACCAGACTGGCTGTTGATTCTTACTTCAACATGAGTGTCAAGACAATGCAGTACCCTCCATTACATCTGAAGGAAGCAAAATGACTTTCGGTACACCAGGCAAAGCCAGATGATGATATGTGTAGCTTTGCTTGTTCCAAGTCCTTGCTTTAGACATCTGCTTCACTCTGTCTCATGGAAGGGCCGTCCCTGATGAACAGTAACATTGGGCAGAGAGTTTCACCCAGTGATGCACTGCAGCAAGTTCTGTCAGGTTCTGCAGAACCGGTCCGGTAGCAGAAATTCCACCAGGCCATGCCCACCTGGTTGGCCATGCCCACCTCCATAGCCCATAATGAGGATGTTTGGCCATGCCCACAGATTTGGCCCCACCCACAGATTTTGCCCTGCCTAGAGAGTAGGTAGTAAAAATTTTAGCAGAGCATCACTGGTTCCACCAATATTGTTAGGGAAGAGAGCAGAATTCTCCAGTAGTTATATGGAGTCTTAATTAAAAATACAGTAATGCCTTGGATAATGACCGCACCGGATAATGACCGCATTGGATAATGACGTGCTTTTTATGCACATGTGATGCATCGCATAACACTAAAACCTGCTAAAATGGCCATTATTTGAGGTATTTGGATAGGAACCTCGGATCACGACCATTTTTTGGTCATTATCCAAGGTATCATCCCATTTGAATCAGATAGCGACCAAAATCACATAGCGACCAACTTCGTGGAATGGAGTTTGGTCATTATCCAAGGTTCTACTGTATTTAAAAAAAATCTCAGCATTGAGAAATTTCACCTGAGTTGATATTATGTAGAAACTATAGTAAAGGTAAAGGTTTCCCTTGCTCGAAAGCCAGTCGTATCCGACTCTAGGGTGCAGTGCTCATCTCTGTTTCTAAGCCGAAGAGCCAGTGCTGTCTGCTTCTGCAGACATTTCCGTGCTCATGTGGCAGGCATGACTAGACACCGGAGCGCACGGAGCACTGTTACCTTCCCACCGAAGTGGTCTCTATTGATCTACTTGCAATTTCTTGCTTTCGAACTGCTAGGTTGGCAGGAGCTGGGACGAAGATGGGAGCTCATTCCGTCCTGCAGTACTCGGGAATAGAACTGCTGACCTGAAGAGCCAGCAGGCAAAAATCCTTCCACCATGAGAAAAACACCAAATGTCAATATCTACACCCTCATCTTTATGATATTTATCAGAACACAATATACTAAGTAATGGCAAACAAATAGCAGCAAATAAAATAAATCATTGTGATCCAAAATGCTGAAGCATAACGGATAGGCAATGTAATATATCCTGAACATGAATGACAACAATAGCAGCAATTAAAACAACAACACATACTACAGTGCAGTGACGGTGAGCTTTTTAGAAACCAAGCGCCCAAACTGCAACCCAAAACCCACTTATTTATCACAAAGTGCCATCACGGCAACAAGGGAGGGAGGAAACGATCCCATTGGGCTGCTGGGCAGAGGGAACCCTGTGTTGGAGGAGGGAGGAAGTGCTCCCATTGGTCTGCTGGGCAGAAGGGCGGGCCAAACTCTGTGCTGGGGCAACCACATGTGCCAGAGGTTTGCCATCACTGCTATAGTGTATTGTAGCAACCACACCTCTATGTGTGTGTTTTAAAGTAGCTTTGAAACTGTGTAAAAATGCATAAACCCCCAAATACAGGAAAAAATGTATTGGCTGGGCCTATTGAGGAGACATAAAAACCTCAAATCATTTATACAACTGCTTTCTGTACACACATTTTCTATATTGTATACAAATCTTCATTTTTACCTTTCCTTTCACACTTATAAAAACAGGGCTGTACTTTTGTGTCACCATCAGGGGAAATGGATGATATACAAACAAATAGGATGGCTTGTTCTTCAATACCCATTCTAACCCAACACCCCCCCCCCACACACACACACACACACACAGACACACAGACATACACACACTTCCTTGTGTACTTTTCAGGATGAAGTGACCAGTCTGAGTTTTCTCAGATGAGAGGAAGGTTTATAGAATGCAGGGAACAAGAAATGCCTGGGAAAATGCCTTTGGTAACCTTTTCCCTGTTCCTCCTTTCAAGTGCGTAAAAATGTGGCTGCCTCAGCCTATGATTATTAATTACTCAGTCCACTATCTTGACATGGACATACAACAGAAAGTTGCTTCACAACTTTAGTAAGCAACATTAGTAAAGTTTCCAATAAGAAATAAAGATTATGTAGTTATATATAGATGATATATGACGAGAACTTCAAAACAAACAACCTATTCCCAGCAAAACTGGAGCGAAATTTAGCCATTATGGTTCCACAATCTGGGAATTTACTGTGATCAGATTCATGCTGTTCTACATGCATACTCATTATATATTTAAGTTTTTTTCCAAAAAAAAGTCTTCTGTTGCAGTTAGCTCATTTAAAAATATGTCTCCCAATAAAGTAGGCACGAGTCACGTGTTATGAAGTTTACTGAAAATCCAGGGAGTGGACTTTTTGGTGTAATCAGAAACTTGGCTATGAATAGATTTAGGATGCTCTCTCACACTCCTACAAATCTTTGCCTGAACTGACTGGAGGATAAACAGCCAGTTGTACTGGGCTAAAGTCACGTTTTGAGGCAGATTACAAATTCATGCCATAAAAGCAATATTTCTTGGATCACAGGATTGTCTTACATTCTTGGGTTTCCTAAGGGCTAGAATGAAACTGTGAAGCCCAGATTTAGATCTTGTTTCACATATGAGCTACCTAGATAGCTGTAGCCTACATCAGTCTCCTTTAGATGCTGCCATATGATATTATTAAAGGTAAAGGTAAAGGTCTACCTTGCTCAAAGGTTCAGTGCTCATCTCTGTTTCAAAGCTGAAGAGCCAGCGCTATCTGCTTCTGCAGACATTTCCGTGGTCATGTGGCAGGCATGACTAGATACCAGAGTGCATGGAATGCTGTTTACCTTCCCACCAAAGTGGTCCCTATTTATCTACTTGCAATTTCTTGCTTTCGAACTGCTAGGTTGGCAGGAGCTGGGACAAAGACAGGAGCTCATTCCGTCCTGCAGTACTCAGGAACTGAACTGCTGACCTCTCGCCTTCCAGTCAGCGTCTTAGCCACTAGAGCCACTGCAGTCCCATTGAATGTTGACTTTATTCAAGAGCTGTTGAGCTTTCAATTACCAGAAGTCTAAGTCAGTACACCTGCTGATCAGGGTTTCTGGGAATTGAAATCCAAGAACATTTGGAGAGGCAAGTTTGCTGTGCAAAATAGTATTTTTCATTTCCCAAGACTTGGGGTGAGAAGAAATGCACTGTCCCTCCAGAATGCGCATAGCTACGAATTTCACGTGGCATTTTGAAAGAAATAAACTGCACAGGCAGCAGTGTAGACATTTTAAAATATGGACGGCTAAAAGCCATACAATGGAAAATATATACATAAGCATGCTACAGTAACAGGGGAGAAATGCAAAAGGAAATATCTTCATAAGGAAAATTTGATTAAAATAGTTTATGAATTTCAGTGCAGGAAGAAAAAGGAAAGTCTCACCTCCTGGTTTAAAATGAAGTGGAAAAGAAAATCTAGGTATGATCCAGAGGGGGTGGGGGTGGGGGTGGGGAGAGACAGAAAGATGTTCACATCCTTCTTTCTCTGGGTTATCCTTCAGTCTTCTGGCTAGTTTCTTAATCCTTCCTCCTGTTGAGATAAGAAGAAGAAGCCTAAATTCTCTTGGTTATTTATACCAGCATAAGTGCAATGGCATAAATCACAGTGGCAAGTCCTATGGCTTCTCTATGGCAGTGTAAGTGCAATACAGGTAGTTTAAACTGCTGTGGCAAACTACTGCAAATTAACAAGCCACCACTTGTATTCCGTATTGTGGGCCAATTGCATGGGTTGGCCTATAACAAGGAATACAAGGGGATAACTTGTTAAACTAGGAGTAATTTGCCACTGCCGTTTGCACTATTGCACTTACTTCCCCTGCCATAGTTAACCAATAGGATTCTGGCCCATCCTTTCCTGGTTTGCTCTAGTGTTGAATTATTTGCTCAGACATTTGCTGTTGATCTCTCAGGTCCAGCCCTGTTTGGTGTATGGGAACCAAGACACAGGAAAACAGCCAAGGGCTGGTTTAACACAGGTTTATTGCATAGTGGTCAGAGGGAACATGAGGTAATGGCGGATGTATAGCTCTATATATACAGTAGTAAAACATTTGAACGTGGCTCCACGATAGCCCATTGGCTACTGTCCGCGTGACGTCATGGCTGGTCACGCCCTTCTTGTCCAGGTGTAGGTAGCGGCGGGAAACTTCCCGCGCTGTGGCACTTTGATGAGTATGGACCAAGAGAGCTTGGACGCTCGCTGCTGCCAGCTGGTGGTCATTAGCTCGCGTCCTATTACAGTGTTTATAGTGATACAGCTGAAGGCTATATTGTTACCCGTAGGAAGGTTACATTGGTTAAGATACATTGTTATCACATGTAGAAGGTTACACTATTAGAACACAACACCCTGTCACTTGGCAGACTGAAGCAGCAGCTCAAGCAGCAGATGTTGAGCACGTCTTGAAGGGACAGCACATTCTGACTGCCTCAGTTTGTTATGGTTACATTATTATTGCCAGGAACAAGGAGTGGTGTTTATGGGATTTTCATGCCTTAGATAGCAAAATAATTTGGCTGGCTTAAAGTACTGTGCCCCTTGTTTCGGGTTGCTAATGATATTTTTGATATTTGCTCCTCTGTCTCAGATGGCAGCAAGCCTTGGACTGGCCCTCACTGGTTTCATGGGCTGGTGTCTGGTAGGTAAAAGAGCCCCTTAAAAATGAATGTTTGGGGTGGTTCGATGTGACCAGGTTCATTTTTTCCTGTTTTCAGTAGCCTAGTAGTACCTCCACAATTTTGGACACAATGGCTCACAGATAATGTTTGCTTTCTAAGGATGTCAGATGATGGCTGTATAATGTCTAGCTAAAGGCAATGGAAAATTCTTGTTGCTGCTACTAAGGTATCTGGATAGTGGTTTAGGTATCAAGTTGGGGGTTTGATTCCCCTACTGTGGTTTCTCGGAGAACAGCCAACCTGTATAGCAGTTCTCAATGTTTTTAAGCCGGGGGCTGGGTCACGCTCCCTCAGACAGCTTCAGGGGCCGGACGGCCATTTTGCCCTTCCTCCACCACATGACACTTCCTGGTGTGGTGGAGGTGTTGGGGCCACCACATGAAAAGATGCCATGGGCCGCATTCGGCCCACAGACCACAGGTTGAGAATCCCTGCTGTATAGCCTTGGGCAAGCTGCACAGTCACAAAGTGCCTCCAGAAGAAGGGAACGATAAACAACTTCTGTGTATTCTCTACCTAGACAACCCTAGACAGAGGCACCATATATCAGAATTGACTTGATTGTACTCAATTGTTACTAAGCTATTACTAAGAGCAAAGTTGCTTATTTAATACCACATACCTGTATGCAAAACTGTATTTGACAAGATTAAAAACAACAATGGCATTTCACTAGGATCTTGCAAGTTGATAAGGATGAGCATAACTGTGTTTGCAGAAGTACATTACTGACAGAGATACAACTTTTAAAGAAGAAATTAAATTATCTGGCCAAATAACAATTAATATTTATTAACATTTCAGAACTTAAAGGAAACCTTCCTGTATATGCTTGTTGACTCCAGATTCTGCTACTAGCAGTGGTTCCCAAAGTGGGCCCTACGCCCCACAGGGGACTTCAATTCCCAGAAGCCTAAGTCAGTATATTGGCTGATCAGTGCTTTGAGGAATTGACTTAGGCTTCTGGGAAATGGAGTCCAAGAACCAAAGTTTGGGAAACACTGTGCTAGAGGATCTTAATTTCCACTGAAATCAATGGGAGATTAGAACTATTGATTACAATGGAAACTAATTTAATTAATTTAGAACCTGCCTAATAGGGAAAAATCTTGAACATGCTACTCTTTGGGGTGGATTAATTCACATTTCTGCTGATCACAGGATGTAACAGGAAATTCAAATCAACCTTGAGTCCATAGATTTTCCACCCCACCAGAGATCCTTCTACTTTTTAAAAATTAAATCTTTTCACTTCTGTTTAAAATGTGTAATTGCTTTGGATTGATGCAGAAAGGAAACACTAATCAAGGTCTTAATTAGAGATCTGATATGATTTTGGTCCATTTGACTTTTTTTGCTATCTGGGCTTAACTGCAAGGTTTACTATGAGATATGTTTTATTTTTTAATGGTTGTTAATGATTTTATATATAATATTGTAAACTGCTGTGAGTAGTGCTTGAAACCAAATCCAACAGTATTAAAATACTATAAATAAAATATAATAAAACAAAACAAGCAAGCAAGCAGACACATTGGAATAAATGGGGATTTGGTGATTCAACACTTCTGTAGATTTCATTGATTCAATGGGCCTATTCTAGTTGTGCCTTGTGGCTAGATTTTAAACTTAAATTCTTATTTTGTAATGAATATTTATTTAAAAGCTTTCCTATAAAGCTTTTTTTTTGGACTTTATTTTCACCCCAGACATGGTTGACTAAGAGCCAACATTTGCTTATAAAAGATGGCATTTGCTTTTGACATGAGAGGAGTTGCATAGCACAGTTTAAATAACCTTGTCAAACTCCTTGTGACTGAATCTGGTCCTCCTCAAACAAATTCTGAGAATGATTTGCACAGTAGGATCACTGGTGCATGCACTCATGAAATCCAATCAGGTAAGAGGCCTATAAAAAGAATGATGCCCCTATGTCTTAACACACTGTCAGCACAATCCGTCTGAGATAGCTCAGATAAAGTGTAGGCAGCTGTGGGGAAACTGTGTGGGCTCACAAAATATTATACTGTAGTGGAAAAGCCTTGTTTTTTAATTTCTTAATGCTTTTTCTGCAGATGAAATCACAGAAAGCTTTATGGCTTCTTTATTCTCATATATTATGATGGAACAGTTTATTCTTCCAGCAACATATTTTGCAAAAGCCACACAGAAGGAGGCATTCGGTGAAACTGTCATGAACAGACTTGTCAGCTGTGCCCTCCCTGCCTCCCGCCCCCGATTTCAACCACTTGCCATGTACAGTAATGCATCAATTTATTTATTTATTTTACAGGCAAGAACAGGTGAGACAGAAATCTATAGCATTTGGCTATTGGGGTACTTCTTTCTTCCAGCCAATTGTACATTCTTCTTCTTCAGGTGCTGAATCTGTTCTGAATATTGGCTATCATGGTGATAGTCTTCCTGTTCTTAACTCTTTGGAACAGTTCTTCCAAAGACATGCCACACCAGTCTCTCAGGTACTTCAGCCATGAAGTCTGTCTATATTCAGGGCCTTTCTTCCCAGGGATCTTTCCTTGCATAGCGAGTTGGAGTATTCTATATTTTATATTGTTCCTCATGATATGGCAATGGTATTGGAGCTTTCTTTACTTAATGGTCTTAAACAGTTTCTTTATCCACCTGGCACAATACTTCTACGTTATCACATGGTCAATCCATGATATCATTAGCAGCCATCTGTAGATCCACATTTCAAAAGCTTCAATTCTCTTTTCAGATGCTTTAGTCCAGGTGTTCACAACCTACCACCTGCGGGCCTAATTTGGCCTGTGCATATCATTAATCTGGCCCATGGTGGGAACCCCAGCACCTCTAGGACCGTCCCCCACCACTGGAAGTTGTGATACATCACTTACTGCAGCATCGCTGCAATAACCGCTTCGGGTCACTCTCGAGTGAGGGAAGTGGGATAGAAATATTTTAAATAAAAAAATCACCAATGATCGCGTTGGTTTTGTGACTTTTTGCACAGTCTCCACTTCTTCTTCCGGCAGAAGGAGGCTTTAGGGAGAATAATCGCTCCATTTTGGGGTCTTTCCAATGCTCTTCCATAGTGCTTAGGCAGGGAAAGCACACCATTCTTGGACTTTCTGGTTTCACGCCAGGTGCCCAGATGATGATGGAGTGATTATACTCCCCAAAGCCTCCTGCTGCCAGAAGAAGCGGCAGAGACTGTGCAAAAAGCCATAAAACCAATGTGATCAATGATGACACCGATGACGCCAAAAATGTAAGCAGTGGGAGCAACCCACCTCTGGCCCCTGCAACTGTGAGTTGGGGCGTGTCTGGCCCATGGCCGGAAAACATTGCAAACCCCTGTTTTAGTCAACGTTGAAGCTTCAACTCCATATAGGCAGCAATACTGGAAATACGTACGTAACATCTCACTATTCGGATCTTTGTAGCAAGAGTTAAATCTCCACTGCATAACAAGTGTCTTATTTTTATGAAGGTGGATTTTGCTTTTTCTATTCATATTTTAATCTCTACCTCAGGATCCCAATTTTCATTTAACATACTCCCCAAATAGAAAATTTTATTCACTCTTTCAATTTCTTGTGTTCCTGCCATTAGCTTGCTTTGAGTTGGTGTTTGGCTTATAACCAGATATTTTGTCTTCTTGGTGTTGAGATCATCTTTCGGGATCTTGATACCTCAGTTGAAACAGTAAGTCAGGTTGGGATGTCTAGTGAGTCTTCCGGTCAGGTTACCTGGGATCAGTTTCATCTTGTGTCATCTGAGGAGGTGGACAAGGCACTTGTATTTAGCTACAGCTGTCTTGAATAACTATAGACCTGTAGCTAACATTCCTTTCTTGGGCAAGGTCATTGAGGTGGCAGACCAACTTCAGGTGTTCTTGGAAGAAACCAACTACCTTGATCCATTTCAGTCAGGCGTTAGGCTGTGTCATGGTACCGAAACTGTGCTGGTCACGCTGCAAGATGACCTTCTCCAATAAGTGGAGAGGGGGCTTCATCTCTCCTAGTGCTCCTGGATCTCTTGGCAGCTTTTGATACTGTTGACCACGGTATCTTACTGGGTTGCCTGTCACAGATGGGGGTTCAAGGTACTGTTTTATAGTGGCGTCACTCTTTCCTGGTTGGTAATTCCCAGAGAGTCCAGCTTGGGAGTTTATGTCTACTCCTTGGACCCTACAATGGAGTGTTCCTCAGGAGTCAATTATCTCCCTTTGTGTTATCACAAAGCATTCAGTACATAACACTCCCCATTATTATTTAATATTTACATCAAGCCACTGGAAGGGATCATCCGGGGATTTGGAGTGCGGTGTCACCAATACATGGATGAAACCCAACTCTACCTTTCCTTCTCACCCTTAGCAGTGGACACTGGATGACTGCCTGGCAGCCATAATGGAATGGACCAGCATTAACAAGATGAAGCTGAACCCTGACAAGATGGAGGTTCTGGTGTTGGAGGGGCCATCTGCCTAACTGGGTGATCTGGCCCCTAGGTTTGGGGGGGGACTGCTCTCACCCCTAGGGACCAGGTTCACAACTTAGGTGTCATATTAAATCCCCATTTGACCCTTGAGGTGCAAATTGCAGTGGTTTACAGAGCTGCTTTCTTTTAACTGCACCAGATTGCTCAGTTGTGTCCCTACTTGGACAGACAGTCTCTCATAACACTAGTTATCTCACTGGTAGTCTCACGTATTGATTACTGCAATACTCTTTACATGGGTCTTACCCTGTGCCTGTTATGGAGGCTCCAATGAGTTCAGAATGCAGCAGCCAGGTTGATTATGGAAATGAAAAAACTTGATCATATCTCCCCAGCTTTGGCAAGGCTGCACTGGCTCCCAGTTTCTTTCTGTATCAGGTACAAGGTGTTAGTTCTAACTTTCAAAGCCCTAAACAGTTTGGGACCATCCTACCTGGTGGAACATTTTCCCCTCTGGACAACCGCCCGCATCACTTGCTCCTTCATCAGGATGCAACTTCAGGTGCCAACCCCGAGATTAGCTAGGAAGGCTGTGACTAGGAGAGGGGCCTTCTCAGTGGCGGCACCAATATTATGGAACTCCCTCTCAGTGGAGCTGCACCTGGTGCCATCTCTCCATATGTTTAAAAAGCAATTGAAAACATCTCTTTTTAAAGAGGTCTTTGGGAATATCTTACCAACGGCTGATTGTTAGGCATTTTATTCTGTCTCTCTGCATCACAAATAGGCTTTCTTTTAAGGGTGTCTTGGGTTTTGATGTGTTTATATGAAAATTTTAATATTTGTATCTGTTTGTATCTGTTGATTTTTATGCTGTTTGTGCATAGACCTATATGAAATTCATGTTGAAAGGTTTACCTTTAACTTTTATTATAATGATCTTATCTGAAAATGACATCACACTAAGCACTGTGTTCTTTATTGCTTTGCTCAGGATCACCCCAACTCCATTCCAGTGATGTTTTTCATTGTTTCCTGAGTAATGGGCCATTTACTCCAATACACTGCACTGGCCCACTCCTGGCCACCTTGTCTCACTAATTCCCATTATATCAACACTCAGTCTCTTCATTTCCTTTACTACATTATAAATCTTCCTTTTTCATAAATACTCCTGATGTTCTAGGTACAAACTTTTATGGCTGAGCCAGTGATTCTTAGCACCCATTGCCCACTGAAGGGCTGCCGGTGACTGAGGGACATGTTTATTTGACTTTCAGCCATGAGGATTGTTCCGGAAACAAAATAATGCAGTGGTCTTCTCCAACCTTCCACATGACACCCATACCACTGATCCAGTCCCATGAGTAATTTTTTTGGTCCTGCGCCATTTTGGCACATAAAGTCCTCCTCAGCCCCAGGCCAGTATTGATGAAGTTGCTGCCCTCCATCAAGATGGATTTAAGTGGGGTTTAATCCACTTGGGGACCATCACTTTTCCCTGTAAACTTTGGCACCCAAGGCATTGGCCCTCAGGCATTGAGTCACTGGCAGTATGGTCTACTCTATTACCATAGCAGGATAACCTGGCCAGACTAGTAATTGTACATTGAGGGAGGGAAAAACATGATGGCCAAGAAGTGGAAGTTACATATCCTGGTTGCCAGTAGCTTGGTCCAATGGGGAGTGGGGATGGAAGAAAACAGTGAATTTGGAAGGTTAAAGATGTACAAATTAATTCCAGGTGTTAGCCACACACCTCCTGCTAACTCTTTATGTGTTGGAACTCTCAAGCATGAACTGACACAATGCAAGTTCATGTTATCCACCTGATTAAAGGTCAAGGAAACAAGGTTGGATCCAGGTTCAGTTATAATAAGAATAGTGTGCCGTCAAGTCAATTCTGATTTATGGTGACCCTTTCCAGGGTTTTCTAGGTAGATAAACTCAGAACTGGTGTACCATCCCCTCCTTCTGGAGGCTCTTTGGGACTGTAAAGCTTGCTCAAGGCCACACAGGCTGGCACAGTACAGAATCAAACACTCAATCTTTAGATCCACAGCTAGTACCTAAATTACTGCGTTATCCAGCCAGCATAATTAGAAAAGAGCCACTGAAAGCAAAGGAACAAATATTTCCTCACTCTTAAACTGTTTGTTCACATTGTGGCTGTTAAACTAGGAATCCTCTCTTAATGTGACAGTCAAACATATCCATTACAGGTGATTACAAGAATTACTGGATTAGAACTGATATTTGCTTGGGGTGTGTGTGTGATGATTATCAGGGTCAAGAACAACAGCTGTCTAAAAACTTCTGCTGAACAAACAACATTCACAAGAATATGTAGTTTTCTGGCTTTAAATGTTTTCTGCATTCAAGAAATAATATGGACCCTGAATAAAGACTGAAATAATTTGATGGGTGGTTGGCAGGTTCTTTGGAAAGGGGCTAGATACTTTCTGCAACATACTACTCCTTTCCTACCTAGTGATAAAGATGTAACCTAGTAATGACGGCAGAATGGAGAAAATGTTTCATTTCCCAGTTGATTTGGATGAAGCTTAAGAGAGCTATTGTTTGGAACTAAATTTCCCAGAATCCCTCTGCTGGCATGGCTACTGGCTGGAGATTTTGGGTATTGTGGCTCAAAAGAAAGACCCTTTCCAAGTTGTCCACTTGGTTGTGTTGCCCTCTCATGATATACTAGTATTAATGAAGTTGTTACCTCTAGCAATGAAGAGGATGGAGGTTCTTCCTGCAACAGGTTGTGTGACAAACAAAGAATATCCTTATCTCTGACCTGGAGCCCACCAGAAAATAACTAGGATGTCTGCTACTGTTCTTTTTGCTATCATTCATACTGTTGTAACAATTTAATGTGCATTAAATGTGCATAATAAATTCATATATGTACCATACCTGTCAAGTATCCTGGATTGGCCGGGATTTCCCGTATTTCAGCGCTCCATCCCCCTTGTTCCCGCCACCGTCCTGTAATTTTGGATGGCAGGAAAGGAGTTACTGCGCATGTGTGCCACTGCCTCTGATGGCCACACATGCGCAGTAACCCCTTTCCTGGCTGAAGGGGTTTCTGTGCATGCACGCAGAGGTTTTTTTGCATGTGCGCCACTGCCTCTGACGGCCATGCATGCGCAGTAACCCATTTCCTGGAAATTTACTGTGCATGCGTGGCCGGCTCCCAGATTAGCAAAACCACGGCTTAATGGGTATGATATGTACCCTAAAATCAGGGATGCCTAGTCTGTCTCTAGTCCAGCATGCTGTTTCACACAGAAGAGCTAATTTGTATCATGGACTGGGATTGGCCTCGCTGGGTAGCCTGCAAAGGGGTCATGAAAGCCGAAGGTTGTTCTCCAGCAAGCGGAAGACAGGAAGTAGAATAGGATATTGTCCATTGAATTATCCAGTTCCTGGGGTCTAGTATTATGAAAGGGGAAGATAAATGAGTACCCAGCATGTTTCCAGAGGTGAGCTATAACTGTGAACAGCACTTGAAACATAAGAAATTACTGGGGACAAATGCTAATGAGTCCCCACTTTAAAGAACAGTCCAGTCTGGCTAAATCCACTAAAGCAACCATTCATCTTCCCAACTTAAAAAAACCACATATTTCCATAATGAAAAACATTATGTATAAGCAACATTAACTGCTCTCTGACGTAAGTACCCACGCCACTGTGCTCCAGGTGACCTTTCTTTTCCCCCTCAAAAGAACATTCATGTACTTGCAATGGACAAGCAGGACCCAAATCTTCGAAAAGGGGCTGTTGGTTAACTTAATTCTTGTCTGATCTGCTAAAATTAGTATGAGGAAATTAGTGTTAGAATGCTGCACATCAAACAAGTATGGTTAATCATTTAGTTTTTATGTTTGGTAAAGCTAAATTTTTAGCAATAAAGGCTGGCCAGGGTTACTCTCACAGACGTGCAGAGAAAGTTAGTGGCGGCTGTGTGGGTTTTAGCCAAGAGCAAAATTTAGCATTAAACATACCACATGCCACATTATGTTTGCTGAGTAAACAATGTTTGCAGAAAGGCAGGACTATCAGGATGCTTCCAGAGGGTTGTTGAGAAACACACTTACAAAAGGGATTCATGCATCTTATCCGTCACTAAAAACACATTTTGTTCCATCAATGCTGCTCTTAAGCACGTTTGGTGTTTTGTTTTTAAAAGAAAGCTGTGTTTAAGGATTGTTTAAGGATATCAGTTCATTCTTCTTTTTTTTGGTAGGTGGGATTGACAGGTGTCCTGTATGCTTGTGAAGTATGAGAGAGCAATTGTCTGAAGGGCACACCCTAATAATAGTAACCATGTGCTGTTAAGTCAATTCCATTTTAGGGTTTATTAGGTAAAGAATGCACAGAGGTGGTTAACCATTTCCTTTTTTGGAGGTCATCCTAAAATTGCTGCTTGCCTTAAGCCAGAGATGGCGAACCTTGGCACTTCAGGTGTTCTTGGACTTCAATTACCAGGAACCCAAGTCAGTACTCCTGCTGACCAGGGCTTCTGGGAATTGAAGTTCAAGAAAACCTGGAGTGTAAAGGTTCACCATCACTGCCCTAGGTTACATAGGCTTCTCGCAGGAGGCACAGCTGAGAATCCTACTCCCAGCCTGTGGTTCTGCATTCAGGTACATAAATCATTGTGCTATCATCCACTAAACCCATAGAAGCTATGCGGAACTTCAGACCATTTAGCCTGATGTCAATCCCAGGGAAAATTCTGGAGCAGATTATAAAGTGGTCACTCTGCAAACAACTTGACAACAATGTGGTAATAACTAGAAGCCAACATGGATTTGTCAAGAACAAATCTTGCCAGATTAATTTCATAGAGTAATGATATGAAGAGATCCTTTCTCCTCGCACCATGGCAGCCTTCTCTTATACAGTGGGATCTTGTAGGTGTTAAATTTAAGTGGAAGACATGCCAGTTCTAGACAAGTATAGTTTTAGTGAGGAATAAATTAGTCCCATTCTGTGCTTTATCTCCACATTGAGATACACAAGTCTGGAAACAAATAGAGAACAGAGGAGTGTTCTCTATAAACTCCTCTTTGTTCTGCTCATTAAACTCCACTGGGTTGGAATAACCTTACACATGTTGGTGATTCAGCAATCTGTTGTTTCTTGCTTTTACAGAGGCAGAGAGAAAGGCTAAGTGCAACAGACTACTAGAAAGCCTCCACTAGACTCTTTCTCCTACCTTCTGAAGTCAGGAGTGAGTCAGTATTTGTCACATTTTATTATCTTTGTTGTGGAGCAAAATATCCTGAACTTGCCCTAGAGAACCCTGAAGTAAACAGACACTACACGGTCAGTAGTGTTTAATAGAGAGATACACACACAAAAAAGAGTTATGTCATCTGATGCACACTCTAGTTCAGCAAAGATCTTTGGATTGAAGACAATTTTAAACATATGCTGGTTTTCCTCCCCTAGCCCTTGCTCCCCAGTTTTAATGGGTTTGTTTTGCAGTCATGGGCTTGACCTCAGTGGAATGAGCTCACTTCAATCTGCTGTGATCTCCTTTCAAAAAAGGATCCAGGGGTGATCCAGGAAATTACCGACCTGTCAGTTTGACATGTGTCCCAGGTAAAGTGATGGAAACCATCCTAAAAGATAGAATTAATAGGCACATAGAAGAGAAGGCGCTGCTAAAGGAGAGCCAACATGGCTTTTCCAAGGGCAAATCATGCCTCACTAACCTGTTGGAATTTTTTTGAGAGTGTCAACAAGCATGTGGATAAGGGGGATCCAGTTGACATTGTTTATCTGGACTTTCAGAAGGCTTTTGACAAGGTCCCACACCAAAGGCTATTGAATAAACTTACCAGTCATGGAATAAAGGGACAGGTCTTGTCCTGGATCAGCAACTGGCTAAGGGACAGGAAACAGAGGGTAGCACTAAATGGACACTTCTCCAAGTGGAGGGAAGTAAAGAGTGGGGTCCCCCAAGGTTCAGTACTGGGACCCCTGCTTTTCAACCTCTTCATAAATGATCTAGAGGTAGGAGTAAAAAGCAAGGTAGCCAAATTTGCTGACGACACCAAATTATACAGGGTAGTGAAAACTGTGAGAGATTGTGAGGAGCTCCAGAGGGATCTCTCAACACTGGGGGAGTGGGCAAAACAGTGGCAAATGAGTTTCAACATTAGTAAGTGCAGAGTGATGCATGTTGGGGCAAAGAACCCCAACTACATTTATAAACTGGTGGGGTCTGAACTCTCTGCGACAAACCAGGAAAGGGACCTTGGTGTCCTGGTGGACAACTCAATGAAGGTGTCAACCCAGTGTGCCTCAGCAGTGAAAAAAGCAAACTCAATGCTAGGGATCATTAGGAAGGGTATAGAAAATAAGTCAGCAAGTGTCATTTTGCCTCTTTATAAATCTATGGTGAGGCCCCATCTGGAATACTGTGTACAGTTCTGGTCGCCATACCTCCAGAAGGATATTATGGAGCTGGAAAAAGTGCAGAGGAGGGCAACCAGAATGATTAGGGGACTGGAACACCTTCCTTACCATCTGAGGCTGCAACGGTTGGGCCTCTTCACTCTTGAACGACGACGTCTAAGAGGTGACCTGATTGAAGTTTATAAAATCATGCACGGTGTGGACAAAGTAGATAAGGAA
Organism: Bradypodion ventrale; assembly: GCA_035047345.1. Lineage (NCBI taxonomy): Eukaryota > Metazoa > Chordata > Lepidosauria > Squamata > Chamaeleonidae > Bradypodion > Bradypodion ventrale. Next base: position 292,924,171 of record JAWDJE010000001.1, on the reverse strand, counting down.
AAACTGTTTTCCCTATCGCACAACACTAGAACTAGGGACACTCCATGAAACTTTTGGGTACTAGTTCTCAAACAAATAAGAGAAAGTACTTTTTCACCCAGAGGATTACTGGTCTATGGAGCTCCCTGCCAGAAGAAGTGGTGACAGCTGTCAGTCTTGACAGCTTCAAGAAAGGATTAGACAAGTTCATGGAGGACAAGGGTATCAATGGCTAAAATTATGGATACTTAAGGACAACCTCCGGGTTGGAGAAATAGGCAGGATATCTCTCAATGCCATTTCCAGGGAATCCTAAACAGGTGAAGAAGGCATCTGCTTGGGAATAATACCCTGAAGGAAATGGTGAGCCACTGTGTGAGACAGAATGCTGGACTGGATGGGCTGTGGCATGTTCCAGCAAGGCTGTTCTTATGTTCTTATGATAATGAGAGATGGGAATTGGTGGTCCTTTCAAGCTGGTGTGTGGGTGATCATGTATGAATTCATAGCGTAAACTCTTTATTAAATATTCAGGAACAAGATGACTGACCATTCATTTCAGCCATCTCTGAGGCTTGGGCAACTTTAACATAATCACCGTGCCAATATGTGTAGTTGATTATGCCATAATCAAGAGGTGCAGCCTGGTGCAAGTAGTTAGAGCATTGCCCTTCCAGCCAAGAGATCTGAGTTCAAATGTTATTTTAACCATGAAACTCACTGAATGATCTTGGCAATCCTTTTCTCTCTTTCTTTCTTTCTGCCTAGCCTTCCCTTGCAGGGTTGTTATGAAGACAAAATGGAGAGGAGGCAAACTGTGTAAGCTGCCTTGAGCTCCTGTTGCAGGAAAAGTGAGATAACAGTGAAACAAAAAATAAAACAAAGGGAAAACCCTTTGAAAATAGTGCAGATGAGCTGGGATTTGGCCAGTTTTTGCTTGCTACTTTTGTTTCTGTAGGCCATGGATTCTCAACCTGTGGGCTGGATGCAGCCTACAGCACCATTTCATGTGGCCGCCCACAGCCTTCACCACACCAGGAAGTGCCATGTGGTGGAGGAAGGGCGAAATTGCCATCTGGCCCCTGAAGCTGTCTGAGGGACCGTGATCTGGCCCCCGGCTTCAAAAGATTGAGAACTCCTGCTGTAGGTGAAGTAAACTGAAAGGAAGAAAACTGGGGTCCAAACACTCTTGTGTTGTATTATTTTCAGTTATTTTTTCCACCTTAGTAGAATCAAGTAAATATTAAGGACCTGTAACAAAGCAGCAGCAGGAGTGTGTGTGTGTGTGTGTGTGTGTGTGCGCGCACATATGCGCGGGTGTTTGTGTGCATTCTTGCGTGTGCCTGTGTGTGTGAGTTGGAGAGAGAGGGAGAGAGAGCATATTTTAGCCCAGAAGGAAAAAAAGCTGCTTCCAATTAATTGAGGCTGCCTGTTTAGGTTAAGGTTTGGAATCTGACAAAGAACCTAACATTTCTGAAGCACCACTTAAGGCTTTATGGTGGGTTTGTTTTAAAAACTGCGATTTACTTTGGAAAACCAGCTATACTTCAACCTTTTTGTCACAAAAAAGGGTGAGATAGAATTGCTGTTATGTAGATTTAAAGAAGATAAGTCACAAATACATTTCACCTTCTTGTGTTTAATTATCCTGATATCTGTTGGGAGACAAATTTGGTCAAAGATGGCCATGTTAAAAAATAATAATCCTGGCTTGTGTGATGATCTTCTCCATAAAAGAAGTGGAGGAAGAAACTAGGGGAGTAGCTATCCTAGACTTGATTCTCACCAACAGAGATGATTTGCAACTCCGGGGGTTTAGTGTATGGGACCGAAGACAATGAAACAGCCGAAAGGTTGGCTTAACACAGGTTTATTGCATGATGATCTGGAGGAACATGTGGTAATGGCGGATGGGTAGCTCAATATATACAGCTGGCTATACATTTGAATGTGGCTCATTGACAGTCTATTGGTTGCTGCCTGCGTGACGTCATAGAAGGTCATGCCCTTCTTGTCCAGGTGTTGAGGTGGCGGGAATCTTCCCGCGCTGCTGATCCAGGGTGAATCTGAGCCATGAGAGCTGGACGCTCGCTATTGCCATCTAGTGGTCACTAGCTCGCGTCCTCTTATAGGGGTTACGGTGATACAGCTGAAGGTTATAATGTTGCACACAGAAAGGTTACATTGTTACCACATGGCTAGGTACATTGTTAAAGGCACAGCTTTACAGAACACAACATCCCTCCCCCCTAGGATGAGACGAAGTCTCTCAGCCAAGATGGCTTATTGCAAGTGTGTTTGGGCCGTGATGTGGGCTGACCTGCCCCGGGGGTGCTACCGCTTCTTTGTTCCCTGGTCCCTTGTCCTGAAACGGGAGAGGGAGACTTGTTAGCTGCTTGCCGTGGTTTGGCGGCTTTAGGGGAAGGGAAAAACTCCATTGTGGGCAGACCGGGGGCGCTCGGGGCTAACGAAAAACCCCTCTTCTCGCTTGGACGGGTGGGGGACCACTCCGAAAAACTCCCCCGGCTCTGAAAATCAAATCCTAACTCAGTTGGGGTATCCGTATTTGTGGGGGAATCCCGCGAGATATGTATGGGGTCGGGTTCCTCCTCCTCCGAAATATCCCGCAGGATATCTATGAGAACAGACTCCCTTTCCTCCCCCCTTGGTGGGGACCTGCGGCCCCCCTCTCCTCCCCCTTGGGCTGAACGGGTGGGGGAGAACCCTAATGCTGAGTTTTGTTCCTTTCGGTCTGCGCCCTGCTCATCGGGGACCCTGCGCCGGAGCTGGTCTGCGTGCCGCCTCCACAGTAAGCCTGTGCTGGTCTCCACGCGGTACGACACGGGGCCGGTTTGCTCCACGACAACGCCCGGTACCCAGGCTGGGCCCGCGCTGGCGTAGTTCCTGCAATGCACAGGGGCGCCTACGCTGAAACTCTTTGTGGCCTCTAGCCCGATGTTCCTTCCCTTGTCTTCTACTCTCGTGGGGTCTAGCCTAGTGAGGATGGTGGTCAGTTTCCTGCGCATTAAGAGCTCTGTGGGGGAGTATCCTGACGCCAACGGGGTCACCCTGTAACCTAGCAGAAACTGACACACTTGTAGGTTGAGGTCCCCGGGGCCCATGCGCCGCAGCGCGTCCTTCGTGGTGCGGACGAGGCGCTCTACTTGGCCATTGGTGGCCGGATGGAAAGGGGCAGAGGTGATGTGCCGGATGGCGTTAATCTCCGTGAATGCCCTGAATTCAGCGGACGTGAAGCAACTAGCGTTATCGCTAATTAGGGTGTCGGGTATGCCGAACGTGGAAAAAATTCTCCGCAAATGCTTAATTGTCGCGGCCGAGGAGGTGCTCGTGACTGGGATGACCTCCAACCACTTGGAGAAAGCATCCACAACAAGGAGAAACAGAGTTCCTCGGAACGGGCCCGCGAAATCTATGTGTATCCGGGACCACGGCCCCTTAGCTGCGTCCCACTCCCTGTGGGGAAGACGGGCCTCCTCTGGTCTGGAGCATTGGCAACTCTCACAAGTGCCGACCATGTGCTCGATGTCAGCGTCTAACTGGGGCCACCAAAAATAACTACGGGCCAGCGCTTTGGAGCGCACAATTCCGGGGTGGCTGACGTGCAGCAGTTTGAGCACCCACGGTCGTAGGGATGAGGGGATCACTACCCGCTGGCCCCACAGAAGGCACCCCCTCTCTAGGGACAACTCTAGTTTTTTCCGGAAGAACGGGTCGTATTCCGCTGCCGGGGAAGACGCAGGCCACCCTTTCTGCACCCATGAGCTAACCTTCGCCAAGGTATTGTCCTTGCCGGTCGCTTTGGCGATGTCGGCGGGCAATATTGGGGGTGAGTCTAGGACCTCTATCATCAGTACCTGGTGGTCTGGCTCCTCCCCGCCCATGTGGCTGCTATCCTGGGGGAGGGGGGATCTCGACAGGGCGTCCGCATGGCTAATTTCCCTCCCGGGTCTGTACACCAACGCGTGCTGATACGCATTGAGGAAAATGGCCCACCTAAGCATCCTCGGGGACAGGATCTGTGGCGTGGGCTTATCTGCGGTAAAAATGCCTAGCAGGGGTTTGTGGTCAGTCACGATGGTGAAAGGGCGGCCATACAGAAAATCGTGAAATTTTTTCGTTCCCGCAATTATCGATAGCGCTTTCCTGTCTGTCTGTGCGTAATTTCTCTCCGCTTGGGACAGGGACCTGGAGTAGAATGCTATCGGGGCCTCCCTTCTGTTTTCTAGCACGTGGCACAGCACCGCCCCCACCCCCACCGGGGATGCATCACAGATCAGGACCACTGGGCGTTTAGGGTTGAAATGGGTCAGTATGGCATCAGACGCCAGGAGATGTTTCAGTTCACTAAATGCCCTCTCTTGGTCGTCGCCCCACTTCCATGCCTCTTCCTTTTTAAGCAGTTTGTGTAGCGGTTCAGCCACTGCTGCCTTCCGGGGGAGGAAGGAGTGGTAGAAGTTAAGCAGCCCTAGGAACGACTGCAGCTCGGCCTTGGAGGTGGGGCGAGGGGCCTTCTTAATGGCGGCCACCTTAGATTTGGATGGTTTTATCCCCTCAGGAGTCACACGAAACCCTAGGAACTCAACCTCAGTCGCGAAGAAGACGCATTTGTCTTTTCGCAGTCTCAACCCCGCCTTTTCGAATATTGCCAGAACCTTTCCCAGTCTCTTGGCCAATTCAGCCCGACTCCCCCCCGTTATCAACACATCATCAAAATAAGGCAACACCCCCTCTAGCCCCTTCAGGAGGCGTTCCACAAGTGACTGGAAAATTCCAGGCGCCGAATTTACGCCGAATTGAAGGCGGGTCACCTGGAACGCCCCCTTATGAGTGACTATGGTCTGTGCAGCAGCTGCGGCAGGGGACACCGAAAGCTGCTGGTAGGCCTGTGCCAAGTCGAGCTTAGCGAAACACTTTCCCCCGTGCAACCTGGCAAGCAGATGGCTGACTACCGGCACCGGATACGCATTAGGGCGGATCGCCTTATTGATGGTGCACTTGTAATCAGCGCATATGCGGACCTCCCCATTGGCCTTTAGTGCTGTTACAATTGGAGTTTCCCACTCCGCAGAATCAACAGGAACAAGGATCCCCTGGCCCACCAATTTGTCCAGTTCCGCCTCTATTTTGTCCTTGAGTGCAAACGGCACCCGGCGCGGTTTGAGTCGTATTGGATGGACCTCCGGGTCTAGGTCGAATGTCACTGGGGGCCCCTTGAATTTCCCCAGTCCTTTTTTGAAAACTTCGGGGTGCGCGTCGCACACCTCCTGCACCGGGTCAGTCCCAACGGCGTGCACCCCCCCAATAAACAAACCCAGGGGCTGAAACCATTGCGTTCCGAGGAGGCTGCAATTCCCCCCTTTAAGCACGACTAGGGAGAGAGCCGCGGCGTGCTTCTTAAATTTTACCTGAAATTCTCCAACCCCCAACACTGGAATACTGTTCCCTTGCATGTCCCGTAGCGTGGACCTCAACGCTTTGAGCTTGGGTCGCATGTGGGGGGCAATTCTCAAAAACTCCCTCTGGGAAATAATTGAATATGAGGAACCCGAGTCAATTTCCATCCTAATGGGGACCCCTTGCACTAGTACCTCAACAAAGTAACGGGGGTGTCCCGCGGACACGCTGAATACTGGGGCGTCGTCCTCGCTGCCGTCGGAGATGCGGCCCACGCCGTCCCGCTTTCTCGTGGCCTGGGCGCCGTCTTTGGGTCTCGTCGAGCGGTCTTGTCCCGTTGAACGGTCTGCCGAGCTCCTCTGGGCCTCGCGCCTCTTTCTGCATACTTTGGCGATGTGCCCGCGGCGGCCGCAGTTGTGACACTCGGCCTTTCTGAACGGGCATTTGGCGCGGTCGTGGGCCGCTCCACAGCCGTCGCACCGCCGGCCCTCCTTCCGGACCCTCCGGACGTCCTCGTCGTCGCTGCTCTCTGCGGACGATTTCGAAGTTCGCCGGGCTGCGTGCACCGATGTCTCTGCCTTGCTCGTCTTCGGCCGCCAGTCCTGGAGCTCTTGCACCCCAGCCTTTGTGGCCTCCGCGGCCTGTGCCGCTTTCAGGACCTCCTGCAACGTGGGGGGTGGCTCTTGGTTCATTAGCGTGCGCTGAGTCTCGGCGTCGTTCAGGCCGCATAGCACGCAGTCCCTGAGGGTGATTTCAGCGTTCTCCCATTTACACGGGCCGGCAGCCAGTCGCAGGGCCGCCACGAAGGCGGCGACCGTCTCCCCGGGCGCTTGGACTCGCCTCCAGAACGCACTCCGAGCGGGAAACATCGCCGTCGAGGGCCGGAAATACTCGCGCAGCATCTGTAGGAGCTCTTTGGCCTTGAAATCGCTCACCCTCTTCGGTGCGATCAGGTCCACTAAGGTCCTTTTGGTTTCTTGTCCAAGCATCCTGGTGAAGATGGCCCTTTTCTTTGCCTCATCCGTGACTTCGGCTTCGACCAGTGCTCCCTGGAAGTCCATTTCGAAGATCTCCCAGTCTCCCGGTTTCCTGATCTCGAAACCGGCGCATGTCTTGGTCCCGTGGGCAGCCATATCCCACCTTCGTCGCCAATTTAGTGTATGGGACCGAAGACAATGAAACAGCCGAAAGGTTGGCTTAACACAGGTTTATTGCATGATGATCCAGAGGAACATGTGGTAATGGCAGATGGGTAGCTCAATATATACAGCTGGCTATACATTTGAATGTGGCTCGTTGACAGTCTATTGGTTGCTGCCTGCGTGACATCATAGAAGGTCACGCCCTTCTTGTCCAGGTGTTGAGGTGGCGGGAATCTTCCCGCGCTGCTGATCCAGGGTGAATCTGAGCCATGAGAGCTGGACGCTCGCTATTGCCATCTAGTGGTCACTAGCTTGCGTCCTCTTATAGGGGTTACGGTGATACAGCTGAAGGTTATAATGTTGCACACAGAAAGGTTACATTGTTACCACATGGCTAGGTACATTGTTAAAGGCACAGCTTTACAGAACACAACAGGGGGAAAGTGACAATCTTCTATTTAAGTTATTGATTTCAAAGGAAACAAAAGTGGAGTGTAGCCACACATATATACTGGACTTTAGGAAAGCCAATGCTAATAAACCAAGAACAATGGTAGCTAAAGTCTCGTAGCAGGGGATCCTAACAGGAAAAAAGACTTTAAGGTACACCTCTAGACAATTCAAAAAGTAAAGGAAGGTGAAAGACAAAAAGCTCAGAGATGACACATACAGAAAGTGGAATGAAGGCCAGGCTACAAAGGAAGAATATAGACAAGGAGCAAAAAAATTTGCAGCAATGACATTAGGAAAGCAAGTTAAGAATCAGCTGAGGTTAGCAAGAGATGCTAAAAGCAAACAAAACAGCTTTCTTCAGGTATGTGCATAGCAAAAATCAATGAAAAGAAAGTGTAGCTCAGCTTATCCTGTGGGGAAGGGGAAATGATAACAAATGACAAAGAAAAGGCAGAAGTGCTCAGCTCGATCTTCCCCCCAAAAAAGATACTCTAGGACAGTGATGGTGAACCTTGGCACTCCAGTTGTTCTTGGACTTCAATTCCTAGAAGCCCAAGCCCCCATGAATCCACACAAATTGATTTACAGTAGAACCTCAGATAAAGTCCAAACTCCATTCCACAAGTTTGGACTTTATCTGATTTTGGAGTTTATCAGAATCAAATGGACGATGCATCAAATACATCCAAAAATGGACTTTATCCGAGGTTCCTATACCAAATACCTTGGATAATGTCCATTTTTTAGCGGTTTTAGACTTTATGTGATGCATCACGTGTGCATGAAAACGTGTTTGCTTGACAAGGAATGACTATTCGGGGTAAGCCTTCATCAGGAAAGACAGAGGCTGTAGAACTTTTGGCTTTGTCAGTAATTCCAGCTTGCTTCTACTCAGCTGGACTGGATTGCTACTGGACTGTATAGACTGTATAGACTTGCATGTATAGCACAACTGAACTGTTTCAGTGAGACAGTGAGATCAACTGTGAGGTCAACTGTGCAACCCAAGAGAATATATCTGTTTTATGTTATAGTTGTTGCACTGTATATACTTGTGCCTTTTACTTCCTGAGTAAACCTGCTTTGAGTTCTGTTTTGCACCAAGACTGTTTTTCTGAGCTTGCCAGATGTGCCCCTCTTGCTGGCCACTACATACCACTCTGCTAACCATACACACCAACAATAACTAGAAGCCAACATGGATTTGTCAAGAAAAAATCTTGCCAGATTAATTTTATATTTTTCAATAGGATAACTTCCTTGGTAAATAGTGGAAATGCTGTAAAAGCAACTTGACTTCAGCAGCCTTTGACAAAGTGCCCCATGATATTCTGATTAGCAAACTAACTAGGTGTGGGCTGGATAACGCAGGTGGATATACAGTTGGATACCGAATCATACTCAGATCTTATCTATGGCTCCTTCTTAAACTGAGAGGGGGCAACAAAGTCGGGTACCACAAGGCTCAGTCCTGGGCTCGGTGCTCTTCAATATTTTGATTAAAGACTTGGATGAGGGAGTGCAGATAACATTTATTAAATTTGTGGATGACACAAAATTAGGTGAAATAGCTAATACCTTGGGAGACAGGACCAGAATTCAAAAAGATCTTGATAGGCTTGAACACTGGGCTGAAACCAATGGAATGAAATTTAACAAGGATACGTGTAAAGTTTTACACCTAGGGATCAAAAACCAGATGCACAGTTACAAGATGGGGGGTACTTGGCTCAGTAATACTCTAAGTGAGAAGGATCTTGGAATTGTAAATCACAATAATGAGTCAACAGGGTGATGTGGCTGTAAAAAAGGCCAATGTTGTTTTAGGCTGCATTAACAGAAGTATAGCTTCCAAACCCCGTGAGGTACTAGTCCCCCTCTATTCAGCACTAGTTGGACCACATCTAGAGTACTGCATCCAATTCTGGGCACGGCACTTCAAGAAAGATGCAAACAAATTAGAGCAGGTACAGAGAAGGGCAACAAGGATGAACAGAGGAATGGAAACCAAGCCCTATGAGGAAAGACTGAAGGAACTGGGCATGTTTAGCCTTGAGAAAAGGAGACTGAGGGGGGAATATGACAGCACTCTTCAAATATCTGAAAGATAACCATAAAGAGAAAGAGCAGATTGTCTTCATTGGTTCAGACACTCTATGACAAGTAAGGCTGTTTACTATCTCTTTGTCTTTTCTTTCTCCTTGTTCTGAATCTAGCAAGGAACTTTGTGACGCTTAATAGTACGCAGACCATTCAAAGCTGCAATGGGAAAAAATTGACAATTGGGAAGTTTTGGATTTCAGATCTAAGAATGCCCAGGTTCAGGTTAAGCGTTGTGGGAGCTGTGGGGCAAATGATGACAAATGCCAAAGTTTTGCAATACCTGAATCAAAGGGAATAAGCCAAATATTTTGAAGTATAGTCGTGTGTCGTCAGTTCTGTTTCAGCCTAATATGCAGATAGATGAAAATTTTTCCTGTGTCTCTGTGGCATGCCAAGACTAGCAGCATCCTCTTAACTATTTTACCTGGAAGAAAGCTCCATTGAATTACCTCTGAGCACTTATATATGAGATTGCACTTTAAACATCTGTAGCAAGGCTGGAAACAGTTTCCAGATGCATCACGTAAAAGTACTGTACCCATTTGGAAAAAAATACCTAAAAATCTGTTGACAGTCCAGATTTTTCTTTTAAAAGGTGAGGGGCATGGGATGCTAGATATTTTTGTATCCTGATTTCCTACCTATTGATTTACTTTACCCTGTATTGATAAAAATTCACTCCAAATATGAAATTTTTATTTATTTATTTATTTATTTATCATTCACATTTGTAAATGCCGCCCACTCAGGCAGAACCCGACTCAGGGCGGCATTACAACAGCTCCAAAAAATACATAAAAACATTATAAAACCTTATAAAACCCACCCAATAAAAAACCCACCCAATAAAGAAAAATCCGACATCCACCCCCATTTAAAACCCATATACCACTCACCCGTCCCACCTACCACACAGAGGGAAAGAGAGAGAGTCTTATAAAAACCACCCGGCGGGGGCCATAGTCCCGTTCGGGCCCCACACCTGCCCTGCCAGCCAGGTCTTTACTCCTTTCCTGAAGGGCAGCAATTCACTTTGAAGTCTTAGATCTGTTGGTAGGAGGTTCCAGAGGGTTGGTGCGGACACGGAGAAGGCCCTCCTTCGGGTGCTAGTCAAATGTGCACCCCTCGTTGATGGCACCACCAGAGAGCCTCTCCGGTCCGCTCTGGTTGGACGGGCAGTCACTCTTGGGACGATGCGGTCTCTAAGGTATCCTGGCCCCCTGCCATATAGGGCTTTAAAGGTCAAAACCAGCACCTTAAATTGCACCCGGAGACGATAATTCAAGGACGAAAAACCAGAAATAACTTTTCATGAGTCATGTGGTTCCAGATCTTCTTCTTCTCCTTCTTTTTTTTGTGCCAATTTGAACCCCAAATGTTCCATATGTGTAGGCAGCTTCAAAATAGGATTTGGCTAGAATTGCTTTCAAAACAGCCATGATGGGCAAACAGTCTCTCCCTCCACCCATACACACTTATTTTTTTGTGGCAGTGTACCAAAAACATGGCCAATTTCCCAGAATCTTTCAAAATAATTTTATGTCTCATCAACAAATTTGATACTTTCAGTATAGGAAACTGCATCTTGGCCCAGAAAACATATGTAAACAAAGCTGCCTAAAATATGACAAAGTATTTATAAGCTTTAAAGAGAATAAGCATAACAGGAAGGAGACTAGATGATGCTTACCAGCAATTGCCAGGATCAGTATTAAGTAACTTTTTTTACTCTGACTCCATAAAATAAATTAAGGTGTGAGATGATGCTTGACATGACATGGAAATAGACCCCCCCAAAATTGTGTACGTTCTTGAAGATCTCTGCCTTTGTAAAGTAGACGAAAGAGTGGAACCAAGGGTTGTACCAGCTTTACCAGCCGGAAGAGTGATGAATACACTCCAAATATCTTACTTGCAATGTAAAGCAAAATCGCCATTGTATTTATCATTACTGTATTACAACAGCCAACGAGGGATGGGGGGTTCCTTCATCATGGGCAAAAATAAACTCACTAGCTTTGGGTATTTTGCACCTTCACAGGGGTGTGGGGAGGATGGCATCTGTTGCTTTGCACCATCCATCCATCCACCCATCCATTGATCTAGCTATCATCATAGTCATAGTTATAGTTTTGCTAAAATGCTTACGTTACTCTTATATGTTTCTTGAGTGATCCACAAATATCCTGAGGTGCTGTTCAGTTTTTATTATCAACTGTTAATATGTACATATATGTTTTTTCTGTTTTTGCTTCTGTGTGTTTAATGTTTGTTCACCTGAACATGAGAGTGAACTGCAGTTGGCTCTGAAAGCAGATTGTTCTAAAAGTTTCTGTGTGTCCTTCTCTGTCATTTGGGGTGTGTGTGTGTGGACCCTGAGATAGGCCCTATCATTCAAGGATCAGGAGCAAAGGGAGGGTCAAGGACACAGAAACCTTGACCCTGAGGCCTACACAGCACTAGATTGTGCAGGTTACTTGTTTGCCACACTCCTGGTCCTTTATAGCACTGGGCAAAAAGGGTTCTCCATGGCTACTTCTCCCATGAAGCCACATTCAGTCTGAGCAAGGTAGGAGACTTTTGCAGCTCTCTGGGTGTCTCTGACAGCAAGGGTAGCTCTCCAGAAACCCATCTGTGGACTTGGCATTTATGGCATTGGGCAATGATGGCAAACCTTTTAGAGACTGAGTGCCTAAACAGAGAGGAGGGTCAAACTCTACTGGGGGAAAGGAGGAAGTACTCCCATTGGTCTGCTGGGCAGAGGGGTGGGGTGAACTCTGTGCTGGGGAGGGAAGAAGTGCTCCCATTGGGCTGCTGGGCAGCAGGCCAAACTCTGTGGTTGGGGAGGGAGGAAGCGATGGCTTGCGTGCCAACAGAAAGGATTGGGAGACCCACATCTGGCATGTGTGCTATAGGTTCACCACCACTGGCATAGGGGATGTGATCTGTAGGGCTCCATGTGTCCCATTGCTGGCTGCCCCCTCTCATTCTTGCTGTGAGTGATTCTGGAATATGTATAGTTGATTTGTTCTCAAATATTTGTCAAGACTGACATGGTCTTAATACTGTATCTTGCTCTCATGCATTGCTGAAATTAAGGATGGGTGTTTGTTACCTGAACAGTGCTTTGCTTGCCCTGAAATTTTTCCAGCCTAATTTGTGAGGAAATCAGAAGTATATAATAATGCAGTTGGAAAAGAAATTTGGGGGTGGGGGCAGTGGAGTGGAGCAATAATTGATTCTTTTTAATATATATAATAGAACAGAATTATCTAATGCAGAACAATGGACTGCTCAGGCCAACAACAGAATGCTTTGTGGTGATACTTAACATGATAAAGAAGAATTGACTTATTTCAAGCAACGGGAGTTGTAATGTAATGAAAGATTGATGTCTGGATTTCCTCCTTATTTCTGCAATGTTTTTTGGTAGCATAGAGGCCTACAGATAAGGGAACATTAGTGCAGTATCCTATACATTTACTCACAAGCTATTCACCATTACAAAAAGAGAGTTGCGGCGGGAGGGAATGATCTCTTCTAACTACATAAGATATTATTTTGTTCCAAGATAAAAAAAATAAACAAATATTACTCTGAGCATAATTTGCAAAGTCCAGAAAGCATTAGTAAAGCTTTTATCTTTAAGAAAGACTGGTAACAACACTTGGACTTGGAAGGAAAATCAAACATAAAAATAACCAAGCACGTCTGCATTTTGACATTTCAGTTACACAGTCTGAATGCTTTGTAGGTAAGACCAAGTCTCAAAGAAAAATCTAACATGTCAGGGGTTTCGCCATAGGGTTGGATAAATAAAACCCTCAATGCATACTAGCTTGGTTAGTTTTATATTTGAGTTTCCTTCCAAGCATTCAAGTTGTGTAATTGAAACATAAAAATTGCTTCCCAGGATAGCTTCTTCTGTATGGTGCTAACAAGATATCTACTTTGGTACCTTAGCACATGTGTTATCATTCTGAGTTGCTTTCAGATGAGGACAAATAAAGAAAGCCTGTGGAGAGGCTACATTCATGGTGGGTGCTTGTTTTCCATTTACAACTATAAGCCTTGATAAAACTTCAGCCAACCTTGCTGTCACAGTCAATTAACCTTGTGGTTAACTTATACTAAGGTAAAGGTAAAGGTTTCCCTTGCTCGAAAGCCAGTCGTATCCGACTCTAGGGTGCAGTGCTCATCTCTGTTTCTAAGCTGAAGAGCCAGTGCTGTCTGCTTCTGCAGACGTTTCCGTGGTCATGTGGCAGGCATGACTAGACACCGGAGTGCACAGAACGCTGTTACCTTCCCACCGAAGTGGTCCCTATTTCTCTACTTGCAATGTCTTGCTTTCGAACTGCTAGGTTGGCAGGAGCTGGGACGAAGACGGGAGCTCATTTCCGTCCTGCAGTACTCGGGAATCGAACTGCTGACCTTCTGCTTCCCAGTCAACGTCTTAGCCACTTGAGCCACTGCTAAGCCAGACATCTTTTCTTCTCTGTGTATATATTTACTAGTGAAATCTGGACAGGGAAAAGTGTTGCTTCACAGTCTGAAAAGAATTACATGTGAGAAAAGAGAGTGTATCTGTATGTGCACCTTATACATGCCTCTGTACAGGTGCATGCATGTGTAATAATACCCATGCTTTCAGTAGTTTTTTGTTTTATCTTTCCCCCCTGCTGCTCCATTATTACATGAGCAAAAAATAATGTGAGGGCCACTTAGCACAGCGTCCTTTCCAGGTGAACGCCAGTGCTTTCCCCTTCAAGTAGCAAATTTGCTTTAAACTGAAAAAAGACGACAAAAGAGGTTTTCCAAACATTTCCACCATTTTATTTTAAACTGGAAAAAGAGGACCAAAGAGATTTTCAAAACATGTGTGCATGTATGTGAGAGGGAGACCAACGAGACAGAACTTTGATCACCCTCCATGTTTTCCATGTTGTCAGACACCAAGAATTTTGAGGTAAAGAAGGCACAGATGGAGCCAACGGGAGGAGGATTATGGCTTGTCCCAGTGGACTCTTGCCCATGCCAAGTTAAGCCTTCAGGTCCACAGTGACAAGGATTCATGCAGGGACAGGAGAAGGCTCTGTGGAGGAGGTGGGTACTGGAGGGAAGAAGCTTTGAGAAGCCCTCAGACAGGGAGCATCAAAGGAGAAGTTAACATTTTTGGAATGGGGAAGAAGAAGGAGATGTTTGCATCAATGCCATGGACTAGTGGGTGAATACTTGGCATCCTGGATGTCCCATTTACTTGGCATTAGTCAGCGTTTTTAGTCTTTACATATGACACGAGTCCAAACCCTGGAGAACTGGCAGAGCACAGGGCCAGGGCCCACAGCTGGTTTATGACCAAGAAAGACAGCTTGGACCAGCACCTGAAGGCTCCACTCCTACCCAACTTTACTGCTGGCAATGGCAACATAAGGTGCCATTGGACAGGCCCCTTCACGAATCAGAGAAGAATGCAACTAGAGCAAAAGGAGCAGATGGCATTTTTTCCAGGGGGGAAAAAGGAGCACAGGGAATGAAACCAACCACTCTGATCTTCAGACTTTCTGATTTGAGACTTGGACAGATATTAATTTGCTGGGGGAGGAAAAAACAACACCAACACCTGAGGGCTGTTTCCACTGGGCCCAAAGGAAAGAGTTGGTGAAAAGTTAGGGATTGACAGTGTCCGTGGGGTGAGCCATGGACAGCAGAGTGGTGGCTGAGCAGAAGATTCACACCTGGGGAGATGTATCCCTTCCTTGTGGGAACGAAAAAGGCAGACAGGTCTTGGTTTTGGAGAACAATTCAAACAGGTTTACTCTGAAGTAGGTAGTGCAGAAGAAGTATAAACAGTGCAGTAACAGAAAGCAAACACAGTTCTTTGGGTTTCTCAGTTAGCTCCACTGAGAAACTACAGTTGTGCAAAAGATATCTACAAGTATTCTACACAGCTTAGAAGCAATCCAAAAATGAGCTGTGGCTTCAAGTAGAGCCAGACAGCTTTACAGCTTACCCCCAAGTAGTCTTTCCTTGCAGTAAGCAGACAAGTCAGGCAAATGCCTTTCCTCAGAGCAGAGCGGAGATTCAATCCTTGCAGTATGCTCTTGGACTCGCAGAATTCCTAGTCCAGGCTGTTGGCAGAAAGTGAAGCATTGAAGCAGAGGCTGGGCATCATAGCTCCGGCATGTTGAGCCTGGTAGCCCAGGTTGAGCATTGAAGCCAGAGTGAGCTGAGAGCTGTGACTTTGTTCAGGCATAAACACACTGACCACAGAACTCTCTAGAAACACCACAAAACCTGTGTGCCTCTGCAGCAAAATCTTAAAGCACCACAGGCACAATATGCCTTGCAACCTAGTTGGGGTACAAGGTGAAGACTTACATCCCCAACAGGGATACACTGAGAAGGCAAGATTCTCTGGAAAAAATAATTCTGGGAAAGGTAGAGGGCAGCAGGAAAAGACAAAGAAGGAAGACTGCACATGAGATAGATTGACTTAGTGAAGGAAGCCACAGGCTTGTGTTTGCAAGAGCTGAACAAGGTTGTTGAGGACAGGATATTTTGAAGAGCTCTCATTCATAGAGCTGCCATGTCAGAGGTGACTTGACAACACATAACAAAGCAATAAAACTTCACCAAGTGCCTGGCCTTTGTTTATCTAGCTAATAAATCTGTCTTCATATCGGGGTTTTTGATTTACCTTGCCCATGGAGTAAGGGGGATGTCCATAGTGTGTTAAAACAAATTTACAAGTAATTATTATACTGTATATAAAAAAGTTCAATCTGTTTTGCCACAGTGGAGGTAACCTCTGTCTCTGTTACAGTATGTGAGAGTGATTGAGTGGGGATCTATCTGGCTGGTTGGCTGGTGGGTGAGGATCCCAAAATATCATGTGGCAAATGACTCTTTCTAAGGATTTTGTGTTTTGCCAAGATTGTGTTCTGATAGATCCAGGCTCTGCCTGTGAGTTACCTGGTGCCCACCGAGGATGGTGAGACAGAAGAGGCAGCAATCAGTGGCGAACAGAGCAAGGCATTTATCTATGTCAGGGGTGCCCAAGCTTTTTGGGCTGTGGGCCGGTCACGTGGTTCAGGGGGATGGTCACTATGGCCTGTGGGCCAGATCCAGCCCCCAACACCAATTCATTCAGCCCACGATCCCCTTGTAGCTCCTGGAAGCAGAAGTAAAACGTGCCTGTACGGGCACGTTTTACTTCCGCTTCCAGGAGCTATGAGGGTGTCATGGGCCAGATGAATTGTTGTCAGGGACTGGATCTGGCCCATGGGCCATAGTTTGGGCATCCCTGATCTATGTATACATGTAGGCTGAGCCTGAGGTGAGACCACACAAGTGGTGTAATGGAGCCAGGGATCAGAGTATCAAAGTCTTGTGACTTTCCGAATAGCAGGGACCATCTGTTCCCCACAACCCCAGGTTAAAAATGTAAGATATGTTTATATTTTTAAAAATAATCTTTCCAAACTCTAAAAGTGTTTATATACAAGTGTTGATGCTCTTGTAGTTAAGGAGGCAAAATTATCTGGATTAAGTGGTCCTGAAAGTGCACTTATAAATGTCTTACTGGTTCAGACCCAGGTCCACCATCAGTCCAGCATCCTTTGCAAAAAATCATAACAGACTTTAGATGACCAACATTCCTCCATTTGACCATTAGACTATGATCTGCTTTTTTATCTACCTCTGGAGCAGTTCTGCTGTTACATTGATCTGCAGAGTGAGTAGCCCCCATCTCCTTCCTACCTCTAGGGTAATGCATAAAGGATTCTTAAGTAACAACTGTGGAGCAGTTTAGGCTAAACGTTAAACACATTGTAATTGCTGGAACTGTTCAAAGCAAGTTACCTGCAAATGGTTCTAGAACGACATAACAGCCTTACAAAAGTTTGGCAGGTAGCATTTGTGTACGTTTTTCATTTCAGGTGAGTTTTCAAAAGCAATGAATTGACCTGCAAGATCCATAGGATTTTGAGGTATGATGATTGTGATACATTGTGAAACATGCATGGTTGGATCTGAGTCAATTTGTGCCAGTGAATGAGCATGATGGACACATTGCATTGAATTCAGCCTCAGCACACAATAATGCCCTTTCCCAGTCTTTTGAAACTACCCAATAGTAAGATATGTCATCATATAGCATTAGAACTCCCCATCAACAAGGAAACACCCTAGCCCCACATCCTCTGTCATTTCTACCATACTTTTACACATGGAGGATGACATGCCTGATGATGGAGAGTGACAGGTTCTGCATTTGAGTCAGAATGGCAGAAAATAAGAGTTGTGACTCATTGAGAGGCAATTGACAGATAGTGGAGGATCTCCATTACTTATAACTTGTGACTGAAATTCTGGGCTGAGCTGCCGTCATCCCAGTTAGTCCCCATAGCTGCTCCAGACTTGCCACATATCATGGGTAAAGGTAAAGGTAAACGTAAAGATCACCCTTGCTCGAAAGCCACCCGTATCTGACTCTAGGGTTCAGTATTCATCTCTGTTTATAGCTGAACAGCCAGCACTGTCTGCGTTTGCAGACGTATCCATGGACATGTGGCAGGCATGCCTAGACACCAAAGTACATGGAATACTGTTTCCCTTCTTACTGAAGTGGTACCTACTTGCAATTTCTTGCTTTCAAACTGCTAGGCTGGCAGGAGCTGGGCACTCATTCCATCATGCAGTACTCAGGTTTTGCAGTATTCATGGGTAGGAGGCTGATAAAGCCAAGAATGGAGGGCAATATGGCTGGATCATTCCCTTGGTATGCACCATCATGTCCCTTCTGTGATCATGACCCTAACAATTTTCAAACACTATAAGATGTTCAAGGGTGGTTTCCAATTGCCACCTCCCATTGGTTTCTATTTCCATGCAGATATTTGAACCCAGGTCTCCAGAGTCCCAGTCCAACACTCTATCTGTTAAAACACATTAGCTGTCATGATATTTCAAATTAATTCATAATACTGTATCTGAATATAGGCTTCAGGCTTTAGGTTTTGAGGGTCATTGGCCAAGATATATGGGGACTTGTTTGCTAGCTAACTCTCCTGAGCTAGAGAAAGGTCAGGCAAGAAATCAGTGGTAAGAAGAAAGTGGAGGAGCAGATCAAGGGTCTACTAAGTGATGAAGCTCCTAATGAGTGTGGTCCTCAGCAGGTATTCATTAGAATACTGTAATAATTTATTTATTTTACACTTTTAATACTGTTTGTTTTAATACTTTAAGCAATCTTGGGACCTTTGGAGGAGATTGTGTACAAACCAGCCAAACAGCCAACCATCAGTTTTGCTAACCCTGAAATATTGGACCAATTTGTCTGCAATATCTTATAGATCTTATATCTATTTGTGCCATATAAAGAACTGTAAGATCATAAGACATGAGTCTCTTAGGTTCATGCCACTGTCTATTCTGCAGTGCTGACCTGTAACTATGTTTTATGACTTGGTGCTTGTGGAGTATTCGCCATCTCCTTTATCTGGCTAAAATCAATGCTGAGAATACCGGATGAAAATGGATGATGGCTTATGAGCATATTTCTCTCTTGCTGTGACCTTGACCATTTGTTAAAAGCAATTTCAAAATGAACAAATGACTGCTACATAGGAACTGTATTGGACCTTCATAATGTCTATCATTTCCCATACATCCCACTGGGTCACCCAAGTATTTGAGGATTTCCACCAGCTTATGTTGTTACATGTTGAATGCACTAAGGAAACCTCATAGAGTTGATACTCTGCTGACATAAATTGAGCTAGCTCTCTAAACTTTCCATTTTCTTTCTGCAGTGAGAGAACACAGAAAGTCTAATCTTTCTTCTTCCAAAGCAAGGCTAGCTAGCACTGCACTGTGCCCTGATTCTACATGAAAGTGCCTCCCTTTTACATCAAAAATGGGCAAGATTTCACAGCACAATGTACTGAACAGTTTTCATTATTAAAACAGTCCTTTAGAACTACTGGCAAAACTTTCCCTCTTGGTGCAAGGTTATGGATTCATATGTGATTCAGTGGAAAAATTCTATGCTGACACCTTTACATAGACCTAATGGATAAATCTATTTCAGCAATCTCATGGACGTGACTTTACCTTCTTAGGTTACAAGTTAACTGCAGATGGTGACTGCAGCCATGAAATAAAAAGATGATTAATTCTTGGAAGGCAAGCTATGAGAAGCCTAATAAAAAGTAAAGACATCACCCTGCCAACAAAAGTCCACATAGTCAAAGCAATGGTATTCCCAGTAGTAATGTATGGCTGCGAGAGCTGGACCACAAGGAAGGCTGAGTGCAGAAGAATAGATGCCTTTGAAATGTGGTGCTGGAGGAGAATTTTGAGAGTACCCTGGACAGCAAAGAGATCAAATAAGTTGATCCTGAAGGAAATCAACCCTGACTGCATAGAGCTGAGCGGGCTGTGGAGGATGGTGGAGGATAGGGGTGCCTGGTGAGCGGTGGTCCATGGAGTCGCAAAGGGTTGTACGTGACTAAGCAACTGAACAATAACAACATGGAGGTGGGGTAGGGTTTGGAACTGCAGGGTCCTCCAAATACTGTTGGAATCAGCTCCAGACACCATAGCAACAGCCAGAGGTGAACTCAATTTCAATACTTGCAGAGCCTCAGGCTCTCCATAGATTAAGTGGGGTGAAGATGTAGAGAAGAGAGCTCAATGTCAATGAGAAATGTCTTTCCATACATTTTAACCACAACCACACCTCCCCCCTACTAGCCCTTTCCTGCTACCTTACCACCAGTTTCAATTGCCAATTGTCTTCCTGCACAAAACATTGGTCCCTTGCTGTCCTTGGATCAGAACCAGTTTTGGGTATCTGCAACTAGGAGGGCAGGAGTGGGCTTTGCTAACCCCTCCTTCCCAGGGAAGACCCTCCATAATGCTTCAGAGAGGGTCAGGTAACCTTGCTGAATTAGGCAGGTTGTGATGAGGAGCTGAGTGAGAAAAGGAGATCCCTAAATATTGAGCAGAGGGGCCTTCCATGAATACAATTCCTTGCAAAGAAGATGCTGTCTCTGCCTGGTTTTTTTTTTTTTTTTTGGGTGGGTGGGTGGGTGGATGGAATTGTCCCATTCTCCTCGATACCAGAGCCTATCTCAATTACCAGGGACATTTGAGTGTTTGCACAGCATTTTGGAGGGAGTGAAAGGGTTATCAAGGAAAGGAAGGGATCAAGAAAGCCCATATCTTTCAAATGGAGCAGCAAATTGCTAAAAATGGAATACTTTCAGGGATTAGGCTCTTTTCTTTTCTTTCCAGTTGCATGTTGTAGCCAATGTAAACACGCTCCTTTCAGCCTCATAAATTGTCCATTATGCATCTCTGTTGGAACAGAGCTCCAACCACTATTCGAAGACCTTTAATCCCCCGGGGTATCTTGCCGTGTGATGCATATTAAGCTATTCACACTGGCACCCCATTGTGCTATTTTGTAATCCTGTTGACACCAGTCCAGGAACACTGAGATATGTCTAAAGATGCCAGTCATCTAGGACTGTGTTGGAAATCAAGGTAATAGTTCCTTGGCAGCAGGGCCAGCTCTGCCATTGGGTGGAATGATCCAGCTGCCTTGGATGACGTATGTTGGGAGCAGCAGCAGTATCCTCCTGATCTTCATCTTCAACCATACCTCTGTACTGATCCCCTAAATCAGAAAGGCAACCACAAGCACAAGGAAGGATGCTACTTTATGTATGCTAGCAGTGCAGCCAGTTTTTGGAATGTGGGAAAGGAGTATTATCTTCCTATTTTCTTCAGGCAGCAACATATATTTGGCTAGTCTGTCTGGCAGTTTAACACAGGATTGCACTGTGGGATACCAGGAGTCTGGCTGGTATTTGGTTCATCCTAACATCGAATTTTCACATATGTCCCTCAAGGCTATAATAATAACCATGTCCCATCAAGTCAATTCTGACTTGTGGCAACCTTTTCCAGGGTTTTCTAGGTAGAGCATACATAGAAGTGGTTTCTCATTCCCTTCTTCTGGTGGTACCCTCAGACGGTGCATCTTGCGCATCACTACACACACTGACTCTTCTCCCTGAAGACACAATAGGGAATCAAACTCCCAAACTCTTGGCTCCACAGCCAGATACTTATACCACTGAGCTATAGAGCCATATCACCTCTACAGTTTAGCAAAATTCAAATGTAGGGGAAAGCAAGACTCTTTAAGATTTGCTCATCCTTACCCATAAATGTGAATTATTATCTGAGTCATTGAAGACACACCACCACAAAGTAAGGAGGGGAGATTTTGAACAAAACAAAAATCCCACCAGAAATATAACCTTGAGGATCAGAAGCAATAGTTTCATGCATAGGTTCACAATCCCACACCCCAGCCAGCCAGGCATCAAGGACAATTGCAGGGTCAGAGCTCACTCTAGGGGTTGCCAGGGGAACTTGCCAGCGCAGCCAAAGATGGGGTTGAGACAAAACAGAGCAAAGAATTCTCTCTTTTTTTAAAGTCTAATAAATTTACAATCATCTGAGTTTTAATGCCTTGTAGACTGTAGTTTGCTTCAATAAATACAGGAAGGATTATCTAGAATTTCAGCTCTACAGGAAATACATATGACTCAAGGTAAGACTAGAGACCATG
This sequence comes from Bradypodion ventrale, assembly GCA_035047345.1. Lineage (NCBI taxonomy): Eukaryota > Metazoa > Chordata > Lepidosauria > Squamata > Chamaeleonidae > Bradypodion > Bradypodion ventrale. The sequence continues at coordinate 292,902,430 of JAWDJE010000001.1, read as the reverse complement.
AGAACCCTCTGACCTCCCTCTCTGCAGTTGGACACCTGACTGCAGCTGGGAGTACCATCCCCTCACCGTGCCTCCTAGGAAAGGAACCATCCTATGTGTAGCCCTGGTACAGATGCACAGTTCCAGAGTAGCCCCAGAAGTAGGTAATGGTAAAGCATTTCTAAGTATTCTATACCTAGATATGGCTTTGAAAGTTGGACTCAAGTTGTTGCTATGAATACATACTTATATACAGTATAAGCATAATGACATACAGGTCCTGCAACTTCAGTCTGCATAGGTAACATTTTTTATAAAATACAAGTAGACTTGTTGGTTCATAAAAACAAAAGAAAATCCAAAGTGGAGCAAGATATCTCCTCTTGGAATAGTTCATGACATGCCATAGTTCCCAGCCATATCATTTGCTTGCTAGCTAGACCTCACCAGGACTTAAGGAAAATGTACAAAATGATTATGAGGAAGTGTCTCATTTCCTTTGCAGAATAAAGACTTGGTACCTTCCATGTGAGTTCTAAGTAGAGATGGATTCTTAAAGGAAGGAACTGCTACAATTTAGGTGCAAGACTACATATCGTGTAATAACAAATGGGTCAACCAACCACTGCCATATCAACATTTCTTTTCTGCCTGAGGTGCCAATGGGGGAATAGAATGGGAAAAATACATGTGGTGATGGTCAAATCAGTTCTGCTTTCTTTCATGTCAAAACTTGAAAAAAATCTCAACTTGTTTCCACACTATTTACAAAGAAATTTTCAAAGTTCTGAAAGCTCTTGTCTTATATAAAATCAAGAAAAATTATCCCACATCAATACATGAAAGAGTTTGAGGCAATTGAGAAGAGAAGTGATGGTGTACTGGAGATAGTGGGAATCTTTATTGGTTTCCCCTGACTACAACAGATTCCATGTGGATAGCTGGTACCTCTACCAATCAGAGGGTCCTTTCCTCCTTAAGAGATGGTAATGATGATTGTGATGATGATGCAGTATAATAATAATAATTTCATGTCAGAAATTATTCTGGATTGAAAGGATTTTTGCGAAAGAACCTCCGCTCAGGGAACGCCCAACTGAGGCTCCTTTCATGTCCCCAAGAGCTGTGACAGAGATGGACACTCAATCCATCATGCAGTACCTGGGTCTTGAACTGCTGACTTACTAGCCTTCTAGCTAACAAAGCGAGCGTCTGAACCACTGAGCCACCGCAGCCCCTATGATGATGCAGTAAGAAGAAAATAGAAGGGCTATGTCAGGAAAATGTAGAAACTTTACAAATAGAGATTGAGCATATGCAGATCCTCTTATAAAATTCCATGTTGGGAGCACGCTGTTGAAAAAAGAAGTCTCATTTGAAAAAAAATCTGAGATGGTTAGTAAACATCTCTACCCTCTGTGGCTGCATTCCAATAATCTCTTCTCCTGATTCAGCTTGTTCTGCAGTTAAGCTGGAGATGTTTTGGAGCTCCTCATCATGAAAGAGTAGCCACGAATCCATCTCTTTTTCTCCCACTCTCTCTTTCTTTGGGTATGGCTGGCATACAATGGATGGCATATTGGCCTGTTTGTCCTTAAGGAGGACAATATTCATTTATAGGCAGTCTTCTGACCTGCTAGCCTTCCAACATGCAGCCTCCTTGTGAGGTCACAATGGCCAGTGTGTCTTCTTCAGGCTGGATTTCATTGGCCACTTTCTTCCCTCACTGCATAGGCAACAGGAATGGGCTGGGAACAATGTGCCTTCCTCTCAGAGGCTGGGGCAGGAAGAAGCAACACCGATTTGCCAAAGCTACTTTCTATACAAGGTGGGTACATGCAGGATTTTAGCGCAGCTTTCCATTTTATAGTGCAGCAGCAGCAGCAGCAGAATGTGAGCACTTGTGCCTTTTCCCTTGAGTTGGGCAGTGGCATATGGGCAAGGAAGCAGCAGGTGGAAGGGGAAGAAGGTTCCCAGGCAAGAAGTACCCTGCTATTACAGTTCTTTTTAGTTAAAGTGAGTGCCCTGGGATGACCTGGCACTAAAAGAGGCAGAGAACAATGACACAGGCACAGGAATGTTGTCAGCACCCTTGATGTAGCAGGGTGAAAACCACAACTCTGCCAGATAGTTTGAGAGGCATAGTGGTAGGCTGAAGCTTAGGAGAAGATTGCAGGCATTACCAGGATGTACCACATACATCAGGCTTCCATTTTCAGTGTGTGCTCTGAAGGAGGCAAGAGTATTTTGCTGTCTGAATTTAAGAATGAGATGGGACCTCTCTCCATTCCTTCTGGAGAAGCTCAGCTTTGTTCTTTAGAACTGTGCCACCCTTCTGTGCCCCTCAGCATCTGAACACATCTGTTCTCACTTAAAATAGCTGAACATATCACTACTGTGTAGCATTAAACATTGGCCCAAACCCTTCTGCCTAATTATGCTTACACAGCCCAAAAGGCATAAATTTAGGAGGTGAATCACCCCATGATATGAAAAGAATGTCAACGTGATCAGCTTGCAGATTCAATTGTATGCAACTGATAATATCTGCAATGATTTCTTAACTTGGAGCAATTTGCTTTCAAAAGTTATGCCATTTACAGACTCACACAAGAGGATTTTGGCCACTGAAATGTAGCACCTTATTCATTCAAATATATAGCCATTAGGGATCAAAACAGCCAGATAGCCATCTTTCTTTCAATGATGCCCCCAAAGGGGTTCCAGAAATGAAATAATTTTCTTTTTAATTTTAAGTGCCACTTGTTTTAAATGAGCATTCCTCATTGCAGAATATCATACAGGTAGCTCCATAATGTCTAAGGTATATAGTGAATGGTCTTTCAAAATAGAATGCGAATTACAGCTTTATAGTGTTGAGGTTCTAATATCTTCAGGAAATGTAGAGAGTTCAGATTACCTGAGCAGTTGTTAGAATTTATATTACTTTATATAAATATTTTATATAATGCTTTTCTTGAGCTGCTACTGCTGCTTCTGCCATATCCGAATCCGAATATTGGTGATCATCATGGCAATCAGCCATGAAGACTATCCTGAGAATATAATGCAGTGGCTTTCATCTAATTTCCGCATTGTAGCATGACCCCCATACCACTGATCCAGTTACGTGAGTCACTTTCTGGTTCTGAGCCCTTTCGGCATGCAGAGTCCTCCTCAGACCAAGGCCAGTATTGATGAACCTGCTGCCCTTAATCAAGATGGATTCAAGTGGGATTTAATCCACTTGGAGACCATCACCTTTCCCTGTGGACTTTGGCACCCAAGGCCGTTAGTCCTCAGGGTTGTCAAGTTAGTTAACCATCACCTGATACTTGGTGTTAAGTGGCTGGCAATATGGTCTACTCCAGTGGTGGCACTCGGAGCCCTCTCTGTGGCACCCCTGCAGTCACCCCAGCACAGAGTTGGCCGTGCCCCTCTGCCCAGCAGCCCAATGGGATCACTTCCTCCCTCCCCCTAGCACAGAGTTCACACTGCCGCTCTGCTCAGCAGCCCAATGAGAGCGTTTCATTCCTCCCTTGTTGCTGTGTTGGCACTTTGCAATAAATAAATGGGTTTGGGGTTGCAGTTTGGGCAATTGGTCTCTAAAAGGTTTGCCATCACTGGTCTCCTCTATTACCATAGCAGGATAACCTGGCCAGATTGGGTTTTCCTGAGCAGTTGTTATAATTTATATAAGTATTTTAAGAAGTCAAAATATTAATGCCAGAATTTTAGGATACAAACTGTAACTTTAAGGATATGCGTAATATTAATTATGAGACACACACTGATATGTAATTTTTACCTGCTTCTCCTGCTATACCAGAGGCTATACCAGAGGCAGGACCTCTGGTATAGATCCTAAAGTTTTATAGAGAACAGAACTTTAAAATGTTGCAGGGTTTTTTAACTGCTCCTGTTGGCTGTGGGATTCTAGGAGATATAATCCAAAATTTGTTTTTCCCCAGCTGGGCAATCAGCATTTGTGCTGGCTCTTTTCCTTAGCTCTTTGTTTTCTTTCCTGCAAATGTGTGTCAGATTCTGAAACTGGATAATTTCCAGAAACAAGATATCCTAAAAACATAAAAAGGGATATAGCAGTTGGAAATCACGAAGGGATGATTTTAATGGTGGTGTGTGAGTATCAAGGAACTATTTCTCCAGGCTTCATGATGCTCAATGGCCAGACCCCTAGTAGTGGTTATATAAGGCTTCTGTAACTTCCTGCAGTTAACTGACAAGATGGCAGGGCATGTGTGATTCATGTGCTTAGTCATGCACTGGATTGTGTAGCCAAGATGTTCCCCAATACCTTGACAATTAGCTCTGGTAAGTTATGCACAGCTCACACGAACAGTCAAAAGAAGACAGAGACAGACTGTGTTGAAGTCCCACAAACTGTGCCATTGGACTGTGGTAACCTTTTCTTTTACAGAACATGATAATGTGTCATGGGTAAAAAAGAGTACTTCTCTAGGAAGCTAGGATTTTATGGTTAATTTCCAATGCTTTGATTTTTATAGCCTAGATTGCATTATTTTCCTGGAAGCAGAGAAAGCTCTTCCTGCAATCAGCTGAACTTTCCTGAATCTTTCAAAGAACAGACAACACACACCCAGAAAACAAAACTCTTGGAATATATGTGGTCCAGGTTCTGTGAGAAGAGAAAATATTGTCAGCTGATGTAAACTAAAACCTCAGTCTGTCCTGAATATTAGTTACTTTGGGAGTGTGATTAATTGTGTGTAGGTTCAGTAGAGTATAAATTAATGGAGTGGACAGTCAACAAACAGGAGCTGTCACCGGAAGAAGTATGGGTGTCATTTGTATGAAACTATAATTGGGTGTTGTCCAAGGCAGGGCCTTTTGTTCAGTGATACTAAAGCTTTGGAACTCCCGCCTGAAGAGGCGAAGGAGAAGAAGGCATACAAAAGTGGCTGCATTTTACCTCAGTTCCCATTCCCTGAGGTCAGCAGGCTAATTTGGGGGTTGGTGGGTAAAAGAACAGACTCTGTGGCACACACACCTCTGTCCTGTGAAATGCATTTACTTTATGTGTTTATTTCATTTATATGCAACCATTTCTGCATCTCCCACAATTATGAGCAGCTGGGCAAGACTTGCAGAAATGGTCAGTGGGCTGCTGTCAACCCACCTACCCCCCCACCCCCACACCTGCTGCTTGAGCTAGTTGCCTAACTTTGCCTCATGTTAAGGCCAGATGTAGCTTCAAGTTTGCAAACAAAATGGCAATCCAGAGAGCGCAAGGTTTTATGATTTGTGTTGTTGTTTCTTCAGAGTTCTTGCTTCCAAATCACTCAGGACTCCTGTTTGAACACTCAGAGTGTGTTTTCTTTGAGGAACCGCAAGCAATTGACCCCTTGAACAGAAATGGCATTTTGGCTCATTTAAGTAGCTTCGCTGATAAGAGGAGTTGTTAAACAAATGTTCTTGGTGATTTTTTAAAGAGCACATGTTCCTCATGGACTGGCCTCAACTGGCTCCACATGCTGTCCTCCCTGGTATGTCACCAAGGTTGATTAACTCAGGGAATGAAAACCACCAGCAATGCCCACTATTCTGAATTATATATCCTCTGCCCTTTTGGACATTTTTGACCTAATAATTGCTCTGGACTTTTTCCTCCACTGTATGATTTTGTGTATTCACATGATGTCCAGTTATATTTTACTCTGTATTAAAATCAAAATAGAGCTGAATAATGTACCTCAGAAATCTAGAGCTTAAAAACATGGTGGACGAATATGTATAAAAAACCCTGGTATATCCCAACCTCCCTACCCTTGGAAAGTTATTCTGTCAGAAAGAAGAGTTATTTCACTTTTTCATTCAGTCTTCCCAATTCTTTGCTGCCTATTTTTCTCCTTTACTTTCCTATGTATCTCTTGTTCATTCTCAGAAGTCTTGGTGTATTATTTGCCACCCAAAGTTTTTTTTAACATCAGCCATAAACTACAAACTTTGGTGTATTATTTGCCACCCAAAGTTTTTTTTTAACATCAACCATAAACTACAAACTTTAGGAATAAATTCATGCTTGATATGAGCTCACCTAGTTAGCGAGCTAGTTGATCTTCCATGACTAATGGAGAGCTAATGTGTATTTTCTCAAGATGTATCACAATGATACAAAACCTTCCTTAACGTGTTACACTTTCTGTTATAAGAGTGGAGATGAAAGGAAAAAAATGGTTTGGACTTAAATTTGTGCTCAACAAAGTTCTCTTGACACCAGAAGAATGATACCATGTGTCATGCCCCATGTTTTCCCACCAGATTGGGTAGATAGATGTGGCACTGACAGTTGTAGAAGAAAGGGAAAATACCTGTATTGGAAATCCTTTCCCCTCCACTTTCCTCCAAGGGAAGCCTTCACTGGATTATAGTTCCCTTATCATGATGGAGCCATTCTGTTCATGATCAGGCAACTCTAGATTCAACCCAATAACAGCATATTTTCTGAAGTTTATGAAAACACATGATCGGACAATATTAGGTTTAAGCTGCATTGGCAGTTGTTGCCTTGTTTTTAAAAATTATGTTTGGTGCCAGGATGGGTTAATCTGTAGTTCAAAGAACAAATTTTGTGTTAATGTTGCAAAAGATTTAGTAACTGATCTGCTTGGATCAGGATGACTAATATGCAAACAATGCAGCACTGGAGCAATGGGATTGTATGTTCAGCCTACTGGAATTTGTGGTTATAAATTATTTTCAGATTCTATTTCTTTGTTAGCTTCATTGGAAGCTTCCAGGTTGGAAGGTTGGATTCCCCCCCCAAACCCCCCCCAAAAAGCTCTTAAATAAAATATTTTATTACTTAATTAATTATCAAGTTTCTGTCCTGCCAAGATGAGACTGAAGCCAGCTTAAAATAAACTGAAATAAAACATACAGTTAAAAACAGAGAGTATTATTAAAACAGCTCAACACTGTTTTAAATAAACCAATTAAGATCACATCTGTAACAGAAAAAGGAACACCGAAGAAAAGCCCAGAATAACTGCTAGAGGCTTGTTGAATAACAGAGGGTAAATCACTCTTGGTATGAGACTTCCTTTAAAGAAAATGAAAATGAAATATCACACAGCAATCTCATTCCCACAAATCTTGTTCCTCCCCACCTGATGACTCTCTGTACCACCAGCTCTACCTCTGACTGAGAAAGACAACAGCTACTCAGCAGTGGTGGGTGTGATGGATTCAGCTTTTTGATCATTAACTACTGTAAATCTGTGAATACTCTGCATGTAGTGCTCAGAATGGAGGTGTTCAACATCTATTACAGCCACATATTAGTTGAGGTTTAATATAATGCATTTCATAAGACCGGATGGTGCTTTTCAATGTGGTATTTTAAAGAGGTATTTTTCAGTTGTAAAAGCTATATTCGAGCCTGAAGAAATGGTTTAAGGTAACCATTCACGTTAATGAAAATGCATGTCAGAAGAGTGCTTTCTAGCCAGAAGCAAGTAAAAGCCATTTATGCACAGTTTATACCGGCATGGGGGATGCAAATATAGCTAAATGTGCAGCTCTTAAAGAAATTATATTACCTGTAATCATACCTAAAGCTGAAATGAGCCTAAAATCTCTAGAAAACAAAAGACTCATTCTTGCAAAATGTAGCTTGTGAAAGTTATCACAGATTGGTATAGAATTGAGAAGAGTGAGGCTGTGACCACACTACTTTGGAGTGAGCTGGTACAGTCTTAATAGGGATGCTTGAGGGTGGGGAGCAGAGGAGTGATGTGCCATTTGGTGTGATCCTTGTGTCCACATATGGTATATTGACCTCATGCAACCCTATTTCGGATATCCTGCTAAATAAATGGGACACTTCAAGATATGGGCAAATTGAATGTTGACCTTTGAAGTTGGAATGAATATTTTTAAGCTTGATAGACCATCACTGATGTGCTAAATCACTTAGATTAAATTGTGTGTGTGTGTGTGTGTGTGGAATCATTGTCCTGTGTGCAGTGCTAATCAAAAAACTGTTTGCAGCACAGTTTTGATTGGCACTTCACACAAAGGCAAAGAAAAAAAAATCTGATTTAGAACATCAGCAATGGCCTAGCAGAATAAAAAATAATAATTTCCCTTGCTCCTCCTTTGCCTCCCCTTAAGGACTTCTCATATGCTTCTGTAGAGAAGGAGCAGGGGAAGTGTTCAGTTTGTTGATATCTTAATTTAATTTTAATTTGATTTTTAATTTAATTTTAATTTAATTTCTAAATGTTTATGCCGCCCACTCATGCGAACCCGACTCAGGGCAGCGTACAACAATTAAAAACAGATTTAAAAAGCCCAAGTCACCCACACACCTACTCACCCTACTACCCCTACCCCATTTAAAAAGAATAAAAGGGAATCGGAGGGATACAACAACACAGAGGGAGGGACACAATTGGACACTAACTGGAGATAAGCCAACAGGCTGGGGCCATATTCCCATTAAGGCCCCACACCTGCCCTGCCAGCCAGGTTTTCAGACCTTTCCTGAAGGGCAGCAATTCTGTCTGTAACCTCAATTCTGTTGGCAGGAGGTTATTAAGCCACTTCACAATAGCAGAAATTGACCCTGGAAGGAGCATTTGACAGCTGCAAGGTGTGCTTTTTCTGTTTCCCAAACGATCACGAATTTTGGAAGAGACTAAACTAGAACTCACCTATCCATACCAAAAAGTGGAATCTCCTGACAGGGGCTCAAAAAAGTGTGAGTAGGGTCTCTCTTGGGGCAGGTAAATCCACTCCTATGATTACATCATATGGGTACTGGGGGGAAATAGTGGACCAACCTGCCCATCACAACACACCAAACAGTTGTATAAATGCCCATCTGATTGAGCCCTGAATCAGATTTTCTACATTTTTATAAAGGCACATTTTAGCTAATCTGAAGGTGACATCACAAGATAACCCAGATCTGCCAGTTTGGTCTGCTTTGACACAGATCAATTTCTTTTTAAAGAGACGTGTTTAATAGATTTCCAAAACACAGCTGGAGTTAAACTAAAAATAGTGGCCACATTCACCTGGGACTAGAGAGAGGTGGGATGCATATCCTTGCAAAAGGTCATCTTAGAAAAATAAATATCTGAATGTCATAAGAAGCATCTGCTGTTTGTATGTGTACGTTAAAGCCCACTACAATGTGATGCTAGAAGAAGAATGAAAATACCCCCATGGAGCTTTCAAACTGGGTTGACAATACATTCAATTGAAGATAATAGGAGAGTTTTGTATTTGTGTCTTTATTGTTCGATGAAGATGTTAGTTACTACTGTGACATCCTTGTGTAAACCCAGTAGGCCATTACAGAGCAGTTACACTGAGCAGCTGTCACACCATCAAAAATGGAAAATAAAAATTAAGATTTTTTTTTAAAGAATGAAGTGTCAATGGCATACCTGTCAACTGCGGCTCCGGCGAATCCGGGACCTGCGCGGACCGGATTTGTGCAGGTCGCGTTGTACGCATGTGTGTGGAGGGCTACGCCACTTGCGTAGCCTTCTACGCACAAGGCGTAGCCTTCTGTGCATGCGTGGAAGGGAGCTACGGAAGTGTAGAGCCCTTCCACGCATGTGTGCAACGTGACCTGCGCAGATGGGCTGTGCAGTGCCTCCTTTCCCCCGCTGCCGAAATCCGGGGTTTCGGCAGCGCGGAGCGGGAAAGGGCAAAAATCGACACCGAAAACCGGGAAATCCCGGCCAATCCGGGAAGGTTGACAGGTATGGTCAATGAACATGTGAGATGGTTGACTCCATGAATTGCAAGCCATGTCTTAAAACTAAGAACTTTGCAGTTCTCATATGCTTCAAGACATATAACAATAGCTGTTTAAATGAAAGGTCTATGGCCCCTGGACCGTTATGATTGGAGAGAAAGCACCTGGTAACTGAATTATTCTCTGGCCAATGGCTAGGGCTATGCCAAATATCTGCATGTTGTGCGGTTCCTCACGTGAAAAGAGGGACAGAGGCAGTCTGAGATGTTTTGCTGCCTGAGGTGGAACAAGAAGACAAATGAAACCCTCTCTCCACTGAAGTCCAGAGGCCTAGTCCTCAAAGCCAACCAGGTTAGTTTGAAATTGTGGCAGTCCTGGCACTGAAAAAATGCAACTACTACTGCACCCTGAAAATTTGCTGCACCTCCTGTCTGTGGCTTGGATGTTTTGTTTAATGGGAGGGAAGGGGGCTGGACATTGCAACCACCAGTGGCAACCCATTTTCAGCCCCTAGTTTTGAAGAAACGGAAGGAACAGTAAAGTGGGAACATTCTGTTTTGCAGGAGTGTAATCAACGCAGTTATCATATCAAAACCTGGAGCTTAAATCTTCATGCTAATAAATCCAGGCGGGCAATTATTCTGGGACACTCCAATACTGTGGTACTCCTAGATAGCCAAGATCCCTCTTTGTGTGTGTGTGTGTGTGTGTGTGTGTGTGTGTGCGTGTGCGTGTGCGTGTGCGTGTGCGTGTGCGTGCATGCCAGCATGCCCGTGCCTGCCTTGCAATGAATTTTTGTGGTAAAGTCAGACTTCAAACTTTCCTTAGTGGAACTGCTAACACTCTCATTGCCTTAAGAGAAGCTTGATTGGCTTTTCAAACACTATGAGTCTAAAACTGAATCCAAGCTTTATTAAATATTGAGTACAGGTCTGCCAAAGCATTACAGGATGGACCTGGGGAACTCATTATTTTCAATTAATTATTATTTTATAGATAGGTGTTGAGTTATGCCTAAGGGAGAAGGCCAGTGTCGCTCAATTTCTCACACAGGAGGCAGAGATGTAAAACTAATCTTCTCAAAGGAAATTAAATGGCTACTAATCCTGGATCTCATTTAAAATGCATCTCTTTATCCAAAGGCTTATATGATATTAGCGTGTGAGCAAGTACAGGATTGTAACCTTCCCTATATTGATGAAATCATATTAAAACTGTTTCTGGTCTTATTAAAAATAATTCAGCTTTCCCCTTTAAAGTAAAAATCCTGGACTTTGATAAAGTGCTGATATAGTAGAAATTTGAGTTATTCTTTCTGTTTTAGGAATTACATCAGCATTATTTTATGTAATTTTTATTTGATTTTAGAAAAATCTAAACTGCTCTCCAGTTTAATGTGTAAAAAGAGTTTCTTCCCTTAGGTCAATTGGACATCTATGTTATTTAATGCAATTCTAGTACAGTACTCTACTACTACCTATTTCGTTGAGTTATTCTTTTTCCTTTCAAGCCATTGACATCTCCCTCTTAAGGGAAGTCTATGGGTCCCCCTTTCTCTGACAATGTGTTCCTGCCAATTTCATAGTCACCTATAGATATTAGGAATCAGCTTGTCCTATCAATGCATTTTCTAAATAACCTTTAGTAACTTACACTCAGTCTTTGCTTGATTTATTACTCCAGAATATAGATAAACAAAGTTTGACAGGAAACACTACTGTAGAAAGGGATTCCTTAACATTACTCTTGTACAAATAATCAGCAATAAAGTTATAAAATATGACACGAGAAAAGTTGGGGATTTTAGCAAGTGACATGTTTCCCATTTGACTGGATCACACCACCAGTGCTTGTCTGCACCACCAATAAATCACAGCTGCTGAATAAAGTGAAGAAGGTTTTTCTTAGGTTATTTTCTGTTACAGCTGGAGTGTTTCTTTTTGCTGAATGCCTGGCCTTCCTTGCTTTTACCTCTATGGTTCCTAAACTCCAGGATTTTCCTATTCAAAATTTTGGTCTCAGATTTTTATTCCAAATGTCACTGGTGTCATTTTGAAATTACCTAGGGTTTTAAAAATTCACGTCATGTTTATAGGGTTTTTGAATGTGAGAATGGATTTTTTAAAAACAAAAATAAAAACCTACAGCAATGCCTGAAGGATAGGCAGATTTTTTTTTCATGCCAGAACAGCAGGTGTGTTAATGAAATCCAGTATTGCATAAAGGTTGTCTCTACCATTAGGCACAGTGAGGCAGCCACCTGAGATGGCGGATGCAAAGGTTCAGCAAATGGTGTCACCAGGCAAAGGAATATTGCAAGGTTCCCAATGTGGGAGATTCCATTCTTCTATTGCATCCGGTATGATATAACTCAGGGGTGCCCTAACTTTTCAGGCTGAGGGCCTGACTACACCCCCTGGACAGCTGATCGGGGCGGTAATGTGGGTGGTTCTTCCCACCGGAAGTGGAAGAAAAACACACCCGTGCATGTGCAGAATGCTGCCATAAATGCACATGTGGCTGTCGTAAACGTGTTTACGACAGCCGCAGGTGCATTTATGGCAGCATTCTCTGCATGCATGGGAATGTTTTACTTCTGCTTCTGGGAGTGGTGAGGGCAGTGCAGGCCGATGAATTGGAATTGGGGGCCAGATCCACCATGCGGGACATAATTTGGGCACCCCTGATATAACTCATAGTGTTGGATAGATTTACCCCTGATATAACTCATAGTGTTGGATGTATTTACCCCTGATTTAACTCATAGTGTTGGATACATTTAATATGGGAGAGGCTTCCGAAGCATACCCGTCAAGCGCCGCTCTGGAAAATATGGGAATTGCTCTGGCCCGGGTGCGCATGCGCAGCAAAAACTCCTTTGCACATGCGCAGAACCCCTTTGTGCATGCACAGAACACGTTTGCACATGCACAGATGGGTTCTGTGTGAGCATGCATGTGCTGTAACCCCTTTCCCCACTGTTCTAAATACGGGACAGCGCCGGGAAAGGGGAGGAACATGCTCCAAAATTCGGGATTTCCCGGCCAATCAGGGATACGTGACAGGTATGTTTTGGAGGTAAGAGGCAATGGATTGGGGGAAGGGGGAGTTCAAAACTGTGGTTTGTCTTTTGCTCATGTTGCACTGGATATCACCCAAGGGGACAGCAGTGCCTAAACCCAAGGTAGGCAAAATGCAGCAGCCCTCCAGAAGCTGTCAGGTTGCAACTTCCACCAGCCCTAGCCATCACAGCAATTGAGAAGGATAAAGGAGGTTGCATGCAACAGACATCTGGAAGGTCACAGTTATACAGCCCTGTCATACATACATACATACATACATACATACATACATATCTATACCTATAAAATGGTGCGTTAACTGTTGGAATGTGACAAAGGATGTTGCACCAGGCCCCACTAGCCCTGTCCGAGCCTTCGTGCACTCGCCCAAATGGGGTTCGCAGGTAACTGTCGGGTTGAAATTTTCGGCCTGGGGGCAGGTGCCCCCTGGACACAAACAAAAAAAGGGAGCTTCAATTCCCAACGTTCCTTGCGCCACGCCGCACCAGAGCCAATCAGGCTGAACGGCGCAGCAAAAGGAACGTTCAGAAATGTGCCGTGGCCAATCAAAAAAAAAGCCGCAGAAAAAAACCGCTGCAGTAACCAAACACACGCAGTCAAAACTACAAGCCCCAGCATCCTGCATGCCATGAGCGCGCAGAATGCTGAGGCAGCCAGCATGCGAAAAGTAAAAGAATTTTAAAAAACCACCGCCACTGCACTACATTCCCACGGGCCACCCAGCATGGCCCATGGAAATGAAAGGCACCCCCGCCGCTGCTGCGCTTCGTTCCCACGGGCCACCCAGCATGGCCCATGGAAATGAAAGGCACCCCCGCTGCTGCTGCGGTTCGTTCCCATAGGCCATCCAGCATGGTCTGTGAAAATGAAATGCCCCCACCTAAAAAAGTAAGCAGAAAAACACAAACCAAAACCACTCAAAAACACAAATCAAAAATAGAAAAAGCAAACACAAAAACAGCCAAAAACAAACAATAAAAAATACACAGACCCCCCCAAAAAAAACCTCAACCCCCCCCCCAAATACCCCAAAACAAAACAGAGCCTACCAAGAGACATCTTGACTTCATGACGACCGGAACTCAAATGAGCAAAGAAAGGAAACACCGGAAGCACCCAGAGGACAGAAGAGAAGAATTGTAGAGAGGAAGCAAAGCTCACCACCCCCACCCAGAGGCCACAAGAGAAAAAACATTCAAAAATATTAAAAAATAAAAGATTAATTCCCAAACAAATCAAATAAGATAGTCAAAAATTCAAAAATATTCACACTAATCTCAAAAAATACCAAAAAAACCCAGAAATCATTTTTCACTCAAAAAAATCAAAACGGCAAAACAAAAAATAAAAAATGCGTAAAAATAAAGATTTTAAAAAACAAAATTAAATTTTAAATTAAAAAAATAATTTAAATCAAATAAATTAAAATAAAATTTGCATAAACCAAAATTAAATTTTAAATTAAAAAAATTAAAATAAAATTTGCATAAACAAAAAACAAAAACCTTCAAAAACCAATTTAAAGAGCCTGCCACTAAGGAAGCCGGCGCACAAAAAATAAAAATAAAACACACACTGGGAGTGCAAGTCCGCCGCAGGCGAATGCAGCGCCTTGAAGCCACAAAATCACAAAACCTTTCAGCACCATTTAAAACAGCCCAGCACCATTTGTACAAGAAAAAAAACGCAACCCTTTACTATCCAACACAATTTAAAACAGCCCGGCACCGCCGGGCAAAATATGCTAGTATCTAATAAAAAAGAGAGGAAAGTGCTGCAAAATCAGCTATAATTGTCTGTATCTCTGCACTTTAGGAAACACTGAAGAAATGAGCCCCCCTTATGGGTCTTGATAAGTAAGTTGATAACTGTATTTATCCAGCATTTCCTCAGAGGAGAGAAAAAAAACCACCACAGAAGTTATGTGAACAGATGTTTAGCAAGTTAAAACATTTCCTAGCCCTCAAAGAGGGTCAGGGAAGTATCACGGTCAAGTTACTTAGCTCTGCATATGACTTACCACTTAATGGGTGCATTATATGAATTTAGTGAGTCCATCTTTCTTTTTCTGTGTCTTTCCTTTCTTTTAAGTCAAAGCAGAACTCAAAGGGGAAAACAGCTTTATTTGTGAGTCTGAAAGAAATGCTGCAGGGCTTTCTTTGCACCTGACCAAAATAAACAAACTGGAGCAAACAGAGCTCAGGCTATTTTTAAAAATCAAAAATAGAAATAAATGCTAACGCAACTGCATTAAGGTGTAGTGCTAAATAGTCATGGACATGAAACAATTGAAACACCTGCTTTGTGTGGGGAAAATATTTAATTCAGTTCTATAAGCAAATCTTTCCTGAGGACAGCCATGTATTAGGTAAAGGTAAAGGTTGCCCTTGCTTGAAAGCCAGTCATATCTGACTCTAGGGTTCAGTGCTCATCTCTGTTTATAGCCAAAGAGCCAGCGCTGTCTGCGTTTGCAGACATTTCCGTGGGCATGTAGCAGGCATGCCAAGACACCTGAGTGCACAGAACGCTGTTTACCTTCCCACAGAAGTGGTCCCTATTTATCTACTTGCAATTTCTTGTTTTCAAACTGCTAGGTTGGCAGGAGCTGGGACAGAGACAGAAGCACACTCTGTCATGCAGTACTCAGGAATCGAACTCTGATCTTCTAGCCGTCAAGTTCAGTGTCTTAACCACTTGAGCCTCCGCAGTCACTTGAGCCACCACAGTCACATATTAGGTCTGTGTTTATAATTTTTCAGGGGAATTTCCATTATTATAATGATGTGGTGTTGTTGTTGTTGTTTTCAAAGTTGTTCAGAAGGAGTTGTGCAGAAGAATTGCTTTGCATGGGGGAAGATTCTTAGTTCATTCTGCAGCCTTACCTGACAGGAGGAGGGCTGTCAACTACCACCAGTACTACCCAGTGGTAGGCTCAAAAAAAAAATTACTACCACACTGTGGGCATGGTTTGGTGGGGGTGACCAGGGGGAAAGCCCTGCATTGCACCCAAATTAGGACTACTTTATTTCAAAACTTGGATGGGCGGGGTCAGCCAGAATTTCTGCTACCGGTTCTGGCGAACTGGTGCAAACCTGCTGATGCCCACCACTGGTACTACCAGTTTCAATGGACCAGCTGTCTCTTGCATTATAAGACACCGTCCTATGAATCTCAGCATGTACTTGGTGTGCAAAGACAAACGCTGCCCAACTTCACAAGATCTTTGTCAGGAATGCCCAACTCACTTCAGAAGAAGAGCAAATTCTACCCTCACTGCAACCACGCCTCAATGGCAGTACCTCATTTTTGTCCCTGCTGGACTAGATTTATTTATTTATTTATTTATTTCTGCACATTTATATCCCACCCACCTGGTGGATACACCACTCAGGGCGGCTCACAACATAATAGAAATTACAATAAAAACAATCAAGCAACAAAAGTTAAAACAGATCCAACAGCCCCAGTTAAAACCAACATTAAAAACACAAACAGATCAACATTAACAAACAACCTACCCCTGATTGCAACCAGTTACTTTCATGGAGTAAATTAAAGTACACCATTTAAGAGGATCACATGACTTTTTGAGGGTAGTAGGGAATCCTACCTGATGCTTTTCTGTCTCCTCATGTTCTCTCTGTATGTTTGGTTCACACCTCAGAAACAATAGTTTCTTAGACTACATCTCTCAGAAACATTCAGCTGGCATGGCTATAGGCAGCATGACTGTAAACTCTGGCCATGCTGGCTAAAGCTATAATCCCAAGGCATTAAACTGTAAGTTCTGGTTCTGCTTTGTTAGTCAAGCCTTCAACCATGGCTTGTCTCTGTATAGAAGTGTCTACAGCCCTGTTCAGCCATGTGTCCGTTTCTACAAATAACTGCTCCGCATTGCACATGTTTTGAGAACTTGTGGAGGCCCCTTCTTAGAGTACATTGAGGGGGAGGGGTGGGAGTAGAAATGGTTGGTCAGCAGTTTTCATTTGTTTTTGTATGCATTTATTATATTTAGGGATTTGCTATCCGTCTGCATCAAAGATTTTGCGGCGGAGTCGTTAACCACCTTCTATAGAAGCTAAATCTTCCATTTATTTCAGCAAAACACGACTGCATCCCGATAAAAGGGTTCTCTTTGCAATCATCTCTGTTTTTATTTTCTGCAGATTAAGATGTTTAGTAAAGCAGCTGGAGAAAGGTGACGTCAATGTAACTGACCTGAAGAAGAACATTGAATATGCAGCATCTGTGTTGGAGGCAGTATACATCGATGAAACTAGGTAAGTCTTCAGAATGTGAGCTGATCAATGAAACTGTTTTGAGATAATGTCTGTCTGCCCATTCTGCTGCCCTTCCATCTGTCGGGAAAAGACATTTAGCTTCTTTAATAACGGCAAGTGACCAAATGGATAACAAGTTTATAAAAATAAGAATGTTGAAAGAATCTCAAATTTTTTCTTAGTTTATTAGTTGTCACAGACTAGAAGTATGATAAAAGGAGACATTAAAAGAAAGATATGCCAATAATTCTGCAGATAAATAAATTTATATAAGTAATAACTGGTAGGACCTTGGCAGTTTAGTAGTTAATAATGGCAGGTCAGCAGTTCCAGACCCGAGTACTGTGAGATGGAGCGAGCACCTGCCATCTGTTCCAGCTCCTACCAACCTAGCAGTTTGAAAGCAAGAAATTGCAAGTAGATAAATAGGGACCACTTCAGTGAGAAGGTAAACACCATTCTGTTCACTCCGGTGTCTAGTCATGCCTGCCACATGACCACAGAAACGTCTGCAAACACAGACAGCATCAGCTCTTTGGCTGTAAACAGAGGTGAACACTGCCCTCTAGATACACTATAAACAGTAACAGTAACAATAATACAACAAGCCCATTGGCTAACAGTGTGCACATTTTTCGATCCACTTATTTGCATAAGAATAGATACGTGAGAAAAGATACATTCCGCTCCTGTCAGAAAACACAGTTAACATACATAACAACACCAGAGCGCACGGAACACTGTTACCTTCCCACCGAAGTGGTTCCTATTTATCTACTCGCCTATTTCTTGCTTTTCGAACTGCTAGGTTGGCAGGAGCTGGGACAAAGACGGGAGCTCATTCCATTCTGCAGTACTCGGGAATCAAACTGCTGACCTTCTGCCTCCCAGTCAGCGTCTTAGCCACTTGAGCCATAGCAGTTCTGTTTTCAAGCAAGGGAGACCTTTATCTTTACTTAACTGGTAGTACTGTTGTGAGTGTTGTGTTTCTGCTAGTATTGGCTAATGAAACCCATGTTGAAGTTTTGCTGTTATGTCACAGCCAATCTTTGTAGAAATTATTTTCTCTGAGGGGCTATTTTTGCTAATAAGTGCAAGAGCACCATGTAAGGAAGTTGTAGGTTGATCAATCCCAGGGCACTTCTGGATGATGAAATTCCGCAGAAACGCAGCTATCATATCAAAGCCTTACCAGTACAGGTAATTGGGGGCATCTTCCTTCCCCCTTTTCACAAGGGGAAGAGAGTGGCTTTTTAATTTCCTCTGCCTTCCTAAGGGAGGGTTTTAAAAATTCCAGTCCTGATCTGGCCCAGTCTAAGGCCCATTTCTGGGTGTGTTAGCAGGGCATGCTGGCTAAGCTAAAAGGGTGCTGGACTGTGAGTGATGAGGGTGTATAACCCTAACAAAATATATATGCTCCCACTTGCCTTCTAATTTCAATTCCCCTCTGGGGATTCAAACCAACAACCTCCTCCTTACAAGGCAAAACTGCAATCTCTAAGCCACGGCAGCTCCACTATCAATGGAGCTGTTTTTGTAATCTTATCTTTGGCAGCACAGGAGGAGGAAGGAAGGCAGAGGAACACAGAGTCCCGCTTGTTTGCTTGATCATTCCGGGCATCGCAGCTTGGCTCAACTCTTTGGATTAGCACCCAAGGGAGAGGGGGGGCATGGTACTGGGTGCCCGTGTGTGTGTGCCCCGGGATGAGTCCTGGTAGCCCGATGGGGCAGCCCCACACTGTATGTTAGCAGAATGGGGTACCTCATTTATTAAAAACAGTCCTAGCCACATTACACAGAGTTTTCCCCTTGATTTTTATTCTCGATTTGAAAGCATAGGGTCCTTGTGAGGAGAGGGTGATATTATGTCTTTTTCAATCATACTGGTCATTCTACTCAGTCTCCTATTCCATCTGTGATAAATTATCTCTGTGTACTGTTATGAATGTAAACATTTTCTCTTTAGCCAAAATAAATTATCCTGTTACTGAAATAATTTCACAGCTAATTTCGCATTTTTCATTTTTACTGCTTCAAATAAATTTAACGATTGCTGTGTAGATGAATCTATATCCATCGCAAGAACAATTTCCAACTGTATTTTCTTAAGGTTTATATTTCACTGTCATGATTTTTTAACATTTCCCCCCTCAACTGAATGTACTCTTCAGCACAACTGCCAGATAGTAATCAATATCACTTGGAGATGGTATATGTCTGCATCTGGTCTTATTTCTTAATTAAATTTAACAGCTAGCATCAGTGTTTCCTAACCTTTGGTTTTTGGACTTCTAATTCCCAGAAGCCTAAGTCAGTTCCCCAAAGCACTGATCAGCTAATGTACAGACTTAGGCTTCTGGGAACTGAAATCACCCTGTGGGGCATGTGCCCCATATTGCGAACCACTGAAATTCTAGCCTCTATGTAATTCTAAGCAGCAAGACCTGTTATATTAAGTGTAATACAAATGTAAATTGCATGACTTTGTTCTTTAAATGTTCATTCTAAGCTTGACAATAAATGCTTGGGAACAAAAAGGATACAGTGGTACCTCACATAACGAACTCATCGCATAGCGAAAAATTTACATAATGAAGCATTCGTTATGCAAAGGCGATACCCCATATAATGGGCAAAAATCGTTATGTGGGGTTTTTTAAAACCGGGGTATACCCGCTCAATGGGAACCCTGGTTAGCGAACATTTTTTCCGTTATGTGGGGTATCTCCCACAGGGAACAGCAAAACAAAAAAACACCGCATAGCAAAGAGCTCCGTGGAACGGAGTTTTTCCATTATGCGGGGTTCTACTGTACTTTCTCTTCTACTGAGATATGAACTAGAAAGAAAGAGAAAAAGGAGCAACTTTGCACCATTCACTCACTGTTAGCTAATCAATCAATCAATCGATTGATTGACTGTTAGCTACTATTTTATTTCTTACATCAGACTTTAAAAATAGTTTTATTTTAATCATAAAATTATAAATAAAAATATACAAACTTATACATTAACAAATAATATCTATGTGCTCCCTCCACCCTTGGGACTTTATTAATATTATTATATAATTATTTTCTATATTCTTACATTGCAACAGTTAAACACCACCACCCCTTTCACCCCCAAGAGGATAATACATCCGGTTCTGGTGGCCTTCTCCCCACATATCTTTAAATTCATTCCCGTCCCCCCCCCCCCCCCGACACTAATCCCAATTTATCATTAATGGCTATATTCTATATCTTTTAAAATCAATCATCAAATCAAACTCTATTTTCAATTTTAAACTTTAATTAACCTTACTGCTGTAACAAATATTATAATCATTCCTTCCTCCCTAGGGAAATTCATGGGAGTCACTAAGAGTCGTGGGGCAAATATGTTGCTTACCCTCAGCCTCTGTAGAAGGCTTCTTCTAAAGGCCTTGCAGCTCACATGGAGCTCTGGGTCTTTTTGAAAGTAGGATCTTAGCAACTGTTGTGTCCAAACGTTAATTATGTATATTGCTTAAATTATGTTTGCCATTAAATCTTTGCTGTGTTCGCGCCCTTTTCCTGTAAGGCGCCTATTCTATGTTTTCATTGTACTCGATTGGGTCCCGCACAGGTTTCCTGCGCTAACTAAATATATGGGCAAATATATCACTGTAACTGCCTTCCTGTCTCTATATAAATTGCTACCTCGTCCCTGTTTAAACTGTGCTATAAGAAACCCCCAATCTGCTGTGGCATTGCATTCAATAGTTGGACTCAACAGCAACAAAGACTTGCATATAGTTATGGAAAGCTGCTCTGTAAACTCCTGGTTTTGGCTCTCAAAAAGTCTGAAAGTGCCTTCTTACATTTGGCGAGAAGCCCCATTTATCTCCAAGATGGATTTCTCTCCTAATGCAAATAACAGTGGATTGAGGACAGGCAACTTTGGAAGGACTACAGAGGAGGAGAAAGCATCCAGTTATTTGACTTACCCCCAGGCACTAATAAAATTGTGCTTATTAACTGAATTTCTGCAATAAATGTCACAGCTAGCTTGGCCACAAAACTGTACATCAGCGCACTAAAGCACATTGCAAAGCTTATTCTACAACTGGTGCCAACTACTCAGAACAATGATATGGGCCAAGAAGCTGCCCAAACTTCAGAAAAAAGTTTAACAAGGAATTCATTATAGTTTGCTGTTTTCTCTTTAGAAATTTCCCCAGTGTTTTAGTGGTTTTATTGATTAAAGTGTGGTGTTAGTCTCCTTACTAACAAATAATCCAAGTAATCCAGAGAAAGAAAAACATAAAACACAATAAAATAACAACCTAAACCAAATGCTAGACAGATAAAAAATGGCAGCATAAAACCACACATTTGGAAACCCCAAGCAAATATGGACGATACTTGATCTAGTTCTGGAAAAGAAAATGAAAATAGCATTCGGAAATATAATAAACTGTAGAAAAGAGCATGTTCCATGGAGTGAATGGCAGCCAGGTAGTCCAGCTCAGGCACAGCTTCAAAAAGTTACTTTTTGGACTAGAACTTGCAAAAAAAAATCTAGCTAAGTTAGAGTGTACTGAGAGTTATGAATCAAAAAAAGTTACATTTCCAAACTCTGATCTCAGGTGTTGCCATGTCTTGGGTCTGCACAGAGAGAATGAGATTATCTCGTAAATGTCTCCCGAATATGAAAAGTCTCTTTTACCACTCTTCATCCAATAACTGTATTTCTCTGTAGAGAGTGAGTATAAGAATGAGTTAGCATGGCAAAGTGACAGGTTTCTTAGTTCTTCTTAATGTTTCCCTTAAAAATTGATTTTGCAAATTTGCACTCAGTACACCGTGAAACTCATTTTTGGGTTGGAACAGGTGCACCATATTAATCCGGAGGGATTCTTTCAAGATGTGCTATGGGAATTTTACTAGCAATAAATGCTGTTGACATCAGTAGAAATAGCTTCCAAGTAATTTGGTTTAAGCTCCGAATGTCCAAAATTTAAAAGCAACACCCCTGATACAGTATAAATATTTTCCAAGGACCGAAATGTATCATTTGGTACTGACCGGGAAAGTTCCCAGCGTCCCTGTACTAGTTATATTACGATATACTGTATTGGAACTATTAAAAAAAACTTTCAAAAATTAAGTAAAGACATTTTAATGAAACATTTCTCATAGTTTCCCCAAGATGATTCTGGGCAATATTTGGCAAAATAAATGTTCTGTTATCATCTAGGATTTTATAAACAAAAAACAACACCGAAAGAATGGATGGTGATCTGGTAAGCACCAGAGATGTGAAGAATGCTGATATTTACTGATGATCGCTGAGCCCTTGTGGCAGCCTAAACTCTGCTCACAATCTGCTTCTATCCTGACAGGATCAAGGTTGATTCAGCCCTCAATCCTTCTGAGACAGGTAAAATGAGTAACCAGCATGTTCAATTTCCAGAAGCCTAAGTCAGTACATTGTGTGGTCAGTGCTGATTTAGGCTTCTGAGAATTGAAGTCCAAAAACCAAAGGTTGGGAAACACTGACATAGACTATGCCACAAGAGTTAAACATGTAGGAGTCCCCAGCAGCAAAATCAAAATAGGTGACAATTAAGTTCCTTGAGATTAGTCCCTACCCCATTATGGGTTTAATAAATGTGCTTCCCACTTGTCTAGAAAGTAATGGCTTTTAATGGAAAAATCAATGTCTTGATTATATTTTTCCTGTTGCTGAAGTTTTGTCTGGAGAGCAGGGGAAATTAGGAAATCAAGTACATTCAGTTCAAAGTGCTTCCAAACTTTAATCTTTCTGTGATTAAAAAAAAAACATGTTGAAGTGTGGACCAGTAACTATACCTGAATCTGGGTACCATGTGCAGAAAGATCAAGCTCACCCAGACACCATCACTGCATAGCGTAAGGTCCAGTTGTGAACTCTGAAGTCCTAGTTGTCTGAACATCGTCATATCCCAAACTGCATGATTTTAACACACTCTTGTCAAACATGGGAGCAACCTGTGTCAAAGCACTCTAATTAGCCTGCCGATGCCTGCTGACATGTTTAACTTCTGCCCAGGACATACCAGCTGCTCTGAATATTAGTTTTATTTTCATTTTCCTTAAAATTATAGCTATTTCCCAGTTAGTCTCTACCGCACACAGAAGCTTAGTTCTCAGTGGCCAAATCACAAAACAATGAATGCTAAATGCAAGAAGTTCCGTTGAGGAAAAAGACAGACTATTTTTTGAATTTGCAGTTATAACATTTTAAAATTATATGGGAGAAGCGAAATGTTTCCTTAATATCATTTTAAAAATTCTCCCTACATAATCATTTTGTTGTTGTTTCAATCCTAAAATACAGCCTTTTTTTTAGTGGGCACAGGATCCCTGGCTGTTTTCTGGCCATTATATAAGAGGTACACCCTCTGTCCCTACCCTTTCTGGTTTAGCTGCAGGGTTGGGGGTGGAGAAGAACAAGAGACTTTCAATAGCAATTGGTCTAATAAGCAGTGGGGAAGGAGATACACAGTTCACCTGTGATCTACCTCTTGTATAGAAACAGAAACATGATTTGTTGGAATATCGTTCCCAGAATTCCTTAGCAAATATGACATCTGGCCAGGTGGGCTGGGGGAATTCTATAGTACTATTTCCAGCCTCCGAGTCCTCCAGGCAATTGACTGCAGGTTGAACTAGCTGTCATCAGCATGCCTTTTTTCACATCGGCATTTCTTGCCTTTAGTGTGTTTTGCTTTGTGATTTGATCACTGGGAGGTTAACATCACAATCTGCACTCCTGACTCCTTAGGCATGTGCCTTGGAGGAAACCTGGCTGGAGGAGAGGAAAGGGATTAAAAATTAGGACTACTCTTTCCTTCTATGCCTAGCCTAATTTTGAAGTTAGTTCATTCTGTGGTGCATTTGTCATTTTTTCATCACAAATATCTGAATTACCCCCACTCAGTCGTGACTACTCATCCTTTGGCTCACTCTGAAGACTAGGGCAGAGCGAGACAGAGGGTAGGTGGGGAAGCCACTCTAGCTCCAGGTGGCTTTGTCTCTTGAATGTCACCCAGGCTCAGCAAAGAGCAAGCATGAGACATCAGAGAGCCAGACTGTCCTCAAAGTGTAGCCTTGTCTCTTCAGAGACAAACACTGTAGGAGTGCCTTCCCTGGAGCAGCTGCCTATGCCTTGCTTCACTCTAAAGATCCCATCAGTGGCCTGGCCTTGGAAGTACCCATGACTCATTTGCTGGCGTGGAGAGAAAATGGTTGGCAGGGCTTTCTAAAACATCTGTTGCAGAAACAGATGTTTCTAGACTCTACCATCACCATACAGCTTATATTTGAAGTAAGTAAATTTCCAGGATCTGAAGGGTGGCACTATATTCTCCTTTATTATGCTTTCATTTGAATTATTATTGAGTAGAGATAACACCCAGTCTGGCCAGGTTATCCTTCTATGGTAATAGAGTAGACCATACTCCCAGGGACTCAATGTTGAGTGAGAATAGTGGAAGGGACTCCCAGGGACTTAATGTTGTTCCCACAAGCTACTTGGTCTAGGTTTCAGTCAGGTGGCAGTTAATTAACCTGACAATCCTGAGAACTTGAGTGCTGATGTCCACAGGGAAGGGTGATGGTCCCCAAGTGGATTAAATCACACTTTCATCCATCTTGATGGAGGGCTTCATCAATACTGACCTGGGGCTGATGGAGTCAAAAGGGCACACAAAGGGACTTGAGGAACTGGATCAGTGGTATGGGGGTCATGCTGTGATGTGGAAGGGAGATGAAAGGCCACTGCATTATCTTCTCAGGACAGTCTTCATGGCTTATCACCATGATGATCGCCAATATTTGGATTTAGATATGGAAGAAGCAGAAGAAGAAGAAAAAGAAGCAGAGGAAGAAGCAGAAGAAGAGGAGGAGAATGACACTTTTCATTCTGCACTCAGAATGAGGAGTGTCACAAAGGCTTCTCCTTGCCTGCAAGATGGGGGAAAGGGTGGCCAATCTTAGAGTGAATTTTCACACCTGCAAGAACAGTGTTTGCTCAAATTGTACAGTTGTGCAAAGTACTGTCTTTCTTTGGCCTTTTAAAAAGTAGTGGGAAAGTGGATGGATTCTTTTCTTTCTTTTGACCAACCATTCAGTCCTTCCATGTTTGCTCTACATACTATATGTATGTATGCTTAGCTTCTTAAAAGGAAATAATACTAATTTTATCCAGAGACAATCTGCACAAAATGCTGGAAACATAACAGAAGTAAAGCCTCTGTTTCATTTTGAGATGAGAAACCTCACAGGAGATAGCAAATACTCAGCAGGCCAGCCTAACAAGTAGGGCTGGCCTATCTTAATGAGAATATAATGAATAATTCTATTATCCCGACACTGAAGGTCCTTTAAAAAGGCTTCAAATATTATTTCTCATTTGCTTGCTAAAGTGCTACTGATTTTCCTCTTCTCCAAAGTAAAGTTAGTCCATTGAGGATAAAGATGGAGATAGGAGATGTAATTAGTTCTTTCTCTTAAAGGTTGAGCCTGGGCTCCCCTATTGCTCCTTACGTCTATTTCCTGATTCATTTAGTAAAATATATTATGATAATAAATAGAACATATGTTTAAATTCAGAAATACAAGAGAATGACAAAGAAGGTGATTCCACAACCTCCCCTTTGCATCATTCAGAACAAAATTGTTCATAAGGATTTTACTATGCTCCTCTCAATGTCTGGAACAGATAAAGTATAGTGATGGATTCTAGAGAGGGGGGGAAATCCAGCTCAATGTCTTCTGATTTAGAGTCATGGTGATAATATTCTGAGACACCAGTGTTGTTCATTTGGCTACTTGAGACTAAAATGAAGACATGATGTTGACAATTTCCTTTCTCTCCCATTCAACTGCTGTACATCTTAGATAATTCTACATATTGTACTGACAGTTGCACTTTTACTGACTAATTAGATTTCTTTCCTTCTCCAATGAGGCTTATAAGGAAAGCAGTCATAACACTTTGGTCAAGTAATGAACACCAGTCATGAACACCAAAATGAACAATAACTCATGAGCAGCATAACTCCTGCTACTTTTAACGAACAAACCATCCAATTACTTTTAAACAACTTCAGAGTGAGCAGATTTGTGGAGATGACTGGACTTCAGGAGCAAATCCATTCCCCTCCCCTCAAACTTTTCCTCTGCCAGAGCCCCAGCAGGACTATTGTGGGGGGAAAAACAACCTTCTCTTTTCCCCTCCTGAGCTCCTAATTTCTTTGGACAAAGGAATTCTGACTAAGGGACCCCTGCCATGCCGAACCGAGGAGGGGGAATTCACTTAGGAAGAAGCATGTCTGTGCAAACAGTTATTATGCAAGTATTCAGTCAGGCTACAAAGAAGAGAAAGGATCTCTGGAATCTTAAAAGAACTCTTATGATTCACATCCACAGCCAACATATGCACACGTTGAGTGATATTTCTTTCTCTCTAGGGAGGTATATGGGAGCCAGAAGTAACAAAATATGAATGTAAATCGTTCCCAATAGCAAGAAGCCAAATTCTGATGTACTTGTATCTCCCTCACTTCCTGAGGGAAATGTTTTCCCTTTGAAGAAGAGCAGTAACACTTGAAATATCAGTGTTTTGCTACTTTTTATTATTATCATTATTATATACCTTTTAACTATGTTTTCATATAAGATAATATTTTATTATTCACTATTACTTTCAGAAATATTACTTTCTATTATTTGCATAACAAAAAAAGTGGAGGTTGCACTTCTTGGCAAGAATCTTATTGGTAAGATTAGTACTTGAGTCAAGAAAAATGTGTGTAAGTTGTGGCGGCCAAATGCTGCTATTGGCAAGGTGCTTGCTTGTGTTTCTCCATGGACATCTAATCGCACAATCCAGTGTATGCCCAGAATGGCAGCCAGCAACTTCTGCAAACCTAAATCAGCAATAGAATCCTGGCTTCCATTTCACTTTACTATAGGGAGCAGTTTCACCTTTTTTAAAAAAAATCTTGGTATGGCTGATTAGTATCTCAACTGAATTGTGTGGCAGAACATCTGTGTGCCAAAGAAAAGGTCCCAGAGTTCTACAACTGGCATCTTCAGATAGGCCCGGGAAAGGCCAGTGATCCCTGTCTGAAGCCGTGAAGATGTCATCATCACCAGCTGCAACTCATATCTGAGAATGCATTTTTTCCTGAAGCAGGAAAAATGCCATTGGTGTGAATTTCTTTAAGGTGGATCCCAACTTGCCATGAAGTGACCCACACACTATGATCACAGAGCCATCTCCTGCCGCAGCCTTGAGGATATTGTCAAGATGCACCTTCACAACCAGTCCATCTGGCATGGCCTCTTCCATCTCCATGACCATTGGGAATCAGAGATCCTCCTCCTCTCATTTTGCTGTTGGGCCCAATATGATGGTTTCTGTGGAATTTCCTCCACTGAGGGGACCATTACCCCATCTAAAGGGGCTCATCTGCCTGTAGCCATTGGACTCTCATCTTATTTACTGCCACCCAACACTTGGTGTTGAGTCGTTGGCTGTACTGTCTACTCCATTTCCATAGTGGGATGTCCGGACAGACAGATGAAGATGTACAGCCAATTCATATGGAAAATATGGCCTTAGATGATTTTTGACCTGGTAGTCAACCTGAGATACAGTTCCACTTGACATGGACCAACTCCCCCATCCACCCAGGTCAAGGTGCAAAATATCCAAAGCTATGGAATTTGGCAGAAAAATCTGCCTCCCCCCATCCTTGGCAGTAAAAACCCAATAACCAAAAGGAGAAATAACATACATTTTGATCTAGTTTCATTGCTCCCAAAGTCCAGTGCCTGAGGTAGCTACTTCATTCTGCCCTGGGTCAGGTGATAATAAAGTTACTGTGAACCTGTGAGGTAAGGCATTGCTCATCTGTTCCAGAATCAGATGATGGGGGCTGGGATTGTCAACAAGCTCCCCTTTCTAGCTCGTCTGAGGCTCCCCCCCCTGTAACCAATTTTAATGTTAATGTTATGCTGATTTTATATTTGTTTCTTAGATAGCAAAAATGGCACAGCAGCGGGCAATATTGCCAAATGTTCTTAAGGTTTTTTAAAATTGCTTTTAGATTGGTTTTAACTTGTTTCACTGTATGATCAGTAAGGTGCTCGCTGGCCTATGTACACCACCCAGAGTCCACTGGATTAGGGCGGTAAATAAATAAATAAATAAATAAACATTGCTGTGTTGCTCATGAGCAACAGTTCTAGTAACCTGAAAGTCACTAATGGATACTTTTCCTCCCATTCATATTCAGAAGGATATGCTTTCCATAAATTGATTTATATATACAAAATGTCTACTTGCAGGAAGCTCTTGGATACAGAGGATGAACCGCCAGAATTCCATTCGGATGCAGTCCCACTGGAAGTGCGGGATTGGTTGGCTTCAACCTTCACAAGGAAAATGGGGATGATGAAAAGGAGACCAGAGGAAAAACCCAAATTTCGAAGCATCGTACATGCCGTACAAGCTGGGATTTTTGTAGAAAGGTGAGCTCCCTGGCTTCAGTTGTAATAGGTTTCAACTTTTAACATTTTAGTTATAAGAGTTTAGCAATAAGAATAATAATAGACTTAATAAGATTACAGCTGTAAATGAAGCAACACTAACCAGGTGGCAGAAGAAGCCAGAAGTTAAGAGCTCTGGAAAAAATCTAATCCCTCTAACATCTGGTTTGAAAGGAAATTATCAGCTGAACTGCATGCTGCCATTCATTGGACCCAACCTGAATAAAAGCTTCAAGGCATATGCTCATTTGTATCAAAATATTCCATTGTTGGTTATGTATGTTTCTTAGAACAAGAAAAAAATGCAACAAGGCTGAATTTCTGCACATACTTACCAGGGAGTAAGTATTATTGATCTCAATGGAGGGTTACTGTTTAAATCAGGGATGCCCAAACTACGGCCCGGGGGCCGGATCCACCCCCAATGCCAATTCATCTGGCCCATGAAACCCTTGTCGCTCCTGGAAGCGGAAGTAAAACATGCCTGGGCTTCCGGGAGTGATGAGGGCTTTGTGGGCCAGAAGAATTGGCATTGGGGGCCAGATCTGCCCCATGGGCCATAGTGACCAGCCCCCTGAACCACATGACCAGCCCACAGCGTGAAAAGTTTGGGCACCCCTGGTTTAAGTGGAAAATGCTTGCTGTCCTGTATACCAGGAGTAGGAAAATCATATTCAGCTTGCCAGATGTTGATGCACAGCTACTGCCATCCTACTTCACCATTGGTCAGGCTGGCCAGGGATGATGGGAACTAGCTTTAACAAAATCTGTAGGGATGTTGGTTTTCCAACCCTCCTATTTGCTTTTACCTTAAAGCATATCCCACTGAATGCATTGAGGCTTATCTACAAGCAGTCATGTGTAGGGCTGTGGTTCTTTTTGTTAGGCAGGTTTTTTGTTTACAATGAAGGCAACAACATGGCATCCTTTATGGCCAACTGTTGTTTGATATACATAGAGAGAAATAAGTAGAAGCTAACGAAAAACAAGCATGGGGTGAAAAAAGAATCATGTTGCTTAGGCTAGCAATATTATATTTGTTTCCCTTTATGGGTTTACTTGTTTG
This sequence comes from Bradypodion ventrale, assembly GCA_035047345.1. Taxonomy (NCBI): domain Eukaryota; kingdom Metazoa; phylum Chordata; class Lepidosauria; order Squamata; family Chamaeleonidae; genus Bradypodion; species Bradypodion ventrale. The sequence continues at coordinate 292,872,702 of JAWDJE010000001.1, read as the reverse complement.
CTTGTTCAAGTCTTCTTTGCAGTGGGAAGTGGAGGGCAGGTCTAAGATTTAGACCTGTGTGAAGCAAAGTGGTGGATGATCCATGAGGATGGATGTGTCCCTTGTCAGACTACTCACAGCCAGCCCACTCTTCCCTTGCTGCTTGCCAGAAGGAAAAGGTCAGGTTCCTGCTTGTGATCTCTTCCGGCTCAACTCTTAGCCTCATATTCTTTTTGTGAGGGAAGCAAGGAAGATGCAGTAAGGAGTTGCAGGATACCATCCCTAGCTTTGCACACCCATAGCTGATGTGTCTTTTACTCTAACAACCCCAATAGGCATCAGCTACCATTGGCGCTTTGCTAAAACTTTTAGTCACCCAGAAAGAGGTGTATGTCAAGTCATATATGCCATGCAATAATAAAGCATGATTGAAAGAACATTGGTATAAATTCAGAGGTTCAATAACAGAATAATGACTGAACACTCTTTTTTATTTAATTTAATTTCATATTGGCTGAAGTCCAGTAGAAACACTGTCAGAACATTGAATCAATGACATTTATGGAGGAATTAGCTCACCAAATCCAAATCTGGCTGTGATTTACTATTGGAGTTTGGTGATTGTGCAGGGAAATTTTCAAGAACCATTCCTAAAGAATAAATATGTCCTTTCTGAGATTCAAGTGCCATCTCACTGAGCCTTCTCTTCTTTCAGAATGTACCGAAAGACTTCTAGCATGATTGGTTTGGCTTATCCAGCTGAAGTGCTACAAACTTTTAAGGTGAGACCAGTTACTGTGCAAAGTATCTTTTTCTTTCTATCTTTCTTTCTTTGAATCAAATTATGTGCTGTGTAAATTTCAAGAGGTTCTACTCGATAGCGAAGGGCTATTTTAAATGACCATGTGGCCAATGGTACACTGGTTACAAAATCACCCTGAGATAACCAATAAAACCACAAGAAACAAAACAAGATGCCATTTAAAAAAACTTAAAGCCATAATAATATTCATAGTAAACGCTATCGGCAGCAGTAAGTGGCGGTGAATAATAATAATAATAGATCTCAGTTATACCCTTTGCACTGTTCTCTTTACTTAGGAAGCAGGTGAGACCTCTAAACAGCCCTCGGGGAATCCCTCTTCTCTCCTTCCACTCACACTACTAGCCTGTCATATGAGTGTCTGAATGTCACAATTTACCAGTGTACCACTGCAATTAAGCTGTGGTTTTCTTCACAGGATTAAGCATGGGGATACACCACTGCAAGATGTTTGTGTGAGCTCTCCATGTATATGTGAGCGCCACATCCATTTCTTTGTAGATGAGTTGCCATGAAGACAGAAATGATGACTGTGGGTCCTGCTAAGCTTCACACTATTTTTGTCATGCTCAGAAAACACACCAGTTAGGTTGAATCATGTCATGAATGGTTCGAATAGTTCAGGGTTAAAAACATATGCAAGATTTTTTTTTAAACTGATTTTTCCCCTATTGATGTGCAATTTCACTGAGATATTGGTAGAATAATATGACATAACTCATTTCGGCATTATTGCACCAAAATGTAACTGCCGCCCCCATTCCTTAGCAACAGAGAATTAACCTCCTATGTATCTTCTTAGAGACTAGCCTTTGTGCTGATGTTCTAGCGTATATGCAGCAAGTTTTCAAAATGAGGACGCTGTTCCGATAAACACAAATTCATAAATGTGCATTGTGAGGAGGTACAGTCCCATGAGGTTGCTGTGCCATAGTGGGGACTGTCTTTCTGGTTCGAATCATAGAGCAAGCTGTGGGAAATAATGAAAAGTTCCTGCAATAACATACTAGATTTGAGTATCATATACAGTATTATGAAAAGAAGTCTTAGATCTCTGTGCATGGTCCTTATATGGCTGAAGCAGGGCAAGCAGCACCATCTCCTGCCCACTCTGCCCTGGGACATGAGCAGGAACCTGCCCTGAAAAGGGAGGAGAATGTAGTATCCCTCAGAAGAAAGGGAATGTTTATGCTTTAAAAATAAAATAAAACAAAGCAAATAGGGTTGGAAGGTGTTGCTGTTCAATTCCTTAATATTCAGCAGGAGGTGAATGGCTATATGTTGGTATCTTCTAAATTTTGATGCCCTGGGGGTAAAGCCCCAACTGCTACACCTTAGTTATAGCCCTGTGAATCAGCATTATTCATGTCCAGACTGGGGGAATCAGCAGGCTTGGGGAACTGCAGCAATGCAGAAGATCTTTAAATGGAAACAAGCAAAACACCTCTAAAGGAAAGGAGGATCTAAAGGTAGCCCAAAGAGCATGCACCTGTTCAGTAGCCACAGACTGGTGCAATCCTATAGCCAGAAATTTTGAGCTCTGACAGTTTAGGACCTTGGTTGGGCCAGTATAGTTAAACGAAAAAAGTATTAGCCACAATGTTGTTGTTTTGTCCCATTAACTTACCTCTGACACATGGTGACCCTATGAATGAGTGACCTCCAAAATGGCATCGATAAGCCCTTCTCAACTCCTGGAAACTCAAGGCTAAAGCTCCCATTTGAGAGTCAATCCGTCTCATGTTTGGTCTTCCAGGCTTCCCTACTGCCTTCCTTCTTTCCCAGCATTATGTCTTTTCCAGAGAGTGTTGCCTTCTCATGATGTGCCCAAAGTAGGGTAGCCTCAGCTTTATCATTTTTGCCTTCAGAGACAGTTCATTCTTTATTTGCTCTTGGGTCCACTTGTTCATCTTTCTGGCAGTCCAAGTTATCCGCAGAGTTCTCCCCCAGCACCGTATTTCAAATGAATATAATCCTTATCCCCTGTCAGATCTCCATTGTCCAGCTTTCATACTGTGCATGTAAATCAGGAACAGATGAGATGGTCTTGGTCTCCAGTGACCTATCCTTACACTTGAAATATCTTTTCTAATTCCATCCACCTGAGACAATTGGCTCCAAGTGCTCCACCAGGAAATAGGTATGAGTACAGAAAGGGCAAGCACAGCTTGGTGGTACCCATGGCTAGTCTGTCCCTCTTGGGAAGGGAAGTGTAAAAGAGTGTTTGAACAGCACCACTTCATGCTCCTCTTTGTATAGCGCCTCTAATTTCTCGTTCCATAATATGCAGCTCCAGTGCCTCTCGCTCAGCTTGGGTCTACCCTTTCCTTCTTCACACTCAGATGTTTCCTCTGGTAAAGTGGAATCCACATAGTATTGGTATTGCTGCTGCCCAAGCTTAGGTGGGCTTTAGAGACTGTTTAGTTTCTGTGTAGTCTTCCAAGGCAACCTCCTCTACCCAACGCCATTATCTAGTGTTTGGGTTAGTGGACAGTTGCTTGTGCTCAGCTTGGTTGACTTATAGGATGGTCCTGCTCACAAAGTTGGTCCAGAGATATCTTCATACAATCTTATGAAGCTTACTAATTACCTAGGATTGGTTGCATCCTTTTGCACATGAGGGGCATAAAAGTCCATAATTTTCTTTTCCTCACCATTAACTTTTCAGGATGTTGATAACTGGTCATTTGATGTGTTTGCCCTAAATGAAGCAAGTGGAGGCCACAGCCTGAAATTTATGATGCATGAATTGTTTACCAGATACGATCTATTGAACCGTTTCAAGGTAATAAACTTTCTGGTAATACACACACATGGAAAAGCAAGGCTTTATTTCACATTATTCCTAAATAATCTCTGTGATTACTACTGCAACTGAGTGGGGCTATGGTAGCAATCTAGTTCCTGTCATAAAATTTCAGAATTGGTATCTGCTGGGTGAGAATGAGAAAAACAGCACATGAAGAGGTGCAGACAATCACTGCTGCTGCTTCTTTCATGTCTAGCAGTGAAAATGGCTAGAAAAGCATTTTAATGATGATTCAACCAGGAAGTTTCTTTCCTGCTGTTGCTTGCACTAAAAGACAAGAGAACTGCTTGGGGAGGAAGCAAATGGGCTGAAGGCAGAAGCATGGTGTAATGGCAGGCAGGCAGATAAATGTTTATTTGGACCTTAGAATATTGGAGGTCCAATTCCCAATGAGCCATGAAAGTATTGGGTGATTTTGGGACACTCCTTCTCCATCTGGACTTCCTCAGAGGGTGGTTGTTATGAACTTGCAGCAAAAAAGAGAGGCACATATGTTGCAATAATTTTGTTGTATGAAAGGTGAGGTATAAATATGATCAATACATTATAAATAAATAAATATATAAGAACTGTAAATAAACATCACCTTGCAAACAAAAGTTTGCATAGTCAAAGCAATGGTATTCCCGGTGGTAATGTATGGCTGTGAGAGTTGGACCATTAGGAAAGCTGCGCGCAGAAGAATAGATGCCTTTGAGATGTGGTGTTGGAGGAGAGTTTTGGGAGTACCCTGGAGGAAAACAAATAGGTCGATCTTAGAAGAAATCAACCCTGACTGCTCTTTAGAAAGTCAAATAGTAAAGATGAAGCTAAAGTACTTCGGACATCAAATGAGAAGAGAGGATTCACTTGAGAAAGCTTTGATGATGGAAAAGGTGGAGGGCAAAAGAAGGGGGTGTCAGAAAATGAGATGGATAGATGGTATTGTTGACGCAATGGGCACAGAGTTGGGCTGGTTGATGAGGTTGGTGGAGGATAGAGGTGCTTGATGTGAAAGGGTCCATGGGGTTGCAGGGGGTCAGAACAACATGACAGGACAACAACAACAAACAAGGCCCAGGATTGAATTCAGAAAGACTGAAGGCTACAGGTCTGGTAGCCTAGAGATGGTAATAGTTGTAGTGACACATCTGATGTCCTCTTCTCAGTTATCCATTTGTCAGAATGAGCTATGTGTGCCCTCCTTTTGTATCAAATAAAAAATGGCTGACCAGGCCGAAATCTAATTCCAAGAAACATATGGGATATTATTGAATGGCCCAGTAGGAATTGCCTACGTATGCTACCTGAGTGCATATTGCCTGCCTTGAATACCTAAGGTTATTATTATTATTTTTTACAAACATTGAGAAAATTCATTTTAAAACATAATAAAGTTGTATGAGTTTAGTGTATGAGAACCAAGACAATTGAACAGCCGAAAGGTTGGCTTAACACATCTTTATTGCATGGTGGTCCGGGGGAACATGTGGTAATGGTGGACGAACAGCTCAATATATACAGCGGCTATACATTTGAATGTGGCTCCTCGATAGCCCATTGGCTACTGTCTGCGTGACGTCATTCCTGGTCACGCCCTTCTTGTCCAGGTGAGGTGGTGGCGGGAATCTTCCCGCGCTGTAGTTCTTTGGGGAATTGGAACCATGTGAGCTGGGCGCTCGCTATTGCCACCTGGTGGTCACTAGCTCGCGTCCTATTACAACGGGTTACATTGTTACAGCTGATGATCGTTGTATTCACTCCTTCGAGTGTTACATTGTTTAAAGGCATAGTATTGAGAACACAACATCCCTCCCCCCTAGGATGAGACGAAGTCTCTCATCCAAGATGGCTTATTGCAAACGCGTTTTTGGCGCGATGCTGGCTGACTTGTCCCGGGGGCGCTACTGCTTCTTTGTTCCCTGGTCTCTTGTCCTGCAACGGGAGAGGGAGACTCGTTAGCGACTTGCCGCGGTTCTGCGGCTTTCGGGGTAGGGACAAACTCCATTGTGGGAAAACCGGGGGCACTGGGGGCTAACGCAAAACCCCGCTTCTCGCTTGGATGGGTGGGGGACCACTCCGAAACCCCCCCCCCCCCGGTTTTGTAACTCAAACTCAAAATCATCTACTGGGGTATCTATGGGGGTATCTCTCAGGATGTCTATGGGGACAAACTTATTCCCTTCCCCCCTTGGTGGGGACCACTGGCCCCCCCTCTCCTCCCCCTTGGGCTGAACGGGTGGGGGAGAACCCTAACATTGAATCCTTTTCTGCGCTGTCAGCGCCCAGGTTTTCGGAGATCCGGCGCCGGATTTGGTCTGCGTGTCGCCTCCAGAGTAGACCTGTGCTGGTCTCTACGCAATACGACACGGGGCCTGTCTGCCCAATGACTACGCCCGGGACCCAGGCTGGCCCTGCGCCAGCATAGTTTCTGCAATGAACCGGGGCGCCTATTTCGAAACTCTTCGTGCCCGATACCCCGATGTTCCTCCCAGTGTCTTCCACCCTTGTGGGGTCTAGCCTGGTCAGTATTGTAGTCAGCTTCCTGCGCATTAGGAGCTCTGCGGGTGAGTACCCTGACGCTAGGGGGGTTACCCTGTATCCCAGTAAAAACTGACACACTTGCAGGTTAAAATCCCTGGGGCCCATGCGCCTCAGCGCGTCTTTGGTGGTGCGCACGAGGCGTTCTACCTGGCCATTTGTTGCCGGGTGGAAGGGAGCGGAGGTGATGTGCCAGATGGCATTGATATCGGTGAATGCCCTGAACTCAGTGGACGTGAAGCAACTAGCGTTATCGCTAATGAGGGTGTCGGGTATACCGAACGTGCTGAACACCCTTCGCAAATGTTTAATAGTTGTAGCTGAGGAGGTGTTCGCGACCGGGATTACCTCCAACCACTTGGAGTAAGCATCCACTATGAGGAGAAAAAGTGATCCCCTGAAGGGGCCCGCAAAGTCAATGTGCACGCGGGACCATGGTCCCTTTGCCGTGTCCCATTCCCTGTGCGGAAGGTGAGCTTCTTCGGGCCGGGAGCTCTGGCAGCTCCTGCAAGTGCCCACCATGTGCTCGATATCGGCGTCCAACTGGGGCCACCAGAAGTAGCTCCTGGCCAGTGCCTTGGAGCGGACAATTCCGGGGTGGCTGACGTGCAGCAGTTTGAGCACCCTCGCTCTCAGGGATTCAGGGACGATTACCCGCTGGCCCCACAGGAGGCACCCCCTCTCTAAGGACAATTCTAGCTTTTTCCGAAAAAATGGGGCGAACTCTGCCGCCGGGGAGGACGATGGCCACCCTTTCTGCACCCACGAGCTGACCAGGGCCAGCGTTTTGTCCTTGCCTGTCGCCTTGGCGATCTCTGTGGGCAGTATGGGGGGTGAATCTAAGACCTCAATCATGAGCACCTGGCGGTCTTGCTCAACCTCGCACACGTGGCTGCTTGTGTGGGGGAGGGGTGACCTCGACAGGGCGTCCGCGTGGCTTATGTCCTTTCCAGGGCGATACACCAGCGCGTTCTGGTACGCGTTCAAAAAAAATGGCCCACCTGAGCATCCTAGGGGACAGGATCTGTGGCGTGGGCTTGTCTGCAGTAAAAATGCCTAGCAGGGGCTTGTGGTCGGTCACTATGGTAAAGGGGCGGCCATAGAGGAAATCGTGGAACTTTTTGGTCCCAGCAATTATCGCTAGTGCCTCCCTGTCTGTCTGCGCATAGTTCCGCTTTGCCTGGGACAGGGATCTTGAGTAGAACGCTACCGGGGCTTCCCGCCCGTTTTCCAACACGTGGCACAGAACCGCCCCCACCCCCACCGGGGACGCGTCACATACCAGAACTACTGGTCTCTTGGGGTCAAAGTGGGTTAATATTGCGTCTGATGCTAGGAGCTGTTTTAGTTCAATGAATGCCCTCTCCTGGCTCTCGCCCCATTTCCACGCCTCGTCCTTCTTGAGTAACTTATGGAGCGGCTCTGCTACCGAAGCCTTCCGGGGCAGGAAGGAGTGGTAGAAGTTTAAGAGCCCTAGGAACGACTGCAATTCGGGCTTGGAAGTGGGGCGAGGGGCATTTTGAATGGCGGCCACCTTGGATTTGGAGGGTTTGATTCCCGCAGGGGTTACCCGGAAACCCAAGAACTCAACCTATTTCGTGAAGAAAACGCATTTGTCTTTTCGCAACCTCAACCCCGCCTTTTCAAACACCGTCAGCACTTTGTCTAGCCTCTCGGCCAATTCTGCCTCGCTCCCCCCCCGTTATCAACACGTCATCAAAGTATGGCAAAACCCCTTCTAGCCCTTTTAAGAGGCGTTCCACGAGCGACTGGAAGATGCCTGGCTCCGAATTCACGCTGAACTGTAGGCGCGTCACCTGGAACGCCCCCTTGTGAGTGACTATCGTCTGCGCAGCAGCTGCAGCTGGGGTGACGGAGAGTTGCTGGTAGGCTTGGGCTAGGTCAAGTTTTGCAAAGCATTTCTCCCCATGTAACCTGGCCAACAGGTGGCTGACTACCGGCACCGGATACGCATTTGGCCTAATCGCCTTATTAATGGTGCACTTATAATCAGCGCATATTCGGACCTCCCCGTTGGCCTTCAGGGCCGTTACAATCGGAGTTTCCCACTCCGCGGAATCAACAGGAACAAGAATCCCTTGGCCCACCAATTTGTCCAGTTCCGCCTCTATCTTGTCCTTAAGTGCAAAAGGCACTCTGCGCGGTTTGAGTCTTATTGGGCGGACCTCCGGGTCCAGGTCGAACGCAACTGGGGGTCCCTTGAATTTTCCGAGTCCCTTTTTGAAAACTTCAGGGTGCGTGTCACACACCTCCTGCACTGGGTCAGTCCCAACGGCATGCACCCCCCCAATGAACAAACCCAGGGGCTTAAACCATTGAGTCCCGAGGAGGCTGCAGCTTCCCCCTTTTAGGACAACCAGGGGAAGTTCCGCGGCGTGTTGCTTGTATTGGACCTTGAATTTTCCAACCCCCAACACCGGAATGCTGTTCCCCTGCACGTCCCGCAACATTGACCTCAGCGCTTTGAGCTTGGGCCGCACGTGGGGAGGAATTCCCAAAAACTCCCGTTGGGACATAATTGAATATGAGGAACCCGAGTCTATCTCCATTCTAACGGGGGCCCCTTGCACCAGTACCTCAACAAAGTAACAGGGGTGTCCCAAGGACACGCTGTAAACTGGGGTGTCGTCGCCGCTGTCGTCGGAGATGCGGCCCACGCCGTCCTGCTTCCTCGCGGGCCGGGCTCCTTCCTTGGTCCTCGGTGAACGGTCTGACGATCTTTTCGGGTCCTTGCGCCGCTGTCTGCAGACTTTGGCAATGTGCCCTCGGCGTCCACAGTTGTGGCACTTGGCCTTCCGGAACGGGCACTTTACACGGTCATGGGCCGCTCCACAGCCGTCGCAGCGTCGGCCGTCCTTCCGAACCTTCCGGACGTCCTCGTCGTCGCTGCTCTCCGCGGAGGATTGTGGCGCTCGCCTGGCCGCGTGCACCGAGCCCGCTGCCTTGTCGGGCTGTGGGGGCCTTTCTCTGAACCCCTTGACTCCGGCCCTCGTGGCTTCCGCGGCCTGCGCCACCTTCACGACCTCGTGCACCGTTGGGGGCGGCTCCTGGTTCATCAGCTTTCGCTGAACTTCCTCGTCCCACAGGCCACAGAGCATGCGGTCCCTGAGGGCGATTTCCAGGTTCTCCCACTTGCATGGGCCGGCGGCCAACCGGAGGGCCGCTGCAAAGGCGGCAACGGACTCACCAGGTGCTTGGACTCTCTTCCAGAACGCATCTCGAGCCGAAAACATCGAAACTGAGGGCTGGAAATGGTCGCGCATTGCCTTCAGGAGCTGCTTGACCGACACCTCGCTCACCTTCTTCGGTGACACCAGGTCCACCAGTACTTTCATGGCGGAGTAGCCGAGCATCCGGGTGAGGATGGCCTTCTTCTTCCCCTCGTCTGTGATGTCGGATACCACCAGCGCGCTTTGGAAGTCCATTTCGAAGAGCTCCCATTCTTCCGGCTTGTTGATGTCGAAACCGGCGTTTGTCTTGATTCCGTGGGGATCCATTATCCCATCCTCGTCGCCAGTTTAGTGTATGAGAACCAAGACAATTGAACAGCCAAAAGGTTGGCTTAACACATCTTTATTGCATGGTGGTCCGGGGGAACATGTGGTAATGGTGGACGAACAGCTCAATATATACAGTGGCTATACATTTGAATGTGGCTCCTCGATAGCCCATTGGCTACTGTCTGCGTGACGTCATTCCTGGTCACGCCCTTCTTGTCCAGGTGAGGTGGTGGCGGGAATCTTCCCGTGCTGTAGTTCTTTAGGGAATTGGAACCATGTGAGCTGGGCGCTCGCTATTGCCACCTGGTGGTCACTAGCTCGCGTCCTATTACAACGGGTTACATTGTTACAGCTGATGATCGTTGTATTCACTCCTTCGAGTGTTACATTGTTTAAAGGCATAGTATTGAGAACACAACAATGAGGAAATTTAGTAGCAAAACTGCATTTTAAAAGTAGTCTTAGATCTATTTGAAGATGGTAAGCATATTCAGAGCATCAGGGGGAAATGATCAGATCAAAATGATTTTTCCTCTCCATCTTGAGCATCAGAATGCATAATACTGAGGAAAAAGAGATACATACAAACAGTTCAACTTACAAAAAAATTGACATACAAAAAGAAATCCTGGCTAAAAAAATTTAACATACACATTTTTAATAGGAAAAATTAATAGGAAAAAAATAGTGGCCTCTTCTGGTAATGCAATGTGTTTTTGACAATTTTTTTGACATACTGTACAAATAACCTCATGGAATGGGGGGGGGGGAATCATATGTAGAGGTTTTACCATATAAACATATCATACCAGATAACTAGTGTTTGTTTTAGACTTGTTTGCTTCTGGTAAAGCCCCATACCTTGTATATCTAGCTTGTATGTTGTGTTCTGTTAATCAAAATTGTTTCTGGTATCCTGAAATTGCTGATAGCTGGTGCAGAATATTGTAAATTGATAATTTCCCCATATCATCTGAGGATGATCAGGAGAAATATACAATTGGTATTGCACCACATTGCTTTGGTGAAAGGGGAAAAATTATTTTTCTGTGTGTTGCTGATTGAGAAACTACCTGTAGTCATAGTTTGCTCACTCAAAATCTTTTATTTCTTTTATATGCCTCTTTCAGATCCCTGTTCCCAGTCTAATTTCATTTGGAGAAGCTTTGGAAACTGGCTACAGCAAACATAGAAACCCTTACCATAATTTAATCCATGCAGCAGATGTTACCCACACTGTGCATTGCATCCTGCTTCTCACTGGTATCATGGTAAGAAACAAGAGGTTGCGCTAAGCCCATTAATGCTTGAGGAGGGGACGTGGGACATAACCAGAGCTGAAGCATTTTCACTAAACACTGAGGAAGAACCATATTGTAATATTTTATTTGTTTGAAGAAACTCTAGGACAGTGATAGAGAACCTTTTAGAAACCGAGTGCACAAAACTGCAACCCAAAACCCACTTATTTATTGCAAAATGTCAACACAGCAACAGGGGAGGAAGGAAATGTTGGGCAGAGGGGTGGGTTGAACTCTGTGCTGGGGTGACTGCACGAGTTCCCACAGAGAGGGCTCTGGGTGCCACCTCTGGCACACATGCCATAGGTTCGCCACCACTGCTCTAGGACCTAGGTCATGGTCCAAAGAGCAGTTTTAGACATGTTCTAAGCCAAGGGTGTACAGCGATTGCTCCTTCAAATGATTTGGACTACTACTGGCAATGCTGGCAAGAGTTTCTAGGGAACTGATGTTGAATATATTCTGGGAGGTGAAAGTTTCTCCACTCTAGCTCCAAGTCTTGTTTCCAAGTTTTCCACCTATTCATCGGCTATATCTTTGTAGGTTTTTGTGACTCACCTTTATTACTTGTAGGTACCACCAGTGCAGAGCTTCAGAAGTTAGACTTGAAAACAGATTTTCCCCCAGAGTTAAATGTAGAAAATAGTGGCATCTCTATGCCCATGAATATGGATTTGAAAGAGACAAATAGGGTTGTGCGACATTTTAGCCTCAGCTGCATCCTGTTGGTAGCAATCAATAAGGAGGAGTAAGAATAGACCCTCATCATAATTGGGCCAGAAATCTGAACAACTTTTAATAATCTACTTTTACCTTTTAATTTCACTTCTTCCTTTTATAAGAAAATTCCATTTCCTAATTGTCTTATATCCTTTGTTTCTATTTCTTTCCATATAACATCTTTCATTACTAAACATTTTACAAATTTTTTTACTGAAATGCTTGATAATAGTTTTTTATATTTGGCAACCCCAAATAAAAATTAACTGCTGACAAGTCATGAATGGCAACCCTTTCCAGGGTTTTCTAGGTGTCAAGTATTCAGAACTTAGTGGCACTTTAAGACTGTGCAGCTTGCCCACACAGCTGGCAATATAATAGGGTCACCAATGACTTATGAATGCAAAGAGGCACTAAGACAGTTACTAGAAGTCCAAGTCAGCACTCCTGCTGATCAGGACTTCTGGGAATTGAAGTTCAATAACACATGGAGTACCAATGTTTGCCATCACTTCACTAAGACATGGGTGGAAAAGTGTGGTCTTCCAGATGTTTCTGGACTTCAATTCCAAACAGCTTCGATCCTAACAGCCAGAGGTAAGAGATGCTGAGTTGTTATTGTCCAAAATTCCCTGGCAAGCCATGGTTGCTCATCTTGGACTCCAATATAGGAGACATGTTAAATCTGTATTGGCATGATGTGCTAGGTGCTCTTCTTGCACTACATGTGATGGAGATCTGTTTCTGTTGATTAGCACTGGCTCACCGAACTGGAAATATTAGCCATGCTCTTTGCAGCTGCAATCCATGACTTTGAGCATACCGGGACAACGAACAACTTCCACATTCAGACCAGGTAAGTCTGTGGATGTTGTGTTCTATTACTGTACCTTTTACAATGTATCCATTCACGTGTATTCAATGTAACCATGCTTGTGTAACATTATAACCAGCAGCTGCTTAACTGTAGCCTTACAATAGGACGCGAGCTAATGACCACCTGGTGGCAATAGCGCGCGTTCAAGCTCTCCTGGCCCAGACTCACCAGCAAACAACAGCGCGGGAAGATTCCCGCCATCACCTTCACCTGGACAAGATGGGCGTGAACGTCCATGACGTCACGCGGACAGTAACCAATAGACTGTCGAGGAGCCACATTCAAAATGTATAGCCACCGTATATATTGAGCTACCCATCCGCCATTACCTCATGTTCCCCCGGATCATCATGCAATAAACCTGTGTTAAGCCAACCCTTCGGCTGTTTCATTGTCTTTGGTCCCATACACTAAAGTGGCATATCAGTTTTGCTCCTCTAAAATATGAGAGAAGGAAATTATAGTTGCGCGGAGCAGACCTCCCAAAGTTGTTTCCCTGCAAGATTTGAAGGCAGATCAATGCCAGTGAGAGAATGCAGAAAGTTCTACTAATAGAATAAAGTTAGACTATGTCAGAAGTCAAGAGAATGAGGAAAATCAAGGTCAAAAAAAGCAAAGTGATTTGTGAGTTTCCAGTTACTTTCTTTTTACTTCCGAGATGTTTCAGGTCTCCACAACAGTGAGATAAATACCTCCATTTTAGTTTGGAAACATTTCTGTCCAGAGTAGCCAGCAGACACTTGGGTTTGCTAGGTAAACTTTGGACTAGCTTATTTGCTTCTTGTATTTGTCCAAAAAATTCAGTCTGCTAGCTATTTTATTCTGATGACAGTTTGGTGAAGTAGGCTGGACTAGACAAAGAACATGTGATCACATGAATGAGTGGAGATTGAAACCCAAGTCCTTTAGGTCAAAATCCAACCCTCTAGCCCAGTGATGGGCAGTCTTGGCCCTCCAGCTGTTCTTGAACTTCAATTCCCAGAAGCCCAAGTCAACACACCAGCTGGTCAGGGTTTCTGGGAATTGAAGTTCAAGAACAGCTGGAGGGCCAAGACTGCCCATCACTGCTCTAGCCTTATACCAGACTAGTACTATACAGCACAATAGGGCAAAATGCAGCATGACTCCCCCAATCTGGCCTTCCACAACCCACTCCAACCAACTTTCCCTCCTCCGTTATAACCCAACTTTAATGTTTTTAAGAAGCAAGCAGGGGGAAGGTTTAGTGTTCAAGGAATGAAGAAGCAGACGAATGAAGTAGTGAAATTCAGCTCTTTATTAGTGGGGTTTGAACACAGTTTGGATGGGGAAAAACCCAGACTATAAACAGTAGTGATAATACAACAAGTGCATTGGCTAACAGAGTGTGCACATTTTTCGAACCACTTATTTGCATAAGAATGGATACATGAAAAAAGATACATTCCGCTCCTGTCAGAAAACACAGTTAACATACATAACAGAAGGTGAGCAAAGGAAACAGGAAATGAAGCAAAAAAGAATCCTTCGGGTCTACTCAATGTTTGCAAAGTTGTGAATAACTCAGTCCAATAATTCCTTCTGCAAATCACTTTCCTATTTTCCTTTGAAAGAGTGTGGTTTTGGGTGCCAAGAACATAGAAGAAGAATTTGCTTATTCGTGTTCTTAGTAACAAAAATAAAATTAAAGCTGCAAGCACACAGGGGGAAAGATCGCGATTTGGCTTGCTTGTGGTGGGTGCAGTCTTGTACAGTACATCTATTTCCCGACAATCACAGGACAAACAGGGAAATCAGCCCAACCTCAATCCCTGTCTATGCTGAACTGTTTTGGTTTAGCTGCAGGGCTACTACTTTTGGGAGCCAGCTGGAGGGACTCCCCAGCAGATGGAAAGATTGTTTTAAGGGAGATCACCACCCCATTAAAGTGATCTCTTCCAGTGTGATCAATCACATGCTTTTCCAGCTGTCTTGATCACACCCTGTGTTGGCTCTATGTTCAGTGATATTTTTCACTGTAATGTTTGTTTAATATTTCATTCTCTCCATCTAGGTCGGATGTTGCCATTTTATACAATGACCGCTCGGTTCTCGAAAACCACCATGTAAGTGCTGCTTATAAAATAATGCAAGAGGAAGAAATGAACATCTTGGTGAACCTAACCAAAGATGAATGGAGGTAACACTTGCAAAACTGCTAAGAAAGATAAGAATCCGACCCCCAGTTCATGTTTTCACAGACCATTAAATGGGTTCCCTTTGGCAATGTGTGAAAAATTCATCCAGTGTGGATTTCCTCCCATGCCAATATTTCCCTTTAATAGAAACATTTCATCAGACCAGATGCAGAAATAAGAAGTGAACGTGGAGTTGTGGGTTTTAACTGAGGCCACAGTGTTCTTTGTCACCACAGAACGAGACCAGCTGTTGAGAAAAGCAATGCAAAGTTTGTTAGGTAATCTTTCACAGTGGGGGCCATCCTGTTACAAGTTCAGTGCAATACCCAGATGACTCCCCGGGGCTTCCCCCATATTCATGTCCTGCCATACCTGCTCTGCCGAGCATCTTGACAGTGCCCTCTTGAGATACCATTTCATCATGTAGGAGTATGGCATAGACCTGGTAGCACAGATAGCCACACTCCAATTTAAAAGACAATGAAGGAAGGAAACAAGGGAAGGACAGGACATGTGGTGGCAGGAGCAAAAGGGATAGAGGTTCCGTTTCATCCCACCATCCCACCACCAAATCTCACACTCTGGGAGAGTGTGAGTGAGAAAGCAAAAGGTTTCCTCTTGCTCTCAATGCTTTGCACAGCGTAGCATAGGAACAAATCGCTACCCAGCCACTGTTTTAGTTTCTGTATAAGGATCCATTCACACATCACTTGGGCTGGGATCAGGGCTGTAGCCAGGATTCTAGATTTGTGTGTGTGTGTGTGTGGGGAGGGGGGTGGTTTCAGGAGGAGCAAAAAAATTACAGGAGGGGCAACAATGTCACACTCACATATATAACATTGGCATCCCGGGGTGGGGTGGGGTGGGTGGGCTGTTAGCTCAGGAGGGTCCCCCCACCCCACCCCCTGGCTATGGCCCTGGCTGGGATCCCTTACCCACCTACCTGAAAGCCAATCCTGTTAAACTTAAGGAGGTTTCCTTCTGAATAAAGGTAAAAGTAAAGGTCACCCTTGCTCGAAAGCCAGTCGTATCCAACTCTAGGGTTCAGTGCTCATCTCTGTTTCAAAGCTGAAGAGCCAATGCTGTCTTCTTCTGCAGACATTTCTGTGGTCATGTGGCAGGCATGACTAGACACCGGAGCACACGGAATGCTGTTTACCTTCCCACCGATGTGGTCCCTATTTATCAACTTGCAATTTTTTGCTTTCGAACTTCTAGGTTGGCAGGAGCTGGGATAAAAACAGGCGCTCATTCCGCCCTACAGTACTCGGGGATCAAACTGCTGACCTGCGCCTTCCAGTCAGCATCTTAGCCACTTGAGCCACTGTAGTCCCTGAATAGATGTGGATAAAAAAATTGCCTCCAAGCTATACAAGCTGCATCTGTGGGACAACATTTGACCTATTTCTCTCAACAACACACCAATGCCAGTTCTGTTTGTGGAATTCAGTGTTTCTTGCGAGCAGCGACCATTGTGATGGCATCACTTATTTCAAAACATTCATCTGTTCATGTATTGATTTATTTTAAAATCAGCCAGGAACAAAACTCAGGATAGTTAGGGATTCTTTTTCCTCCACTGTTGTATTTCAGCTGTCCTGGTGAATGACCACTTCCTTCCCTCTTAAAAAAGTCCCAAGCAAGGCATTCATTTTATAGCCCTCCTGATATTTATCTCTCCAACATCTGGCATTAACTCCTCATGTTGGGGTGGGGTTGGGGGATGTGGCATATCATCATACTTCTCTTAAAAAGGATCTATAACTATTCCACTTCTTTTTAGGTGACCATAATAGGGCCCGGTGGATGGGATGTCATCCCATGTTCTTTTTGGTCCTGCTTCAGCGGCATTAACACATTAGCAGAGCTTGGGAAAGGGGTTATCTGACGGAGAGTCCATTTGTTTTTGGAAGTGTTTGACAACCAACCATTAAAGAAAATCTAACACACTTTGCCAAGTGGATCATCATCCCCCTTTTTAGGCGAGCAACACATTTCTGTAGGCTCCCATATAATTGACTTTGAATTCCCTTCACAGCAATCTGTGCTAGGGCTTATAGCAAGCCATGGAGTCACTGCATGGAAACAACATTTCTAGTGCTGTATGAACTGGCTCTCATTGGGGAGCATAGTAAAAGTGGCATTAAAGCAACTGTAGTCAAGGGAAATGGACTAGGGCAAAGGGGGATAAACTTTTTTGGACTATTTAATAAGCATCTCAATCCTTAATAAGCATTTAACTCCTTACAGTCCCCACTTTTTGCCAAAATTTCACCGCAGTTATTTGGAGTAGCTATATTCAAAACTTCCTAAATAGATCACACAAAATGACTGAATTTTCCAGGGTAGATTGTAATGCCTGACTTAGATAGCTGTGAAATTAAAAAACAACAACCTTGTTTAAAAATAATTACTTTTAAAAACACATTCAATAATATTGGTTGAAATCCCATAGTAAGTCACAACTAGAGTAAATCCACTGAATCACTGGAATTTAGAGAAGATTTGATTCACCAAATCACTGACGAGGCAGTCCTACTCCAGCTGCAACTTATTATCAAATTTCACCCACTGTCTTACAAACACCAAGATCAGTCAGTCATTCAGCTTCCGTAATTTTTTGCTCTCCTTTTTATTGTTTTGTAGAGAGCCCCAAAGCCCTGTTTCAAAGCAGAGCATTTGCGCATAGCTGTAAAAATTGTGAACAAAACCGTTCACAATTGAGATCTTGTGAGTTGCTAACCTCCAATTAGGCCAGGCAAGACAAGAATTTCCCCCACCATTTGTTACCATGGCTGTGCACTACCATTTAAAAAACAAAACTCCGTCTGGTGAAACCATAGGAAGCCCGTCGTAGCTCACAGGGTGTTGAGATCAGATATGAAAGCCAACGGACGGCCTCATCCTTTAGCTCTTACATTTGACCTTGAGCCAGAGGGACGTCACCTTTTCAGTCCAGGGTTTTCTTTTAAAAAGATGTTGATAATTTGTGAACAATGGCATGAATTGGATTGTGCACCTACACACCCTATTCAAGAAAGAAGTGAGGTGAGGAGGATAGCATTTTGCTTCGCCTTGGTGCATTTTCTGCTGGAGATACTATTGTTTTGCACCAGAAGTCTCAGAACTCCCCATCCGACCTGTCTGTGTTGCCTGGGGATTTTGGAACTTGCAGCCAAAAAATGAATAATCTTGTAAAGCAGTGATGGTGAGGTGAACCTTTTAGAGACCGAGTGCCCAAGGAGGCAGGGAGAGATGGGCGTCAGGCATCACACATGCACACCCACGTGATGTTACTGGCGTGCTTCAACTGTGCATGTGCACCACCCTGCACCACCAAGCTTTGTGCCCCCCCAGCAAACCACTCCCTGGACAAGTCCCCGCCGTCACACCAGGCCCCACCACTCTCTTGATAAGTGCTGTGCAGCCGCACCAGGTGCCAGAAAGGCCTCCTGGGCTCCAAAGAAGCCCTGCATGACCTTCCCACCCCCGATGAGCCCCTCCATGAAACTTCCTATCTCCCATCGGGCCTCCCCCCACGAGTGCTCCCCACTTTACCTCTCACAGCCACAGCCTCTCAGCCAGGATTTCAGCCTCTCCTCTCACCTCTCCTTTGGCAGATTGAGAGAGGGGTGGTGGGGAAGTGGTGCAGGCCGGGCTGTGTGGGGCAGATCTTCCCCTCAATGGTGTGTGTGTATTAGGAGAAAGGCTTCTGCATGCCACTTCTGGCATGCATGCCATAGGTTCACCACCACTGCTATAAAGCTTTTCATCTTCTGCCTGTAGGCCCCGTTAGCAACATTCATCCACACAGCTAGATTTGGTTGTCCCTTCTCTTTTCCAAACATGTGGGGAAATGATATTCAGGAAAAAAATATCTCTTCCACCTAATAACTTAGGGCACAACACTGTGAAATAAAACTTTCCCAACATGTAATAAAATGCTAGACCTGAAACCCCAAAGAGACTTAGTTAGGAGGGAGTAGACAGTCCTGGGCCTAAATATGGAAGAAGGGGACATCCAGGCACCACCAGTCAAGAGGTCAGTTGTGGTGTTTGAATGGTCAGGAAGTTCTACTGTCATATAGATGTGCAATGAGAACCAATCAGGTGTGTTTCCTTGTGCAAGCTTAAAAACTATGCAACTGCTGGCAAAAGTTCCCTATTCTTGCTTTAAGGCTACCACTTCAAGGTGAGCATCCTTCCTTAAGCAGACCCTCTGAGTTCATTGGTTTCTTCTCCCTTTAGCCACCAGTGAGGAGGCTGCTGGCAAAGTCATACTTTTGCCTAGTTCTGTTGGCTGCCATGGTGTGGAGGAGCATAAGGCAGAACATCCCACCTCAAATTTCTGCTTTTGAAATGAGAATTAACAAAGTGGCAGGACCAAATTAGCAATAACAGTAGGCTTCTTGTTCTATTGAATATATGTCTGCCATCAGCTCTCTTGAAGGCTGGAGGTTTCTTTTTTAAAAGAGCTATAAGCAGTTGGTGTGTGTGTGGTTTTTGTTGTGCTGAGAGACAGACTAATCAGTGCTTAATAGTCAAAGCAATTTATTGTGGCATAAATGCAATTGCAGATTAGTCATTTTGATTGCCTGCAGGGAGCTGCGCAACCTTGTCATTGAGATGGTCTTATCTACAGATATGTCGGGTCATTTCCAGCAAATCAAATCAATACGGCATACTCTTCAAGAAAGCGAGGGGTAAGTAAGTGGTGTCCCCCCTCCCCAAAAGGGCTTGGCCAGCCAAAGAGATTGTGTGGCCTGAGCCAAAGTACAAGATTTCCACTCACCCTTACCCTCCTGCATTCCAGCCAGAAAACTGGCTGGACTGGGAGTTGAATCTTCCTTCAGCGCTACTGGTGGGATAGCAATTGGGAACAGCAGGCAACTGCTTCACTCTGCTGGTTGTAGGGCCGGCCCTGCATTGGTGTCTTTGTGGAACTGCACATTGTATAGTGAAAATGAAGTGCCTGCTCATGAAGGAATGTTGCCCCCCAAATAATGAGAATATTTTTGCATGGACAGGGTTGACAAATCCAGAGCCATGTCGCTGATTCTACATACAGCTGACATAAGCCATCCTTCAAAGTCCTGGGATCTGCACTATCGGTGGACCATGGCACTAATGGAAGAGTTTTTTCGACAGGTACCAATCCCTTCCCAAAATGCATGCATAAAGGTCTCAAAAAAAGCTATGGCCAGCACCACTGCGCATTTGATATGGCATCCTGCATGTTTCCCACTTAGAGTAGTGATGGCCAACCTTGGCAATCCAGGTGTTCTTGGACTTCAATTCCCAGATGCCCAAGTCAGCACTCCTGCTGATCAGGGCTTCTGGGAATTGAAGTCCAAGAACGTCAGGAGTGCCAAGGTTGGCAATCACTGACTTAGAGCATGTTCATACTGTGCTACTGGATTGCTTGGAAAAGTATCGACACCCATTTGCAGAGAGGAGTAATGTGCCATTCAGTGTCCTCCTCCTGTCTGAACAGGAAACCATGGTTTGGCTAATTGAACACTTCCCCTGATTGTCTGAGAACATTTGGGGAAGTGAACTACAGTATATACTTTTCACATTTGAAAAATTGCTGAAGTGATACATCACTTTGCTTAAATTAAAAACATACTTTTCTTTGCTTGTGTATTTGTGTCTTGCCAATCAAAACAAGTGAACAATGAGAACAATAGTAAAGTTTAGCTTAAAGTTTAAGTTTAGCTTAACCTCTTCTAGTTTAATATTTAGAGCTTTAGAGGTGTGCATAAAATGTTTCCTTGGTTTAAGCTGTCAGCTAGGCTGCTGGTCTCCATGAAATGGATGGGCTTGTTGCTGTATTACTTTATTTTGTTCATTATTTGCTGGCACATCTTGACATATTGCGAGAGGGTCAATGAAGGACAAATAATATGCTTTTTCAGTGAGAGAAGGCTTCAGGGAGCCATGAATAATCCTGTATAATTCATTAAGAGCTACACCAACTCATTTGGCACATGCTAATTTATACCATATGGCACTAGCATATTATTCTGAGGAGTAGTACAGGGACAAAACTGTTGTTCTTATTTTTTGTGGGTGCGCACAGTCTGACCCACTCAATGTCCTAAATATGTTGCTTTTAAACTGGTAGCCATATTAGTCTGTGTGGGTTTATCAGACAAGAAACAAAAAGAAGTATATATTTTTTTTTAAAAAAAAAAGACAAAATGTGGCACCTTAAATACTGAGTGCTATATTTTAATGTAAGCTTTCTTAGATTAAATTCAGTTCTTCAGCGTTTGGTTTCAGCTGGTTGTTTTTATAATATAAGGAAATATTTTCTAAGGCTGAGCGTAACCAGTATTTAATGGAATCAAACGTTTTCCCCTGGATTGTCAAGGCAAAATCATCAGAAATAAATCACCAATAAGCATTTTGAGAAACTCAGGGAATATTCATAGTCTTTGCATTTTAACAGTTTCCCCCCTTTCAACTGTCTTGCATTATAGTTGTATTATATCCCCTTCAATATTCTGATCTTGTTGAGCTTTTGATTTTTCACTCACAGGCATCTGAATCTTCATTTCTAGTTTATGTCCAATGCCATACAATCAGTTTGAAGAAAAATCCCCAGATGAATTTTATTTGTGGTTCTCGAGTGATACTGTAAATAGCTTCCACTGACTGTACCTCTTAATTGTTTCAACAGCCAAATCCTTGTTGTTGTTCAGTCGCACAGTCGACTCCGACTCTTTGCGACCCTATGGACCATTGTTCTCCAGGCGCCTCTGTCCTCCACCATCCCCCTCAGCCCTCCCAGCTCTGTGCCCATTGTGTCTACAATGCCATCTAGCCATCTCATCCTTGGCCTCCCCCTTCTTCTTTTGCCCTCCATCTTTCCCAACATCAATGCCTTCTCAAGTGAATCCTCCCTTCTCATTTGATGTCCAAAGTACTTTAGTTTCATCTTTACTATTTGACCTTCCAATGAGCAGTCAGGGTTAATTTCTTCTAAGATTGACCTATTTGTTCTCCTCACTGTCCAGGGGACTCTCAAAACCCTCCTCCAACACCACATTTCAAAGGCATCTATTCTTCTACGTTCAGCCTTCCTAATTGTCCAGCTCTCACATCCGTACATCACTACTGGGAAAACCATTGCTTTGACTATTCTAATTTTTGTTTGCAATGTGATGTCTCTGCTTTTCACTATGTTCCCCAGGTTTCTCATCGCTTGTCTCCCAAGGATCAGTCGCCTTTTTATTTCATGGCTACAATCCCCATCTGCAGTGATCTTTGATACTAAGAATGTAAAATCTGTCACTGCTTCTACTTCTTCCCCGTCTATTTTCCAGGAACTGATGGGGCCTGTTGCCATTATCTTGGTTTTCTTGATATTGAGTCTCAAACCAGCTTTTGCACTTTCCTCCTTCAGCCCAATCAAGAGATTCTTTAGGTCTTCCTCACTTTCTGCCATTAGGGTGGTATCGTCTGCATATCTCAGATTGTTGATGTTTCTCCCAGCGATTTTAATCCCAAATTGTGATTCCTCCATCCCTGCACTACGCATTATGTGCTCTGTGTATAGGTTGAATAAGCATGGTGACAAAATGCAGCCTTGTCTTACTCCTTTTCCTATTCCAAACCATTCTGTCATTCCGTGTTCTGTCCTAACTGTTGCTTCTTGGTTCATGTACAGATTTCTCAGGAGGCATATGAGGTGCTCTGGAATTCCCATCTCTTTAATTACTTGCCACATCTTGTTGTGGTCCACACAGTCAAATGCCTTAGTGTAATCAATAAAACAAAAGTAAACTTGTTTCTGGTATTCCTTTGTTTTCTCCATGATCCAGCGTATGTTGGCAATGTGGTCTCTAGTCCCCCTGCCTCTTCTGAAACCAGCCTGCACCTCTGGTAATTCTCTCTCCACATGTTGCTGAAGTCTATCCTGTATTATCTTGAGCATCACCTTGCTGGCATGTGGGATGAGCGCGATTGTTCGATAATTTGAACATTCTTTGGCATTGCCCTTTTTTGGGATTGGGACGTATACTGATCTTTTCCAATCCTGTGGCCACTGTTTTGTTTTCCAAATCTGCTGGCATATTGAATGCAGTAGTTTGACGCCATCATCTTTTAGCGCTTTGAAGAATTCAACTGGGATACCATCATCTCCACTAGCTTTGTTGTTTGCAGTGCTTTTTAGGGCCTTTATGATTTCGCTCTCCAGGATGTCTGGCTCAGGTTCTACTTCTTCATCATTGTGATTGTCAGGAGTGTTGAGGTCCTTTTTGTAGAGTTCCTCTGTGTACTCTTTCCATCTTTTCTTAATCTCTTCTGCATCAGCTAGCTCCTTTCCTTCTTTGTCCCTTATCATGGTCATTTTTGCTTTAAATGTTCCCTTAATTTCCCCGATTTTTTAAAAAAGATCTCTGGTTCTGCCTCTTTTGTTGTTTTCCTCCATTTCTCTGCACTGTTCTTTTAGGTAGTTTTCCTTATCTCTCCTTGCTTTTCTTTGAAATTCTGTGTTCAAATGATTGTATTTTTTCCTTTCTCCTTTGACTTTTGCGTTCCTTCTTTCCTCTGCTATTTTAAGAGCCTCATCAGACAACCACTTTGCTTTCTTACTCTTCTTTTCTTTTGGTATGGTTTTCTTTGCTGCTTCCTGCATGATGTCCCTCATCTCTGTCCATAATTCTTCTGGCACTCTATCTATTGAGTCTAAGCCATTGAATCTGTTCATCACCTCCACTGCGTATTCTTTAGGGATGCTGTCTAGGTGATATCTTTCTGGTCTCCGTGTTTTCCCTATTTTCTTTAGCCTAAGCCTGAATTTCGCGATCAGTAGGTTGTGATCTGATCCGCAGTCTGCTCCAGGTCTTGTTTTTGCTGACTGTATAGAGGTTCTCCATCTTTGGCTGCAGAGTATGTAGTCAATCTGGTTTCGGTGTTGGCCATCTGGTGATGTCCATGTGTAAAGTCGCCTCTTGTGTTGCTGGAAGAGAGTGTTTGCTATGACCAGTGCGTTCTCTTGGCAGAACTCTATCAATCTTTGCCCTGCTTCGTTCTGTGTTCCAAGACCGAACTTGCCTATTATTCCTTCCACTTTTTGATTGCCTACTTTGGCATTCCAGTCTCCTAAAATAATTTGGACATCATTTCTTGGTGTCTGTTCTATGAGGTGTTGTAAGTCTTCATAGAACTGGTCCATTGTGGCTTCATCTGCACCAGTGGTTGGTGCGTATATTGGGATCACAGTGACATTGAAAGGTTTGCCTTGAAATCTGACTGACATCATTCTGTCATTTTTGATGTTGTATCCCATTACTGCTTTTCTCACTCTTTTATTGACAATTATGGCTACTCCATTTCTTCTAAGGTTTTCTTGCCCGCAGTAGTAGATATGATGGTTTCCAGAGCTGAATTCACCCATCCCTGTCCATTTGAGCTCACTGATGCCCAAGATGTCAATGCTTATTCTTTCCATCTCATTTTTTACCACTTCCAGTTTACCTTGGTTCATTGATCTCACATTCCATGTCCCTATGCAGTATTGCTCCTTACAACATTGCATTTCCCCTCCCCCCTTCCTGTCCCTCCCCTTTCTCCCCTCTGTGGTGTTAAGCATCCTGTATCACCTAGCCTGCCCTTTTGTTTTGCCTTTTGTTTTTTTGTCCATAGGGTTCTCTTGGCAAGGTTTATGGCGTGGTTGCCGGTGTCTGCGCCATTTTTCTCTCCTCATACATTTTATCACAGTTTTTTAAAAGTTTAAAAACATTTAAGACAACATATTATCATGCATATTATCACACTTTAAAGCACAGTCTCTATGTCAGTTTCTGTATTTAGTTAGTATAAAGTCTCTATGTCAGTTTCTATATTAAGTCTTCTACATCTGCATATCAGATACTTATCCTTTGCCAGGGAATCTGAGTCTCGCCCCCTGCTTTTCCTCCTCTGCCCTCTTCCCGTTTTTCAGTTGGTCTTTTCTTGGCCTTTCCGCTGCTCAACCGGCTCTCCTCCTCCTCCTCTTCCTCACCCCCCCCAATGGGGGTGGTTGCCCGGCGGCCGCGCGGCTGGCCCTTCCGCCGCTCGCTCTCCCGGCTGGCTCTCCTCCCCACCCCCCGGCTGGGGGTGGTTGCCCGGTGGCCGCGCGGCTGGCCCTTCCGCCGCTCGCTCTCCCGGCTGGCTCTCCTCCCCACCCCTCGGCTGGGGGTGGTTGCCCGGCGGCCGCGCGGCTGGCCCTTCCGCCGCTCGCTCTCCCGGCTGGCTCTCCTCCCCACCCCTCGGCTGGGGGTGGTTGCCCGGCGGCCGCGCGGCTGGCCCTTCCAACTAATCTTCTTCATATTAACAACTTCTTTACTTTGTTTAATGCACTCTTTGCTGCTAGTTACACTATGCAATGGGGTGAACCGTACAATATTTCTTTGATGCTCTCCTTGCTTAGGAGTACTCCTGCTCTGTGAACTCTTTCGAAGTTTTCTGATGTAATCCTTAAATCAGGGCAAAGGTCTTGAATCCATTTCAGGAATATGATCTTGCAAGTCTTCCTCATTTCCCTTCCCTTTTACATTCTTCAAATGTAGGATTTTGTATTTTTTGGACCATAAGACCAAAAGTGGGGAGAAAATGAGGGTGTGTCTTATAGTCCAAATGCCAGTCTTCGGCCAGCTGTGGCTATTGTAAAAGGATATTTTACAAGAGCCGCAGCTGGCCAAAGACTACTACTGCCGCCTCTCAGCTGTTCAGGCAGGGGGGAAATATGAAAAACAAGTGGCCACTAGAGGGCAAAAATCGCAATTTCCCATTTAAATGCATTGGAAATAAATTTCTTGTATTTAAAAGTTTTCTGTTTGTATGTTCCCAATGCATTTAAGTGGGAAACCAAACCTCTGCTTAAAAAGAAAGGGTTTCACTTACCTTGATGCCTTTGTCTCTACTCCATGGACAAAATGGAGGGGGAAAACATGTTTCCTGGTTGAAAGGAGAGCAAGAGGCTAGGCTAGAATATCACTTCCTTCCTCAGTGCAATTGGCCTGGCCTGCCCATTTCCCCTGCAGCGCCACCACTGGTTGCTGGTGCAAAATACAGTATTAATTTTTTTTTGTTTTCCTGCTCTGAAAACTGGGTGCGTCTTATGGTCCAAAAAATACGGTATAGTTTTCTTGATCTTCCACTTAATACTCTTAATTCTCCCTTCCTCCTGCCCATAGCATCAGCTTTATTCTATTAGCAATCATCATAAGCAATCTTCTCTATTTCTTTAATGTTAGCCTTCATTTCTGTCAAGGCTTCTTTCACTGGCACTAATCCTGCATTCATATCTGTTTGCAAGTATTAACTGTTTTAAAAGCTGTTGCATATCTTCACTGAGCTTGCTAGCTAATTTGGGGTGGTTTTTTTTTCTTGCCCCTTCCCTTTGATCTTACTTGTCACCATACAACTATCTGTGTGCTCTTAAGGACTGCACTGATTCACATTCACATGAAGAGGCATTTGGTCTGCTTTCTCAGTCATTTTCATAATTTAATTTAATTTTTAAATTTATATGCCGCCCAATCAGGAGAACCCGACTCAGGGCGGCGTACAACAGTTAAAAATGTATAAAAACAGATTTTAAAATCCCAAATCACCCACTCACTTCCCCACCCTACTACCCCCCACCCCAATTAAAAGAATAAAAAGAAATAAAAGGGAATGGGGGGGATACAACAACACACCCACCCACCTATTTTGGTGTTTTTTCACAATTCATACTTAGCTGCTTGCCAGCTTTCACATTTAATATTTAATATTTTATATTTCATTATAAGCATGTTTTGAGAAGAGCAGATCTCTTACACTGCCTTCTTCAATGCCAGCAAGCCAGGCCCATCATCTTGTTTTTCAGTGTTTAAACAATGTTTCTTTTAAATATTGTGAGCTGCCTTGGATCCCTTTTAGCAGAAAGGCAGGGTGGAAATACAGTAAAACCCCTACTTACGAAAAAAAAGTCCTTTCCATAGGCTTTTGCTTAAATCGTTTTTTTATGTAACTTGAAGCAAACCCATAGGAAAATGACAATTTCATGTAAATCAAAGCAAACCCATAGGGAAAAGAATCTTTATGTAACTGGAAGCAAACCCATAGGAAATCGTGTAAATCAGGACATGGTTTCAGCACAAAATCATTATGCAAATCAAATTTTATGTAACTCGAGGCATTTGTAAGTTGGGGTATTATTGTATTTTAAATAAGCCACCTAGACACACCCAAACTGGAGATAATATTCTGCTTACACTCCTCCCAACCCCCTTCCAGTTTGGTGAAATTTGGAATTAGGGTGTCCAAATTATGCACCACCCTCCCCAAAACTACTCACTGAATTTTTGCCAAACCAGTGGGCAGTGGCCTAAGTTTTTGCACAGTACTGTAGAAGCAATGACAATACTGTACTGATTATGTGCGTTGGTGTATAAATCTCTGGGTTCACATCCCACCATATGAGTATAGTAAAGGTAAAGTTTTCCCTTGCTCGAAAGCCAGTTGTATCCGATTCTAGGGTTCAGTGCTCATCTCTGTTTCAAAGCCGAAGAGCCAGCATTGTCTGCTTCTGCAGACGTTTCTGTGGTCATGTGGCAGGCATGACTAGACTCCAGAGCGCATGTAGTTTAACAAAAAATAAAATATGAGTGTATGTAATTGTCCAGGCCAGAGAAGCTCACACAGGCACCACCTTCCTCTTCCTATCTTTGACAGAGGCAACATGAAGAGTTCCTTTACGAACAGTGAAGAAGGGACTTGCGTGGTTGGGTTGACTCTTTCTTTCTTCCACTGAGACTGTTTTTAATTGTGTGCCTCTCTCTCTCCCTCCCCCCCTTTACAGGGAGACAAAGAAGCAGAACTTGGGTTACCTTTTTCTCCTCTTTGTGACCGCAAATCCACTATGGTGGCCCAGTCCCAAATAGGTAATACATATCCACTTTTTTTAAAAAAATCTATGTTTCATATAACTGTCTCATAATGTAAAGATGCACTGCTGTGATTGCTACAAAAAGAGGAATGGCCTGTCCGTCTGTCCCCTCTCGGACTGATAGGCAACTTGCTTCCACTTTGAGCTGCTTAGGGACTGGTTCCTTATCCGCATGATTGTCAGTTAAAGAGGACTTACCAAAGCAGCCAGAACAACATCAGTTCCCAGAAGCCTAAGTCAATTCCCAAAAAGCACTGATCAGCCAATCTACAGACTTAGGCTTCTGGGAATTGAAGTCCAAAAACCAAAGGTTGGGAAACACTGCTGTAGAGGGCGTCGGGCAGTATTTTCAGCTGTTACATGATCTGAGTGGCACAGATGCCCAGAGTTAGAAGTCTATCTCAGCATAGAGATTGGGTGTTAAAGTTCTCATTCAGAAAATACCCATTTGCAAAATGGCCAATGGGCTACTACTTCCTTTTATGCCTTGGATATTCTTTTAACAGGTTAGGAGAACATAAAACTTTCTTGCTGTTCCATGTAGTATTGATTTTTTTTTCCTGTTCAGCTCTCAGCAGCGGATAAGCCTTTGTTCTCTGAATAATGTCTCGCCTTGACAGGCATTTTTGATAAAGCGAAAGGGGGAGAGAGAGAGAGAGAGAGAGACATTGTTCGTGAATGACATCTCAGAGCTGTGGGTTGAATGTTATCTCCCAGGGATATTTCTTGTTCTGTTTGCTAATTTGACAGAACACGGGTAACACATTGTGAAAGAAGATGAGAGTGGAGTGCTAAAACAGTAATTTAGGATATAATCTCAATCACAGGAAGGCCCTGATCCACAAATCCCTTCTGCTGGTAGCATTTTGCACCTGCGTTGATGCAGGCAAGAGCATATTCTGTTGGAAAGGTGAATGGTTATATCCTGCCCTGGCTATGCATAGGAAATCACAGAAATGTTGCTGTACATGCATTTCCCCTATTGAATCGGTGGTAGTGGAAAGACAGGGGGCTTATCCTGTGAATTGTGGCTCAAATCTTCCTCCATTTTCAAATGTAATTTTGGTGCTTTGCACAAGTTTTTGCCTTCTAGACCAAGGGTTCTCAACCTAAGGCCCGAGAGCCGGATCCAGCTCACGGTGTCATTTTACAGGGCCCCCCACCCCTCCAAGGGCGTTCAAGAAACAAAATTGCTATCCATTTGAAGCTGTTGGGACAAAATGGCCACCCTCATCATGCAGGCAGGGCAAAACGGCCATCCTGTCCTCAAAGCTGATTGAGAGAGCGTGATCCGGCCCCCGGCTTGAAAAGTTTGGAAACCCCTGTTCTAGACTAAAGATGAGTGACTGTGGTGGGGCTGAGGGTGCTCAAACTTCCCTGCAGCCAAAGCCAGACCGGGGAAGGAGCCTTGGCGGTGGGGGCATACCTGTCAACCACGGCTCCGGACAATATGGACCTGCGCAGAACGGTTCTGCGCAAGTCACCTTCTATGCATGCGTAGAAGGCTTTTACGCTTGCGTAGAACCCTTTTACGCTTGCGTGGAAAACTTCTATGCATGTGTAGCCTTCTACGCATGCGTAGAAGGGCTCTACGCAAGCGTAAAAGCCTTCTACGCATGCGTAAAAGCCTTCTACGCATGCGTAGAAGGTGACTTGCACAGAAGAGATGTGCAGTACATCTTTCCCCCCGCTGCCAAATTCCAGGGTTTTGGCAGCTTTGGGCGGGAAATGGCACAAATCGGCGCCGAAAAATGGGAAATCTCGGCCAATCCGGGAAGGTTGACAGGTATGGGTGGGGGGAGTTCTTAAAGTCCACTGGGGGGGTGGGCAGTTCTTAAAGTCCATGGTGCACTTCAGTCCCAGGTGCTCAAACTTCCCCATAGCCAATGGGCTCTACTTAAAAGCAAATACAAAAACCAATTCCATGGTGGATATGTATGTTGTCTGTTTTGTTTACTGTATATCCAATATCGATTTGTCATCGCTTTTAGCGCAAATCAACTGAACTCCAAAATGTTCTATCATTTGCCTTCTGTTTCCAGGGCTGATGAGGACTTTGTGTGCCAAAATACTGTATATGTTTACTTGAATATACATCTAGGAGCAAAATGGCTAAGTGGCTAAGGCACATGGGACATTCAATGAGTGGTTCTTGACTTGTTTTTAGTCCATTTAACAATCAAAAGCTGCTGGGAAGGCCGAATCAGAATAACAACAGCTCCCTTAGATTAACCATTTTCCCCCGACTAGACAAAAAGAGATAAAAACCTCTAAATGTTCTTATTTTCTCTCCATTGCTCTACAGGTTTCATTGATTTCATAGTTAAGCCAACATTTACTCTTCTTACTGACTCCATGGAGAAAATAGTTTTTCCTCTTATAGAAGAAGCTGTAAAATCTGAAAGTTCTACCTTTCTGACGTCACCAAGGTTTGATATCCCCCCCCCACCCCCATTTTAATTATTGAATGTAGAAATGACTGTAATATAACATTGCCATCTGCTGGCAATATTTGCAAGCGTGAGGTATGATGATATCAGTCTGGCCAGGTTATCCTGCTATGCTGGTAATGGAGCAGATCATACTGCCAGCGACTCAATGCCGAGTGTCAGGCTGCGGTCAACTAACCTGACAACCCTGAGGAATAATGGCTTGAGTGCCAAAGTCCATAGGGAAGGGTGATGGTCCCCAATGGGATTAAATCCCACTTGAATCCATCTGGATGGAGGGAAACAGCTTCATCAATCCTGGCATGGGGCTGATGAGGACTTTGCATAGCAAAAGGTCTCAGGACCAGAAAGTGATTCACAAAACTGGATCAGTGGTACAGGTGTCATGCTGCGATGCAGAAGGCAGATGAAAGGCTACTGCATTATATTCTCAGGACAGTCTTCATGGCTGATTGCCATGAGGATCGCCAATATTCAGAATCTGATATGGTAGAAGAAGAAGAAGAAGTTAGGAGGATAATACCCTGAACAAGGCAGAGTGCAACTGTTTCTATAGAAGGCAAAGGAAGAAGATGAGAAGGGGTGGGGGAGAAGCTGTTTCTGATTTCATGTTCTTATGTTTAGTTCATATTTAAATTGCTTTACACATTTGTATTTTAAAGTGCCCAGAAAAGATTGTGCCAAAGGGCATTTATTTCGAAAAGTTATATATAAATGCATGAAAATAAAACAGAACTATTAGATTGGAAGAAACTGAAGCTGCTACATATATTTTAGGAAATACTGGAAGAGCAAGGGAAAACATGATTATAATTTAAAAGCTGCTTTTTTATAAAGTATACTTGAAAGAAGATAGCTTTCAATGTTTATATTAATCTTGCTGAATCAAAAAAAAGTACTGTGCATATTGGTTATGTGTTATAGCAGGGGTGCTCAAGCTATGGCCCATGGCACCAATTAAACTGGCCTACACTGCCATTGCTGCTCCTGGGAGCGGAAGTAAAATGCCCATGCGTGTGCAAGAACGTGCCCATGCATGCACAGAATGCTGCCGTAAATGACCTGTGGCTGTCATAAATGCATTTACAACAGTCGCAGGTCATTTATGGTAGTGTTCTGCACATGCGTGTTTTACTTCTGCTTCCAGATGGCCATGTGACCTACGTCCTGAAAGGTTTAGGCACCCCTGTGTTATAGCCTTGTTTCATCATCTCATAACTACAGGAGCTCAACCGAAGTGTTTCATATCATAGAGTGCATAATGTTTAATATATAAACATGAATAGCCCAGTGCCAATATTTACAGGGGACAGAGCACGGTTAAGTAACATGTGGCTGTCCTATGTTTTAGACAGGAACTCCCATCAACTCCAGCCATCATAGCCAATTTAATTTAAATTTAATTGTCTCATTTATATACCACTCACTCGGCCAAAGCCGACTCAGGGTGGTTCACAATAATTTTTTTAAAAAAACATGTTAAAAACAGTTAAAACTACCCACTCCCTAAAACAAGGGGTGCAGGATCCAAAGGCACCATGGGGAGGAGTTCTTCTACACCAACCACACAATGGAGGTTACCCTTCCACCTGCACCCCACACTTGACCCGCCAGCCAGGTTTTAAGTTCTTTTCTGAAAGGCAGCAATTCCGTCCGGAGACGTAGCTCTGTTGGCAGGAGGTTCCAGAGGGCCGGTGCAGACACGGAGAAGGCTCTCCTCCTTGTGCCAGAGAGGCGAGCCCCTCTGGCTGATGGAACAATTAGAGAGCCCCTCCGGTCCGCTCTGGTTGGACGGACAGACGTCCTCAGGGCGATGCGGTCTCTTAGGTAACCCGGCCCACTACCATATAGGGTTTTAAAGGTCAAAACCAGCACCTTGAATTGCACCCGGAGACAAACTGGCAACCAGTGCAGCTCCCGGAGCAGTGGCAAAGCACGGGCATAACGCCCACACCCCATCACCACCCGGGCTGCCGCATTCTGGACCAGCTGTAGCCTCCGAATGGTCATCAAGGGCAGCCCCATGTAGAGCGCATTGCAATAATCTAGTCTGGAGGTGACCAGAGCATGAGTGACCATGAGCAAGGAGTCCCGGTCCAGGAGTGGGCGCAACTGGCGAATCACCCGAAGCTGGGCGAAAGCCCTCCTGGTCACAGGCGCCACGCCACCTGTTCTTCTAGCAGTAGCCGCGAATCCAAGAGGACCCCCAAGTTGCGCACCGGGTCTGTCTGGGGCAAAATAGCCCCATCCAGAACCAAAGATGGTAGCTCCCGGGTTAACGCAGGACCCCTTATCCATAGCCACTCAGTCTTGCTGGGATTCAGTTGTAGCCCGTTAGCCCCCATCCAGACCCCCACAGCTTCCAGGCATCTGGAAAGGACTTTGACGGCATCACTGGGGTCCCCATGGGCCGAGATGTACAACTGAGTGTCATCCGCGTACTGATGGTACCGCACCCCATGGGAACGAATGATCTCACCCAGCAGCTTCATGTAGGAATGATGAAGGAATGATGGGAACTGAAGTTTATTTTCTGGGAAGTTGCACAGAGGGCTACAAAACTTAGTGGCTGCTTTCACCATTCTCCTATCTTAGTTACAGCTAGGGTTAAAAAGAAATTTGGTTGAAGTCAACATTCTTGGCTGAAATGTCAGTTCTACACCTCTTGAGATTTGCTGCATAATATAGCAGATGTTTTCTTAGTAGTATACACATCTATAAAGCCTGCAATGTGTTTCAGGGACAGAAAATCTGCAGAAAAGCATGCAGTTTTTTTATTTAAAAAACAAACGTTGCTAAAAATGGCTGCAAATTTTATTTATTTATTTATTTATTAATCATATTTCTAATGCCGCCCACTTGCCGAAGCGACACTGGGCGGCTTACAACATACAATAAAACCACTAAAACATTTAAAAGCATTAAAAACTAAAAATTATTTAAGTTAAAAGTCTTTAAATTTCCTTTTAAAAAACCTCCAGTGCCACTCTCCCAACTTGAAGAACTGGCCATTCAGACAAGCCAGCCCAAGGTGACTCTCTCCCCAGCCTCCCCCTACTCCCGCTGTGCAAGCCAGGTCTTTAGGCCTCTGCGAAAGGGTAAAACCTGTGCCTGGAGACAAAGTTCAGTTGGCAGGAGGTTCCACAGGGCCGGAGCAGACACAGAGAAGGCCCTCCTTCTCGTGCTAGAGAGGCAAGCCCCTCTAGCTGATGGAACTATCAGGGAGCCCCTCCGGTCCGCTCTGGTGGGACGGGCTGATGTCCTTGGGGTGATGCGGTCTCTTAAGCACCCTGGCTCACTACCATGTAGGGCTTTAAAGGTAATCACCAGCACCTTGAATTGCACCCGGAGACACACTGGCAGCCAGAGCAGCTACCGAAGCAGTGGTGAGGCACGGGTATATAACGCCCCCGCACCCCATCACCACCCAAGCCGCCGCATTCTGGACCAGCTGCAGCCTCCAAATGGTCATCAGGGGCAGCCCCATGTAGAGCGCATTGCAATAATCAAGTCTGGAGGTGACCAGAGCGTGCGTGACCATGAGCAAGGAGTCTCGGTCCAGTAGCAGGCGTAACTTGCAGATCACACGAAGTTGTGCGAAAGCCCTCCTAGCCACAACTGCCACCTGCTCATTAAGCAGGAGTCGTGAGTCCAGGAGGACCCCCAGATTATGCATCGCGTCTGTCTGAGGCAAAGAAGCCCCATCCAGAACCAAAGATGGTAACTCCCATGATAACACAAGGCTCCTAATCCATAGTCACTCAGTCTTGCTGGGATTCAGTTGTAGCCCGTTGTTCTCCATCCAGACCCTGACAGCCTCCAGGCACCCGGACAGGACTTTGACAGCATTGCTTGGATCACCACGGGCCGAGATGTACAACTGAGTGTCATCAGCATACTGATGATACCCCACCCCGTGGGAACAGATGATCTCACCCAAGTTAAAAGGATGAGTGCATTTTAGTCACTGGGAAACATATATTAAAAATACAGTACAGAATATGAATGTTCATGTAGGAATTAAAAAGCAAGTGTTACACTTTGATACAGGTGAAAGGTAAGGTAATGAGGCAGGTAGAGTTTGGCAAAACACAGCAAAAACATCCATTCCTAGTTACAGAACAGTCTGATGTGTTTCTACTCAGAGGTAAGCCTCATTCCATTGAATGGGATTTATTCTTTGATAAATGTGTATAGGACTGTATTGATTATGTTCTGGGCTACATCCAGTTGTTCTCCTTCTTTTTAGTGAAAATAACATTGGAGGGAGCAGTGCTGAAGTGCACAAAAGGCTAAATGTCAAAAATATTCTTTGCATTAGTGGATCTTCTTCAGAGAACAATTTAGCAAATGTGAACTTAAAAAGCTTTGAAGACAACTTATTTCAAATCATCCAAGAAAACAAGGAGCGGTGGAAAGACCTAGCAGAAAAAGGTATGCTTTCCATCTGGAATAGTTCTTGTATACATTTTGCCTCATTCTTTATTTTTTATATGTTATAATGATAGAAAATCTGAATTAATGTGCTGATCCAGATAGGAGGATGCTTCAATTCATTGAAATTAGTTGCATTTAACCTCAGCAAGACTGACTTAAGTCCTGTTGATTCCAGTGGATCTGTTCCACGTTTCACTGAGAGCCAATCTTTCTGGCAGGTAGTCTGTCGTTAAAAAAGCTGAAATCTGTAGTTCATACAAATTTTCATGATTGAGCAGTCATGCTTGTAAGCAAAGCTCATGTTAAGGTCTCAAAAACCTTTCTCAAAATATGAAATGTGTGATATTTGTAATATGCAAACTGTCAGAGGTGTGAAAAGCTCTTGCGTTGAAAATCAGATGTTACCAGCATTAGAAGGATTCCCTCTTCTAATGGTAGGTGAGCTATAATATGCATCATACCCATCAAGTCGCGGTTTTGAAAATCCAGGAGCTGGGCACACATGCGCAGTAAGTTTCCAGGTGCTAGGCAAGAAATGGGTTACTGCGCATGTGTGGCCGTCAGTCAGCGGTGCGCATGCACAGAAACCTCTGTGCGCATGCACAGAAACCTCTTTGGCCAGGAAATGGGTTACTGCACATGCGTGGCCATCAGAGGCAGGGCCGCGCATGCGCAGTAGCTACTTTCCCTGCCATTGAAAATACGGGATGGCAGCGGGAAAGGGGCCGAACGAGCGTGGAAATATGGGAAATCCCGGCCAATCCGGGATACTTGACAGGTGTGATATGCATTGTTCTCTGGATAAAATCTGTTACAGGAGTTTAGACAATTTCATGAAACAACTCCTATGTCTGAGCAATTTTCATATGCTATAAGCTGTGTATCTGAAGAGAAGACACTTGTATGTGATCCAGCAATCACTCTTCTGCACATCGATACTGAAACAAATAAAAAAATTGAGTAAAGTTGCTGGTTGCTATTGCATATATATCCCACTAGATGTCAGAGGTTTATATTGTGCAAGCTTTTTTCTTAACCATTCAAACTTTTGTTGGAACCAGAGCTTGGAAAATTATTTATTTATATTTTGGATTGCTACTCCCTCTGTCCTCTAGCCAGACCATTTTGGGCAACTCTGCTCTGAAAATGCACCTTTTTCAAGCTCTGCTCCAGGTATATCATTGTGTACGTGTTTTGTGCTGTGAACCAACTTAGGTAAAGGTTGCCCTTGCTCGAAAGCCAGTCGTATTTGACTCTAGAATTCAGTAGTCATCTCTGTTTATATCCAAGAGCCAGCGCTGTCTGCATCTGCAGATGTTTCCATGGACATGTGGCATGGACATACCTCATGTTTCCATGGACATACCTCAACAGTGGAGTGTTTACCTTCGCACTGAAGTGGTCCCTATTTATCTACTTGCGATTTCATGCTTTTGAACTGCTGGGTTGGCAGGAGCTGGGACAGACACAGGAGCTCACTCCATCGTGCAGTACCCAGGAATTGAACTCCTAGCTTCCAGTCAGCGAGTTCAGCATCTTAGCCACTTGAGCCACCGCAGTCCCATGGAACCAACTTATAACAACCTTAATAGGGGTTTCAAGGTAATTGAGATATTTAAGGAACACCTTTAACAGCCCCATCCTCCACTCTCTCCCAGTGAGTTTCCATGGCTGAACAGACATGACCGCATGTCTCCCGATCCCTAGTCTGGTACTCTATCCACATCAGTTCTATTCAAGTGTTTGCCTGTAAATGGATGATGGTGACAGAATGACACATAGAAAGCCACACTGAACATCTGTCTGCCTCTAACAACATCTTGGACTTTCATGGATTGAATGCAAACATCTGAAGAGGTCTCAGCAGTTTCATTCAACTGAATCACACAAGAATGGGTCACAATTTCATTTTAGATGAGAGCTCACCAAAATTTCAACTAATTTCTTGGTAACAAAGCTCCAGAGATAGAGAACCCAGCCTTACCAGCTCCGTGTAGTTACAGGGTATATACAAAATATTAAAAATATTTTCCCCACACACACGGTGATTTGAAATCCCAGGTATTCTACTGCACCGTTCTACGGCACATCTAACAAACGGATTACAAGTTGTCCCATTTGGCTACACACACTGACAAAAAGTCCATGTGACATTAAATTAAAAAAGCAATAACCCCAAGCCAGCTCCTGATTTATCTCAACAGTGCAGTTGTACCCAGAGTGAGACATTGGGGATGTGGAGCATATAATTGTCATTCCAGCTGCTACTGCTGTTGAAAGTAACTTTGAAATCTACGACTGCTGTTGTTGCAGCAGAAACGTGAAAAGTAAAGAGGCTGTCTTCATGGACTCTTTGCCCACCTCGAAGAGCATTTTTGTACGGTGCCCGGGTACTGCACGATGGAGTGAGCTCCTGTGTCTGTCCCAGCTCCTGCCAACCTAGCAGTTCAAAAGCATGAGCTGCATGGCTACTTGCCCTTCGAACTGCTTTTTTCTGCAGAAAGAACCCCTCCAAGTGAACCACTGATCATGACAGGACAGAAGGTAAGAATGGGCAGTCAAAGCTGTCATCACCCATAGAAACATGGTGGCTTGCAATGGCTTCAGGCAGCAAACGTGGTGACCCAGTACATTGCTTTTCTGGATCTGCCAACTGAGCCAGTGGCCCACTATGGCTTATAGCCCTGATGGAGAACCTTGGCACTCCAGGGTTTGCTGCGATTCATCCGGCCCACGCTGTCCTCATCGCTCCCGGAAGTGGAAGTAAAACACGCCCGGGAGTGACAATCCATTCATGTGGATTCACTGGGGCTTGGGCTTTTGGGAATTGAAGTCCAAGAGCATCTGGAGTGCCAAGATTCGCCATCACTGGCTTATAGGAAGTTCCGTCCTGCCCTTAGAACAACTCGTTGGGCTTCCTGGCCAAATATAGCACCTGGAGAATGTCCTTACGTAACTGAAAAATATTGTGTGTGTGTGTGTGTTTTGTCCTGCAGAAGAGCTTGCTCGACAAAGTGCCATGCAGTCAAAGGAGCCAACAGAAGACACAAACAGACAACCCACAGACCCACAACAAGAGGGAGAAGCAAGGAAGACACTAAGTGAGAAGTATCAGGAAAGAAAGGATGAAACACTATTAGCCAAAGAGTCACCCCACACACCTATTAA
Organism: Bradypodion ventrale; assembly: GCA_035047345.1. NCBI lineage: Eukaryota > Metazoa > Chordata > Lepidosauria > Squamata > Chamaeleonidae > Bradypodion > Bradypodion ventrale. The sequence goes on along the minus strand of JAWDJE010000001.1, from coordinate 292,835,013 downwards.
TATTCAAGTGCACTATTTCAATTCTCATATCAGCGTTCCAAGCTCTGAGAACTCACCAAAGTGTTCTATAATTACAAAAGGACCTGTGGATGTACAGCATGCTACGCAACTGAATGTCCCGCTAAATGGTAATGATGCATATTTTTCATTTTTTGTGAGGAGCCATGTTACCATATTTGTCCCATCCCAACTACCACAGCGACTAGGGGCACGAGGACCATCTGGATTATTATTATTATTATTATTATTATTATTATTATTATTATTATTATTATTATTATTATTATTATTCCTTGTGATTTTGACATATCGATCACAGTTTCTCACTAGGTTGCCCTTGCTTTAAAGCCAGTTATATCCGACTCTAGGGTTCAGTGCTCATCTCTGTTTATAGCCAAAGAGCCAGCGCTGTTTGTGTCTACAGACATTTCTGTGGTCATGTGGCAGGCATGCCTAGATGCCAGAGCACACAGAATGCTGTTACCTTTCCTGATGAAGCGGTACCTATTTATCTATTTGCAATTTCTTGTTTTTGAACTGCTAGGTTGGCAGGAGCTGGGACAGACGATGGGACCTAACTCAGACATGCAGCACTCGGGTCTTGGACTGCTGACCTGCCAACCTTTGGCCCATCAAGTTCAGCATCTTAACCACTAAACCACTGCAGCCCTTATGTTTTGAGCGTGCACACACGCACACACACACAAGGGAAGATGCATTTACGGTGTAATCCCATGCATGTCTACTCAAGAAGTAAATTCAATGGGATTTATTCCTAGATAATGTCTATATACAACCTCAACCCCTGATCATATTCTTAATAGAAGCCTTTGTTACCAGTTAAATAGCAAGGTTGCTGGAAAATAATATTCATCTATGGCTGATTTCTTTTCATCACTGAGTAATTCTCTTCCTGTTATTACAGCACAACCACTAATTGTAGGCACTTAATCTTATCATTCTAAACCCCAAGAGACATTTTACCCACAATCAAATACAGCTTCCATTGCTAGGGTTATTTTTATTTTTATTTTAAGTAGATAGCATTTCCAATATGAGAAATGACATTTAATTAATACAAAATGTTATGGTGGCTCATATGGAATGTGTGAAGGCAGTAGCCAAAAGCTTCTTGATAACTAATGAAGCTGATTGCAAGATGCATTCTGGAAGGGATATGTAATCTCTGAGGAAAGAGTTGTTTGTGAATGAAAATGGGCATTCTAGATTCATGTTGATACTATGAGATAATATGAGTCTTAGTTTGAGATTGGAAACTGTAATTAGGTGGGTGTGGAGAACTGAGTGTGAGGTAACCCAGCCAATCACCTCTAAGTATATTGGACTTCATATTATATCATCCGTAGCCAATGTCTCTTGAGTGTATGGAGTTCATAGACCAACATATCTGGAAGGCATGAGATCTAGCTTCCATGGCAACAATCTGGAAGGTATTATGTCTCTTGGGATTATGCCTTTGCCTCTTGGTAAAACAATATATCTGGAAGGCACTAGATCTAACTTACCTTCCAGATATCATGTACAACACCTCTCATTAACTGTAGCTATCACTGTCATTTACCATGCTCACTCTGGCTGATGAAATTTATTTACCAACACATCTGGAGGGCATCAGGTTGAGGAAGAGTGATCTAGGCAGTCTTGAATGCTTTTAAATTCTGTTGATCCTGCAGCAGTGTGGAGGAAGTTAAGAATGTGTAATCAGTGGGGAACTAAATGTGCTTAACTATAGTTGGGTGACACCAAATTTCCTGAGTAAATAGTTCCCCATTCAGCTGAACTTGACAGAGCCAAATTGCAGGGGATGCAACATGTCTGAGAGTAGTGGTATATATAAAATATATATAATTTAAAAGCAGAAGTTTGCTGATCAATGAGTTCTTTCCCCCAAATACTGCACAATAACCCAGTAATAATAATTTCATGTCAGAAATTATTCTAGGTTGATAGGATTTTTTGCTGGAGGAACTCTGCTCAGGGGATGCCCAAATGAGGCTCCTTTCACGTCCCCAAGATCTTGTCCCACTGAAGTGGTTCCTATTTATCTACTTGCAATTTCTTGCTTTTGAACTGCTAGGTTGGCAGGAGCTGGGACGGAGATGGGTGTTCAAACCGTCATGCATTACCTGGGTCTCGAACTGCCGACTTGCCGGCCTTCCAGCTAACAAGGTGAGCTTCTTAACCACTGAGCCACCAGAGCCCCTAATAACCCAGTGATCTGAAATGTGTGCCTTTAGCTGTATTTCCCTTTTTTCCAGGGGAGCCCAATCTTTGTCAAAACACAGAAGAGTCACTCATGGAACAGAAACCAGGTGGGCTGCGTAACTAGAGGGTTCTGATCTTCATTCCTTGTGCTGCTTGGAGAATGAGAGGTAAAATAGGCTTGGCCATTCCTCACTAAGTATCAGGTGCCCTTCCCCTAACGTTTAAGGGAGATGAGGTCACATGTGATAATGCCAGGCAGGTCTTGGTCCATCTCCTTCGTGTTAATAGAAACCTGGGGCTGCAAATGCCTAAAACATAAGGGAACAACTAGACCTTGTCAGCCCAGGTTCAGGAGGTGACTAAAGCTGAGCAGGATCAGGAGTCATGTCAGCTATGCAACCTCTAAATGGAGTTGCATTAAACAAGGCACAAAGGTGTCCAGCCAGAGAGATAGAAGGTGGGACTGGGGGAAACAAAGCTGTATCAGTAAGCTAGGTAGCTCCTTACAGCTCCTGTTGAGTGGCAGGATCTCTTTAGGGTCTTTCCGAGACCTTTCTGAAGATGTTGAGAGTTGCACCTGTGTCCATGTGTATGGGCACAAGCCCTATTGCAGGCATTACTGCCAATGTGGAGAGAAAACCGAATGTAGTGCCTTTCCATCACTGTACTATTATCACTTAATGTACCATTTCTATATTTTCAGGAGTGAGGGAAAAGTCTAGTTTTAAGAAAAATAAAAGCTACCCAACAATGCCAGGAAAATCACTTTATTAAATTTTCCTTTCATCGGTGATTGTGCAGTTGTACCACTCCAAAGGCCCATTTCTTTTACTCTACTGATAAACAGCTAACACTTCATACAGGAACAAATCTGAACCATTTCCCTCCTTTCATCCAATTGCAGGAGGAACAGAAGAACAGGAAAAAATATATCTTGATTTCCCACAAGGCAGTTACCTCTTTCATCAAATCATCCTTGAACCATCTTCTCTTTCTGCAGAATTGATGGAGGCAAATGTTGGCATTAAACCTCATGAAGGCCTGAGCTGGTAACTCAAGGCACTCAAACCAGCACCCAAGATCCAGAGTTGTTTTATTCCTTCTTCTGTTCTGTCATTCTTAATGCAGCTGGAGTTTTTTTTTTCAGTCTGGATTTTTTTAAACAAAAAAATTAATTGACAGCCAGGTTTGCCATCATATCAACAATGTACAATGTGTGGTTTGAACAACACTTTGGAAGTGACTTTTCAGAAGCCCCCCTTGAAGTAGATAATATAATAGCCACTTGTGGATGTTGGGGGCAGGAATGAGTGGGACACCACTATGATGTTGCCATGGACAATTACAAACATCCTTTTTGCAGCCTTGTTGTGTAAGGACATGACTATTAACAGACTTTTTAAGAACAGGTTGGGGGAGATTTCTGAAAAGTTCTACTGCAAGAGGCTTCAGAAATACATACTGAATATATCCTGTTGACACCATGTGATGAAACCTTGGTGTTCTATTCAGCCCACCAGAACATACTTAATGCTAGTGAAATTATATTAGGTCAAAATGTATGAAGACCCAAGTGCTGTCTCTTGCTGAACTCTAGGAGAAAGCCATAGAGTGGACATCAAGCAAATGCTTTATATACAGAGGTGCAACCCCTAGGATCCCAGTTAGAGTCTTAAGTGGTCAGAATGGGGATTAAAGGGAAGACCTCTGCCTCCTTTGCTGAATTGCTGCTGCCAGTCAAAGTTGACATAAATAAGATGGACAGATCAACAGCTTAGATTGTAAAATTTGCTTGATATGTTCACCTTTCAATATTTCCTGCATCAATGTGCCATAGGAATGTGTCTCTCTTAAAAATGAATGAAGGGATCATTTATCATTTGGGTAAAGATCTCAACTTGCTGAGGATCGTGTATGAAATGGTCCACGCGCAGCAGCATGGAAACTGTCCAGCACGGGTCTGTATGCTGTTCCATTGAGGATGGTATTCCCAGAAGCAGGGATGTCAGTGGAATGACAGCAGGTCTGCACAGCTGCAGCAACCGCTCTGCTTCTTCCTTGGCTTTTCCTCTTTTGGAGTTGGGTCCATTCCGCATCATCAGGGAATGGGATAGGGGAATCCCAAGATGTCATAACTCTCATCAGATGCCACCAAAGCCATAAACGAGCTGCACATATTCAGTATGAATTATTGAATTTAAGCAAAAATAAACAAATACCTGTCTGCTGAGTGTGCAGAGAATGAAAGCAAAAGGCACCTGAAAAATATTTTTATGACAAAAGGTCAGAGCTTGCATTTAGCATGGACTTTGTGTGCTCTACAGTCAACAAAAGGCATTTTAAAGAATAAAACTATGATAATACTGTACAAAGCAACCTATAGTTTTGCTAAGTGCTCTCTCTCTCTCTCTCTCTCTCTCTCTCTCTCTCTCTCTCTCTCTCTCTCTCTCTCTCTCTCTGTGATTGTGTACAAACATACACATAGATACACATATTGCTACTATGAGAGAGCACTGAGAATCTGGTTCACACGCTATACTTTCATGCTTGCTTTATTTTCATTATAACATCCATTGCAGTGAATGTATTGCTTCGGAAAGAAAGAAAATCAAGACAAATGTAGAAAAGTGATGCATCAAGTATGTATCCATTTTTGGGCCAAGCTCAAAACTTACTCAGGAAAACACCCGAGTTCAGGATCCATTGGTACCAGCAGGTTTGCAGATTGAACTCTTCTGCCTCAAAGTGTAAGAAGGAAATGTATGGTAGGAGAGCTCCATACGTACAAACCATCCCCCTGTGCCTACAACAAATCTTTAGTGGGGTGGGGAGGATCTGGTGTGATTCTTCTAGTTGTTCTTTCTCTTTTCCATCTTTTGGCAGTAGCGAGGCCATAGGTGCAGTTGGCCTTTCTGTGACAGGGATAGACATGCCTCAAAGACTGGAGACCAGGTTTCCATCATGGAAGCTGTCCCTGCCTCTGAAATGAAAATGCAAGCAAACAAGCCACCAACCCTTGCCTCCTTTCAAAAATAAAAAATAAGCCAGCCACACCATAATCCCAAACCTGGAAAAAAGAAAACCAGAGGTGGCCAGATGTGTCATTTTGCTTCCAGCAAACAAGGGGTAGAATGGGCTGCATTTGGGGTATTTAGGATCATTCGTACCCCCAAAGGTGGACATCTTTGTTTTGGAGAGGGAAAGTTTTTCTGATGACATGGAGGCAACTGGGAGGACTGGGGGCACAAAATAATGGATGATGACCTGTATGCTCCAGAGCGTATGATTCCCATCCTTGTTGTACAAAACAGCCCTGATCCATGGAGATGTCCAACATCCATTAGGAGAAGAACAACAAGAAGAAATTCTACAGTATGAGTTGAGAGAAGCAGATGAAGCATTGCAATACCTAAGTCTGCTATGAGAACCGTGCGCAGTGTAGTGTTTTATTTGTAGGATTGTTCTCGGTGCCAGATCTTGCTTCTGGTCAATAAGAGCTGGATTTCCTAATGCATGTTTTACAATTAGGAAATAACAAGAACGAAACAAGTTATTTGAAAAAGCAGGATTTTGAGCTTTAATGTCTCTGAAGCTGTTCTTGAAACTGAGCATTTTTACAAAACTTCTCTTGGCTTCGACAAAAATTAGCCAGTGGTGCAGCTAGGTAATGTTAGATTGTCAATGCTCTTACATGGGTGAGTGGGAAATCTTGATCTGAGAAGGTATATATTACTCCACTTCTGAATATGGTGAGTTGGATATGGTGCATTTGGGATCTCTTCTGCTCATTCTACTGAGCCCTACCTTGGAAGGCAGTCCCAAAGCTCTGCTCTGAAAATGTGGCCAGTGACGTGTGATAGTGCTTGTGTCAGTTTACACTATCTGCTTAGTATGCACTGCTAAATGTCTAAATAAACAATGGAACGACTCAGTAATTTTTTTTCAAGGAAAGCAACCAAGTTTCTCAGCCCATTTTTGTCCGTTTTTCAATGCAGGTTACACAGTACAGTGTTGGGAATTTCCAGTTAAATCCCATCTCTTAGCAGCCAAGAAAAATGCCTTTGTCCTGCTGTATCCCAACGTGGTGTGCTTTTGAGAATGTGCATCTTTGTAGAGTTAGAATGGGGAAAGGTTGGCTTCTCTGCATTTTTTAGGACTGCAGTTCCACTAAGTGAATGTTCAACAGGAAGTGATGGGAACTGTACGATAGACCGTTATACCCATCCTGGTTCCTCAGACTGCCTTACTCTCTAACGATTGTGATAGTCTAGTTTCCCAACTCAGGTTGCAATTACTGGAAGCTTCTGTTTTTAATTATGATAAATAGTAGCAATTTTAATGACTTCTTCAAAAACATGAGCTTGCCCCAAACAGTATTTGAAGTACAGTACCTAGGTTTCATTTGCCTGTGAATAGTATTCAAATACATTAAAATCTTGGCTCACTGAAGCAAGCTGCCCATGTTCTATTGAGTTTCCCTAGATCAGCAGTGGCCAACCTTTGCACTCCATGTGTTCTTTGACTCCCTCTTCCCAGAAGCCCAAGTCAGTGCCAAGGTTGGCCGCCACTAACCTAGATCCTTTTTTAAATTTAATTTTTAAATTTATTCGCCACCCACTCAGGCAATTCCGACTCAGGGCGGCTTACATAGTAATAAAAGTATAAAAACAGTTAAAAACCACCCCGATTAAAAGCCCCACAGAAAGAGGTTGTGTCTTATGGCAGGAGCCAGCAGGCAGGGCCCACATTACCCTCAGGGCCCCACACCTGCCCCGCCAGACAGGTTTTAAGACCTTTTCTGAAAGGCAGCAACTCTGTCTGCAATCGTAATTCTACTAGCAGGAGGTTCCAAAGGGCCAATGCGGACATGGAGAAGGCCCTTTTTCTTGAGCCAGAGAGAAAAGCCCCTCTGGCAGATGGTATGATTAGGGAGCCCCTCCGGTCCACTCTGGTTGGATGGGCAGATACTCTCAGGGCAATGCAGTTTCTTAGGTATCCTGGCCCACTACCATGTAGGGCTTTAAAGGTCATAACCAGCAGCTTGAATTGCACCCGGAGGCAAACTGGTAACCAGTGCAGCTCTCTAAGCAGTGGCGAGGTGTGAGCATAATGCCCACACCCCTTCACCACCTGGGCTGCCGCATTCTGGACCAGCTGGAGCTTCCGAATGGTCATCAAGGGCAACCCCATGTAGAGTGCATTATGCTACCATTCCAAGTGCTATGAAGCAATATAGAGCAGTAGAACCTTCTACTCATACCTGTCAAGTATCCAGGATTGGCCGGGATTTCCTGTAATTCAGCGCCACAAACTCTACTTCTTAGCCGCCATCCTGTAATTTGATGGTGGAGGAAGTAGTTACTGCGCATCCCCTTCTGTGCAGAACCCTTCTACGCATGTGTAAAAGGCTACTGCGCAGAAGGGTTTTACGCATGCATTGAAGGGTTCTGCGCAGACGGCTACTGCGCAGAAGGCTATGCATGCATTGGAGGGTTTTGTGCATGCGTAGAAGGGTTCTGCGCAGGAGGCTACTGCACAGATTACTTCTACGCATGCGTTGAAGGGTTCTGCGCATGTGTAGAAGGGTTCTTCACAGAAGGCTACTGCGCAGATCCCGTATTCTCTGGAGCCGCACTTGACAGGTATGCTTCTACTGTCTTCTGAGTTGGCTGGGACAGGAACCACCTTATACTGTGCATCCATTGTTTGCCTTTGCACAGCTCTGTGGACCATTTGCTTCAACTTATCTGGCCTTTTATCTGCATCTCTATTTAATGGCCATAATTTTTGTTTTCATTTCTCCAGGGATGCATAGAGCTGGGTTTTGTTAGTGACTAGGTTTGTTCACTGTGATGTGTACAGGGCTGGCTCCAGTTTCAAAGAAGCTACTGTGTAAAACATCCTCTGATGGGCATCTTTTATAATCTACTTTCCTCTGTGGGGCAGTGCTCTGAACAGATCTGGGTTAAATTTCCTGCAATTCGTTAATACTATGGTGCTAGATTGCAGCCAATGTTAAGAGTGTAAAACAATGGTTTGATCTAGCTGTCTCATGCCTTTTAGAAGTCCAAGCCAGTCTTGCTGCTTATTCCCATCTTCAGATGAGCAGCAAGTTAGCATTTGTCACTCTCTTAAAGTAACCAGAAATCTTTACAAGGATGGATTTAATACCAATAACTCCTCCATGCATGTGACAATCTATAAATGGAAGCATGATGTTAACTCATAGAACTCTCCATCTATGAATGGGAAGTGCCTTCTTTTGACCCAAAGCTTCACTGAAAGGCCAAAAAATGCACAGAAGACCCCAACAAAACTATAAATGTAAATTGTGATGTGTTCTCTCCTCCCCTACTCTGTCTGTACAAAAGGCACAAGGACTAGTGGTGCCTGACCAGCTCAGTGTCTAATCTTGGTTATGATCTGTAGGGTGGGGACTACATATCACTATCAGCTTTGGAGGTGTAGTTACACACACTTCTAGAACTCACACATGACCAGCAGGCAGTAAGATTTGTGCTACCAAAAAGCAGATAAAAAAGGAAGATATGGAGGGGGAAGAAAAACAGATTTAATTCATATCTAGCCAATCAAGGTCCATTGAGAGACCTTTGTCCACAATCACTGACATTCTCAAGCCTAAATTAATCTGTTAAATAAAGTAAGCTGGATAAAAAAGAAAAAGGCCCAAAATCCTTCACTGCACTCTGCACATATGTGAAATGGCTGTCATGGCAGCTGCAAGGAGATACATAGGAAGCAGCAACCTAAGCCTGAACCGGCCCTCACAGTTTAATGGTTGGTCCAGGGAAGATCATGGCCTTCATAGATTTATTTTATTTATTTGGATTTATATCCCACCCTCTTGCCCTAGGGCAACTCAGATGATTGTCATTTAACTTCCCCTTTTGGTATCAGTAAATCTTTCTTTTAAAGACTGACAGTAACTCTGTCTTTTTAAATTCTATCCTGTGTTCTAATCACAAGGTATCTTTGCTTAAACACCTTTAAGCCCCTACAAAACAAGAAAGAACTTGTGGGGGTTTCGCTCCACCAAGTGGCTAACCAATGCATCTTTGCATCACTCTGGAATTGCACAAAACCCCTGATTTGATCCATTTTTATACATTTGAAGACATATAACTTTGAGATTTTTTTTTAAAAAAAATCTCAGCCATCTGAAATCTTCATTGAACAGCCATGATGTTGCATCCAGGAGAATTCTATTCACACTCCTTTTTTCATCCCAAGGTCGAATGAAGCAAGTAAAAATGTCCTTTTTCGGACAGGTTATCTTGTTATGCAGTATTACTATCAATCAGAATGAAGGGATTTGCCTAAGTCATGCTGCTTATGCACAAAAGAAACCCAGTGCTTTAGCCCACACCAGAACTATGGGAACCTCCATGCTGAGGATACTGAGTATGATGTAGTGCAGGTGTAGCCAATCTTGGTGCTTCAGGGGTTCTTGGACTTCAATTACCAAAAGCCCAAGTCAGCATACCTGCTGATCAGGGCTTCTGAGAATTGAAGTTCAAGAACAGCTGAAGCACCAAGGTTGGCCACGCTGGTGTAATGGATTGAGTGAGGCCTAAGTTCAAATCCCAGGTCAACCATGGGAACCCACTGAGGAGATGGAACTGGTAAAGCCACTCCTTAAATATCTCACTTTCCTTGAAAGCCTTATTGTGGCTACCATACATCAGCACATAACAGCAACCCAAAAGTACAATAGATGCTGGTGTGAGATGCTACCTGAAAGTGCTTTTTCCAGTTTCTAACACTTTTGTATTTGTGGGTACCTCTTTAAGAAGTGCCCTACCTCCAGGCTCACTATTATTCTTTCATTCCCTCTGAGTTTATATTTCTGTGTTATCCACAAGCACCTTGTGTTGCCAGAATTTGAGTGCAGGCGCAAACAACTCAGATCATCACACACTAATTAGCCATTATGCACAAGAGGCTAATTAGATTTGATAGGGCAAAATTATGAAATCAAGTGGGGGAAATAACTTCATACAGAATCATCCATACTTTCACCAAACTTCAAGGGCCAAGATTCTTTGGAGGAAATTAAAACAATTGAAGTGGTATGAAAACAGTACATGTTTGTGATGTACTCAAGGCCTTATGCAGGTGTGTCATTAAATATTCCACAAACGCCTTAGTGAAGGTGTGTGCCATTCTGATCCTTAGGTAGGAGAAGATTAATGTCCAACAGTTAGTTATACTTATTTATCATGAGATAACCTGATGTACTCTTTAATATCACCATGAATGATAACTTTGGCATTTAATTTTTAAAACAATTCAATGAGGTGGGCCATTGTGGGATATAAGGTGGCTTATTTCTCTGCTATACTTGCCTCAGATAAAGCAGTTAAACAAATTACATTGGAAGACAGTGTTTGTAAAATATTGACATGTTGATTTACCTTTGCTATGTATAATACTAATTTTTCAGCCATTGCCTATAGCTGTGTTTGACAATGCTAATGCATTATATATAAAAATGCCATTGGTTTCTGTGTCTTGTGGTTCACTGGTTTCCCCTTTTGTTCTGTCTCTCTCATTTTCATTTGCTCTTGGAAATATCCACAGTTCTCATACCTATTTCACAAGCATTCCTCTGGCAAGTACTCGGTGATTTAATTCATCAGTGTACATGCAGACCAGGAAAAAACCTTCACACCGTTACTGGGCAGAGATGTTAGGAGGATCATTTCTCCAAATGTTATTAAAGGAAAGAGAAATTCTCCAACAGTTTCTCAAATGGTGAGGGGGAACATGAGCCATGGTTCTAGTGTAGGTTCATTATTTTTTTAATCGCTGAGGATTTTAATGTTTTATCCTGCTGCTACAAGTAACTATGAAAAGGACTATTCTGGCAGGCTGTACACTATTTTTCTCCCTCAGCAATGCCCTTTATCTTGGGTCAGCCAATTTTTGAAGGAGCACAAAGGCACACACACACAGTGGATACAATTTTGAATTAATTCTGCCAAGTGGACATCCATTTCTAAGGAGCCGTGGTGGTGCAGTAGTTAAACTGCTGTCCCGCAACCAAAAGGTTGGAAGTTCAATTCTGACCAAGGCTCAAGGTTGACTCAGCCTTCCATCCTTCTGAGGTTGGTAAAATGAGTACCCAGCATGTTGGGAGCAAAATGCTAATTAACTTGTGAACCGCCAAGAGAGTGCACTAAGCGCTATGGGGTGGTATATACGTGCGATTGCTTTGTTAAGTGAGTAGGGGAAAATAGAATGTTTTGAAGGGAAAAAAATTACTGTGAGAAATTTTTGACTCAGCACAATCTGTCCTTCTTCTGGGTTCAGAACCATCCACAGCTTCGGTTTGGAGAGATTGTTACAGACATATTTTGTCTTTACTATATGATATGCTTATAATATACTTTCCTCCCAAGGTTCTTCAGAATTTATTGTGGCACTATTTTTGATCGGAATGAGCTCCCGTTTTTGTCCCAGCTCCTGCCAACCTAGCAGTTCGAAAGCAAGAAATTGCAAGTAGATAAATAGGGACCACTTTGGTGGGACGGTAACAGTGTTCCGTGCGCTCCGGTGTCTAGTCATGCCTGCCACATGACCATGGAAACGTCTGCAGAAGCAGACAGCGCTGGCTCTTCGGCTTGGAAACAGATGAGCACTGCACCCTAGAGTCAGATACGACTGGCTCTCGAGCAAGGGAAACCTTATTTTTGATCTTACTATAACATTTCAAGGCGAGGCTGCTGCATTTCTTTTTGGCTTTCCTTTCTTTCTATTCCACATCACTTTATTACTCGGCAGGCAGGCAGACAGATACAGTTAATTTGGTAAAAGTATCAACAAGACCACACTATTTTCCATGGCTTCTTCGCAAAACAGACCACATTGCTCCCCACTCTGACTAACTGTCCAGCTGTAACTGACAGCACTAATGAACTCTGACAAACTCTCTCTCCACACACACAGTCTTCTCGACAATACTGTTATCCAGGAACTATAAGGAATATAAGCTTGCAGCTCCACTCATAAATATTCTTTTACACCTCTCAAATGTCCTAACTGTCAGAGCTGGTATGCGTCTCCCATACAACTGTCAATCCACTCCAGCCACAATTCCTTTTAATTTTGAATCAAATATTCTTACTACATGTTACTACATGTTCCAGATACCTATGAGAGGAGCAATTTACTATTTAATTTTTTTACATTGTTTTATTTGTTTCTGTGGTTTGCCAAGGAATTTAAGATATTCATAAACAAAGCACCAGTGCTTACTGAAAGGCATTATTAGTGTTTAAGCCAGTACACCATGGGCTATTGCTTATTAATCTGAAATAACAGGAGACTATTTGTCTTCAGATCTATACCTGTCAAGTGCGGCTCCGGAGAATATGGGACCTGCGCAGTGGCCTTCTGCGCAGAACCCTTCTACGCATGCACAGAAGCCTTCTACGCATGCGCAGAAGTGGGTTCTGCGCAGAAGGGGATGTGCAGTAACTACTTCCCCCCGCCGTCAAATTATGGGATGGCGGCAGGAAAGTAGAGTTTGCAGCGCTGAATTACGGGAAATCCCGGCCAATCCAGGATAGTTGAGAGGTATGTTCAGATCCAGTCTGTGAATGCTAGGAGATATCTAGCTGACTTATTTTTAGGCAGGACTGTACAGTCTCTTTGACCTGATCGGATGCATCATTGCTTCCAAATTATGTTACTGTCAGAGCCCAGCACCAGCAGAGCTCTATAGCTGGTTAGAGCTACTGTACAATGAGGGAAGAGGAGCTTTCAGATTTCAGAAGGAGCCAAGTCGCTAAGTCACTAAGACGCTGACTGGGAAGCGGAAGGTCAGCAGTTCAATTCCCGAGTACTGCAGGACGGAAATGAGCTCCCGTCTTCATCCCAGCTCCTGCCAACCTAGCAGTTCGAAAGCAAGAAATTGCAAGTAGATAAATAGGGACCACTTCAGTGGGAAGGTAACAGCATTCTGTGCGCTCTGGTGTCTAGTAATGCCTGCCACATGAGCACGGAAACGTCTGCAGAAGCAGACAGCACTGGCTCTTCGGCTTAGAAACAGAGATGAGCACTGCACCCTAGAGTCGGATACGACTGGCTTTCGAGCAAGGGAAACCTTTACCTTTACATAGAGTCTTTGTTGCCAGTCCAGAGGTAAGGAAACAGTGGAGGTGTACTAGAGGTGCAGGAGTCATCCAAGAGGGTGCTCAAGATCGCAGTCCAATGTTCAGGATCCAAGGAATCAAGGTCAGGATCAGGAAGCCAGGAGCACAGTGTCAGGTTCATGAAACTGACAAATTGGCCCAACAAGGGCCTGCTGCCACACCTCTCCTTTAAGAGGAGTCAGGCCCCACAGCTGAGGGTCTGGTCAGGAGGCGTGCCCAGGACCTCCTTCTTCTCAGCTGCATCTGATGCTTCAATGAAACCCTGTAACGAACAGGTGTGCCGGCCTGCTCCTGAGTAGCCTGCCTGTTGGCACCTGGCCTAGCTGTCAAACTCCGATCCTCCGGCCTGGCTTGGACCTGCTGGGCAGGCTCCGGAGTGACAGCTGGCTACGAGGCCGGTGCCATATCCATGTCCTCTGACTCAGCCTCCTGATCTGAGCCGGCTGTGGCCTGGGGGACTGGCAAGTGGTCCTCCTCAGGCTCAGATCCGGCAGCAGGCAGCTGGGCCAGCTGAAAGTCCTTCTCCTCCTCGCACCCATGACCCCAGGTCACAACAGTTATACTCTTGCAATTACAGTGAAACTCCAGAACATAAGTGGCTTGTGACTGGGGCAGGGGATTACCCTCTAAAACAGGAGTTCCTCAACCTTTTAAATCCGGGGGCCAGGTCACGCTCCCTCAGACAGCTTTGGGGGTGGAAAGTCATTTTTCCCTTCCTCCACCACATGGTACTTTCTGGTGTGGTGGAGGTGGTGGTGGGCCACATGAAATGGTGCCGTGGGCCACATCTGGCCCATGGGCTGCAGGTTGAGAATCCCTGCTCTAAAATTTCAGGGCACTACCTCTACCTCAAAGTTAAATCATTATAGGTTGGATCCATATTTAGAGCACACCACCAAAACAAACGAGATGTGGGCCACTCATTAGACCTATGGCGATCAGCGGGATGGTACACTGACTCACTTAAATGCCAATTATTTCAATTGGTCTACTCTGAGTAAGTCCAAATCCAGCTGGGTATATTTTATTTGGCTCCAGATTCAGAATGAGGAGAAAGGGTAGTATAAAAACCAAGCACAAGTTAAAGCCTATCAAAATCTTTGAAATCAACATAGTGATTCTAGTCACATTACCATCTTGCAGACTGAAAATGCAGCCTTTGTTTTAATTACAAATGAGAATGGCATACAGCAGTTACCTTCTCTGCAGAGTGACTGATCCTATTATATTTTGTAGCTTTTGAAGGTATTAGTCACCCATTAGACTTGTACAGAGGTCAAATCAATGAGTGACTAAGCACACATGACCTCACTTGCCCATCTGGCCATCTGCCACTGGGGAACCCATCTTAGTTCTTAAATCCTTATAGTCGGTTTAGACCCGTAAGCTTTGGGATTGCATTGACAGGGGATTTGCCCATACTAATGTGTGCGTCAGTTATGACACATAGCCTGTGAACCAGGGATTCTCAACCTGCAGCCCGTGGGCCAGATGCGGCGCATGGCACCATTTCATGTGGCTTCCCCACCACCTCCACCACACTAGGAAGTGCCATGTGGTATAGAAAGGGCAAAATGGCCATCTGGCCCCCGAAGCTGAATAAGGGAGCATGACCCAGCCCCCAGCTTTAAAAGGTTGAGAACTCCTGCTGTAAACAGTTCTTTGGTTATCTTTCCTCACAATTGGAACTTATATTTATTTATTTATTGTATTTCTATACCCCCCATTTGTGTGGTGTCCTGCTCTGGGTGGTGAACATGTGCATAGGGGTTCTGCACATGCGCAAAGGAGTTGTTGCTGCGCATGCGCGCCCGGGCTGGAGCAGTTCCCGTATTTTCCGGAGCTGTGCTTGACGGGTATGCACCTGCAGCTGGGTGAAAGAAAATCAACAAATGGATTTGCTGCAACTCAAAGTCTAGCAAGTTTTATCTGACGTAAGCTTTTGTGTGAAGCAGTGGGCTTAGTTTTTGAAGTACATCAAAACTAATTGCTAGGTGTTTTTTTTTAGGCAACAGACTGTAGATTATCACAGGCTAGCTACTCTTCTGGTTGTTGTTTAGTCACATAGTTGTATCCGACCCTTTGTGACCCCATGGACTGCTGCACGCCAGGCACCTCACTCTCCACCATCCTCTGCAGCCCGCTCAGCTCTATGCCCATTACATCAACAATGCCATCTAACCATCTCATCCTGTGTTCACCCCCTTCTTAATTTGCCTTCAATCTTTCCCAGCATCAAGGCCTTCTTGAGTGAATCCTCTCTTTTCATCTGGTGGCCAAAGTACTTTAGCTTTATCTTCAATATTTGTCCTTCAAAGGAGCAGCCAGGGTTGATTTCCTTCAGGATTGACTGATTTGATCTCTTTGCTGTCTAGGGTACTCTCAAAATTCTCCACCAGCACCACATTTCAAAGGCATCTATTCTTCTTTGCTCAGCTACTCTTCTGGACACTTCCATAATGAAGAAGGGTTTGAAGGCACAAAGAGAATATTTAGCTGTCCGTTCTTCTGTCTGCGTATCTTTGAAGAAGTGCCTGTGATAAATCCTGTTGTGTATGTTACTCCTGCAGAGAGGTGGTGATGCCATTGGTAGGGGGAGATTTTTGATAATGAAAAGATTCCTACCTCTGTCCTATGCCACTTGCATATAATGAGAGTGGTTACATGCAAGTTGGACTAACCTTAAGACAATGGTAGTAAGTACAATCAAATCCTATAGGTAGAGGGACCATTGCTTTGGGTGGTGCCTTTGTATCTGGAATAATAATAATAATAATAGAGTTTTGCACGATAAGGACACCTCCATGTGACCTCAGTGTTCCAGTGTTCAGGACTGGCCAGGACTGATTTTGGTGAGACACCTAGGCCTTTTTTTTTTAAACTTCTTGATGCGTCTGTGTTTTCCATGCAAATGGCATATATTTTTAGGCATCATTTAGATAGCTAAAAGAGGGGTGGGCAGCCTCAATAGGTGACTATTTTTAAACTGAAGACAAACCCAATCCTCTGTAGTGCCGCTAAGGGGGACAGACCCTGCTGCTTAATATGGCAAAGCTCAGAGGGTAAAGGGCAAATTTGTAAGCCATGCTGTTGTTTTTAAATGTAAAGAAGTGTGTTTGTGTGGGGAGCCCCAAATGTGCTGTGGGGGCTGCTGTGTTTGTCCACTTCTTAATTAAATGACCTCTCTCTCTTTTTGTTGTTTTTGTTCATTTGCACAGTCGATACCGACCCTTTGCGACCCTATGGACCATTGCCTGCCAGGCACTTCTGTCCTCCACCATCTTCCTCAGCCCGCCCAGCTCTGTGCCCATTGCATCTACAATACCATCTAGCCATCTCATATTTGGCCACCCCTTCTTCTTTTGCCCTCCACCTTTCCCAGCAACAAAGCTTTCTCAAGTGAATCCTCTCTTCTCACTCGATGTCCAAAGTACTTTAGCTTCATCTTTACTATTTTACCTTCTAAGGAGCAGTCAGGGTTGATTTCTTCTAAGATCAACCTATTTGTTCTCCTCACTGTCCAGGGGACTCTCAAAACTCTCCTCCAACACCACATTTCAAAGGCATCTATTCTTCTGTGCTCAGCTTTCCTAATGGTTCAGCTCTCACAACCATACATTACCACTGGGAATACCATTGCTTTGACTATGCGAATTTTTGTTTGCAAGGTGATGTCTCTACTTTTAACTACGTTCCCCAGGTTTCTCATAGCTTGTCTCCCAAGAATTAGTCTCCTTTTTATTTCATGGCTGCAATCACCATCTGCAGTGATGTTGGATCCTAAGAAAGTAAAATCTGTCACTGTTTCTACTTCTTCCCCATCTATTTTCTAGTGACTGATAGGGCCTGTTGCCATTATATTGGTTTTCTTGATGTTGAGTCTCCAGCCAGCTTTTGCACTCTCTTCTCTCATTTTATAGCTCTCATATTGTTTGAATGTAGATGATTGCACAGCTGTTTCTTTTCATCCTTTCTTTTGAACTTTGAAGGAACCTGAAGTGTTTTGGGATCAAGGAGACAGCGGAGGCTTGATTCATGAAGAGGCATAGGGCAAGATAGCCCGGACGGAGTTTATTAGGAATAACAGGACAAAGACATTCCAGAGAAGAGTATGCAATATATCCTTATTGGTTACCTGCGATAGCATAAGGTTACATAATTGGCTAAATATCAGCATGCCTGCCTCGTGCTCACCTTGATGATTGGTCAGACAGCTGTGTGCTGGCTAAGTGACTGCGTGCCATCCCTGGGCATAGTAGGGAGGGCTAGAAAGCCTTGAGTAATGGTCAGAGGCCCAAGCTGGGGGCCCAGGCCTCTAAGTTACGGCATAAACAGATGAGGCAGGAGAACGATCACCCACGATTTATGACCATGGTTTGCCATTAGCCACAGCGATCGTGCTGTGAACACCCTCACATCTCCTCCCTTCTGTTTTTAAGAAGCTTATAAGCATAATAAATTTGGTCCTTGCGTGCACGAGGCATCAAGCGAAATCCTAGCAGGCAGGTGGCTAGCAACGAAGGTATACATTGAATAAAGCAACAGGCAGTTATCAGAATGGCAAGAATAATTAAACCATACTGCAGAATGGTCCGTACCCAAGCTCCGTTGGGAAGCCGGGACCAAAGAGTGCTCCACCACGAAGGCAGAGGATTTTGCTTAATATCAGAAACAATTTTGGTTAGAGAATCCAATTGGTTTTGTACCTTATTAGAATTATCGGATAAGTTAAAGCAACACATATTACACACAGACTCACAACCTTGATGATGTAACATCAGCAAATAATCGATCGCGGCGCGGTTATCTAAAATGGCATTGCGAAGCTGAAATTGCTCCCTGTTCAGGAGGCTAATAGCTTGGGAAGTGTGATTAACGGCTTTTACAAATGCACAAGCAAGCTTTCCAAGCTGCCTTGCATTCCCGGCTGCCAGGCCAGGCACGCCAACAAGACTGATGGCCAAGGATGTGTACTTGGCCTGGGAAAGCACCTTAACAGTGCTATCGCAATCAGAGGGTAACTGCTCAGCGGCAGTACCCCGGGTGATGCGTTTGCGGGCGGGACGCTGACGGACCAGCGTAGTGCAGTTGGGCAAAGCAACAATCATACGACTAAGGCAACAAGTGGTTTTAGAGAGGTTAGCAGGAATATAGTTCCAAGTTCATGACCCACAGGTCCAGAACCACCCAGAAGGCAACAGAATGTGCTGAAAGTTAAAATGAAGGTCCTCTGTTTCCCTCCCGGTGCAATTAAGACCACGACCAGGCTGGAAACAGCGAGGCTTTGATTTATGTTGAGTACAGTTCACAACCCTGGCACATTTACTAGCATTACTAACAGCTACAATAGGAGTATAGAGAGACAGGGCATCAAGGGGCAGCCTTTTGGTTGCCTTTCCCCAAAGGGGGCTAAGAGCATATTTGTTTTTGACCTTATCATTAAAGTCGGCCATATCGTAACCCAACACTGACCTACTGACGTTTTGGGGAGTGTAGCAAATGGGAATGAGACAGGTGCTTAACAGGTGATAGGAGTCAACGCTTTGCTTAAGGCAAAACTCAGTTTGATTAGAAATGCGGGCAAGCTTATACCACAGGTTATACTCAAAGCATTGAGACAGCTCATCTTGGACGGCAAGCGCCCCTGGAAAGAGAAGCATGTAGCAACAAAGAATCATTATAGAATTAGCATTTAGACAAGCTATGATAGCAACAACAAAGTTCTCAGGAGTCTTTTCCACCCGGATTTCGTCCAGCACGGACTGGGCTTCATCCGACAATGCTTTCACCTGGCCCCAGGTTATCGGCGGGTTCTGCCCCCTTCGCCTTCCCCCTCGGTTCCGTCTCCTCTCCGGGAGCTCGTGCAGGTGAAGGTTGAAGTTTGGAATGGGGTTGTTGAGACCCTGATGCCATGCCATGTTTCCACGGTCAAACAAACCGGGCAGGGACCCAAAGAGGACCTTCTGGCGTAGACATGGCGGCGTAGCCCCTTCACCAGGTTATGAGGGGAACAGGCCCTTTCCACTCCGGGTCCGGCAGGCGTCTATACTGGACCTGGGGGGCAGGCAGAACCTCAAGCTGGCAGTAGTGACGCTGAGCCCTGGATAAAAATTGAGAATTAAATTGAGACAAGTTAAGGTGGTTTAGAGTAAACAGTACACTAGCAAGCCACTCCTCCTTTTCCGGAAGTGAGAGGGGGACAGTTCCCCCTTTCCTTTTTTGGCGATCCAGTGCCTCTTTCAGTGTCCTATTGGCCCGTTCGACCACGGCCTGTCCCTGAGAATTATAAGGGATGCCGAATGTGTGGACAATCTGCCAGCGGGTACAAAACTCTGCTAGGGCAGTAGAACAATAGGCGGGGCCGTTATCGGTCTTCAAACGGTCAGTTTTTCCCATGACCGCGAAGCAGCGGACAAGGTGATTGCAAACGTGTTTGACCTTTTCTCCCTTCTGGGGCGTGACCCAGATATAGCCAGAGTAGGTGTCAACACAAACATGTAAATATTTCCATGGTGCAAAAGGCGCAAAATGGGTAACATCCATCTGCCAAAGTTGGTTAGCACCCAGACCGCGAGGATTTACTCCTGCAGCAGGATTCTGGGGCTGTTGTGAACATTGGGGACACTGCTGAATTATGGCCCTTGCATCCGCAAGGGGAATGTTAAACTCTTTAGCAAGAGCTTTGGCATTCTGATGATGCAAAGCATGGCTTTCAATGGGAGAACAATACATGGCACGTAATGCGCCATCTGCACGGTCATTCCCTTCGGTCAAGGGGCCGGGGAATGGCTGATGACTACGAATGTGTGCAATGAAAAAGGGTACTGTTCTCCGTTGGAGCAGCATTTGTAGAGACAGGAACAGTGACAAAAAGTTGCTATCTACTGAAGGTGACACATAACTTCCCACAATGTTGGACACGACATTGGTGACATACAGGCTATCAGAGATCAAGTTAACAGGCTGATCCTGAAACAGACTAAAGGCAAGGACAACCGCTGCAAGCTCTGCGCGCTGTGGCGAGCGCTGCGGCAGCGTAAATTGACTTTTCCATGTCCCCTGCTCCTGCCAGGCAACCACCCCACGGCTCGGGCTACCATCAGTGAAGACAGTGAGAGCCGGCAAAAGGGGCGTGGGAGAGAGGAGGTGGAAAAGCTTCAAAGGTATATGCTGAGCAACCTGGAGCCGAGGATCCTTAGGAGAGTGGTACACTACCTGGCCTGTAAAATCTGCCATAGCAAGTTGCAGCTCGGTAGAAGAGCGCAGTCCCGCTTCCCAAACTGCGAGGGGAACGGGAACCACAATCTCCATGGGATCCAGGGCAAACAGGGCGAGACAGCGGCGGCGGCCTTTAGAGACGACCTGCGCCAGCATGCTCAAAAAGGGTGTAATGGTATTTTTTGTGGTGTGTGAAAGATACAACCATTCTAAAATACGAATTTTCCCATCGGAAGGCTCCTGATGTATGACAGCATATAATTGTTTCACATCTCCCAGGCAAAGGAGCTTGGGGGGGGGGGCAATTTGGCTCAGCCCTATCAACCCAGACCTTGGCCATGGCAGAGTTAACCATGGAAAGGACCTCCCGTTGCGGGGCGGTAAGGGTGATCAGATCTCCTGGATTCTTCCCTGCTCTAAGAGCGTCAAAGAGGGGGCTGAGCGCAGCAGTGGTAAGCTTAAAATAAGGGCAGAGCCAATTGACAGCTCCCAGTATCTGCTGCAGGGTGACATAACTGACAGTAGGTGGAATTTCAATCCGCGGCAATGCTGGCATAGAATACACAGCCATCATGCGGTGCCCAAGATAGGAGAAAGGTTCGGCTAACTGAACCTTTTCCTGGGCGATTATTAGGCCATAAAGGCTCAGGGTCTCCTGAAGGCGAGGGAGCCACCCCTCTGGGAGGGAGGTCCCAGCCACCAAGATGTCATCCATGTAATGATATATGATCAAATTAGGGTAAGCCTTTCTGTACGGCATGAGAGCTGCATTTACATAAAACTGACACATGGTGGGGCTATTGAGCATTCCCATTGGCAATACCTTCCAATGGTACCGGACTGTGGGCTGGGAGTTATTCAACACTGGGACCGTGAAAGCAAAATACTTCCGGTCCTTTTCCTGAAGGGGAATGGTATAAAAACAATCCTTGAGGTCAATGACAGCCATCTCATAATCATGGGGTATCAAATTTGGGTTCGGGGTTCCACACTGGAGCGAGCCCATCGGCTCGATTATCTTATTGATCTCCCGCAGGTCATGGAGCAACCGCCACTTCCCAGACTTCTTTTTGATGACAAATACCGGGGTATTGAACGGATTACTAGTCGGTTCAATGTGACCCGCGTCCAGTTGTTCCTGGACGAGCTGCTTAAGCGCAGTCAACTTCTCTTGCGGAAGTGGCCATTGTTCCACCCACATGGCTTGATTGGTCTTCCACGAGAGTGGAAGAGCACAATGTTGATGGCTATTCATGAGTTATGAGGGTGGTGCCAACTTGCGCCAGCAAATCCCTCCCCCACAAGTTGAGATCAATTTGTAAAATACAGGGCTTGATGCGAGCGATCTCAGGCCCGCCAGGTTGGAGACTGACAGATAACCACTGAGCACTTTTCCGGGAGGCCTGGCTACCACCGATGCCCCAAACTGAGGGAGCGGTTTCGGTTGGCCACAAGGGATCCCAGTGCCCAGCGGCTATCACAGAAATATCCGCCCCCGTATCCAACAATCCCTCCAACCACTTACCGTTTACCCAATACTTACGGATCGGCTTCTGTTGTCCTATCTGCTCTCGAAGGGCGGCAACCTGTGGATGATAGGTGTCTCCATCGGCCCCGGCACGGGTGGAACCAAACCCCCCTCTGCGAGGGGTGGGCTCCGCTCCCTCTGGGGTCTCATAAGAAACAATGATCAATTGTGCCCAGGAGTCCCCCTTGCGCAGTTGCAATGGAAGGTGACTCCAAAATTGTACATAAATGATGCCTGTGTAGTCTGCGTCTATCACGCCAGGAACTATCATGATGCCATGTTTGGCCGCTGATGAACGTGGCAGTACCAAACCAACGGTCCCTTTTGGCAAGGGGCCAGTAAGGTCGGCAGGCATCAGGATAAGCTCCCCAGGCAACGCAGTTGTCATGTCCTGTGTGTTAACGAGATCGAGACCAGCGCTGCCAGCAGTAGCAGCCTTGCGCTGATCGACCCGTGTCCCCTTTATTTTCCCGGGGCCCGGGGAGGGCCCGGTATCTAGTTTCCCTGTGGTGAGGGGTTGACTCTGCACTGGCTAGCCCAATGATAGCCTTTGCCACACCGGGGGCACTTCTTGCTGGGGCGCCTGACATCCTTTCCACCCCCCTTATGCGCTCCCCCTCCAGGGGCGTGACAGTCTTTCTTGAAGTGGCCCGGTTTCTGACAGTTGAAACAATTGCCAGTGGGCTTGTTTCCGGCACGAAGCGCTCCAGCCAGAAGGGCCATTGCATGTGTTTGAGTGCCCACCTCCATACAGGCTTGAATCATGTCAGCTAAACTATACTCAGGGCGGTCAATGACATTTTGCAAAATCTTCTTGCAATCGGCATTGGCCTGCTCAAAAGCCAGCCGTTTCAGGAGTTCTCCTTGGGCATCAGGGTTGTCTATCTGTCTTTGTATGGCTTCCTTCAATCTATCAATGAACTGTGAGTAGGGTTCAGTGGGCTGCTGCCGTGTGGAAGTAAAGGAGCGTGTGGGTTTCCCAGAGACGGGGACCCTTTTAAAGGCTCTCATGACGCACATAAAGGTGCGGTGGAAAGAGTCCCAAGGGAGTTGCATCTGCTGTTGGAGGGTAGCAAATGCACCTGCTCCATAAATCTGCTCAGGGGTGTTTTGTGGCGTACCAGCCGCCACCGCAGCCGCTCGGAATTCACTATCCCAAACAACATACTGTGAAGCAGTCAAAATCATTCGAAACAAATCCTTCCAGTCTTGGGGCAACATCATGTACCCATTCCCGATTCCCTCAAGCAACCCTTGCACAAAATTTGATCGGACACCAGCCTCTCTAACAGCTTTATTAAGTTCCCTAATTAGTGTATATGACAGAGCTTGCCAATGGATAAGTTCCTCTGGATTCCCATCCGCCCCCACCCCCATCTCAACCGTAATGGGAAAAGCAGAAGGACTCTCTCCTTGCCACTCTTCCGCCTCCTCCAGGGACAAAACCCCATCGCTCTTGGCTCGATGTATAGCAGAGCGAACATTTCCCATCACCCCGCCAGGGTAGGCAGGCGGCGCCTGGAGAACCAGGCTCAGGATGGGCGGCACCAATGGTGCCGTAGGTGGTAAAATAGCGGGCAGCACTTTTGGATAAGGAGGTGGTGGGTCCTCGGGTGGATAAGTCAGAGGATTGGTCAGGGATGCCTCTGCTGGTACTAATTTCCTGACTGCCTCATTAATTCTTTGCCAAATCAATAAATGATGAACCGCTGCCCTAGGTTCTTCCAATAAAATTGTTCCAATTCTTTGCCAATCATCCCGTTTGAGTGATCCAATTTCTGGGTACCAAGGACATTGGCATTCGACTTCCTTAATGAAGTCTTCTAGACTATTAAGCGTGATGTCTGGACATCCGCTCTCCTTGATGATTTTCTGCAATTCCTTTGCATGGGTCTTTTGCCCTAAAGAAAGCCCCCCCCCCCATACTCACAATCGGGAGCTCGAAAGCTGAGGGAGCCTAAAGGCTGGGGTAGCCTGAAGGCTGAGGTGCACCAGGGGGCTATTCCAGCCGGTGAGTCAGGGAGTTGGGATCCAGCAATCGCGTCGCGGGTCACCAGATGAAGTGTTTTGGGATCAAGGAGACAGCGGAGGCTTGATTCATGAAGAGGCATAGGGCAAGGTAGCCCGGACGGAGTTTATTAGGAATAACAGGACAAAGACATTCCAGAGAAGAGTATGCAATATATCCTTATTGGTTACCTGCGATAGCATAAGGTTACATAATTGGCTAAATATCAGCATGCCTGCCTCATGCTCACCTTGCTGATTGGTCAGACAGCTGCGTGCTGGCTAAGTGACTGCGTGCCATCCCTGGGTATAGTAGGGAGGGCTAGAAAGCCTTGAGTAATGGTCAGAGGCCCAAGCTGGGGGCCCAGGCCTCTAAGTTACGGCATAAACAGATGAGGCAGGAGACCGATCACCCACGATTTATGACCATGGTTTGCCATTAGCCACAGCGATCGTGCTGTGAACACCCTCACAGGAACCCATACAGAGTCTGTTTCTTTTTCATTCTAATAACCTAATGGGGTTCATGGTTGGTGGAGGAAAATATTTCCCTGAACCTACATGCAGCACCTATATGCAAAATGGGTCCAACAGGATCCCTGTTTTCTTTCCCCTTTCATCCCTCCCACATGACAAAATGGATGTTCTACTTTGACTAAGCAAAGGAGCAATTGTGGTATATGCCAATGACTCATTGCCCAAGCCAAGAAGGAGCTGAGGATTAAAAATTGCAATGTCTTTCATCAGTAAGAACTTGGTGTGACATAAGTAAATATTTATATTCTAGTTACTTTTATTTTAAAATAATTTTTACTAGGTTTCCAAGTTTATTTTCAGTTGCAGATTGCAAATTGAGTTTCTTGTTAACAGAAGACTGGATGACAGTAGAGACGAGGTGCAGAAGTGAGAGAGCATCTCAAAAATAAGCGTGATGCCCAACAGTTTGGGAACCCCTGAGTTATAGATTGGGAAACCCATAGTGTGTTCTCTTGAATGCTCTCAAGCAAGCTAACTGTGCCAAACGTTGTGAAATTATGCTGATCTTGTTTTATTCCCAGCAATAGGATTACATGGCATTACTCCCATACATTTATGGCTTAATAAATTTATGAGTAGTCCTTCTTCTTTCATTCTTTTTTATGTTTTACTTAATGTCCTTTGCTCGGGCTCTCACTAAAAACTAATGACATTCAATGTGTCATTCCTTACTTTGATGATCCTTTTAAAATGTAAAAGATGTTGTTTATTACTGACACCTCTGAGATGTGGGACGAAGTTTGTCTCCTGGGGAAATGACTTGTTCTGCTCACCAATTTGACAGAACCTTCCTACGCGATATGAAATAACACTTTGCTTCCACAGACTAATAAAAAGCTCTTTGGAATATTGGTTCAATGGAGCATGTCACAAGAGCAATATACTATTGCCCATAAGCACAATAATAGTTTTTTCATCCCTCCCAGTATTTAATTTTTGCATAAAAGGAAATACTTACTGTAAATAATACCTTATCATTATAAGATAATAGAAATGCCTTTGCTAACTATGCTTTTTTTAAAAAAAAATCATGACTATATCTCTTACATGTGTTAGTGGACAAATTGCAATGATAAGGGGGAAAGGTTACTCTGATGAAAGTAACTAATAATAGTAATAAATAATTCCACTGAGCACAATTTAGTCCCATTATGAATGCAGTGCCTGAATGTAGGGCATTCTTATAGGCTGAATGAAGGGTGCTCTATCCTTCATATTAGAAATTTTTTTTAGTTGCTGCATTGTAATGGAGAGTCCAACCAAAGGCAGATGGGTAAGGCAAAAAAAGACATTATATTTAATTTAAAGTGCTTTCTGCCAATAGCAAAGTTTTAGGAGGGGCCTTTCAGCCTTTTAAGAATGGTTTGTATATGTTTTGGTTTTATTCACATTTATATACACAGATCTATATTAGGTATGTGGTGTTTGGTATTTAAATGTTGTTGTTATTTTATTTTATTTTTTCTCTTTTTTGTCTGTAAAAAAAATTATGTAAAAAAACAATAAAAAAAGAATGGGAATAAACTCATACCAGAGCTGAGAAACCATCTAACAATGATGTTTTGGGTAAGAAGGATTGGCCAAAATACTAGGTTGGGAATCCAGCAAGGTCTGTTTAGCCCAGGGTGGGAAGTCCCACCCTGTCATGGAAGAGAGCATTTTTTTTCTATCTCACAAGGGACACATCAGACTATAGGAACCCATAATTCTCTTTGAAGATAACCTAGAGCCTAATTCCCATACAGTAAAACCTCGCATAAGAGCACCTCACTTGGAGACTAGCTCACTTAAAGAGCAGAATCTTCTCTGAATGGTCACCTCGCTTAACAACTAAAACCAAACAAAAACTTGCTTAACAACTAAATCGGGATTCGCAACCCTTCCCCCATGCCAGAAGTCACAATTGGTCACTTACAATGGTGTTTCGCTTAAAGAGCAAACTCGCTTAAAGAGCAATCCTATGGAATGCATTATGTTCTTTAAGCGAGGCACCACTGTATTTGCTTTCAGTGCCCCTCCTTTCTTTGACAAAATTTACCTGCTTACCAGAGTTATGCTTATTAGTGGAGACTTTCAAGAGGCTCTTTGTATGCCTCTCTGCTGTCGTGGCTTGAAAGGGAAGGACTTGACAAGCATGCCAGCTTCAGGTTATCATCCTTTGCACACTTGCCTAACAGTAAGCCTCACTGGACACTGTGGGACCTACTACTGAGTAAACCTACACAGGAATGGGCTGCTGGTCAGTACTCTGGTCACAAGCTGTGCAGTAGTGAGCCAGCTCAAGTGGACAGAGTTCAAGGAAGTTCTTATGTGTGAATTTAATAGAAAACATGTTACTGGCTTGATCAATCTTTAATGCAGAGGGGTCTGACAGTTCCATAGTGCCCATTTTCTGAGAATAGGGGAATATATACCATTTGACTTTAGCTTATACCAGCTTGGCAGGTACATGGTCTAATGCAGTGCCAACAAAGAGAATGGCAAAGAAGATTATAACTAGGAAGAGAGCCTTCTCAGTAGCCCCTATGGCAGTGATGGCAAACCTTGGCACTCCAGCTGTTCTTGAACTTCCATTCCCAGAAGCCCTGATCAGCAGGTGCTGATTGGGGCTTCTAATAATTGAAATCCAAGAACACCTGGAATGCCAAGGTCTGCCATCACAGCCCTATGGAATGGTTTGGTTTTAATATATTGTTGGTAGCTGTCTAGAGTAGGAATGAATCCCCAGATGGATGGAGTATAAGTGGAATTTTTCTTTATCATCACCGTCGCTGCTGCCGCCAGTGCCGCCACTGCTGCCGTTGTTGTTGTTAGTCTATTGAGTTGCATCAGGCTTCCTCCCTGGTATTTTAAAAAAGTCTAAAAACAGAATTATGTAGAGAGATACACAAGGACATCTTCCCTCACAGTTACTGATAGTTTGCAATTTGATTTTTATTAGTATTATATTACCCTATTGGTTGGAGGTCATCTGTGTTTTTTGTCTTTCTGTTTAGTTTATTGTAACCCACCCAGAGTGATGTATTCCCTCTCCCCACAAGTAGTCGGGCAGTATAAAGATTTCCCTTGCTTGAAAGCTAGTCGTTTCTGACTCTAGGGTTCAGTGCTCATCTCTGTTTCAAAGCCAAAGAGCCAGTGCTGTCTGCTTCTGCAGACGATTCTGTGGTCATGTGGCAGGCATGACTAGACACCGGAGCGCATGGAACACTGTTACCTTCCCACTGAAGTGGTCCATATTTATCTACTTGCAATTGCTTGCTTTCGAACTGCTCGGTTGGCTGGAGCTGGGCTAAAGACGGGAGCTCATTCCATCCTGCAGTACTCGGGAATCAAACTGTTGATGACACTCAGTTGTACATCTCGGCCCGTGGGGACCCCAGTGATGCTGTTGAAATCCTATCCGGATGCCTGGAGGCCATTGGGGTCTGGATGGGGGCCAATGGGCTTCGGCTGAATCCCAGCAAGACAGAGTGGCTGTGGATAAGGGGCCCCATGTTATCCAGGGAGTTACCATCTTTGGTACTGGATGGGGCTGTTTTGCCCCAGACAGACCCAGTGCGCAAGTTGGGGGTCCTTCTGGACTCGCAGCTGCTGCTAGAAGAACAGGTAGCGGCTGTGGCCAGGAGGGCTTTTGCCCAACTTCGGGTGATTCGCCAGTTGCGCACGCTCCTGGACCGGGGCTCCTTGCTTATGGTCACCCATGCTCTGGTCACTTCCCAACTAGATTATTGTAATGCGCTCTACATGGGGCTGCCCTTGACGACCATTCGGAGGCTGCAGCTGGTCCAGAATGCGGCAGCCCGGGTGGTGATGGGATGTGGGCGATATGCCCATGCCTCACCGCTACTTCGGGAGCTGCACTGGTTACCAGTTTGTCTCCGGGTGCAATTCAAGGTGCTGGTTTGGACCTTTAAAGCCCTATATGGCAGTGGGCCAGGATACCTTAGAGACCGCATCGTCCCAAGAGTGTCTGCCCGTCCAACCACAGTGGACCAGAGGGGCTCTCTAATGGTGCCATCAGTTAGGGGTGCACATCTATCCAGCACCCGAAGGAGGGCCTTCTCCGTGTCCGCACCAACTCTCTGGAACCTCCTGCCAACAGAACTAAGACTTCAAAGAGAATTGCTGCCCTTCAGGAAAGGATTGAAGACCTGACTGGCAGGGCATATGTGGGGGTCCCCGAATGGGAACACGGCCCCCGCCTGCTGGCTTATGTAAACAATTAAGAACTCTCTCTTCTTCTTCTTCTTCTTTTTATAGTGGGTGGGATGGGTGGGTGGAATATGGGTCTTTTAGGGTGGGTGAGATGTGGGTCTTTTAAAGTGTTTTTATGTGTTTTTAGAACTTGTTGTAATGCCGCCCTGAGTCGGGTTCTGCCTGAGTGGGCAGCATATATAAATATGACTATTAAATTAAATTAAAAATTAAATTGACCTTCCGCCTCCCAGTCAGCGTCTTAGCCACTTGAGCCACTGCAGCCCTGGGATCCAAGGCAGATTTCCACCTTCCCTTCCCCTAGCATTTGGTCACTCCACTGTTAACCATCTCTCAAATCCACATACAGTAGCTGCCTTTTTTACTAGCTGAAAGAGAAATGCCCCCACAGCATTTGAAAAGATACAACTTTGAGATGATGTTACCAAACAAAGAATGCTTTGAAGGAAACTTATGGTGAAAATTTATGACATTAACATGTCTCATCAGCTGCTCTTTTTTGATGTTCACCTAGAAAATGTTGCCTCAATAGAGAGTTTAGTGGTCTTTTCATAAGAGCAGCTGGAAGTCACCATAGATTTTCCAAGACACATTTAGGGCCCACCAGTCTTAATTAACATGACATTTATGTTTTGTAGCCCCCCCCCCCAGTACAATTGCAACAAACACTTATTTAAAAGTAATGAGGTGAGCAATGCTACTCAGCAAAGCATACGCCACTAAACCCTGTCGTGGGTCAAACTGCATTGCCATATAGCAGACTTTTGCAGAAAATGTTACAGGGTTGTTCATGGCAGAAGTCAAGAAATGTGTCCCATGGGGAGAGGGTTTTTACTGTGCTTCATAACTCTCAGTGGGAAGCCAAAGAATGCAATAAACATTATCACCCACATGAAGGAACACCACTCTACCTTGCATTTAAACAGATTCTACCCACTGATCCTTAAAAAGCTGTGGGCAAAGGCACTACAGTCTAGTGAGTTGCATGAGTGATGTATGGCAGCTCTTGACAAGGACGAAACATTGGGCTTATGTCCAGTGAGTTGTTGCCTGGTGGTTTAACAGACACACACTATAACATCTCCTTTGTTTACATATGTTTTATGTTTACATTTTAAAGACTCATCGCCAGTGGAGGATAACTTTGATGATCAGATACTGTTGAGTCCAAAGGTAATTAGCAATGTGACAACAAGTTCGGGGTTAATATTAGTGATTTATCATCAGCTCAGTTTCTGCTGCAGGGTAATTCGGACTATTCAGACTGGGGAACAATGAGACGAGGTAGCAACTAATGGCAGTTACAGTGATACATTTGCCTGGGCTTTTGCTAACATGGGAAACCTGTGTTAACCAATCAGAGTACATTGATAACATATGAATGTGACGCCTTACAAAACAAGGCGCACTGTTACAGCAAAGACTTAATGACGATTGCAGTATTAAAGCAATATAACAGTTGGACACAACAGATACTCATAGATTTTACAAGAGCACAGGAAATACTTTAATTTAGTGTTTATTTCTGTTTATTTGGTAGATAGGCAGATTGTCTGGGAATGCGCATTTTCAGCTTCTGCTATTAAAGCAAATATATCACAGCAGCTCCTGTGAATTGTGCAGGTGACTTCCAGATTGTGCAGGTGATGTTCCCATTGCATATAAAAAGAAAGCAATCCATCAACCTAAAGAGCACAAGTATTTACTTTTTATCTCTAAATTGATAAATACAGCCATATAGATAGCTATTTGAAGTAGCATTTGAAAAGAGTACAGTACTTCCAGATTGTGCAGGTGAGATTTTCCCCATGGTAAGAACCTAAAAGTCGGGTCAGGAACTCTGGACAAAAACTGAATTTGGAAAAGTTACAATTTTTTTACCATAATGGCTGGAGGAATGTGGGAATTCTAGTCCCAGGCCTAAATCCAATTACTAGTCTCAGCTTTAATTAGCATACCTGTCAAGCATCCTGTTTTTCCTGGAAAACCCCTTATTTTTACTCCTTTCCCCACCCCCTCCCATTTTATTAATTTCCCCATAATATCCCTTATTATTATTATTTTTTTTTTAAAAAAAATCCTGACCTGAGCCCTCACAGGCGAAGTTGCAGTATGTTTTTCCGGCCACCAGAGGTTGCTGTGTGGCTTTTCGCTGTGGAATGGGAGAGAGAGAAGGTGGTGGGAGGGGCCTTCTGTAGTTTCTCTTTCATTTCCCTGCCACGTCATCATGGATGCTTCGTTTTTGCTGCTGCTGTTCGGAGCCACCATGGGACGGGAGGGAGTCTACTCTAGAGGTGAGCGATATTTCATATATTTCATATATGCAGGGGCAAATCAGTGAGAGACTTCTCTCTCACTCTCATGCTTTATTGAGCTGTTTCTGCCCTGCTTCCTGGCTGGAGGCTTCCATTTCTGTTCTAGAGTTAACTTGGGATGGGTGGGGGATGGGGGATGGTGCTTGATCACTATATGAGAGAGGGGGGGTCCGTTTCTGTTCTAGAGTTAACTTGGGAGGGGTGGGGGGTGGGGGTTGGAGGATGGTGCTTGATCACTATATGAGAGAGAGGGGGGGGGGTTCATTCTCAGGTGTTGGTGCTTCAAATAGATTGGTTAATTTGGGGGAATTAATCCCTTGCTCCTCCACCCTAATTGGGGGGGGGGGAGAGTCTCTAGCCATGTGCAGGGCTAGTTCATTAAATCCAAGCTGCTTACAAGCAGTTGGTAACCCTAGGGGGCTGGTTTACTATTCTGCACTTTCTTGCTTCCCAGGAAAAAATAATAATTAAAAATAAGTAAGGTAAAGGTAAAGGTTTCCCTTGCTTGAAAGCCAGTCGTATCCGACTCTAGTGTTCAGTGCTCATCTCTGTTTCAAAGCCGAAGAGCCAGTGTGTCTGCATCTGCAGACATTTCCATGGTTATGTGGCAGGCATGACTAGACACCAGAGCGCACGGAACGCTGTTACCTTCCAACCAAAGTGGTCCCTATTTATCTACTTGCAATTTCTTGCTTTTGAACTGCTAGGATGGCAGGAGCTAGGACAAAGACGGGAGCTCATTCCGTCCTGCAGTTCTCGGGAATCGAACTGCTGACCTTCTGCCTCCCAGTCAGCATCTTAGTCACTTAAGCCACTGAGTAAACAAGAAAGAAAACAAAACAAAAGTCCCCCAAGAAGATGGGGAAAGGGTTCTTTGGCCCACACAGCTTTGTGCCCATTGTATCTACAATACCATCTAGCCATCTTATTTTTGGCCACCCCCTTCTTTTGCCCTCCACCTTTCCCAGCATCAAGGCCTTCTCAAGTGAATCCTCTCTTCTCATTTGATGTCCAAAGTACTTTAGCATCATCTTTACTATTTGACCTTTAATGAGCAGTCAGGGTTGATTTCTTCTAGGATCGACCTATTTCTAACACCACATTTCAAAGGCATCTATTTTTCTGCGCTCAGCTTTCCTAATGGTCCAGCTCTCACACCCATACACTACCACCGGGAATACCATTGCTTTGACTATGCAATTTTTTGTTTGCAAGGTGATGCCTCTACTTTTAACTACGTTCCCCAGGTTTCTCATAGCTTGTTTCCCAAGCATCAGTCACCTTTTTATTTCACGGCTGCAATCACCATCTGCAGAGATCTTTGATCCTAAGAAAGTAAAATCTGCCAGTTGTATCCAACTCTAGGGTGCAGTGCTCACCTCCATTTACAGCCAAAGAGCCAGTGATGTCTGTGTTTGCAGACATTTTCATGGCCATGTGGCAGGCATGACTAGAGCCCAGCAAGTCACATGGCTATATTTGGCCACGCCCACAGATTTGGCCACACCCTCAGAGGGGTGTGGCCAAAATTTCCCTTATTTTCAAATCCAAAACTTGACAGGTATGTTAATTAGACTCACAGTAAATGACATTGACTGAATGATTTGATCCAAGTAGGCCCAGGCCAAACATTTTCATGATCATAGGAAGAAATCTCCTGACTGAAATCTAGTGCTGTGCTAAAAAACAACAACAACCTCTCTCACCATGGTTCGACCATTATTTAATTTGATAGAAAAGAAATTTCTTTCAAAAAGAATTTCAGAAGGATTTTGGAGAAATCCTGCTGAGCAAGGTTCAGGGTTCTTGTGCTTCTCTTAATTGTGGGGTGTTGAGGAGTGTCAACATAAAGTATAGAGTACTCCAACTCACTCTGCAAGGAAAGTTCCCTGGGAAGAGAGGCCCTGGATGTAGATGGACTTCTGAAGGAATGCCTTTAACCCGCATCGGACTGCGAAGCCAAGGGTCAGCCTACAGGCTTGATCCTAAACTCCCTGTTGGTGCAAACAAGCTCTTAGCAGGACCGCCACACAATCCCGCCACACAATCCCTCCATTCACCAACCCCTCATCCGCCCCTGACCTTCCTTATCAGCCTCCAACCATCTGGGTCACTCTCCCTGACAGTTACTCAATGTGCTTCCTCCGATATGCTACACTATTCTTGAACCTGTCTTCCTGTCAGTTTTGTGACGTCTGTTCGATTACCCTAGGCACTAACAGGCAAGGTTTCTGTTAGGAATAAAACCAAGCCACTCCGACTTGTCGGAGCCACCTCATCTTGCACCCTGACTTGTGTGTGCATGTGATTTCATCCCCACGAGCGGCCACGATCCCTATAGACTTCATGGCTGGAGAACCTGAGAGACTGGTGTGGCGTGTCCTCGGAAGAACTCTTCCAAGGAGTTAAGAAGAGGAAGACTATCATCATCATGATAGCCAATATCCAGAATGGATATGGCACCTGAAATAGAAGAGTAGTGTCTTGTCCTTTATTGCTGCCATCATCTGTGTATCAACCAGCAGCTTTCCTAACTCCCCACATTTCATTTAAAACTCAGGCAAAGCTAGGATAAAATAACACTGTTCTCATCCCTAGGCAGCCAGGGATTCAATAAAGTCATGAAGAAGTGTGCAAACAGAAAGAAAACGCAAATGCAACCCACTCTTCCCTCTACAGTGTTAAGAAAAAGTCAACAATATAATGAATAGAAATCCCAAAATTCCTGAGACTGAGATAGAGAAAAACTGAAACTCTTGTAAAGACATTAAACTTCTGGGGCCTCAGAGAACAAATCACGCCATAGCACTAACTTCACCTTCCTCCTGGAATTGAGGCAAAATGGCCTTCCCTCATACCTACCTCAGGCTTTTCAAAGAAGGAGATGCATTAGAAGCATCTGTAAGAGACAGAAAATGTATCCATGATGACCCTTCAAAATGTAACATTTGAGAAACCTTGGAAGTGGTGCTGAATGCTCAAAAATGGCAAACAAATGGCCTTTACATCTGAGTAGACATGCATAAACATTGCAGCATGAATTGGGTTAGATGTAGTGCCATGCCATGATTCGGACAACAATCTAACATATCATGCTCAGTCTTTGAATGCTGGGATTTTCGTCCTGGCAAACATCAGTGGGTCTCAGTCCAGACATTTGGTGCAGTCTATTTGGATGGATGGCCACAATTCTGTCTGGATCCTTTCTTTGGAGGCAAGAGAAGGGGATCCCCTTTCCTCTCCTCTAATTGTGTCCTTCACAATAGCTCTTCCTCTCATCATCAGTCTCTTTCAGGTCATTATCTTGTTCATTTTAAACTCCTACATTTCACTTCTCCTTGCTCACATTTGCAAGTGTTTTAAACTTGCATCAGCTTTATTTCTCTGAAGCTTGATTTGTTCTGTGCTTCTGTTGACTCTAAACATTTCTGGTCTTTGCTCTCACCGTCTTCAGAGTGTGCCCCTGCCTCGTTTTTTCTATGCAGTCTGATACTCAGTCACTGTGCTGTAACCTCTTGCATTCTTTGCTTCATTCCACCTCTTTCTTACCCTGTATCAGAGCCACTAAACAACTCTGATGCACATTTGGCTGCCTGATTTCACTCATTACAAATTCATGCTTCCATTCTACTCAACTGTGGCCATGGTTAGATGACTAAGAATCATCTTCAAAATCTGTATTAAAAAAAATCAGATCAATGAATGGTCATGTGGAATATGAATCAATGTTTGCATTCATAATGAAGTCTTGTAAATTGCTTTACTTCCGTAGCTGTATATCGATCCTTTCAGCTCTATTGCATTGCAAATCATTTGTTTTTAGACTGATTCTGAATGTGTTGTGATTTTGTTTCTCCTCCTACTCTTGCACTGAGAAGCATAATTTTAATGGTACACAGACATATTGAAACACACCTTCCATCTGGTGTTGAAACGTGAACTTGTCCCTTGGTAAATGAATTTCTTAATATACTGAGAAGAAATACACACCAATTCACCTGGGCACAGACACCAAGTCAGTACAATTTAACAAATACACTGCATCACACACAAAAAAAAATATTGTCTGCTACTTGGTCTATTCCATGTGTCCTATACTAAATCATGTGCGCTGAAGCCAAATCTGAAGCCCGATTCTGCCTAGGTTGTCAGGATCTTACGTTAGCAAACCTCACCCTTTTGGTTAGATTCTTGCTTGATCATGTGGGGTATATTTGCCACAAATGTAGAAAAAAACTGTCCTATTTATTAACACAGCTGTGCCTTTAGCTCAAAACAGAATTTATTTATTGATTGATTTAATCACATTTCTACCGCCGCCCCCTCACCAAGGCAACTCCGGGCGACTTACAAATTAACAATAAAACATCGCAGAGAACAATTAAAAACATTAAAAATAAGCTTTTTAAAGTTAAAAATTATAAAATTATCAAAATTACTATCAGAATCATTATGACCTAGCTGTACTATCCAATAAGACGGTTTCACATTAGAGACAAGCCCATGGTCCATCTCGCCTTACAGTATATACACATTTCTGAAGTCAATTCACTGACTTGCCCAGACATGCCCAGCTGCTGTTGGAACATGCATGCCACCAGGGGATGTGATTCAGCTGAGGCAGCAGCAGGCATAGTGGTAGCTGCAACTGTTATAATATTCCCATGTAAAAATACATTGCCCAATTACCGACCATTTGAACAGCTATAGCACATCTTAAAATCTGTATAAGATAGGCAAATTCTGAGTTCAAATTTGGAATCAGCACACTCAATATCATGTAAACCACATATGTTATTCCCAGCAACAAAATCATTGTTCTGTAGTGATATCAGTTTAAAATAACCAACCCCCTCATGACTATTTCAGGGGCATATAATGTGAGATAGCTTAAGAATCATGTAAATGAGTAAATTTGAATAGATTTCACTAATGTCAACTCCAACACAAATGTGTTACTTTTTAAGTAACATATGTTGATAGTCTACAGCTTTCCTCAGTCCTCACATCTGGCCATCCTGTCTGGAGTTGAGGGGAAACTGTTGCTAAACAATAAGAGGCAGGCCACTGGTTCCTGATTTCCACTACATGGCATTCCTCCTCCATCCCCATATGAGCTCAAGGTTAGCCAAAGGCATTTTCTGCCTGACAGGGAGCAGAGCCTGAGAAAGTGACTCTTTACGACTATAACAGAATCCCCAGCCAGGATAGGAAGTGAGCATGCTGGCTGAGCGTTACTGAGATAACTATATTTTTAAAAAATCAATGGTGAGAGCAAGAGAAATGCAAATACTGCCATGGATTGGATAAGGATTTGGTTTGAGCATCACTGAAAGGGCACATGCTTTAGGAGCAGATCAGGTTAGGGAAGGTGACTGCATACATCTCTGGTATACAAACGGTTCCACACATTTTCTTCCCAAAAGACGTGATAGGTGAGATGCTTACGTTGTATCTCCTTGGCTCAGTTGTGATTATGTTCATTTTTACATTTCCGTATTACCCTTTTTATTTGGATATTTTTTGGTCTATTTTATTTTTGACTTACTTAGTTTCCCTCCTTGGATAGGTCAGTCCCTGCCTTTGATTTGGTTCTGGGTTCGCTGGTCCCAATGTGTCAATGGTGGTGGTCCTACACATGTGGTTGGCATACTTTGGACCTGGTATTCATCACAAATTTGAATGATAGCGACTGGGGTGTGTGTGTGTTAACAGATGCTGAAACTGTCCTTGTGTCATGGTCACACCACCACCTGTGTTCTTTGGGTTTCGTATCTTTTTCTGTGGTTGATTATTTCATTTATTTTTGTGTTTATTTTGTTTTAATCATGTTTTATGCACCACGCTAGATAGATAAACTTTAAGATTCCCACAAATTTAGTAAAATAATAATTAGAACACCAGCGATTTAAATGCTATTTCTCTTTATGATTTATCATTGACCTCCATGCTAGCTTTTGCTGAGTGTTTCAAAAAGCAATTAAAATCCCATATAATGTTAAAGCCCTTGACAAATGTAATAAACAAATGACATATTAAAAGGATGGAGGTGGTGTCCTATTAGAACTGGGAAGAAAATAGGAGAACGACATATGGTGGCATAATTATCATGATTAGAGGGGCTCAGGAGAAAAGAGTTGATGCATTTGGGAATGTGTAATAAGACAGAAGCATACCAAGTTCACGGCTAAGAAAACTACAACATTATGCTGACTTTTTTTAAAGGGCCAGGGCTGGATTTAAGCATAGGCTACCTAGGCTGCAGCCTATGGGCCCGCACCACAAAGGAGGGGCCACACCACGTGATTCTACGTCAAATTTTTAAAATCAGTTTTTTTGTTTTAGTAAATGAATAATATAAAAGTTTGGTGATCTTAATCATCATTTATCATTTGCATTTGGTTTAACTGAATGTGGTATTTGGGTGTTTGACCAGCTTTAAACGTTTATTTTTCAATTTTTAATTGGATAATTGCTAAAAATGCAGTTTTTGTAGGTTAGTTTTTTTTTTTTTAAACTTTCCCCGGTAGGGCCTGCACCACAGGTTCAGCCTAGGGGCCCACAGATCCTAAATATGGCACTGTAAAGGGCAGAAAAAATAATTACAAAAGACATGATCAAGCTCAACACTTAAAGTCACACTGATTTGTACAACAAAGACTTGAGCATTTGCTTAATAAACTTTTAGGGAAATCAACTGAAATTTCCCTGTTTAAATTAATACCATAGCTTTCATCTTGTTTGTCTTTGTATTGAATAAAATAATTTCTTTCAAGGGCAATTTATGTGTAGATTTACATCATTTGCACCCAGTCAATGCTTGCAGTGTTTCCCAGAAGATATATGAAACCTTGGGCAGTTGTAATATCAAGGCCCAGTGGCTTCTCCCACAAGGACCTAAGCAGATGTGTACAAATCTGGAGGCCACAATGTGAGAATTATGGCATGTGTAAAATGCAGCTTAGAATTGTTGCCTGCAGCTCCTCCCTGACCAAAGATCAGGAAGAATGATCGGTTTGCTTCATGTTTTTGTACATGGCAATAAAGGGATAGGGATCAGATTATGCTTCTGGTATATCTCCTCCCAATTCTGCAAGCTCTTCCTTCAATTCAGACCCACACATTTTTGGGTTACTGCTCGTTGTTGCTCTTCTCCACTGAGGAGCTCATCTCACTGAGGAAAGTTTTCTCCATGAAGACCTCTAACACCACTGACAGATATTTCCTGGTGGAAACTGCCACAGAAAACTACTCTGCAGTGGTTCCTTGACTGGCATACCTGTCAAGTTTTGGATTTGGAAATAAGGGAAATTTCCTGGCCAATAAGGGATACTTGACAGCTATGCTTATCCTGTGCTGCCCTCCAATGGCGGCAATAGGGCATTGCAGTCTAATTAATAAGGGATGACGGCAGGAAAGAGGGTAAAATAAGGGGTTTTCCTGGCCAATAAGGGATACTTGACAGCTATGTTGACTGGAAATCTTGGAAAGTTGGCCTTGAACGTTCTCCTTAGCAGATCTGGAGTAACTTCTGGCTATGACAAGAATAAGTCACATCCTCTGCCAAGGAACTGCTACTTAAAGCATACCCTGTTCTTTCTCTTCTTGCAACAAAACTCTGTAACTGGCTTAGAGCAATCATATCCAAAAAGAACAAAAGGTTACATTTTACCTTGTCTGATTCACTCAGGTGTCCTTATAGGAGGAGGAGGAAGTCACATCTCCTCCAGCTCTAGGCCTGGTATTGGTAAGTGTGGGAAATCTTTGAATGAGCCATGTTTCTGTAGGTGAGAGCTGTGTGAGTTGAAGGCTTTGTTTGTGGGGGTGGATGACATGGGGAATATGAGATCCCCAATGTGCATTTGAGCTGATTGTGGATTCAGGCTTCGAAATTACCTTGGTCTCAGCCATCTTTTCCCATACAGTGGTTCCTATGTAGCAAATCTCCTTTGATGGTCTGCCCTCCCAATCTTGCACACTTGATCTCATAGCCTACAGAGTTGGGTAGAATTTGGGAAGATCTCTTTTTTCTAGAAATTTTGCTTTGCTCTGGACAAAGAATAAGATATGTGCAGATGTGCCTTAGGCAGTTGTTGTGCTCATTTTTGTTGTTGTTCAGTTGCATAGTCATGTCCGACACTTTGTGACCTCCATGGACCATC
This sequence comes from Bradypodion ventrale, assembly GCA_035047345.1. Lineage (NCBI taxonomy): Eukaryota > Metazoa > Chordata > Lepidosauria > Squamata > Chamaeleonidae > Bradypodion > Bradypodion ventrale. Next base: position 292,795,628 of record JAWDJE010000001.1, on the reverse strand, counting down.
GCACAACAGGCACCCCTATCCTCCATCCTCCTCCTCAACTCGCCCAGCTATGTGCCCATTGCATCAACAATACCATCTAGCCATCTCATTCTCTGCCACCCCCTTCTTCTTTTGCCCTCCATCTTTCCCAGCATCAAGGCTTTCTCAAGTGAATCCTCTCTTCTCATTTGATGTCCAAAGTACTTTAGCTTCATCTTCAATATTTGACCTTCCAAGGAGCAGTCGGGGTTGATTTCTTTTAAGATTGACTTATTTGTTCTCTTTGCTGTCCAGGATACTCCCAAAATTATCCTCCAGCACCACATTTCAAAGGCGTCTATTGTTCTGCACTCAGCTTTCCCTATGGTACATGTCTCACAACAATACATTACTATTTGGAATACCATTGCTTTAATTATGCGGACTTTTGTTTGCAAGATGATGTCTCTACTTTTAATTATGTTCCCTAGGTTTCTCATAGTTTGTCTCCAAAGAATTAGTCGCCTTTTTATTTCATGGCTGCAGTCACCATCTGCAGTGATCTTGGCTCCTAAAAATGTAAAGTCTGTCACAGCTCATATCTGGGCAATTAAAAAGTTGGAATGTCTCCTCAGTTTTTAAAATGCAACTTTACAGAAGAGGGGAAATCGGAATCAAGTAGACCAGAATCCTTTGTGTACTCAAAATGTACATTGAGATAAGTGGATATAACATGGCAGTCTTAATTAATTCTGATTACTTAATAAGGCTGGGTGGTAGTTATGATGCATCTTAAGGTAGCAGTTTATGTAACACCTGTTTCAGTGGGTAAAACAATAATCTGCAGTCCTATGACTCAGAAATAAATTCTACCATATCTAATGAGGTTTACCCATAGACAGATGGATGTAGGAGTTTAGGTTAAGGTCTTCTGTCTCCAGAAATATGTATGTACAGTATATGTATTTTATCTGAAAATAAATATGTTTACAAAAAAGAAACAAAATACTTGGGAAAAAGACAAACTATGCAATAAACAAACAAACAGACCCATATGTAGGAATAAGAACACACAAGGATCTATTTCTGTGGGGATGGGGTCGAAGAGAGAATTGCATTGGGTTGCCAGTGCTGTCTGAGTATGCAGATGTTTCCATGATCATGTGACAGGCATGACTAGACACTGGAGTGCACAGAATGTTGTTACCTTTCCTGCAGAAGTGGCACCTATGATCTACTTGCCATTTACTGTACTTCTTAATAAGAAATCCCGCCTCTCATTTTTTTGGTAGCCATTATCATAACTTTCCTGCATATACTATGCACCTATGCAGAGGAAGACAATAAAGGCAAACTCTGTGTATGACATTGCACCATGTGATGCATCCAGTTGCGGGCAGGGCATCATTTGCCTAGATGTTCTGTGCAGGTGAAACAATATTTCCCCTTCACACGGCTTTCTTGCTGGTGAGAAACACTATACCAAACACCATATAGACTAAATTTATATTACATTTATTTTTAGCATTCAAATCTGTATTATTTACAACTGATCTTAAACCGCAGAACACATTCAGGATTTAAGCTGTGGCAGCACTAAAGATAGAAGACTCAACATATTTGCAACTATACCTTTGAAGTTATTATTTTTAAAAAAGAAAGAAAAAAGAAAAATGGCCATAAAATAAACTGTAGTTTTCAATTATAAGATAGCATACACTGTTTCTGCAAGTTGCTGTAAATTTGACTATAAAATCCAACTTCTGTCTCATACTGAGATGAAGACTGTTTTGGGTCAGAAACGTAAGCAGTAAAAGTTCCATTGTAAGTGCAGAGATGTTTAACAGTTCAGTTTTTGACAAGAGAAGCTCTTCCTCACATGCCCATTGCCATTTAAGGGCTCCACTCTTGATCTTGTTCATTGACTCCTTCCTCTTCTTCTGGGAATGCCGATTCATTCTGGTTTTTTAGACGCTTAATCCCTGTAAAGGTAAAGATCATCTTTAAGATCACAAAGAAGAAAATCTGGAAACATGTCTGTTGTGCACTGGGGAAAGAGGAGTTTGGCTTTTCCCCTGTGACAGTACCATTACCTCAGAGCCACTACTTGACATAAACAAGAAAAATATGATGGATTTGTTTTCACAACAGCAGTAGTAAAAGACACTGATAAGATGGACGCATATACCTCCATCAGTCAACATGAGACAATACAGTGAACTTATCTTTAGAAGTAGAACCCCTCCCTCCCATGTGATAAATGTTATCTGATTGTCCACATACAAGCTAACCTCACCCCACATTTGGCAAATTTGCTTGCTTTTATCTTGTAATTAGTCATCAGGAAACAAATACAGCTCTACGTTCAACCTTGTACTTTGAAGAAATTGTGTGCCTAGGAGGAAAACACATTGTAAATAACAGGAAATAAGCATCTCCTCTTTAGCATGTGATTCAACCCTGGGTTCAAGAGAGTTTGCTAGACCTTTTCTCTTCCATGGATTTGAGAAACACTTGATCTGCAAAATGGAATAAGGAAAGTATTTCAGAACATGGAAGCAAACAGCATTAGCGCCTTCAGAGTTTGGACCCCTGCTTTGGCTACTGAAACTCACTGTGGATAGCCTTTGTAAAACCATTCCATAAATATTTCTCATACAGTAATTTGAAAACCCTATTAAGGACAGCAGAAATAACAATACCCTCTCCAAGTCCCATATACTTCTAACATATGTAGGTTTAATAGCTGTCAAAGTTGGGGGGGGGGGGGGGCCATGAGCCGCTTTAAAATAAAGAACTGGATGACGCAAAAAGGCAGCTTTCAGATTTGAGGGAGTTTTTTTGCAGTGAAATATGTTTGGTATCTCTTACATGACCTCTACTGTGACCCAACTATAATGTAAAGGCAGAGAGAAGAGGGGCCAAACGGTGCGTCTAAGCAGAACAGGAAAATCCGCTTGGAAAGGCACACAAGTGAAAGCGATGCAATAGTTTTATTCAGTTGAAATCATGGATAAATCCAAAATAATTCAAGTAGATTCGAATTCCATTCGATAATGGGAATTTTCAAGGGAATATTTTCCTCAGGAATCTACAATTATAATGACAACTCATTGCTATCATGATCCATACAGAGCATTATATACATATATACAAAAACCTATACATTATATACAAATCAATCATATTCTTGGTTTCATAAGAAAAGACTATCACCAACAGAAACAGAATTACCTTTTGTATCACAAGTAGTTTCTCTGAAGTAAATTATTATTTCATAATTTTTCCATAATATTGTATATTTTTATGTGCGTCCCAGACCTCAAATGGGGTATCTTACTGTGTCAACGGATGTCAAAGAATAGAAGCTAACCAGGTTCCATAAATAGTGCATACAATTGAAAACAGCTGAGTCATATTTAGTTGATTACAAAAAGCATGAGTAGTCCATATCTACATTGAGACCATGTGGGTATAAAGTATTAAAGCGATAAATGTAGAAACATTCTCTTTGCCTTAAGATTTGTTCTACATTATGATGTACAAAGGGGTCTGGTTTGTGGCATTCCAGGATGACAAATTTGAAGTCACTATCACTGTGTTTTAATTCTGTAAGATTACCCGTTCAAATTTTCGATCGATGTTCCCCTGCCCTAGTTTTCATTTGCCTAGTGGTGATACCGACATAACCCAAACCACATTTGCATACAAGAAGGTACACACAATTAGATGTTTTGCAATTGGAAAAATGTTGTAACTTTAAATTAAAGTCACTGCTAGCTATAGAGACCTCTTTTGTTTGCCAAGAAAGGGGGCAATTAACGCAATCACAACAACGATAATGACCTATAAGCGCAGGGCGGGTCGAGTATCGTGCCTCGTGGTCAGAAGAAGTGATAAACTGTCTAATACATTTAGTTTTTCTAAACCCAATCATGGGTAAAACAGAACATTCTGGGAGATGTGGCACAATATGCCAATGCTTGTTGATGATCCCTCTGATTTTGTCGGTTATGGGCGGATACTGGAAAGAACAATGAATCTTATCTACAGAACTTCTAACTTTCTTGGAGAATAGTTGACTTCTAGATATAGTTTGCGCCTTCTTAAAGTTAAATGATACAACCTGTTCTGGATATCCATTTTGCATCAAAAATTGGCTAATCAAAAATTGGCCGAAGCCAAGAAGTCAGTATGTGTGGAAGAGTTACGTTTAGCTCTAAGAAATAGCCCAAAGGGGAGATTCTGCTGGCGATGGCGTGGATGATGTGATGCAAAGTTTAAATAAGCGTTCCTATCTGTTGGTTTTCTGAAGAGTTTAACCTTAACTTTGCGTGAAGCAGTGATGTAAGTGGAGACGTCTAAGAATGGAATAGTGCAATCACTATAATCATGGGTAAATCGCAAGTGATTTAACAAACCCCTCCACCAAGTAATGTAACAAACCCCTCCACCAAGGTAAGGTCATCCAAAATAAAAAATAAATCATCTATAAACCTTCTATAGAAAATAATATGGGAAAGGTACAGATTTAAAGATTAAAAAATAAACTCTTCCTCAAAAGAAATCATATACACATTGGCCAAACTTGCAGCCACCAAACTGCCCATTGCCACTCCAGAAATCTGTAACTAAAAGGTGCTACCAAATCTAAAAAAATTGTTATTTAATACCACATCCAACAAGTCTGTACATAAGAACATAAGAACATAAGAACAGCCTTGCTGGAACAGGCCACAGCCCATCCAGTCCAGCATTCTGTCTCACACAGTGGCTCACCATTTCCTTCAGGGTATTCCCAAGCAGATGCCTTCACCTGTTTAGGATTCCCTGGAAATGATATTGAGAGATATCCTGCCTATCTCTCCAACCCGGAGGTTGTCCTTAAGTATCCATAATTATAGCCATTGATACTCTTGTCCTCCATGAACTTGTCTAATCCTTTCTTAAAGCTGTCAAGACTGACAGCTGTCACCACTTCTTCTGGCAGGGAGTTCCATAGACCAGTAATCCTCTGGGTGAAAAAGTACTTTCTCTTATTTGTTTGAGAACTAGTACCCAAAAGTTTCATGGAGTGTCCCCTAGTTCTAGTGTTATGCGATAGGGAAAACAGTTTTTCCTTATCTACTTTGTCCACACCGTGCATGATTTTATAAACTTCAATCAGGTCACCTCTTAGACGTCGTCGTTCAAGAGTGAAGAGGCCCAACCGTTGCAGCCTCAGATGGTAAGGAAGGTATTCCAGTCCCCTAATCATTCTGGTTGCCCTCCTCTGCACTTTTTCCAGCTCCATAATATCCTTCTGGAGGTATGGCGACCAGAACTGTACACAGTATTCTAGATGGGGCCTCACCATAGATTTATAAAGAGGCAAAATGACACTTGCTGACTTATTTTCTATACCCTTCCTAATGATCCCTAGCATTGAGTTTGCTTTTTTCACTGCTGAGGCACACTGGGTTGACACCTTCATTGAGTTGTCCACCAGGACACCAAGGTCCCTTTCCTGGTTTGTCGCAGAGAGTTCAGACCCCATCAGTTTATAAATGTAATTGGGGTTCTTTGCCCCAACATGCATCACTCTGCACTTACTAATGTTGAAACTCATTTGCCACTGTTTTGCCCACTCCCCCAGTGTCGAGAGATCCCTCTGGAGCTCCTCACAATCTCTCACAGTTTTCACTACCCTGTATAATTTAGTGTCGTCAGCAAATTTGGCTACCTTGCTTTTTACTCCTACCTCTAGATCATTTATGAAGAGGTTGAAAAGCAGGGGTCCCAGTACTGAACCTTGGGGGACCCCACTCTTTACTTCCCTCCACTTGGAGAAGTGTCCATTTAGTGCTACCCTCTGTTTCCTGTCCCTTAGCCAGTTGCTGATCCAGGACAAGACCTGTCCCTTTATTCCATGACTGGTGAGTTTATTCAAGAGCCTTTGGTGTGGGACCTTGTCAAAAGCCTTCTGAAAGTCCAGATAAACAATGTCAACTGGATCCCCCTTATCCACATGCTTGTTGACACTATCAAAAAATTCCAACAGATTAGTGAGGCATGATTTGCCCTTGCAAAAGCCATGTTGGCTCTCCTTTAGCAGCGCCTTCCCTTCTATGTGCCTATTAATTCTATCTTTTAGGATGGTTTCCATCACTTTACCTGAGACACATGTCAAACTGACAGGTCGGTAATTTCCTGGATCACCCCTGGATCCTTTTTTGAAAATTGGTGTTACATTCGCTACCTTCCAGTCATCAGGCACAAAGCCTGATTTGAGGGAAAGATTATATATTTTGGCTAGGAGATCAGCAATTTCATCTTTAAGTTCCCTGAGAACTCGTGGATGGATGCCATCTGGTCCTGGGGATTTGTTAGTGTTTAGCTTAAGAAGACATGCAAGGACCTCCTCCCTGGTTATTTCTATCTGGCTTAATTCTTCGGTTTCCCTCCCTATGAAGATAGGCTCTGTTTTGGGCATGTGGCCTCTGTCTTCTTCAGTGAATACTGAAGCAAAGAATTCATTGAGTCTCTCTGCAATCTCTGTTTCCTCTTTAATAACCCCTTGCCTTCCATTGTCATCTAATGGTCCAATGGCCTTCCTAGTTGGGTTCTTACTTCTAATGTACTTAAAGAAGTCTTTATTTCTCTGAGTATTTTTAGCTATACGCTCCTCAAAGTCTTGCTTTGCTTTCCTGATTGTTGCCTTGCATTTGTTCTGCCAGAATTTATGTTTCTGCCTGCTGTCCTCATTCGGACAAGCCTTCCATCTTCTAAATGAGGTTTTCTTGCTCTTGATCACTTCCCGAACAGCTCCTGTAAGCCACATCGGAGTCCTCTTCGACCTGGCAGTGCCCTTTTTCCTTTTGGGTATGCATTCCAATTGAGCCTCTGTTATTGTTTTTGTAAACAGCCTCCATGCCTCTTGGAGTGTTTGGACTCTCTCAATTTTCCCTTTCAGCTTCTTTTTTACTAGTTTCCTCAACTTTGGGAAATTTCCTTTTTGAAAATTTAAGGTCTCTGTGTTAGATTTTATCAGTGACTTGCGGTCTATGATCAAGTTAAACATAATTGAGTTGTGGTCACTGTTCCCTATTGGATCAGTCACATTAACATCTTGCACCAGATCCTGAGTATTACTCAGGATCAAGTCAAGGATTCTTGTACCTCTAGTTGGGTCTTCAACCATCTGTCCCAGGGAACAATCATTTAGCATATCTAGGAACTTTATCTCTTTATCATGTGCTGAACAACAGTTCACCCAGTCTATGTGAGGGTAATTGAAGTCCCCCATTATAACCAGACTTCCCTTCTTGGATGCCTCCTTTACAACATTCTCCAACTGCCAGTCTCCCTCAAGAGTTTGGGTCGGAGGCCGATAGTATATGCCTACTGTTAGACCATCCTTGTGGCCTGGTACTCTTACCCACAGAGCTTCTAATGGTGACTCCAAATCACCTAGATATTCCAATTCATACGATTTTATCACTTCTTTGACATACAAGGCCACACCACCTCCCATTTGCCCCTTCCTATCTTTCCTGTACAGTTTGTAGCCTGGGATAACTGTATCCCATTGGTTATCATCCGTCCACCAGGTTTCAGTGATACCAATAATATCAATATTCTTATCTATTGCTAAGTATTCCAGCTCCCCTATTTTGTTCCGGAGGCTTCTGGCATTTGTATACAAGCATTTATATATGCTTTTCTGACACAGTCTTTTGTGTCCAGTTGCATTGTTAGACTGCCTCTTGCATCCTTCTGCTAGAATGCTAGTGACTAGCTCCTCGCTCTGCTCAGTAATTTTTGCATCCTCCTCACTACTCAAGTACACACTTTCCCGAACCGGATGCTGCCCAGCTCCTGTCGGCTTTCCCCCAGTTATCAGTTTAAAAGCTGCTCTGCAGCCTTTTTGATGTTGAGTGCCAGCAATCTGGTCCCATCATGGTTCAAATGCAACCCATCCCTCCTGAACAGATTTGGCTTGTCCCAAAATGTTCTCCAGTTCCTGACAAATCTGAAACCCTCCTCTCGACACCACCGCCTCATCCACGCATTGAGGCTTCTGAGCTCTGCCTGCCTGGTAGGTCCTGCGCGAGGGACAGGCAGTACTTCTGAAAATGCTACCTTGGAAGTCCGGGACTTCAATCTTCTTCCTAACAATCTGAATTTGGCTTCCAGGACAGACCGCTTGGCCTTCCCAACATCATTGGTACCAACGTGTACCATGACAACTGGCTCATTCCCAGTTCTCTCTAACAATCTATCTAGATTTCTTGTGATGTCTGCAACTTTTGCACCTGGCAGGCAAGTCACCATACGGTTATCATGTGCATCACAAATCCATTTCTCTGTATTTCTAATTATTGAATCGCCTAGTACAAGGAGCCTCTCTCCTGCAATCTGTTCATCTACATGCACCTCATCAACCATATTAAGGGAGGGAACCTCAGTTTGTTCCTGTTGTTTATCTTCCTGGATCTCATCAAGTGTGATGAAAGAGAGATCATCAGGTGGAACCAGTTGTTCCTCTGTGTGTTCCTCATCAGTTGTGATGAGGGAAAGAGCCTCAAATTTATTCTGTAATTTCAGACTCTCAGAGTGATCCCCTACTCTTCTCCTCCTTTGAGTCACATTCCTCCAAACATCTCCCTCCTGAGTTAGTGAAGGGCCTTCTCCCTCAGAACTGTGCCCTGTCTCTTCTTTGTCCAGCATAGTCTGTTCCGCTCTGTCCAAGAACAGCTCAAGCTCCTTAATTTGTTGATGGTTAGATATGCGGGCCTCTAGCTGCTGGACCTTCTCTTCTAGTAGTGCAACCAGCTTGCACTTGCTGCAAGTGTAGTTCTCCATATGCTTTGGCAAGAACACAAACATGGCACAAGTATTGCAGGTAACTACAGCTGTTCCCTCAGAATCCATTTTAACAAGTGCAGTATTCTGGGCCTCAAAAATGTACACGTTTACTACCTTTCTACCTAGTAAGACTATATTCTTCCTTTGTTACTAGTTTGCAATCTCTAAAGCAGCTCTACTCCAACTGCAAAACTTACCAGTGCTCACTTCCTTTGTTTGGCTCTCCTCAGCAGCAGCTCTGCTTAAGAGCACATGCAGAGTCAAAAGGGCTGACCCTGAAAGAGCTCAGAGCTTTTAAAGGCTAGTGTGGCTCCGCCCCTATGAGTCACAGTTCAGGAAAGGGCCTGGTGTGGCTCTGCCCCCTGCATCTGGAAGCTTCAAACTGCTTCCTCTGTTTGAACAGAGGTGGCTCTCAGCAGTTTAAATTATCAATTTAAATTAGTGGAGGCCTCTAAAGCAGCTCTACTCCAACTGCAAAACTTACCAGTGCTCGCTTCCTTTGTTTGGCTCTCCTCAGCAGCAGCTCTGCTTAAGAGCACATGCAGAGTCAAAAGGGCTGACCCTGAAAGAGCTCAGAGCTTTTAAAGGCTAGTGTGGCTCCGCCCCTATGAGTCACAGTTCAGGGAAGGGCCTGGTGTGGCTCTGCCCCCCTGCTTCTGGAAGCTTCAAACTGCTTCCTCTGTTTGAACAGAGGTGGCTCTCAGCAGTTTAAATTATCAATTTAAATTAGTGGAGGCCTCTAAAGCAGCTCTACTCCAACTGCAAAACTTACCAGTGCTCGCTTCCTTTGTTTGGCTCTCCTCAGCAGCAGCTCTACTTAAGATCACATGCAGAGTCAAAAGGGCTGACCCTGAAAGAGCTCAGAGCTTTTAAAGGCTAGTGTGGCTCCGCCCCTATGAGTCACAGTTCAGGGAAGGGCCAGGTGTGGCTCTGCCCCCCTGCTTCTGGAAGCTTCAAACTGCTTCCTCTGTTTGAACAGAGGTGGCTCTCAGCAGTTTAAATTATCAATTAGGTTTATGTAGGTTTAATAGCTGTCAAAGTTGGGGTGGGTGGGCATGAGCCGCTTTAAAATAAAGAGCTGGATGACACAAAAAGGCAGCTTTCAAATTTGAGGGAGATTTTTTTTGCAGTGAAATATGTTTGGTATCTCTTACATGACCTCTACTGTGACCCAACTATAATGTAACCATGACAGAAGGAAAAACATCTTTCCTTCAGTGCACCTTCCAAATCAAACCATTTGTATTCTGACAATGTGTCAGCCAGTAGTGGGACATCCATGGCTTTCCAGATGGTGTTGAACTACCACTCTCATGGTCCCTTGCCATTGGCTGTGCTGGCTAGCGGTGGCCAAAGCTAGAATACAATGGCATGGAAAGCCCCACGTACCATATATCTAGTGTAAACGTAAGCATGGAACATTATATTTGGTACCCGGGATTTGTCTCTTCCCATTTGATACTCTTGGAATACCTTTTTTTCTTGTTCCATATAAACTGCTTTATATTCTATAACAGGGATCCTCAAATGACGGTTTGTGGGGCCAAATCATCCAGCTGCCACTTCTGCCACTGCCACCACTGTCGCCTCAATCCTTGTCCCCGCCGCTTGGCTTGGCATGTCCCTGCTTGTGCTCTGTAGCAGGGCAGATGTTGTAAGGCTTACAACATCTGCCCTGCTGTGGAGTGAAATTAGGGACACTCACTCCTACCCATCTATGCATTTCTCCTGCTGTTTTATGGCCAGTCTCTGAGGTTGCTGGCTCAAGGGAGGTTCTGTGCTGTTTATATTCTTGATCGCTCATCCAGTTACTCCATTCGTGCTCTGAGACCTCTTCTGTGCCTGACTGAGCTAGCGCTCCTCATTACTGAGTAGAAACATCTGTGCTCTGGGTGAAATTTGGTTCAGAACTTCCATTACTATTAACAGGCATTTTCTCTCTCTTGCCATCTGTCTGAGAGTAATGTTCATCCATTTTCCTCACAATGTAGGAATAATTTCCCTGGGCCTATATTTCTTTTCTAGCCCAGAATAATAGGTCTGTACCTTGAGGCTCACCTCCTTTTGAATGACTCCATTTGGCATCACCAGATCATTTTAAAAAAGTCAGAATGCATAAATATCGCTACCCTTTTAATTTATCCTTCTGATATTTGTTGCTTTCTTCATTCCATTCCCTCAAAGGTTCTGATTTCACTGTACATAATTTAATTCAGTTAATGTTGATGAAAAAAGCCAAAATGCAAGCCATTTTTTCAGCAAGTGTATGCACTAATATGTTTTGAACTGGCAAGGCACTTTAGCTTGTCTACCCCTCAAAGCTTATTTCCAAATTCTAGACAAATTATCTGTGCAAATAAGATGACTTTCTGACATATCTACATTCCCATCATGAAATGTCCAAGGGGGAAATTAAAAACTGACATCTGGTTTAATCCATCTGATCCAGACAAAAGAAAACTGAAAATGAATAAGCATTCAACAATGTGCTCCAAGGAGTGTTCAGTATTCCCTGAGTCTTGTTGTAGGAAAGACATAAGGACAGAGAAATCAGAAAGCACTCCGACCCATGCACCCAACTTTGTTCCTGCTTGTACCTGTATAAGGGCTAATGTTGCTTGTTTGATATGGAGGAAAAGTCCAGGAACATCAAGGGCCAGTCAGATACATTTTGGGTCCTGGGTCTGCATAATATAATTTTGCCAGTAGCTCCTCCCCAGAGTTTAATGGGACATTTTTCTTCTTCTGTGTCTAGGCTAGACATGAAACTTCCAAAGTAAAGGCACCTTTGGCCTGGCCCAGTGTGAGAAAGATTAGCCGGCAACACAAGGTGGCCATGAGCAGGGTACGCCCAATGGTGGCTCAAAAATATCACAATCTTCGAGGAGGCTCTTTCTGTGTATTCCAGTGGGGCATTAACACTTAAAGTAATACTCACAATCGCACCAAACCGACCAAAGCCATCTATCCATCCATCCTTGATTAAAGTAAATAACGTCTTTTCAGTATGGGAAGTAAATAACAGTTCAAAAATGAGAAAATAGGGTCACTGTGTCAGTTTTCAGCTCTTTTAAAATTCACTGTAGTTCTGTTGTGGCAAGTCAGAACATTTTTAATGCTGGCACATTTGCAGACTTTATCAAGTAGATTGTAGATGAAGACATCGGTTTTTAGCACTAGAAGTGCATATTTAGATACACAATTGAGTTTTGAGGCTTATAACAGCAGAAGTATTGTTAAAAAGACCTTGCCATAAATAAAAGGACATTATGTGCCCCTTTAATTATCTAATGGTACCAAGACAGCTTTGTTTTTAAATATTAGCTGTGAATATGAGAAAGAAAATCTTAACTTCTGATTATGGCTCAACATTGCCTTTTTTTTTTTTGCTATTTACATACCATTTTTTAAAAAAGATTTATGTTCTATCTCTTTGTGTACCATTGGGTGCCTTTCTAATCTTCTGTACAAAGATGTTTGCTTGTCCAAATGTTTTTACAGGAACAATATACTGTATCTTTCTCTGTATAATGGAAAAATATAGCCTGGGCCTTTGGCCCTAAACTAATCACAACTCTTTAAATAAAGCCATTTTACTGCTCCGCCGTGCTATATTAAGTTTTGTCCTGGAATAGTTTAAATGATTGGACAACCTTGGATCAGTAAGTTATGCAAGAGACTCTCAAAAACCTATTTTTAGACTTTGACTAAATGACTTTGTCATTTTTTCTTTAAAATATAAAAGCAAAAGGAACTCTGGCTCGCTCCGTGAGAACAAATAACACAAATGCAAAATTCATATGAAGACAATAGTTTTATCTCAGGGCTAGCTAAAATCCCACAGTCTAAGACTGATCGTATTTGTTGTCCATATTATAATTAAATAATAAATTAGTAATATTTACCAGACCTGCCTCTGTGAGATTCCTCATTTTATTTTCAAAACTCCATTTTAATGGATATATATTTACAATATTGTGATAACAGCTGGCTAACAGATTCAGTCTTGCCATTACCCTGCATCACAAACTGGTGACTCATCTATACTTCAAGAAACTGTTAAAATATACTTAATGGAATCAATGATGATTGATCATGTGATTGAAACGTGGCAAAAAGGAACTGGGTAATTTGAGGCTTGAAGGCACGTATAATAGCTCTAGTTTATTTTGTTCATGGTCCTGCTTTGAGCACAGTGGGCCAGCAGGGATTTGTGTTCCTGGCAGCAGACTGCAAGCGATGAAGGGACAAGAGTGATCAAATGAGGAACCAGTATAAATTACTCATGTTAGAACTGATCTTTAACCTTTTAATCATTGTGTTTGGTAACTTCCATATGAAGAGCCTTGGTGGTGCAGTGGTTAAACTACTATACTACAGCCAGAAGATTGTGAGTTCAGTCCTCACCAGGGTTCAAGGTTGACTCAGCTTTCCATCCTTCCAAGGTTGGTAAAGTGAGTACCCAGCATGTTGGGGACAAAATGCTAATTAACTTGTGAATTGCCCAGAGAGTGCACTAAGCGCTATGGGGTGGTATATAAAGGTCATTGCTATTGCTATACAGTATATTCCATTTAGTTCTACATGTTTCTTTTGCTCAAGTCAAAGAAGGAGCTCTGTGTTTAAATTCTTCTGATTTAGTTTGAGTTTTAGAAAGTGTGAAATTCTTTTTTATGTGTAATAAAGATTTTAACCTTATTACAAATCAGGCCTGCACTAATGACTTTTGCCCACTCTGCACGGCACCAGATCTCCTCAACTAGGGCTTGGATAATTGTTTATCAACTCTTCTAGTCACAAAAAAGGTAAACACAGTTACATTTCTTCTGTAGTCCCAATAAAGGCAATGAGTCCATTGTCTTTGCTGCCATAGCCTATCAAAAACTGGAACGATCAAAGCATACCTGTCAATCGCAGCTCCGGACAATACGGGACCTGCGCAGAACCGTTCTGCACAGGTCCCTTCTATGCGGCACTGATTTATGGGAAATCCCAGCCAATACGGGTTACTTGATAGGTATGGATCAAAGGCAGTGTTCAAAATGGTTGGCTGCTCTCCACATCACTTATTCAGCTCCCCCGCCTGTTTCAGTTCTCTTTTCCTTCTTCACATTTCAATGCTGCTAACAGCAGCATCACACCTGTGACTGGGAGAGGCTTTCTCAACACCATTCTGTTGCTGCACACCCTGTGTCGTTCCTGGCTGAAAAAATGAATCGCAAAGTTGGAAGCTTGTTTAGCTGTGGCTCAACCATGCCAATGTTTGCTGACAGCTTCCCAAATAAAAATGTAAGGGGTGTAGGGGTGGGAGTTATCTCCATTTGCCTGAGCAATGGGGTATCATACTCCATACAACCCTTCAGCTCTCTGGAGCTGATTTGGGAAATGTGTGTGCGAGGCTCAACTGAAGGACTCCGATTCCACTGGGTATCATTAAGGATATTAGGAAGTGTAAAAATACTGCATGACAATGTTTACTTTCTGAAGGCAACAGAGAAAGATAGGAGAAGCTGGCAGAGATGGGGGGGGGGATTCTTTTTCTGAACTCCTTTTGCCCCTGTGGATGCCCCAGTCAACATGGAACAAGTAACCATATAAGCCAAGGGATTCTAGGAGTTGCAACCTAGAATGTAACTTTCCCAAGTCTTCAAAATTGGCTGAGCCCTGCAAAAAATGCAAGTACTTATAAAGGATTGAATGTAACTTATGGATGAATGTTTGCCCAGCTAAAGGACATGAGTGGAATAACACTGGTTAAAAGCACAAGGCCTGACAGATCTTACAAATAATCCCAGGAGCATTGTAAAATGCTCCTCTGCTTCTCTTCCCGGTGTTGCCAAAAATAACAGTCACCATTGTTCTTTTTTCTTTTCCCCTATAAAGCATCCTTCTAGGAGATATATTTACAGAACTACTTAAAATAAAGAGCAATGTCAAAAATAAACCCACTAAGAGAACATAAATAAAATGAAAATAATTCCATTCCCTTGGTAAAAAAACCAACAAATATTTATCTCCACACAAGCCTGGGTGATGGATGGGGAAAGAGTATTACTTGAAAAGAGAGGAAGGGCAGAGATGTATGTTTGTTGTGTTCTGTAAAGCTGTGCCTTTAACAATGTACCTAGCCATGTGGTAACAATGTAACCTTTCTGTGTGCAACATTATATCCTTCAGCTGTATCACTGTAACCCTTATAAGAGGACGCGAGCTAGTGACCACTAGATGGCAATAGCGAGCGTCCAGCTCTCATGGCTCAGATTCACCTGGATCAGCAGCGCGGGAAGATTCCCCGCCACCTCTTCACCGGGACAAGAAGGGTGTGACCATCTACGACGTCACGCAGGCAGCAACCAATAGACTGTCAACGAGCCACATTCAAATGTATAGCCAGCTGTATATATTGAGCTACCCATCCGCCATTACCACATGTTCCTCTGGATCATCATGCAATAAACCTGTGTTAAGCCTACCCTTCGGCTGTTTCATTGTCTTTGGTCCCATACACTAAACTGGCGACGAAGGTGGGATAATGGCTGCCCACGGGACCAAGACATGCGCCGGTTTCGAAATCAGGAAACCGGGAGACTGGGAGATCTTCGAAATGGACTTCCAGGGAGCACTGGTTAAATCCGAAGTCACGGATGAGGCAAAGAAAAGGGCCAACTTCACCAGGATGCTCGGACAAGATACCAAAAGAACCTTGGTGGACCTGATCGCACCAAAGAGGGTGAGCGATTTCAAGGCCAAAGATCTCCTACAGATGCTGCGCGAGCATTTCCGGCCCTCGACGGCGATGTTTCCCGCTCGGAGCGCGTTCTGGAGGCGAGTCCAAGCGCCCGGGGAGACGGTCGCTGCATTCGTGGCGGCCCTGCGGCTGGCTGCTGGCCCGTGTAAATGGGAGAACGCCGAAATCACCCTCAGGGACTGCGTGCTATGCGGCCTGAACAACGCCGAAACTCAGCGCACGTTGATGAACCAAGAGCCACCCCCCACTTTGCAGGAGGTCCTGAAAGCGGCGCAGGCCGCGGAAGCCACAAAGGCTGGGGTGCAAGAGCTCCAGGACTGGCGGCCGAAGACGAGCAAGGCAGAGGCATCAGTGCATGCAGCCCGGCGAACTTCGAAATCGTCCGCGGAGAGCAGCGACGACGAGGATGTCCGGAAGGTCCGGAAAGAGGGCCGGCGGTGCGACGGCTGTGGAGCGGCCCACGACCGCGCCAAATGCCCGTTCAGAAAGGCCGAGTGCCACAACTGCGGCCGCCGTGGGCACATCGCCAAGGTATGCAGAAAAAGGCGCGAGGCCCGGAGGAGCTCGACAGACCGTGCAGCGGGACGAGACCGCTCGACGAGACCCAAAGACGGCGCCCAGGCCACGAGAAAGCAGGACGGCGTGGGCCGCATCTCCGACGGCAGCGAGGACGACGCCCCAGTGTTCAGCGTGTCTGCGGGACACCCCCGTTACTTTGTTGAGGTACTAGTGCAAGGGGTCCCCATTAGAATGGAGATTGACTCGGGTTCCTCATATTCAATTATTTCCCAGAGGGAGTTTTTGAGAATTGCCCCACACACGCGACCCAAGCTCAAAGCGTTGAGGTCTACGCTACGGGACGTGCAAGGGAACAGTATTCCAGTGTTGGGGGTTGGAGAATTTCAGGTCAAATTTAAGAAGCACGCCGCGACTCTCTCCCTAGTCGTGCTTAAAGGGGGAATTCCGCGAGATATGTATGGGGTCGGGTTCCTCCTCCTCCGAAAGATCCCCCAAGATATCTATGAGAACATCCTCCCTTTCTTCCTCCCCCCTAGGTGGGGACCCGCGGCCCCCTTCTCCTCCCCCTTGGGCTGAACGGGTGGGGGAGAACCCTAACGCTGATTTTTGTTCCTTTCGGTCTGCGCCCTGCTCCTCGGGGACCCTGTGCCTGAGCTGGTCCGCGTGCCGCCTCCACAGTAACCCTGTGCTGGTCTCCACGCGGTATGACAAGGGGCCGGTTTGCTCCACGACAACGCCCGGCACACAGGCTGGGCCCGCGCTGGTGTAGTTCCTGCAATGCACCGGGGCGCCTACGCTGAAACTCTTTGTGGCCTCTAGCCCAATGTTCCTTCCCTTGTCTTCTACTCTCTTGGGGTCTAGCCTAGTGAGGATTGTGGTCAGTTTCTGCTAGGTTACAGGGTGACCCCGTTGGCATCAGGATACTCTCCCGCAGAGCTCTTAATGCGCAGGAAACTGACCACAATCCTCACTAGGCTAGACCCCAAGAGAGTAGAAGACAAGGGAAGGAACATTGGGCTAGAGGCCACAAAGAGTTTCAGCGTAGGCGCCCCGGTGCATTGCAGGAACTATACCAGCGCGGGCCCAGCCTGGGTGCCGGGCGTTGTCGTGGAGCAAACCGGCCCCGTGTCATACCGCGTGGAGACCAGCACAGGGTTACTGTGGAGGCGGCACGCGGACCAGCTCAGGCACAGGGTCCCCGAGGAGCAGGGCGCAGACCGAAAGGAACAAAAATCAGCGTTAGGGTTCTCCCCCACCCGTTCAGCCCAAGGGGGAGGAGAAGGGGGCCGCGGGTCCCCACCTAGGGGGGAGGAAGAAAGGGAGGATGTTCTCATAGATATCTTGGGGGATCTTTCGGAGGAGGAGGAACCCGACCCCATACATATCTCGTGGAATTCCCCCACAAATACGGATACCCCAACAGAGTTAGAATTTGATTTTCAGAACCGGGGGAGTTTTTCGGAGTGGTCCCCCACCCATCCAAGCGAGAAGAGGGGTTTTTCGTTAGCCCCGAGCGCCCCCGGTCTGCCCACAATGGAGTTTTTCCCTTCCCCTAAGGTTGCCAAACCGCGGCAAGCCGCTAACAAGTCTCCCTCTCCCGTTTCAGGACAAGGGACCAGGGAACAAAGAAGCAGTAGCGCCCCCGGGGCAGGTCAGCCCACATCACGGCCCAAACGCACGTGCAATAAGCCATCTTGGCTGAGAGACTTCGTCTCATCCTAGGGGGGAGGGATGTTGTGTTCTGTAAAGCTGTGCCTTTAACAATGTACCTAGCCATGTGGTAACAATGTAACCTTTCTGTGTGCAACATTATAACCTTCAGCTGTATCACTGTAACCCTTATAAGAGGACGTGAGCTAGTGACCACTAGATGGCAATAGCGAGCGTCCAGCTCTCATGGCTCAGATTCACCTGGATCAGCAGTGCGGGAAGATTCCCCGCCACCTCTTCACCGGGACAAGAAGGGCGTGACCGTCTATGACGTCACGCAGGCAGCAACCAATAGACTGTCAATGAGCCACATTCAAATGTATAGCCAGCTGTATATATTGAGCTACCCATCCGCCATTACCACATGTTCCTCTGGATCATCATGCAATAAACCTGTGTTAAGCCAACCCTTCGGCTGTTTCATTGTCTTTGGTCCCATACACTAAAATGTTTATACAAGAAAAGCTTGTGGTTTTACTACTTTTGTTCTGAAATCATTGTGCCGATTGTATACATGCCTAGACCAACCTTTACCAGGCCGATGCACTTCAGGCAGGGCCAGATCTGCCAGCATACCTGGGGGTTATGGGAATTCTGATCCAACATATCTGAAGGTCACTAGGTTTGGTGAAGCTGGCATTGAGTAATTCCCTGGTGACCCAGTATTGGGAAAGTGTAATGGTAACACTAGTACAGTGCGTCCAGGTGAAAAGCACACCATGGGTTCTTTGAAGGACTTGCAATGTGCACTGATATTGTGGTAGGAAAGCAGACACGGGGAGCCGAAGACTAATGCACTCCTCAAATTACAGAGATATCAGGTACCTGGTAAAGTGCATCTTCAGTTCATTAACAATTCCATTGCCCCATTTACAGTTAATGTCCATTAACTAACACCTACAAGCTCATGTGGAAGGCAGGGGTTTGGTTAGTTTTCAAGCAGACCTGCAGAAACCTCCATCCATCAGCAAAGGTTTAGGCTCAAGAATTAGGAGGGGGAATGTGTGCAATTCCCAAATCAATAAATATAGCATCTTTGGAAGAAGTTGAACCTCTTCTCTACTGTCGCATCCCTTCCAATAGGGCTTCACCACAATTCTAACAATTCTTATGTGATGAGCAGCCACTCACCCCTAACAAGTCACAACCTTTGGGAGCCTGCTTTTGCTCATATTGTCACTTGTAGCAATGGAACAGTGGGTGTGATGCATAGGCTAAATCAATTTATACTGTTCTTTTTGTTCACACGGGTCTCAGATTTTGGACCTCACAGCCAGATAATTCAGAGTGTCTTTGAACTAAAACTCCTGGCATTTTGGAGCCCGTCCTGGCTATAAAAAAAAAATATTTCTCCCAGTGTGCAATCTTTCCATTGCATCAGTAGCATTGATTAATTCTCATTTCAAGCTGTACAATCACTTGGGTGAAATCCTGAATATCGAATCAAATCAAGCCACTTTGGACTGATACAAACAGATCAGGCTCAAAGTAGAACGATTTGGTCTGAAAGAGATCCTGGTCAATCCAAGTTGCTTCAGACCAATTTGTCTGCTCAGACATTAAAAGAAAGGCAGGTGTTGTGTTTCCAAAATGTTGCAAACTAGTACCCAGGTACAGGTACAGTACCCCCATTTGCAAATTCAGTACAGTATTCACAGTTTCAGTTATTCCTATAGTGCGTTACCAGAGCTGGACGCTAGAGGCCATTCTCTGCAATGTAAAATATAAGGTTTGCAAGTAGCCATGGTTTCAGGTACAGTCTCTATAAGGTAAAGGTTTCCCTTGCTCGAAAGCCAGCTGTATCCGACTCTAGGGTGCAGTGCTCATCTCTGTTTCAAAGCCGAAGAGCCAGCGCTGTCTGCTGCTGCAGACGTTTCCGTGGTCATGTGGCAGGCATGACTAGACACCGAAGCGCACAGAATGCTGTTACCTTCCCACCGAAGTAGTCCCTATTTATCTACTTGCAATTTCTTGCTTTCGAACTGCTAGGTTGGCAGGAACTGGGACAAAGATGAGAGCTCATTCCGTCCTGCAGTACTCGGGAATCGAACTACTGACCTTCCGCCTCCCAGTCAGCGTCTTAGCCACTTGAGGCTTGAAACATCCCCACCCACCACCACCCACACACAGAAGAAATGCTAGTGTGGTTGGTGTGATCTAAGAGGAGAGAGGAGGTGAACTTTGATTAGTTATATGTCTAGCCAGCAGTCTGAAACAAAAATTTAACAAGCACTTTCCAATCTCAAAACTAGATGAAAAGGATAGTGTAGCATCTTTGAACCTGGATATTATTATTTCACGCAGCTGCTTAATCTTTTTGCTTTTCTTCAGCTTTTAGTAGCAGATGCTTGAAAATGCTCCACTCTGTTTCCTGCCTTCTTTTCAGTCTGACTAGCATAAAAGATGCCCTTGTTTGCAAGCCAGTTGCATCTGACTCTAGGGTTTGGTGCTCATCCCCATTTACAGCCAAAGAGCCAGCACTGCCTACCTCTGCAGAAGTTTCTATGGTCCTGTGTCAGGCATGACTAGACACACAGAATGCTGTCACCTTCCCACCAAAGCAGTACCTATTTATCTACTTGCAATTTCTTGCTTTCGACCTGCTAGATTGGCAGGAGCTGGGACAGAGCTGGTAGCTCACTCTGTTGTGCAGCACTTGGGTCTTGAACTGCTGATCTGTTGACCATCCAGTCTTTGTGGCGCTTGTCTCTTGGGGGCCGGGACTATGGTGTACTCTAGCATGCCCGCGTTGAGGGGGCTGGAGGTACCAGGGGCTGAACTGAAACCCCTCTTCTCGCTAGGACGGGTGGGGGACCACTCCGCTAACTCCCCCTGGTACGGAAAATCATAGTCAAAATCATGGTCCTGGTCATAGTCGGGGACAAACTGATTCCTCTCTTTAGTTGCGCCCTCGTGCGCCTCCGTGTCTCCCCCTTGGGTAATGCGGGTGGGGGAGGACCAGTGATTTTCCCTCACTGGTGACCCTTTTTCGGAGCTGGTCGGCGTGCCGTCTCCACAGTAGCCCTGAGCTAGTCTCGACCCTGTAGGACACTGGTCCTGTCTGCTCGATGATCGACCCCGGTACCCACGCTGGCCCCGAGGCCGCGTAGTTCCTACAGTAAACCGGGTCCCCTGTGGAAAAGTTCTTGGAGTTCCCCCCCCCCTAAATTTATAGTTCTCCCCTCATCCTCCACCCTGGACGGATCCATCCGGTCAAACAGCGTTGCCGGGCGTCTCTTCATGAGCAGCTCGGCTGGGGAGAATCCTGAAGCTAAGGGGGTGGTCCTGTAGCTGATTAGGAACTGACACAGGTGTAGGTTCAGATCGCCGGGGCCCATGCGCCGCAGTGCGTCTTTCGTAGTGCGCACTTGGCGCTCTACCTGACCGTTTGTGGCGGGGTGGAATGGGGCAGCCGTGATGTGCCTGATTGCGTTCCTCTCCATGAAGGTTTGGAACTCGGTCGACGTGAAGCAACTTGCGTTGTCGCTCACGAGGACGTCTGGCAGGCCGAAGCAAGCAAAGAGTTTACGCAACTGCTTTATGGTTGTCGCGGAGGAGGTGCTGCTCACGGGGATTACCTCCAACCACTTGGAGTAGGAGTCGACCACCAGTAGGAACGTTGCCCCACGGAAAGGCCCCGCGAAGTCGACATGGATACGGGACCACGGTCCGCGGGCCGTGTCCCACTCTCTATGGGGTAACCGGGGCTCCTCGGGCCGGGAGCTCTGGCAGCTCTCGCACGTGCCCACTAGGGGCTCTATGTCCGCGTCTATCTGTGGCCACCAAAAAAAACTTCTAGCTAGGGCTTTGGACCGCACGATTCCTGGGTGACTGGTGTGCAGTAGCTTCAGTACCCTTGCCCTTAACTTTTCTGGAATAACCACCCGCTGGCCCCAGAGTAGACAGCCCCTTTCCAGGGAAAGTTCCACCCTGCGCCTACAGAACGGCTTGAACGGCTCCTCTGGGGAAGTAGTGGGCCACCCTTTCCTCACCCACGAGCTAACTTGGGCTAGGATCTTGTCGGCCGCCGTGGCTTTGGCGAGGTCGGCCGGAACAATGGGGGGTGAGTCGAGGGACTCGATTAACATGACCTGATGGTCTTGCTCTACCTCGCATGCGGGATCCCCTATGCTAGGGAGGGGGGGATCGGGACAGTGCGTCCGCATGGGAGATCTCCTTCCCTGGGCGGTAGACTATCTCGTACTGATAGGCGTTGAGGAATATGGCCCAACGCAACATCCTGGGGGAAAGTATTTGGGGAGTGGGTTTGCCGGTAGTGAAGATTCCCAGAAGCGGCTTGTGATCCGTCACTACCGTAAACTCGCGGCCGTATAGAAAGTCATGAAACTTTTTGGTCCCTGCAATTATGGCCAGGGCCTCCCTATCCGTTTGCGCGTAGTTGCGCTCAGCCTTTGAAAGGGACCTGGAGTAATATGCCACCGGGGCCTCCCGCCCGCTCTCTAACACGTGGCACAGGACCGCCCCCACCCCCACCGGGGACGCATCACAGACTAGAACCACTGGCTTCCTCGGGTCAAAGTGTGTTAGGACCGCATCCGAGGAGAGGAGTGATTTTAGTTCTCGGAAAGCTTTCTCTTGTTTGTCCCCCCACCGCCAAACCGCGTCCTTTTTTAGTAAGGCGTGCAGTGGCTCCGCAACCGATGCCTTCCTAGGCAGGAACGAGTGATAGAAGTTAAGGAGCCCCAGAAACGACTGCAGCTCCGGCTTTGCGGTGGGGCGAGGGGCGTTCTGCACGGCTGCAACCTTGGACTCTGAGGGTCTGATCCCCTCTGGGGTTACTTTGAAACCTAGGAACTCAACCTCCCTCGCAAAAAACACACACTTGTCCTTCCTTAGGCGAAGCCCCGCTTTCTCGAAAACTGAGAGAACCCCATCTAGTCTTTTAGCTAGTTCTACCTCGCTCCCCGCTGTTATCAGCACATCGTCGAAGTATGGTAGAACTCCTGGAAGCCCCTTTAAAAGGCGTTCCACGAGGGACTGAAAGATCCCGGGGGCCGAGTTCACGCCGAACTGAAGGCGCGTTACCTTAAATGCCCCCTTGTGTGTCACTATGGTCTGCGCAGCGGCAGCGGCTGGGGTCACTGAGAGTTGCTGGTAGGCCTGGGCCAGGTCTAACTTGGCAAAACACCTCCCCCCATGAAGTGTGGCCAGCAGATGGCTGACCACGGGTACCGGGTATGCATTTGGCCGAATGGCCTTATTAATCGTACATTTATAGTCTGCACAAATCCTGACCTCCCCGTTTGATTTAAGGGCCGTGACAATCGGCGTCTCCCACTCTGCCGAATCAACTGGAACCAAAATCCCTTGCCCCACCAATTTGTCCAGTTCCGCCTCGATTTTGTCCTTGAGTGCGAAGGGCACCCTCCTTGGCTTAAGGCGGATGGGCCGGATTTCTGGGTCCAACTCGAATGACACTGGGGGCCCCCTGTAAGTACCGAGCCCCTTTTTGAAAACGTCCGGGTGCGCATTGCAAACGTCCTGCATTGGGTCAGTCTCAATGGCGTGGATGCCGGACAGTTCTATTCCCAGGGGAGCAAACCACTGCGTTCCTAGGAGGCAACACTTCCCCCCCTTGAGGACCACTAGGGGCAGTCTTTCGGAGAAATTCTTGAACTTCACCTTGAATTTCCCCATCCCCAACACCGGGATCCCGTTTCCCTGTACGTCCCGCAAGTGGGACCGCATGGCCCGCAGCTTGGGCCGAGCCTCTGGGGGAATGCGCATGTACTCCCTCTGGGACAGAATGGAGTAGGACGACCCTGAGTCTATCTCCATTTTTACGGGGCGCCCCTGCAACTGTACCTCCACGTAGAATCGCCGGTGCTCCAGGGCCACGCGGTGTACGCCATCCTCACCGTGGATGGTGGATACCTTCCTGGAACCGGCCGCCTTCCGCTGGTGGTGCTGGGGATGGCTGGAGCCGCCTTTGTCCTCGGTTCGCCCGCGCCTGCATACTCGGGCGATGTGTCCCTTTCGACCGCAGTTGTGGCACTCGGCCTTGCGGAAGGGACACCTCGTTCGGTCGTGGGCCGCGCCACAGCCGTCGCAGCGGCGGTCTTGCCGCTCTCGGTGTTGCCGCCGCTCCCCACGCTTCTGCACTCACTGGACGCCGTCGTCATCGCTGGTGTAGGAATCCGCCGTTACGGAGGAGTCGTCGGAGGTCTCTGGAGTGCCGGTGGGCGACTTCGGTGCCCGCCAGGCTGCCTTCGCAGGAGTCCGCCGGGCCGCTTGAACAGGGGACTTGGCCCGCTCGGACGTTGTGCCGCGGGCCTTGAACACCTTGACCCCGCTCCTGGCCGCCTCAGCCGCTTGCGCCTCTCGCAACACCTCATTGAACGAAAGGTGCTCGTCGCGGGTCATGAGCTTCCGTTGCAGCTCTTCGTCCCGCAGGCCGCACAGCAGGCGGTCTCGCAGGGCCTGGTTCAGGTCGTCCCACTTGCAGTGCACGGCCGCCAGTCTGAGGGCCGCTGCGTAGTCGGACACGGACTCGCCTGGGCGCTGGTCTCGCCGGTGGAACGCGACCCAGGCCGGAAAGATGGACACGGGCGGCTGGAAGTGTGCCCTCAGCAACTCCAGGATTTGGTCGATAGACACTGCTTCAACCTTCTTTGGCACCACCAAGTTCATGAGGATGCGCAGCGTGGCCAGTCCCACCTGGGCCAGGAAATGGGAGCGTATCAACGCGTCGTCGTCGACGCCGGCTGCTTCCATCGCGTGCCGAAACTGGCAGTCGTAGAGCTCCCACTGCTCAGGCTCGCTGACATCGAAATGGTACGTCTTGACTCTGGGATTCGCCATTATCCCACCTTCGTCGCCAATTTAGTGTCTCGCACGGAAGACAAAGAACGAGTCGCAATAAGGACTAACACAGGTTTATTCTTTGATGGTCAGGGTGAACATGTGGTAATGGCGGAGGTACATCACATTATATACAGTAACGAAACACATTTGAATCTGGTTGCACGGTGGCTCATTGGCTGCCACCGTTGGGGGCGTCGACTTGAGGCACGCCCCCTCTTCTGTAGTAGTTCTTCATGCGGAGAAGTTCCCGCGGCTGTCCGTGATTTGGGGGATTGAACCATGTGATTATGAACGCTCGCAGCCGCCCTTTATGGGCGGCTCGCTCGCGTTCCTTTAGCAGCTGTGATACATTGTGATATGGGGCTGGTTACATTCATTTACTTAAAGCAACAGTGTCCATGCATACACAACATCCCTCCCCCCTAGGATGGGACGAAGTCCCTTAACCATTGTGGCTTCCCGCACGTGCGCCTGGGGCGTGTTGCCACTTGCCCTAACACAGGGGAGCCCGTGGCTCCTGGGTCCGCGCGGTCTTGTCCTGCAATGTAAGGGTGGGACCCGTTAGTGGTTCTGTGATCAGACTGCGATGACCTTGCATGCGGGGACGGGAACGGAATGAACAGTTGGGAAGTGAACCCTTGCCTACCGCCTGCGGAGCCCGGGGACCCACCTAGCACGAACTTCGGGACTGACGATGAGTCCCTCGTGGACCCGCTGTCTCCCACTGCCTGTTCGGGGGTTTGGGATTTTGAGGCTGGCGAGGTTCCGCTGGCTGCCTGTCTTTGTGGCGCTTGTCTCTTGGGGGCCGGGACTATGGTGTACTCTAGCATGCCCGCGTTGAGGGGGCTGGAGGTACCAGGGGCTGAACTGAAACCCCTCTTCTCGCTAGGACGGGTGGGGGACCACTCCGCTAACTCCCCCTGGTACGGAAAATCATAGTCAAAATCATGGTCCTGGTCATAGTCGGGGACAAACTGATTCCTCTCTTTAGTTGCGCCCTCGTGCGCCTCCGTGTCTCCCCCTTGGGTAATGCGGGTGGGGGAGGACCCTAACGCTGATTTCCCCTCACTGGTGACCCTTTTTCGGAGCTGGTCGGCGTGCCGTCTCCACAGTAGCCCTGAGCTAGTTTCGACCCTGTAGGACACTGGTCCTGTCTGCTCGATGATCGACCCCGGTACCCACGCTGGCCCCGAGGCCGCGTAGTTCCTACAGTAAACCGGGTCCCCTGTGGAAAAGTTCTTGGAGTCCCCCCCCCCCCCTAAATTTATATTTCTCCCCTCATCCTCCACCCTGGACGGATCCATCCGGTCAAACAGCGTTGCCGGGCGTCTCTTCATGAGCAGCTCGGCTGGGGAGAATCCTGAAGCTAAGGGGGTGGTCCTGTAGCTGATTAGGAACTGACACAGGTGTAGGTTCAGGTCGCCGGGGCCCATGCGCCGCAGTGCGTCTTTCGTAGTGCGCACTTGGCGCTCTACCTGGCCGTTTGTGGCGGGGTGGAATGGGGCAGCCGTGATGTGCCTGATCGCGTTCCTCTCCATGAAGGTTTGGAACTCGGTCGACGTGAAGCAACTTGCGTTGTCGCTCACGAGGACGTCTGGCAGGCCGAAGCAAGCAAAGAGTTTACGCAACTGCTTTATGGTTGTTGCGGAGGAGGTGCTGCTCACGGGAATTACCTCCAACCACTTGGAGTAGGAGTCGACAACCAGTAGGAACGTTGCCCCACGGAAGGGCCCCGCGAATTCGACATGAATACGGGACCACGGCCCGCGGGCCGTGTCCCACTCTCTATGGGGTAACCGGGGCTCCTCGGGCCGGGAGCTCTGGCAGCTCTCGCACGTGCCCACTAGGCGCTCTATGTCCGCGTCTATCTGTGGCCACCAAAAAAAACTTCTTGCTAGGGCTTTGGACCGCACGATTCCTGGGTGACTGGTGTGCAGTAGCTTCAGTACCCTTGCCCTTAACTTTTCTGGAATAACCACCCGCTGGCCCCAGAGTAGACAGCCCCTTTCCAGGGAAAGTTCCACCCTGCGCCTACAGAACGGCTTGAACGGCTCTTCTGGGGGAGTAGTGGGCCACCCTTTCCTCACCCATGAGCTAACTTGGGCTAGGATCTTGTCGGCCGCCGTGGCTTTGGCGAGGTCGGCCGGAATAATGGGGGGTGAGTCGAGGGACTCGATTAACATGACCTGATGGTCTTGCTCTACCTCGCATGCGGGATCCCCCATGCTAGGGAGGGGGGATCGGGACAGTGCGTCCGCGTGGGAGATCTCCTTCCCTGGGCGGTAGACTATCTCGTACTGATAGGCGTTGAGGAATATGGCCCAACGCAGCATCCTGGGGGACAGTATTTGGGGAGTGGGTTTGCCGGTAGTGAAGATTCCCAGAAGCGGCTTGTGATCCGTCACTACCGTAAACTCGCGGCCGTATAGAAAATCATGAAACTTTTTGGTCCCTGCAATTATGGCCAGGGCCTCCCTATCCGTTTGCGCGTAGTTGCGCTCAGCCTTTGAAAGGGACCTGGAGTAATATGCCACCGGGGCCTCCCGCCCGCTCTCTAACACGTGGCACAGGACCGCCCCCACCCCCACCGGGGACGCATCACAGACTAGAACCACTGGCTTCCTCGGGTCAAAATGTGTTAGGACCGCATCCGAGGAGAGGAGTGATTTTAGTTCTCGGAAAGCTTTCTCTTGTTTGTCCCCCCACCGCCAAACCGCGTCCTTTTTTAGTAAGGCGTGCAGTGGCTCCGCTACCGATGCCTTCCTCGGCAGGAACGAGTGATAGAAGTTAAGGAGCCCCAGAAACGACTGCAGCTCCGGCTTTGCTGTGGGGCGAGGGGCATTCTGCATGGCTGCAACCTTGGACTCTGAGGGTCTGATCCCCTCTGGTGTTACTTTGAAACCTAGGAACTCAACCTCCCTCGCAAAAAACACACACTTGTCCTTCCTTAGGCGAAGCCCCGCTTTCTCGAAAACTGAGAGAACCCCATCTAGTCTTTTAGCTAGTTCTACCTCGCTCCCCGCTGTTATCAGCACATCGTCGAAGTATGGTAGAACCCCTGGAAGCCCCTTTAAAAGGCGTTCCACGAGGGACTGAAAGATCCCGGGGGCCGAGTTCACGCCGAACTGAAGGCGCGTTACCTTAAATGCCCCCTTGTGTGTCACTATGGTCTGTGCAGCGGCAGCGGCTGGGGTCACTGAGAGTTGCTGGTAGGCCTGGGCCAGGTCTAACTTGGCAAAACACCTCCCCCCATGAAGTGTGGCCAGCAGATGGCTGACCACGGGCACCGGGTATGCATTTGGCCGAATGGCCTTATTAATCGTACACTTATAGTCCGCACAAATCCTGACCTCCCCGTTTGATTTAAGGGCCGTGACAATCCGCGTCTCCCACTCTGCCGAATCAACTGGAACCAAAATCCCTTGCCCCACCAATTTGTCCAGTTCCGCCTCGATTTTGTCCTTGAGTGCGAAGGGCACCCTCCTGGGCTTAAGGCGGATGGGCCGGATTTCTGGGTCCAACTTGAATGACACTGGGGGCCCCCTGTAAGTACCGAGCCCCTTTTTGAAGACGTCCGGGTGCGCATTGCAAACGTCCTGCATTGGGTCAGTCTCAATGGCGTGGATGCCGGACAGTTCTATTCCCAGGGGAGCAAACCACTGCGTTCCTAGGAGGCAACACTTCCCCCCCTTGAGGACCACTAGGGGCAGTCTTTCGGAGAAATTCTTGAACTTCACCTTGAATTTCCCCACCCCCAACACCGGGATCCCGTTTCCCTGTACGCATGGCCCGCAGCTTGGGCCGAGCCTCTGGGGGAATGCGCATGTACTCCCTCTGGGACAGTATGGAGTAGGACGACCCTGAGTCTATCTCCATTTTTACGGGGCGCCCCTGCAACTGTACCTCCACGTAGAATTGCCGGTGCTCCAGGGCCACGCGGTGTACGCCGTCCTCGCCGTGGATGGTGGATACCTTCCTGGAACCGGCCGCCTTCCGCTGGTGGTGCTGGGGGTGGCTGGAGCCGCCTTTGTCCTCGGTTCGCCCACGCCTGCATACTCGGGCAATGTGTCCCTTTCGACCGCAGTTGTGGCACTCGGCCTTGCGGAAGGGACACCTCGTGCGGTCGTGGGCCGCGCCACAGCCGTCGCAGCGGCGGTCTTGCCGCTCTCGGTTTTGCCGCCGCTCCCCACGCTTCCGTACTCTCTGGACGCCGTCGTCATCGCTGGTGTAGGAATCCGCCGTTACGGAGGAGTCGTCGGAGGTCTCTGGAGTGCCGGCGGGCGACTTCAGTGCCCGCCAGGCTGCCTTCGCAGGAGTCCGCCGGGCCGCTTGAACAGGGGACTTGGCCCGCTCGGACGTTGTGCCGCGGGCCTTGAACACCTTGATCCCACTCCTGGCCGCCTCAGCCGCTTGCGCCTCTCGCAACACCTCATTGAACGAAAGGTGCTCGTCGCGGGTCATGAGCTTCCGTTGCAGCTCTTCGTCCTGCAGGCCGCACAGCAGGCGGTCTCGCAGGGCCTGGTTCAGGTCGTCCCACTTGCAGTGCACGGCCGCCAGTCTGAGGGCCGCTGCGTAGTCGGACACGGACTCGCCTGGGCGCTGGTCTCGCCGGTGGAACGCGACCCAGGCCGGGAAAATCGACACGGGCGGCTGGAAATGTGCCCTCAGCAGCTCCAGGATTTGGTCGATAGACACTGCTTCAACCTTCTTTGGCGCCACCAAGTTCATTAGGATGCGCAGCGTGGCCGGTCCCACCTGGGCCAGGAAATGGGAGCGTATCAACGCGTCGTCGTCGACGCCGGCTGCTTCCATCGCGTGCCGAAACTGGCACTCGTAGAGCTCCCACTGCTCAGGCTCGCTGACGTCGAACTGGTACGTCTTGACTCTGGGATTCGCCATTGATCCCATCCTCGTCGCCAATTTAGTGTCTCACACGGAAGACAAGGAAAGAGTCGCAGTAAGGACTAACACAGGTTTATTCTTTGGTGGTCAGGGTGAGCATGTGGTAATGGCGGAGGTACATCACATTATATACAGTAACGAAACACATTTGAATCTGGTTGCACGGTGGCTCATTGGCTGCCACCGTTGGGGGCGTCGACTTGAGGCACGCCCCCTCTTCTGTAGTAGTTCTTCATGCGGAGAAGTTCCCGCGGCTGTCCGTGATTTGGGGGATTGAACCATGTGATTATGAACGCTCGCAGCCGCCCTTTATGGGCGGCTCGCTCGCGTTCCTTTAGCAGCTGTGATACATTGTGATATGGGGCTGGTTACATTCATTTACTTAAAGCAACAGTGTCCATGCATACACAACAGTCTAGTGTCTTAATTTAGTATATGGGACCAAAGACCATGAACAGCCGAAAGGTTGGCTTAACACAGGTTTATTGCATGATGATCCAGGGGAACATGAGGTAATGGCGGACGGGTAGCTCAATATATACAGTGGCTATACATTTTGAATGTGGCTCCTCGACAGTCCATTGGTTACTGTCCGCGTGACGTCATGGACGGTCACGCCCTTCTTGTCCAGGTGTAGGTGATGGCGGGAATCTTCCCGCGCTGTTGTTTGCTGGTGGGTCTGGGCCAGGAGAGCTTGAACGCTCGCTATTGCCACCAGGTGGTCATTAGCTCGCGTCCTATTGCAAGGGCTACAGTTAAGCAGCTGCTGGTTATAATGTTACACAAGCATGGTTACATTGGATACACGTGAATGGATACATTGTAAAAGGTACAGTAAAGAACACAACATCCCTCCCCCCTAGGATGGGACGAAGTCCCTCAGCCAAGATGGCTTATTGCAAACGCGTTTGGGCCGCGATGTGGGCTGACCTGCCCCAGGGGCACTACTGCTTCCTCGTTCCCTGGTCCCTTGTCCTGAAATGGGAGAGGGAGACTTGTTAGAGGCTTGCCGTGGTTTGGCGGTTTTGGGGGAAGGGAAAAACTCCATTGTGGGCAGACCGGAGACACTCGGGGCTAACGAAAAACCCCTCTTCTCGCTTGGACGGGTGGGGGACCACTCCGCAAAACTTCCCCGGTTCTGAAAATCAAAATCTAACTCTGTTTGGGTATCCGTATTTGTGGGGAGATCCCGCGGAATATCTATGAGATCGGCTTCCCTTCTCTCTGCTGACCGATCCCGCAGGGTATCTATGAGGACAGATTCCCTTTCCTCCCCCCTTGGTGGGGACCCATGGCCCCCCTTTCCTCCCCCTTGGGCTGAACGGGTGGGGGAGAACCCTAACGCTGAATCCTGTTTCCCGCAGTCCGTGCCCCACTCGTCGGGGACCCTGCGCCGGAGCTGGTCTGCGTGCCGCCTCCAGAGTAGACCTGTGCTGGTCTCGACTCGGTACGAGACGGGGCCGGTCTGCTCTACGATGACGCCCGGTACCCAGGCCGGACCCGCGCTGGCGTAATTCCTGCAATACACGGTGGCACCCACAGCGAAACTCTTTGTGTCCTCTATCCCAATGTTCTTCCCCTTGTCTTCCACCCTCGTGGGGTCTAGCCTAGTTAGTATGGTGGCCAGTTTCCTGCGCATAAGCAGCTCCGCGGGGAAGTATCCTGACGCTAGGGGAGTCACTCTATAACCTAGCAGAAACTGACACACTTGATGGTTTAGGTCCCCGGGCCCCATGCGCCGCAGCGCGTCCTTGGTGGTACGCACAAGGCTTCCAATCTGGCCATGGCAAAAATCTTAGCAGCACTCTCTGATCACTGTTTTTTGGTTTTTTTAAAAAGGAACTCTGTTAGAATTAGGTGGCATTTTTGTATGTACAGTATTGCATTCTGTGTTTTTCTAGTTTTAAAGGTTGTGCCTCAGAAATGCTATCTAAATAGCTGGATTTTTGCACAGAGAAGTCTTCTTCCTGAATGCCAAGAAAATGTCAGAGGAGAAATGAAATTAAACCACGTACCAGATGTATGGCCACACTAAAATACAACATAGGGAATCGTATTAGGAATGGCTCAAGGAAGGAAGAATGAATTAATGAATTAATTATACACATTTGGGGGTAATTCAGTGAAGTGTCTTAAATCTGCCATGCTTTAGGGTAAGAATGAAGAAAGCTTAGCCATCTAGAAGATGTTGCTGACCTATAACTTTCAATGCTCCTCACACTGCCTATAGTAAGTAATTATGTGCTATCAAGTCAATTCTGATTCATGGTGACCTTTTCCAGGGTTTTTTTTTAAGGTAGAGAATATACAGAAGTGGTTTACCAGTCGCTTCTTGTGGCAGCACCCTGGATTGTGCAGCTTGCTCATGGCCACTCCAGGGAAGCACAGTGGGGAATCAAACTCCCAACCTTTGGCTCCACAGCCAGATACCTAAACCACTGAACCATAGGGATTTAAAGCTTGTTAACATTTAGAGCAGGGGTTCCCACACACACCCCAGACAGCTGAGCAGACCTGACCAGGGCCTCCTGGAAGCTGAAGTGTGTGTGTTTATGACAGCCGTAAGTGCACCCACTTCTGTGTGTACAACAGGCATGAGCGCAATTATGCATGCGTGGGTGCATTTTTATGGCCGACGTAAATGCACCTGGTTCCACTTTCAGGAGAGGCGAGGGCGTCCATGGGCCACATGAAATGGTGCCATGGGCCATAGGTTGGGAACCTCTGATTTAGAGTGTTGAACTTTGCCCACTCACAGTTTAGGCCTCAGCGTGTCTTAACATAACTTTATTAAGTCCATGTGGTCAAGTGTGTGAGCTATACCTGGGAAATCTGGATTTATATGGATTTACTCAGGGGTGTTCTGGGCACCTTGGGAGGGCAGTGGACAGGAAGTGATGTGGCACCTATGGGGGGGGGGTTGGGGGGAGAAATCCCATACATTCCTGTTACGTCTGCCTGCATCTGGGGGGGTGCCAGTCACTGGGGCGCACCGGGATGAGGAAAGAAGTGAATCCAGTGGTGTGCTGGTCCATAGGAATACAGGGACTCATCCCGGTGCACCCCAGCGACTGCCCTCCCCCCTCCGAGGCAGGCAGATGTAACAGGAATGTATGGGATTTCTCTCCCCCCAACAACCCCCCTCCCCCAACAGGCACCCCACCACTTCCTGTCCACCGCCCTCCCAAGGTGCCCAGCACACCCCTGAGTGAATCCATATAAATCCAGATTTCCCAGGTATAGATCACACACTTGACCACATGGGCTTAATCAAGTTCTGCTAAGACATGCTTAGTTTCTCAAGAAACAGTATCACTCTAGCTGTCTGCTTTAGAGAGTGGAAGGAATCAAACAAATAGCAAGATTACAGAACCACTAGAGGGAGCCTGCTCACTAAACAATAATCCTGCATGAAGAAATGTGAACAGGGGAATCAGTGCTCTTTTATTCTTGTCACGTTCACGGTGAGAAAAAGCAATCTTGAAGAATTCCTGCTGGAACATCTACATTTAAAAGGATGCTAAAACTCAGTTCTAAGGCAGTTGTAGCTTTGTAAATAAATCCATTTATTAGGGGATGAATGCAACTAACCCAAACAATTTTCTACCCAAAGAGAAGGCAACAGGAGGCCTGTTTTCAGAGACAGAGCCATTTTAGTCTGCATCAGCAACAGCAAAATCAAAGCCAAACACAAGACGCTGTGACACCTCTGAGACTTCTGAACTTCTTATTGTGTGAAAGCTCATGGATATGATCCACTTGTGTTTGAAGAGGTAGACTTTAGCTACAAAAACTCACACAGAAATATAGTTTAGTCTCAAATGTACTATCTATCTATCTATCTATCTATCTATCTATCTATCTATCTATCTATCTATCTATCTATCTATCCATCCATCCATCCATCCATCCATCCATCCATCTATCTATCTATCTATCTATCTATCTATCTATCTATCTATCTATCTATCTATCTATCTATCTATCTATCTATCTATGCTTTTGCAAAACATAGTACCAATTTCTGCAGTGGTCAAAGCATTGAGCTTGGACTTGGGTAATGAGATTCTAGTCCACAAGGAAGTATAAAGCCTATCTGGCGACCTTGTACCACCTCCCTTCTGTCAGTCTGGCCCACTTCATGTGATTGTAGTAAAAATAAAAATAGGCATATAGACTGTCTTAGACACATTGACGAAAAGGCATAAATGTAACAATATTTTTTTAAAGCAAAGAGGTAAATTTCCAGCTTCTCTTAGCCTTATAAGAAAGATCTGGTCCACACAAAGGTCCAAATAAAATCCAAATATCACACACACACACACACACACACACACACACACACACACACAAGTCCCAATATGAGATTCTGATCTAAACAAGAACTATTTAAATTAAGAAATGTGTAGGATTATGCAATCACGTTAGAGTGTTTGCTGGCAAAATATTGGGTTGTTTCCCTCATTTTCTCTGAGGTAGAAATACAAACCCTGGGCATATGGGAGGACACATTATACTTATTTATTGTTGCAGGTTCTTATGGATAACTCATATAAGGTTTCAGAGGCACATAGCTGCTCTGAGAGATGACAAACAGGAGAAGGGTAGGGATGAGTGAATGGAAGCTGGCTGAACACAGACAGCCCCTAAGCCCAAACTACACTCAGCAGTGAATCAATTCTGAAAAGTTGTAGCTGAAACATAAACTTTTAAAAAGGCAATTATTCCCATTTTTACTCCTTTGGACCTGTAACAGATCATGACTGTCATGGTTACCCCATCTGCAAAAGTAACTAGTTTAGTTAATTGTTAACACATTACCATTGCTGCTTTTGAACAATAGACAAAAAAGTTCACTGCTTCCCTCAAGTAGACAATTGCATTTATTATACACTGGAAATATTGTGATAACCACACATGACAAATGTTTGGAGTGGTAGCTGTGTTAGTCTGTGCAAGCATATCTGAGATTAAACAAAACAGAACAGGGAGAAAAGACAAAAAATGTTGTGGCACCTTAAAGACATTTTCATGGACATGTGGCAGGCATGCCTAGACACTGAAGTGCACAGAATGCTGTTTACCTTCCCACTGAAGTGGTACCTATGTATCTACTTGCAATGTCTTGCTGTCAAACTGCTAGGTTGGCAGGAGATGGGACAGATACAGGCGCTCATTCTGTCATGCAGTACTTGGGTTTTGAACTACTGACCTTCCGCTTCCCAGTCACCATCTTAACCACTTGAGCCACTGCAGTCCCTTAGCACTAAGCGCTATGGGGTGGTATATGACTGTAATCCCTATTGCTATTTTTCTTTGAGGTTTAACGATACGGGTGGAAATTCTGTTCTTAGAGTAAGCCCAAGTGTAATCTTCCATCCATTCCTGCCTAGTAAACAAAGCACTATTGTTGCAATTTGGGGGCAGGGGGAGGGCATGCATACACCAAACCAGGATGCCTGTGCCACTGAGAATTGCAGCAATGGTGGTTTGTTTATCAAGGCAGAATGGGTGGCAAGTTCTGCTTGGGCTTACACTAGGAACAGGATTTCAACTTGTATTGAGTACCGTATATACGTGAGTATAAGATGAGTTTAACCTTGGCTTATACTCAGGTCAATGACCACGAGGGTCCCAAGACTGTGCCGGATTGAGATGTGTAAACAATTTAATTAATTTTACCATATTTTCATGTATTTTGATTATTGAAACTCACTAGCAGCTGCTGCATTTCTTACCCTCAGCTTATACTCGGGTCAATCTATTTTTCTGGGTTTTCAGGTCAAAATTAGGTACCTCAGCTTATATTCAGGTCAGCTTATATTTGAGTATATATGGTAAACTAAAAGGTTTATCATTATTCAGATCTGGTTTGTTTCCCTTTTGGTGTATTGGGATAATTACATATAAACAGAGTTAACAACATAGGCACACATCAGTGTAATTTAAATTTGATGATCTTGAGTTCTCCAGACACTATTCAATTTAAGGGATTAAATTGTTGATTTCCACTATAGAGACAGAGGACCATTCTAGTAGCATAGTAAACCAGACTTCAGTGCATTGTTTGAGTGACTTCTTCCTTCACATACAAGGTAGTTAAAATATTGCCCCCATGCTTTTGCTGGAATCTTGTAAAATTCATCTCTTCAAAATGTGGTTACCAAGCATTTATTAAGCATTTCCATGCTTCTTTCTGGGTTTGCCTCTTTTTTAAAACCTGAACATAACTTTGCATCTTGTTTTTATTCAAGCTATGCTTTGGGTAACACAGAAAGAGTCCATATGACTGATCAAAGGGCATTTCTCATTGCAACACTCTTGTTCAAACAAAGTTTTAGACTTATCTGATGCCAAAAATTTAATAATCCTTTTACGGAGCTTCAAGCAAGAATGGATGTTGTCAATCAAACTGTGGAGCAGTGCAATTACTAGTTCAAGTGAGTTTGCATCTAGCAAACTAGCTAAGAAATAAAGTAAGGTCTTTGTTACTCCTTCATCTGAACATATGATATGCTGAGTTCCATTTTCTTCATTGGCAATCAAGACAGGATCCTGCCTAGCAATCTCAGTAAGGTTCCCCAGATACAAACATAATGATATGGGTAAATGGTCACTTTCAACTCAGGTACCCACCTTAATCCAAAAGCCTATTTCAAAAACCATACGAGACAATAACACAATCTATTGCAGACATACCTACATCTGACATGTAACTAAATTTCCCAGGCCTATTATCCAGGAATTTTCAAAACCCCCCCCCCTCCCATGTAAGATTACTAAATGTAAAGTAATCATTTTCATAAGGCAGAAGTCTGCTAAATTACAGCCTTCATCTTTTGAAAGCCTATATTGCATGGGATGAACTTCTTTTTATGAATGGAAGCATGCAATGACATATCGTCCTTAAAGCTACTGAACAATGACATAGAACAATTATATCAGCAAGGATTGGCAAAGGTTAGAATAAATGATGTCTATACTGAAAATATCAAACAAGCAGGAACAAATCAATGTTATTTATAATGTCCATGGAACTGTTAGCAGAGGTTATCAGAAGAGACGACAATATTATAGGATTGGGAGGCAATAAAATCTATACCTATAAAAAGAGGCCTTAACCATTGGGTTCGTTCAAAGGCTCCTGCACCAGGCCCAAACATCCCTGACTGAGCCTTCCACACTCACTGTAACCCCTACCTTCTCAGCGCCGCGGGGTTTTGGTTGTCGCCAGTGGGGCAGCAGCCCCACGAACGCAAACAAAGGGAAACAACTTCAATTCCCAATGTCCTCTGCGCTGTGGCCCGCCTCAGCCAATCAGGCTGAGAGGCATGAGCAAAAAGAATGTTGGGAACCACCGGGCGCCCAATTGAAATTGAGCCACAGGAAAAAACTGCCGCACGAATGCAAACAAAACCGCCGCAAAACTCCAAGTCCCAGCGTCCTACACGCCATGAGCACTTAAGTCAGTCAGGCTGAAGGGTGCGAGTGGGCAGAACGCTGAGAAAGCCAGTGCATGAAAAATAAAATAAAAACACGCCAGCCTCCCGCAACAGGAGTGCAAGTCCATCGCAGCTGGACGCAGCACCTCACAGCCTCGCAAACAAACACACACAAACAACCACGGTGAGACCACCGCCGGCCTCAAGGTCAGTTGAGCCAGGGTGGGAAAAAAACCACCACTAGGCAGCAGTTCATCAGGGAAGCACCCTCCCTGGTGAATGACTGGCTGCTGCCTTTGTACTTCTGATGGAGGTAATACAAAAACAGCAGCCAGCAATCTGAAAGGAAGAGCACCACCTCTTAAGGATCACTGCCTGTCGATCTTCGGTTAGGTAAGCCAGGATAAAAAGGAGACAGAGAGGAGAGAACCATCATCAGGCAGATAGCTCTTCACTGCCTCCTTATCCCCCGACCTACCTAATGAACCTTCCTGAGGTTCCCAGCTGACTGCCGGCTCCTCTTTTTCCCCATTGCTGCATCGAAACCAAAATACGAAGCAGCAATGGGGAGCAGAGGAACCGACAGGCAGCAGGTTCTTCACGCAAAAATGCACAACAACAAAACCAAACATTTACCCAAAATGCCAAACACCAAAAATAATAAAACACAAACAAACAAACACATTAACCAATAAAACAACAAACAACAAAATCCACAAACAAAAACACCCAAAATACCATGAAAGCACAGGAAAAAACCTAACTACAATACAAAAATACCTAACTCAAACAACAAAAATACCACAAATTAAATAATCACAAAAGAAATCAGAAACATAAAAAACAACCAGAAATAAACAAAACAATTAAACACATCTAAAACCCAAAAAATACACACAAAAGAAGAAACAGAAACACCTACCAGTCCAACACAAAAAAAACAGGTTAAAAAAAAACAGAGACCTCACCAGCACGTCCTCCCTCCATGTCTCCAGAACAGAAATGAAGATACAAGGACTGCTTACCAGAAGAAGCCCCACCTAGAGGCCGGGAGAGAAAAAACAAGTCAAACAAAAAGAGAATCCAACACTATTACTAATAGCCCCACCTAGAGGCCACAAGAGTAAAAACAAGTCAGAAAAATATGAAATAAATCCAAATCACAAACAAATCTAATAAAATAGATCAAAAAAGTCACAAACCACAAATGCAAAACACACCCACCCAAACCATCCTTAACAAAAAACAAAAACAAAACAAACAAACAAATAAAAACTGCCCAGCTGGGCAGGCACAACTGTGCTAGTAAATTTATATGCAGATGATACATTGGTTATTATGAAACATCCAGAGAAGGCATTGGAAAGGATTCAAGATCATTTAAAAGATTTTGAGGATATGACCGGATTTAAAATAAATTGGGAGAAATAAAAAATGATAACATATAATGTGACTAACGATGAACAACAAGAAATACTGTGGAAATATAAAATACAGATTAAAGACAATT
The DNA here is from genome assembly GCA_035047345.1 of Bradypodion ventrale. Classification (NCBI taxonomy): domain Eukaryota; kingdom Metazoa; phylum Chordata; class Lepidosauria; order Squamata; family Chamaeleonidae; genus Bradypodion; species Bradypodion ventrale. The sequence continues at coordinate 292,757,167 of JAWDJE010000001.1, read as the reverse complement.
TAAAATATCTGGGAATTATTATAACAAATAAATTGGAAAATCTTAAAAAATTAAACCATGACAGACAATTCAAGGTGATCAAAGATCAAATTATACAATTTAATAAATTGAGTCTGTCATGGTTTGGTAGAGTGGCTCTGTGTAAAATGATGTTGTTACCGAAAATTAACTTTCTGTTCGAAGCTTTACCAATTTATCTTAAGGATACAGATATTAAGGACTTTCAAGATCTGTTAAATAGGTTTGGTAATGGTGGGGGAAAAGTTAGACTTACTAAAAGGGAGTGGTATATATCTCAAAAAGAAGGGGGACTCGGAATTCCCAATCTTAAAAATTACTATATGGCATTTCAAATTAGAAATATAGTTAAGATTTTGATGAAGGAAAAGGTGATTTGGGATGATTTAGAGATGGACGATCTCGAGCAAATTGGTAAAGCAGCTTTTCTAGATAAAGAAATGGGAAGACTTAATATAAAAAATAAGATGTTAAAGTCGATGTGGGAGGTATGGAAGAAATTGAGGGGAAAATTAGTCCCTGATATATCCCCATTAATAGAAATCGAGGACATAAAAACCTTTCCAGTAAAAATTAATGGGGGGCTGAGATCAGTGCTGATAGAAAATGATGTTTGTCTGTTGAGTCACTGGATTTGAATGTGATGATGAGGAGAAAAAAGTTGAAATATATCAACAAATGAGACTAAACTGGTTACAGGTGGTAAGAGTAAACAATTGGAATAAAAACATTTAAAAGGACCAAGTTTGGAAAGAGTTAGGACAGAATTTGAAGAGTTATTATTCAAAATAAGACAAGGGGATACTGTGTTTAGTGGGTAGCACTAAATGGACACTTCTCCAAGTGGAGGGAAGTAAAAAGTGGGGTCCCCCAAGGTTCAGTACTGGGACCCCTGCTTTTCAACCTCTTCATAAATGATCTAGAGGTAGGAGTAAAGAGCAAGGTAGCCAAATTTGCTGACGACACTAAATTATACAGGGTAGTGAAAACTGTGAGAGATTGTGAGGAGCTCCAGAGGGATCTCTCGACACTGGGAGAGTGGGCAAAACAGTGGCAAATGAGTTTCAACATTAGTAAGTGCAGAGTGATGCATGTTGGGGCAAAGAACCCCAATTACATTTATAAACTGATGGGGTCTGAACTCTCTGCGACAAACCAGGAAAGGGACCTTGGTGTCCTGGTGGACAACTCAATGAAGGTGTCAACCCAGTGTGCCTCAGCAGTGAAAAAAGCAAACTCAATGCTAGGGATCATTAGGAAGGGTATAGAAAATAAGTCAGCAAGTGTCATTTTGCCTCTTTATAAATCTATGGTGAGGCCCCACCTGGAATACTGTGTACAGTTCTGGTCGCCATACCTCCAGAAGGATATTATGGAGCTGGGAAAAGTGCAGAGGAGGGCAACCAGAATGATTAGGGGACTGGAACACCTTCCTTACCATCTGAGGCTGCAACGGTTGGGCCTCTTCACTCTTGAACGACGACGTCTAAGAGGTGACCTGATTGAAGTTTATAAAATCATGCACGGTGTGGACAAATTAGATAAGGAAAAACTGTTTTCCCTATCGCATAACACTAGAACTAGGGGACACTCCATGAAACTTTTGGGTACTAGTTCTCAAACAAATAAGAGAAAGTACTTTTTCACCCAGAGGATTACTGGTCTATGGAACTCCCTGCCAGAAGAAGTGGTGACAGCTGTCAGTCTTGACAGCTTTAAGAAAGGATTAGACAAGTTCATGGAGGACAAGAGTATCAATGGCTATAATTATGGATACTTAAGGACAACCTCCGGGTTGGAGAGATAGGCAGGATATCTCTCAATATCATTTCCAGGGAATCCTAAGCAGGCATCTGCTTGGGAATACCCTGAAGGAAATGGTGAGCCACTGTGTGAGACAGAATGCTGGACTGGATGGGCTGTGGCCTGTTCCAGCAAGGCTGTTCTTATGTTCTTATGTTCTTATGTGTTAAAGGGGTTAGTCGCCAAAATCTACAAGATTTTAAATAAAGATAGCAACCAACAAGAGATATTGAGAAAAATTTGGGAGGGCTTAAATATAACAATATCAGAAATAAAATGGTGGTCTTTATGGAAACGAAGGATAATGAGGACATTGCTGACTAGAGTCAAGGAACACAATTACAAAATGTTATGGAGGTGGTATTTGACCCTGGTGAGACTAAATCTGATTGACAAGACAAAAAATAATATGTGTTGGAGATGTAATAAAAGTGTTGGAACTTACAAACATGTGGTGGAATTGCAAAGAGATCAAAGATTTTTGGAAAGAGATTGAGAAAGAGATAGGAGGAATGATAGGAAATGGGATTAAGATTTGAATAGGTGCTGCTATGTTTACAGATTTAGAAGGTTTAAAAATAGATAAGGATGAGCAAGAATTGTTTGCGATTTTCATGTCCTTGGGAAGACAGTGTATAGCGAGAAAGTGGAAGGACCCGACGAAACTAAAATTGGAAGACTGGTTTAAGGAAATATGGCATCTAGCCCTAAACGACAAACTGACATGGGAATTAAATGAAAAGAAAGGAATAGTGAAAGAAAATAAATTTTGGAAGATTTGGAAATCATATGTGGGATATTCATTTTAAAAAATAGAGAATACAAGCCGGTACCGGAACAATTGAATTTTTGGAAACATTGATTATTGATGAGACAGACCGCATCCCTCGTTGGCAATGTATTATATCACTGGGCGATTTATATTGTTTGATCTTGTATTTTAAGTTGAGAAAGTGACTTTAGATTATGGTGATACGGAGTTAATATAAATGGTTAGATAATGATAAGGAGACTATTTTCTCTCTCTTTTTTTTAGATTATTAAAAAAGTTAATATATAACCAGCAATAAAAAGTGATAAATGTTTAAGATCTCACTGTTTTCCATAAGTGTGTTTATAATCAGATGTTATTCTTTTATCTTGATTTAATTTGGGTGTATTGATGTTACAGGTTATCCATTTCTTTCTTCTATTTTTTGTGATTTTTTAATTTGTATATTAATCTTTTAAGTGATGAATGTTTTATTGTGTTTCTTATTTGATGTTTTATGCATATTTTGAAAATCTTAATAAATTTTTTATTAAAAAAAGCTTCTGAACAAGACTTCAAGATACATCTACTAGTCTGCTAAGAATTCTTTGAATATAACCAGTTCACTGTCATGCTATAGTTATGACTTTGTGGGATCATATTATGTATACTAATCAGCATAAAAATGAACAAAATACAATCGAGAAATGTAGCAGCAGCAGTAGTGACAGTTGTCAAACAAGGCAAAAGTTTCAAGCTGAATGAAACCAAACTGAAACATGTACTCATGAAAGCTGTTGGGCTACATTTGGGTCATCCGCTCAGAGCTACTTCCATCAAAAGAGACTTACAGGATATCTAGCAATAACAACTTCTTCCCTAGCCCAGGTCTCTTTGAAGAATATGATCTCATATTTATTAATTAATTTTAGAAAAATCTATGGCCTTAAATAATCAGACTGTAGTATTCCAAGATCAAAGATTTAATTGCTGAGCCTTATCTTCAGTTGTTTTGTTAAAGCTGAAGGATCTTCCTGTAGGGTGTACTGTGAGATCTTACATTCCCATCAGGAAACAAAGGTCAAAATTCTCTTGAGCAAATTTACACTTGTACAGCTGATTTATTTATTTGTTTATTTATTTCTACGCATTTATATCCCACCCTCCTGGTGGGTACACCACTCAGGGCGGCTAACAACATAGTAAAAAATTACAGTAAAACAATAAAACAACAATAATTAAAACAGATCTAAAAGCCCCAATTAAAACCAACATTAAAAACACAAACATATCATCATTAAACAAACAACCCACCCCACCCTACCCCCATTAAAACAGAATAACCAGGCCAGGGGGCAGCCCCTCACATAGGCTAAATCAGCCACCGAGCTTGACTGGTAGAGTCAAACGTGCCCCATATCTGCTGGAAAAGCCATGTCTTCAGCATCTTTCTAAAGGGGAGTAGTTCCATCTGGAGCCGCAACTCAGGTGGTAACAGGTTCCACAGGGCTGGGGCAGACACGGAAAAGGCTCTTTTCCTGGTCCCAGTAAGATGAACCTCTTTCACTGATAGGACCACCAGTGAGCCCCTCCTGTCTGCCCTAGTAGGACGGGCTGAATTCCTTGTGGCGACGCGGTCTCTTAAGTAGCTTGGTCCAATGCCATATAGGGCTTTAAAGGTCAAAACCAGCACCTTGAATTGCTTCCGGAGACACACCGGCAACCAGTACAGCTCCCAGAGAAGTGGTGAGGCCCGAGTATGATGCCCAAGCCCCATCACAACCCGGGCAGCCGCATTCTGGACCAGCTGAAGCCTCTGAATGGTCACCAAGGGCAGCCCCATGTAGAGCGCATTACAATAATCCAATCTGGAGGTGACCAGAGCATGAGTGACCATGAGCAAGGAGTCCTGGTCCAGGAGCGGGTGCAATTGGTAAATAACACGAAGCTGTGCAAAGGCCCTCCTAGCCACGGCTGCCACCTGCTCTTCGAGCAGTAGCCGCGAGTCCAGAAGGACCCCCAGATTGCGCACTGGATCTGACTGAGGCAAAGATGTTCCAGCCACGACCAAAGATGGTAACTCCTGGGATAACATGGGACCCCGCACCCAAAGCCACTCATTCTTGCCAGGATTCAGCTGAAGCCACTTGTCCCCCATCCAGACCCAAACAGCCTCCAGACACCTGGTCAGGACTTCGACTGCATCACTCGGGTCCCCACAAGCAGAGATGTACAGCTGGGTATCATCTGCACTGATGATACATCACCCCGTGGGAACAAATGATCTCACCCAGCGGTTTCATGTAGATATTAAACAATATAGGTGAGAGTACCAAGCCCTAAGGCACCCCACATGGAAGCAACCTAAGGCTGGACAACCCACTCTCTAAAGACACCGACTGAGTCCGACCCGTCAGAAAAGAGGAAAACCAGGACAACACAATGCCCTGGGCCCCCACTCCTCGGAGCCAGCCCAGAAGGATACCGTGGTCAACAGTATCAAAAGCTGCTGAGAGGTCAAGAAGAGCAAGGACTGAGGGGTTGCCTCAATCCCGCTCCCGCCAAACATCATCCAAGAGTGTGACCAATGCCGTCTCGGTACCATAACCGGGCTTGAAACCCAGTCCAGATAATCCGTATCATCCAGAACCCCCTGAGGCTACCAGGCCACTGCTTTTTCCAACACCTTCCCCACAAAGGGAAGGTTGGAGATAGGTCTAAAATTAGAAATAACAGTAGGGTCGAGCGATGGCTTCTTCAGGAGAGGGTGAACCAGCACATGTTTGAAAACTGCCGGCACCACCCCCTCCTGCAAAGAGGCGTTCACCATCGCAACGACCCAACTGCCCGTTGTTGCCTTGGCAGCTCTAACTAGCCAGGCCGGGCAGTGATCAAGTAAGCAGGTGGTATCACACACAGCTCCGAGGAGCCTGTCCACTTCATCAGGGGCAACGGGATCAAACCAATCCCAGATAACATGACTAGACTCTGCTCCAGCCCCCCCCCCCCCGCGATCAATTTCCACATCAGGATTAAACCCCGAGCGGATGCGAGCAACTTTCTCTGCAAGATGGTCAGCAAAATCGTCAGCTGATCCCTGCCACCCAGGACCAGCCCCCCCTTACCCAGAAGGGACCTGGTGACCCGGAACAGGGCCTCTGAACGATTATCAGCAGAGCCAATGAGGGAGGTGAAGTACTGATGCTTCACCACCCTCATCGCCACAAGGTAGGCTTTAATAGCAGCTCTAACTTGTGTTTGGTCACATTCACACCGGGTCTTCACCCAACGGCGCTCAAGGCGTCTCCTAACCCGCCTCAACTCCCTCAACTCATCAGTATACCAGGGAGAGCTGCGCGGTCTGCAAGAAGGTAGATGATGTCATAAGCCTTTTATTATCCTTCTGAAAGCTTCCTGTTCTATTACCCCAGGTTCGGAGGCTCCCCGAGGGAGGGAATCTTTTGACCTAGGAAAGCCTTTCAGAGCTTCAGGACAGGAGAGGGGGAATGTGAATCACCCAGAAATCACTGCTGATGGTTTCACCACCTGGATCAGGTCAATCGGTGACAATTTTGAGGAAGGCTCCCTTCCATATCCTGAGAGTCAAAACTTTTCCCATTTCAAAGGTTTTTTTTTGGGGGGGTAGCCTCAGACACTGGCAGTGGGGACAGAATAGGAAACTTTTAATGAATGAGAGAAGCTGTGGCTGACGATGTCATCAACTTGTGTGGTGATAACTTTACAAACAAGGATTCTGGCTATTGCATTCACTGCTTTTTTGTTCAGAAAATGCTGGTTCTTTGCACTTATTTGGTCCCTGGTTGACAAGTTTAGCAACTCCTTCAAGACTTCAATCTAAGACTGTGGGTCAATCCTACTGGCATGAGAGATCACCAAACCCACCCTCTTTGCTAGTGTGGGTTTCCATGGGGATCCCTGCTCATCTTTTCCCAAATAACTCACACCATTCTGAGTAAGATAACAAAATCTGTAACATTCTGGCATCTATGGGTGAGGTCTAAGAAGTGACTTGGGCTATTGATAATTCCCTGCCATCATCACTGTAAAGTTTTATCAATTTCTTTTCCATTTAAATGGGTGATTTTTCAGCAGAATTAAATCATTTTCATTTCTCCTGCCGATAGCAAACCTTTTGTTTCCCATTTGCCTAGCTCTCAAATGCTCTCTCAGGAATTCTAACTGTCTCAGGATATTATTTTGTACTAGTAGCATTAATGAGCAGAAGGAATCCAGGAGGAGTAACTCTTCATTGTCAAAATGGATAACTCACTTATTTCACTGTAGTTTCCTATGCTCTGGCAGTGATTGCTCATGCTGAGTCTTAGACGTTGATGCTGAGATATACATCAAATTAAAAATAGTGGTTTTCATCTGTCTTCTCACCTACGTCTAAATGACTGATGTCATAACATCTGCCACCCTTCTCTTCTTTGTGCTGTAATTTCCTATTTTCTTAGAGCAAATCCATTCCATTTTCATTTGTCTTTTGATCAAGCTGAGTATTAAGACCCGGTGTTGATATATGTATTAAATCAGAAAGAGTTAGTCTGTGAACTGTGTCACCTTCCTCTAGATCAATCAGATCATACAATTTGTTTGCAGTGCTCAAAAAACCTAGTAATTATAATTCCTTTAAGCATACATTTTCCTTTCTATTTGGGTATTACAATTACCAGCTCCCAGTTTGTTTGTTTGTTTATTTACTCGATTTACAGGCTACCTTTCTCACCTCAGTGACCCAAGGTGGCTTACAACAATAAAAACATTTCATACGCTAAAAAAACCCCTACTAAATAGTAAAATGATTAAAATCTTGTTGTTGTTCAGTCGCACAGTCGGTTCCGACCCTTTGCGACCCTATGGACCATTGTTCTCCAGGCGCCTCTGTCCTCCACCATCCCCCTCAGCCCTCCCAGCTCTGTGCCCATTGTGTCTACAATGCCATCTAGCCATCTCATCCTTGGCCTCCCCCTTCTTCTTTTGCCTTCCACCTTTCCCAACATCAATGCCTTCTCAAGTGAATCCTCCCTTCTCATTTGATGTCCAAAGTATTTTAGCTTCATCTTTACTATTTGACCTTCCAATGAGCAGTCAGGGTTAATTTCTTCTAAGATTGACCTATTTGTTCTCCTCGCTGTCCAGGGGACTCTCAAAACCCTCCTCCAACACCACATTTCAAAGGCATCTATTCTTCTGCGTTCAGCCTTCCTAATTGTCCAGCTCTCACATCCATACATTACTACTGGGAAAACCATTGCTTTGACTATTCTAATTTTTGTTTGCAATGTAATGTCTCTGCTTTTCACTATGTTCCCCAGGTTTCTCATTGCTTGTCTCCCAAGAATCAGTCGCCTTTTTATTTCATGGCTACAATCCCCATCTTCAGTGATCTTTGATCCTAAGAAAGTAAAATCTGTCACTGCTTCTACTTCTTCCCCGTCTATTTTCCAGGGACTGATCGGGCCTGTTGCCATTATCTTGGTTTTCTTGATATTTAGTCTCAGGCCAGCTTTTGCACTCTCCTCCTTCAGCCCAATCAAGAGATTCTTTAGGTCTTCCTCACTTTCTGCCATTAGGGTGGTATCGTCTGCATATCTCAGATTATTGATGTTTCTCCCAGCGATTTTAATCCCATATTGTGATTCCTCCATCCCTGCACTGCGCATTATGTGCTCTGTGTATAGGTTGAATAGGCATGGTGACAAAATGCAGCCTTGTCTTACTCCTTTTCCTATTCCAAACCACTCTGTCATTCCCTGTTCTGTCCTAACTGTTGCTTCTTGGTTCATGTACAGATTTCTCAGGAGGCATATGAGGTGCTCTGGTATTCCCATCTCTTTAATTACTTGCCACATCTTGTTGTGGTCCACACAGTCAAATGCCTTAGTGTAGTCAATAAAACAAAAGTAAACTTGTTTCTGGTATTCCTTTGTTTTCTCCATGATCCAGCATATGTTGGCAATGTGGTCTCTAGTCCCCCTGCCTCTTCTGAAACCTGCCTGCACCTCTGGTAATTCTCTTTCCACATGCTGCTGAAGTCTATCCTGTATTATCTTGAGCATCACCTTACCAGCGTGTGGGATGAGCGCGATTTTTCGATAATTTGAACATTCTTTGGCATTGCCCTTTTTTGGGATTGGGAGGTATACTGATCTTTTCCAATCCTGTGGCCATTGTTTTGTTTTCCAAATCTGCTGGCATATTGAATGCAGTAATTTGACGCCGTCATCTTTTAGCGCTTTGAAAAATTCAACTGGGATACCATCATCTCCACTAGCTTTGTTGTTTGCAGTGCTCTTTAGGGCCTTTATGACTTCGCTCTCCAGGATGTATAGATTAAAATCTATAAAACTCATAGCCCCTTAAAGTTAAACACAGTTTAAAGTTCTTAAAGGTAGTTGCTACACAAGCATTAATGTAATTAGAATGTACTTATTCCACTTGAATAACAGTGCACCATATCTAATATCTAAGATGCAGGTTTCTGCTCATCTAGAACTACAAACCATTTGGTTTGGGGCTAATATGAAAGCAACAGATTATAGCAGTTCAAAACAAAGCTCCAGTTATTCACATCATCTTGACACTTTCTGATGAGGGTGTTTTTGAACTTTCCACATAATTCCAGCATTTTATCTATCACAGCTTTGTTTTCAATGATGGTAGAGAAAATGTGTATTGGAATTATCAGCCACTGGGCTTTTTAATGCAGTATAAAGATCATTATAAAGATATCGCTTCTGAACAGGAGGACATATTTGTTGGGCAAACGATGTGCCATTAGTCTCTTGGGTCTCTGTCTGAATCTTATTGCCTTTTTTGTTGCTCTCTGACACAATTCTGTCTTCATGCTAAATTCCTTACTTTCATCAGAGGTTAAAAGTCTAATAACTGATTTTTTTTTTATGACTCAAGCAGTTCACATATTTCACATTTTTGCTCTAACTTTTTGGCTGTACCTCTCCTATCTAAATGATTCTTGGAGAGCTTACAGTTGTTCCTTCTTGCATTATTGAATTTCACTCAGGTACCCAATTTATTCTGAGTCTTCATACCATTACTTCCCTATACTGAATTCTTCATTTTAATACAAATTATTAATAGATGACTATATTCAGAGAGAGAAACTACAATCTGGGCTAGATCCTGTGATAAGAGGAAGAGCCAGCCTTGCAGTCTGAATTACTGTCTTTAGTGGAGTAATTTTGCCCAGAAATTTGCTCTTGATTTATTTTCCTTCCCTCAGCCTCTAGCTCTTCTATTTGTTCTGGCATCAAATCATCCATTTCAGCTGGTCTTCTGTTTCTATAAAACAAAGTGACATCTTCCTTTGACACCACATGCTACTGGAACTGAGAAAATAATTGTTGGTGTCTCAAGCCAATGAAAAAGGAAGTTTCCCACATTGCTTTCTTGCAAACAGATGTGGATTAAGATGATGAAGGTCTTAACAGGGAAATGAACTGCCAAGCCAATGGTGGTGCTAGACGTGGCAGTACTGGAAGAATCATCAAGTGAGAATGAGGTACTGCTTCCTAATGACCTCCATAGCCCATGGACCATCCAGGATATAGGTGCAGTTTTTGGGGGAAGGGTCCCAAAAGCTGCTTCCAAAGAGCTACAGACGTAACACTTTGCATAAGCTCTCTAACAGAACCTAATGGTCAGGAAGTATGTGACATTAGGGACACGCCAAGCCAAGCAGAGGGGACAAGGACAGCGGCAAAAGTTGAGGAAGATGGCCTGTGAGCCATAGGTTGATGAACCATGGTGTACACTATAGAATCTTAGAATTTTTTTATGTTTAGTTGAGCAACTCGTGCCACGATGTCTGTAATTCATTCTGCATTTTCTGGAGTATGACAATTTGTATTTCCTAGACTGTGTTTACTGCCAATTATTTTTTCTCTTTTCTTCTGTGTCTAGGCCAGACATGAAACTGTAAAAATGAAGGCACTCTTTGGAGAGTTCATTCTGCAGTTCCTTTCACCTGACTTAGTGTGAGAAAGTTGGCAACACAAGGTTGCCATTATCAGGGTACACCTGATTGTGGTTCAAAAAATACCACAGTCTTTTAGAAGGCTCTTTCTGTGTACCCACTGCCAGTTGTTCATAATTTTTAAGGTATATTCAGACAAATTTAACTTCTGTTTTCCTTTATCTTCACTATAATAGATACACCACATAACTAAGTCACTGATAATTTAAAATAAATAACACTTGTGTTGATTTTAAATTATATGTTTTACCATCAAGAACTGTAATATTCTGTAAATATTCTTATAAATTGGGGTGTGGGCTAGATTAATTTGAATAAGTCATATTGCCTTGGCTGGAGGCTCTGAGAGAAGTAGGGCAAATGTCATAAGGTGATGAACCCAAGTTAATGCATAGATACCTAACCAGGGTAAAACTCGCTCTTCCTCTTCTGGCTGAAGATAAGGCTGGGTTGGGCAAACTCGCTGAGTCAACAGCTAAGGAAGTTGGTTTCCCGGAGACCATATGGGCTCCAAGATAAGGCGAAGAACAATGGTTTTCGCCCATCCTGTTGATTAGTTCCTCAGCAGAGGTCCAGGGTACTCAGTAACTCAGTTCCGTTGGGTGGTTGATATAGAGTATATCTTCCCCACAGTTCCATTGCTACCTGCACCCCTTTTTAGGGGGTGGGTTTTAATTCTGTTTTATCTGTTTTATCTGTTTCATCTGTAATTGTGAACCGCCCTGAGTCGGTTTTAACAATAAAATAATTAAAAATATAAAAATATACTAGCATAGGTTGCCCAGCGGTGCCGGGCTGTTATAAACTGTGATCAGCTTTTTTGGGGGTTTTTTTTGTGGATTAAAAAAAGAACAAAGGATGATATAATTGTTTCAAATTGTTTTATTTAACCAAATAACATTTTAGTATGTGACTTTTTTTGTTAATAGTTGTACCATAGGTAATATTTTTAAAAATGTGAAAGTACATTTTTTTTACATTTAATGTTTTTAAACTGTGTTTAGATGTTTGGGGTTTTTATTTGAGTTAAAACTCAACAGAAGATGCTATAAATCTTTTTATTTTATTTATTTAACATATGTCTGTTATTTGTATAAACTTTTGATTTATTGTTATGTTTTTGACTTGTTTTTACTCTTGTGGCCTCTAGGTGAGGCTTTTTTGTTTTTGACTTGTTTTTAATATTCTGCCCTGCAGGTGGGGCTGTTAGTGGTTTTGGTTTTGTTTTACGTATTTTTTCTCTGCTGGCCTCTAGGTGGGGCTTCTTCCGGTAAGTAGTCTTTGTTTCTTCATTTCTGTTCCGATCTCGTGGAGGGAGGACATGCTGGTGAGTTCTTTGGTTTTCTTTCTTCTGGGGTTTTTCTTTGTTTTGTTTTTGTGGTGGTGGGCTGGGAGATGTTTCTGTTTGTTCTTTTGTGGTTTGGTTGGGTTTTAGGTTTGTTTAATTGGTATGTTTATTTCTGGTTTGTTTAATTTTTGTGATTTTGTTGTTGTTTATTTGTGTAATTTGTGGTAGTTGTGTCGTTAGAGTTAGGTATTCTCTTTTTCATTGAAAAACTGTGCCTTGGACTTGTCCCAATTAACTCTTAAACCTGTTGCATCCTGAAATTCACTAAGGTGTTGCTGAATCAGGGCTAGAGATTTTTGAGGATTTTTAATGGTAATTGGTGTGTCGTCTGCATATAGATTGATCTTAACTCCCTCCACCCCATCTAATTCATTATATTCTCTTATTGTGTTGTCTAGCAACTCCATTGCCATAATAAAAAGCATGGGAGATAAGGGGTCCCCTTGTCTAGTCCCTGCACCCAATTGAATATCATCTGTAGATGTGTCATTTATTTTCACTTTAGCTGTACCCTTTGAGTATAATTGATCAATCACTCCTTTAAACTTTATCTCAAATCCATAACTATCGATTATCTTTTTTATTGAAATCCATTGGAGTGAGTCGAAGGCTTTAAATATATCAAGAGATAATATTCCCACTTTTTGTTTATTTTGCTGAGCACTGCTTATAAGATCCAGAACCCTTCTCGTTAGATCTGACATGTTTCTACCGTTCATGAATCCCACTTGATCATCTTTGATATATTTATTCATAAACTTATTCAGCCTATTGGTTAAAACTGCTGTAAATACTTTCACATCCTGATTTACAAGTGCTATTGGTATGATTCTATCCTTTCTAAATTTTTACCAGGTTTGGGAATTAGGGTTATAATAGATCTGTACCATGAGGGTGGTATATTTCCTCCATACATAACATGATTAAATAGTCTCATTAACATAGGCACCACTACCTCTTTAAATTCTTTATAAAATTCCCCTGGAATCCCATCCTCTCCTGGGGCCTTTCCAATTTCCAATTTTTCAATATCAATAATTTCTTTCTCTGTTATTTTTCTTCTATATATTTTATATGTTTCAAATCTACTTTTACTTTTGCCCAATTATTGATATATTGTTGTAATTTATCTTTTTCAATATTTTTATCCGTATATAAATCTTGATAAAACTCTTTCACTATTTTAATTTTATCCTTATTCTTATTACACCTTTTTCCAGAGTTGTCTATCAGAGTACCTATCTCCCTTCTTTCTTTTTTATTCTCCGTCGCTCTCGCCAACATCCTCAAATTCTTGTTACTGAATTCAAAATATTCCCTTTTAAAATATATTAAATTTCTTTTAACTATTTCAATATCTTTTCCTATTGATTCCATTTTAAGTCTTTGTAATTTTTCTAATATATTTTTATTTTTAGTTTTCGCATGTTCCTCCTGGAGATGCTTGAATTCATCTTCTAATTTCTTTTGCTTTTCTCTTAACTGTCTATTTTTATTCCGAGATAACTTAATACAATCCCCCCTTAGCATTGCCTTCATCGAATCCCATAGCACTTCATCCAAAACATTGTTTGTATCATTTAGTCTCCAGTTTTCCTCCCAGTTTTTTATCACCATATCTTTATTTTTTTGGTTTTTAAATAGCTTTTCATCATACTTCCAATTAATGTTTCTAATAATTTCACTTTCTAATTTGAGTTCAACAATTATTTTCATGTGATCTGACTCCTTTATTACACCAATTTCAATATTTTCTGTTTTACCAATCAAATTTTCTGACATCAATACATAATCAATTCTTGAATAGGAATTATGTACTTGAGAATAAAAAGTGTAACCTTCTTTTTGTCCTTTAATTTCTCTCCATACATCCTTAATTCCTAGCTTCCTGATCCACAAACCCACAATTTTTTTAGTTGTGCTTATTTGTCTTTTTGTACTTGTAGTGTCCTGTTCAGAACTAAAAAGGTTAAAATCGCCTGCAACTATTATTCTTCCTAATTTCCTTTTCTCCAAAATTTGATGCAGATTTTCTAAAAGTTCTCCTTGCTTTTCATTTGGGGGCATATACAAACATTATTTCCACATTATCAATTAAACCATTTACAATGAGGTACCTTCCCTGTGGGTCAGCTATACTGTCAATCTTTGTAAAACCAACCCTTTTTGAAATTAATATTGCCACCCCCTTGCTTTAGAACTCCCAAAAGACTTTTCATACAAATCAATCCACCCCAATTTTATATTATTAACATTATCTGATTTTTTAATGGGTCTCTTGCAAAAAAATATGTCGGGTTTATCTTTTTTAATGGCCAATTCTAAACGTTTTCTCTTTAATTAATTACCAGTGCCTTTCACATTCCACGAAAGTATTTTAATACTCTTCATGTTTAAACAAACAAATTTCTCTACTTAGTCTCAACAGGGCACGTGTGGAAAGAATTAGGAATATGTTTAAAATACAAATTAAAAATAATATAAAGTATTTGGGGATAAACATTACAAAAAAGTTTGAAGACTCAAAGAAAATGAATTATGATAAAATAGAAGTGGAATTGATAGAAAAATACGGCAATATACAAAACTGAATTTATCTTGGTTCGGACGAATAGCACTTTGTAAGATGAAGTTGTTGCCTAGGTTGAACTTTTTGTTTGATAATTTACAAATTCAAATTAGGGAGAAAGAGTTTAAAAAATTCAGACTCTTATCAACAATTATTGTAATGGAGGAAAGAGAGCAAGAATTCCGAAACTTCTCTAGTATACTCCACAGAAGTTAGGTGGGTTAGGAATACCAAATATTAAAAATTATTATATAGCATTTAAATTAAGGAGTATTTGCAAATTATTAATGAGGGAAGAAATTATATGGGAAAGGATAGAAATGCGTGAATTATTAAATGTGGGAAAGGCAATTTTTTTAGATAGAACTAAGAGCTTAAGTAATTTGAAAAATAAACTGCTAAAGGAGTTATTACATACATGGTCAACTCTGAAGAGAAAATTGGCTCCTGGTCTATCACCAATTATCGAATTGAAAGATGTGAAACCATTCCCAATAAATGTAGATAAAAAATAGAAGAAATTTTAGTAAGAAATGATATGCTTTTGTTAAAAAATTGGTTAGAAAAATGTAAGGACAAGGCGAAAAAAAAAACAGATTTATTTAGGCAATTAAATTTAAATTGGTTACAAACGATTGGGGTAAGTAATTGGAATAAAAAGTATTTAGGAAAATTTAGCCCGGAAAGAAATAGGACATCATTTGAGGACATGATATATAAGTTAAGAACAGGCCATATGGGCATAAAAGGACTGGTTAGTAAGATATATAAATTATTAAATCAGGATGACAAATAGGACAAAATGGTCAAACATGTGGAAGAAAAGAATAATGTGAATACTATCCATCAGGGTAAAAGAGCACAATTACAAGCTCCTGTGGAAATGGTATCTGACACCGGCCCGTTTAAGTCAAATGGATAATACAAAGTTGCATTTTTGTTGGAGATGTAAAAATGCTCTGGGCTTTTATTCTCATATGTGGTGGTATTGTGGTATCATAAGACTATTTTGGACAAAAATTGAAAATGAAATCAAAACAATATTTGATATAGATATTAAACTGAATGCATGTGTGGTCCTGTTAACAGATGATGATGATGTTAGAATGGATAAGTATAAAAAAAGTGTTATTGTCTATAATGTTAACAATGGCGAGACAATGCATTGCCCGAAACTGGAAGGAAGAAAAGATGCTTAAAATTGAAGAGTGGTATAATGAAATGTGGACGATTGCACTTAATGATAAACTTACTTCAGAACTACATTTAAAAAAGGGAATGATTAAAGAAATAAATTTTATGAGATCTGGAATTTTTTTTGGAATATCCATTAAATAAGGGCCAATGAGGAAAACCAATGCCTGATTAACTTGGTTTTTGGAAATAAAGTAGGAAATAAAGTAGTAAACAAAGTAGGAAACAAATAATATACTTAGTCTATAGGGCATATGGGTGTTATGTGTTTGTTTATGTGTTCGTTTATGTTGATATATTGATGTATTTGATGTAATGTTTATTTTTGTTATTAGAATTGTAATAAAAAATTTATTAAAGTTAGGTATTCTCGTGTTGTAGTTAGGTGTTTTGTCTGTGGTTTTCTGGAATTGTGGATGTTTTTGTTTGTGGATTTTGTTGTTTTCTTTTTTGTGTATTAATGGTTTTTTTTAAATTATTGATTTATTTGTGTTTTATTAATTTTTATTAATGATAGTGTTTATTGTTGGTGTGTACTTTTGCGTGAAGAACGGGCTGCCTGTCGGTTCCTCTTTTCCCCATTGCTGCTTCAAATTTTGGTTTTGATGCAGCAATGGGGAAAAGGAGGAGCCGGCAGTCAGCTGGCTCTTCCCCCGGGAAGGTTCGTTAGGTAGGTGGGCGGAAAGGAGGCAGAGAAGAGCTATCTCCCTGACGATGGTACTCTCCTCTCTGTCTCCTTTTTCTCCTGGCTTACCTAACTGGAGGTCGGCAGGCAGCGATCCGTAAGGGGAGGTGCTCTTCCTTGCGGATAGCTGGCTGCTGCTTTTGTATTACCTCCATTGGAAGTACAAATGCAGCACCCAATCATCCGCCAGGGAGGGTGCTTCCCCTGATGAACTGCTGCCTGCTGCTGTTGTTTTTTTCCACCCCGGCTCAACTGACCTTGAGGCTGGCAGTGGTCTCGTCGTGTCTTCGGTGGGGTAGTGTGGAGGAGATGGAGTCCCTCTTCTCCCCGTTGCTCTGGGAAAGAAGGCCGGCGGGTGTCTCGCTGTGGTTTTTTGTGGGTGTTTGTTTTGTGAGGCTGTGAGGCGCCGTGTCTGCCTATGGCGGACTTGTGCTCCCGTTGCATTTTTTAATTTAATTTTTCATGTGCCAGGTTTCTCAGCATTCTGCGCACTCACGGCGCATAGGACGCTGGGACTTTGAGTTTTGCGGCGGTTTTTTCTGCAGCTAAATTTTAATTGGCCACGCCACGTTTCCCAATGTTCTTTTTGCTTGCGCCTCTCAGCCTGATTGGCTGTGGCGCGGCACAGAGAACGTTGGGAAGTGAAGTTCTTTCCCTTTTTCTCATTCGTGGGGCTCTTGCCCCACTGGCACCTTCCACAACCCTGCAGTAACCTGCGGGCCGGGTTTGGGCGAGTGCAGGAGGCTCGGTACGGGATAGGATGGATGGGTGCAGAAACGTATAACAAGTTCCAACGGTTAACCCTTGGATTTATAGGTATAGATGACACAATAGAGTAAGCCTTTTATTCAATTGCACAGTTGAGTCTGACCATTTGTGATCCCATGAACGACAGCACACCAGGCTACTCTGCCATCTGCCAGATCCACACCCACTGCGTCATCGATACTATCTAGCCATCTCATCCTCTGTTGCTTCCTTCTCCTTTTGCCTTCAATCTTTCCTAGCATCAGGTCTTTTTCCTCGCTTCTCACTTGTTGGCCAAAGTATTTGAGCTTCAGCTTTAGTATCCATCCTTCCAAGGAAGAGTCAGGGTTGATTTTCTTTAGGATTGACTGATTTGATCTACTTGCGGTCCAAGGGACTCTCAAAAATCATCTCCAGCACCACAGTTCAAAGGCATTTATTCTTCTGCGCTCAGCCTTCAAACTCTCACAGTGATGCATTACTGCTGGGAAGACCATTGCTTTAACTAGGATGACTTTTGTTGGCAGGGGTTTTTATTAGACTGTCTAGGTTTGCCATAGCTTGCCTCCCAAGGAGTAAGTGTCTTTTTATTTCATGGTTGTAGTCACTATCTGCAGTGATTTTAGATCCCAAGAAGGTAAAGTCTGTCACTGCTTCCAATTTCCTCCCCTTCTATTTGCCATGGAATGATGACGTTGCTTTTGGTTTTCTTGATGTTGAGTTTCATGCCAACATTTTCACTTTCCTCTTTCACTCTCACCAAAAGGCTCTCAAGATCTTCTTCACTTTTTCCCATTAGAGTGCATATCTGAGGTTGTTGATAATTTTTCTGGCACTCTTAATTCCTGGTTGTGGTTCATCCAGCTCTGCGCAACTAGAGGAGGCCAATTGAACCAATGGAGCATAGAGGATTTGACTCAGCAGATCTCCATCATTTGCTCTAGCTCACTGTTTCCCAACCTTTGGTTTTTGGACTTCAGTTCCTAGAAGCCTAAGTCAATTACCCAAATCACTGATCAGCCAATGTACTGACTTAGGTTTCTGGGAACTGAAGTCCCCCTGTAGGGCATGGGTACCACAGTGGGAACCACTGCTCTTGCTGCAACAGGATTTCAGCCGATAACAAAAAGCCACATTTCTTTTTGTATTACTTAGACATTGCTGAAATATGGACCATAGGCACAGCATGTTTGTGAAACCCTGTTATTTTTGTGGAAGACTGTGGCATGGGAGGGTCCCCAGAATGGTAGTGTTAGGGGTCTCCAGTTTAAGTACCCCCTTCCAGGGCAACCCATCAAGAGCCTGCGGCCTGCCTCCTGGAGGACACTCTCACACGACAGTCTCTCATACTCTGTTTGGGGAAAGGCACCTCTCTGCGTACTCTCTTAGGCAGAGTAAATGGTAGCTGGCTTTTAAATAGCAAAAGTCCATGAAATGGCAGAAAGGCAGCCATTTCTCGTTCTGCCTCTTCCCCACTCACATCTGGGATATCTGTCAAGCTGCTCTTCTGACGATGTTCCCAGACTTTTGATAATCAGGAGACTGAAGATGAAAAAGTTGTCTTTTGTAGATTTATTCATCTATTCTAAAAAAACACGATAAAATCACTATTTCTTCAAAATAGCAAATCAAGAAGATTCAATCTACCTAGGCTATTAGAAGTGTGGGGCAAGCCCCTCCCCACAGAGATCTGTCAGGGATTCATAACCCCGAAGGGAAGTGACATGGGCTATGCCTGTAGGGATGACCCAGCCTTCGCCCCCAAAGCACCCCAAGTCTGCCCCAAGAAATGCCCATAGCCCACAGCCCCTAACAGCTTCCAAAAGGGAGAGGCCAGGTCAGGCCGGCCGCACGACCTGGGGTCGATCAAACATGATATGACCATAACAATCCTCCATGGAAGCTTCCTGGCAGAAGCTGACGCAAGAAAAACTCTTATCAGGACCAGCACACATCCCCCATTCACCAACCCCTCATCTGCTCTGACCTTCCTTATCAGCCTCTGACCATCTGGGCCACTCTCTCTGACAGTTACCCAATGTGCTTCCTCCGATATGTTACACTATTCTTGAACCTGCCTTCCTGTCAGTTTTGTGATGTCTGTTTGATTACTCTAGGCACAAACAGACAAAGTTTCTGTTAGGAATAAAAACAAGCCACCCCGACTTGTCAGAGTTGCCTCACCCTGCAGCCTTGACCATGTGTGTGTGTGTGTGTGTGTGTGTGTGTGTGTGTGTGTGTGTGTGTGTGTGTGTGTGTGTGTGTGATTTCACCCTCACAAGAGGCCCCGATTTCTACATATGCCCACTCTCCAAAGATGGCTCTTGAGATGTTAGAGTCAGAGGTTTTTATAGACAGAAGATGTTCCCCTTTTCTTGATAAAGAAGGCCTAATTTGATCAATGCTCCTTACCTTTACTGTATGGGACCAAAGACAACAGAACAGCCGAAGGGTTGGCTTAACACAGGTTTATTGCATGATGATCCGGTGGAGCATGAGGTAATGGCGGTGATACATCTCTATATATACAGTAGCATTATACATTTGAATCTTGTAGCACGGTAGCTCATTGGCCTCTACCGGCGTGGCCTCGCCCAGGCACGCCTCTCTTCAGTAGTTCTTTCTCCTGCTGCTGAATGCGGGGAAGGTTTTCCCGCGGCTGTCCGTGATTGAGCAATGTGAACCATGTGAGACTGAACACTCGCAGCTGCCCTCTATGGGCTGCTTGCTCGCGTTCCTTTACAGCTGAGATACATTGTATTTGGAGTGGTTACATTCTTATCAGTACAGAGAACATGCATACATAACATTACCCCTCCTAACAGGATTGTGAGAGGTGTGCAGATAGGGCTTGGAGTAATCACCCCCCCTCCCAAACTGATTTTTGAGACAGGAGAGAACCTGTCAGCTGATCAGGCTCTGGTGCAGAGATGGGACACTTTTCAGGCCAGGCCCTCCCCTAGAGACGTAGGGCTGGATGC
Source organism: Bradypodion ventrale (assembly GCA_035047345.1). Lineage (NCBI taxonomy): Eukaryota > Metazoa > Chordata > Lepidosauria > Squamata > Chamaeleonidae > Bradypodion > Bradypodion ventrale. The sequence continues at coordinate 292,737,051 of JAWDJE010000001.1, read as the reverse complement.
AAAGACGGGGAAAGGATCAAACCCCTCCTTTCCTTAGAAAGCCCCTAAAATAAGGATTTGTGAGCTGCATCATTTTGGCCTAGCTGACAGACCAAGCCTTTATCAGAGGCCTAACAGAACCAGTGAATAATGTCAGTGGTGTAACAAACCTTTATAAATGAGGTTTGCTTATTGAGATGTAAAGGCAGTAATGTAACAGACCTTTATGTGAGGTCTGCTTATTGAAATCAGTGGTGTAGCAAGCCTTTATATGAGGCTTGCTTATTGGATTGTGTGATGGGATTAAAAACAACACTTTAAGACCCCTTGCAAGAGGAAATCACCGACTTGTGAATATCATGACAATTTTAACTACATTTTTCCCAGCCATGAATCAGAAAAAAAGCATCTTGTTTCATCATCATCTTATAACTGCTGGAAGAGATCCTATGGATCATCATGTCCAGCTTCTGTTAAAGGCACAGTGAGGTTTAGGTATCTTGCTGTCTCTGCAGCAAGATACCTAAACCACTGAGCTATCAGAAATTTCAACAAGCATAGCTTCAGTTGATGGAGAATAAAACTATTTATGTCCCTGGAACCATTCTCTTCAAAAACTATGATCCACATTGTTCTTTGAATATAAATAAGAGTTAGTCTTTTGAATTGTCTCATCTTCTTTAGAGAGATTCCCAGAAATATCAGAAAGAAAGAATGAAAGAAAGAAAGAAAGAAAGAAAGAAAGAAAAAGAAAACTTTGCCTATAGCTAGAGTATTCTTTCACCTGTAATCTGCACCTGTTTTTGATTCTTTAAAAAGCTGGAAGTACCAGTGAATTCTCTTGCTTTGGTTTGATGCTGGATTATGTATCTCAGCTTTAGATTCTCTATTCCAAAATGAACTTGTCCATTTTATAAGTTCAGGAAAGGGCAGAAAGAAAATAAATACATCAGCATGTGTTAACATCTTGGTTGGGAGGCCATGTCTTTTGTCTTCATCCTGACCTTTAGACATTCATTATTTTCAGTCAAGGAAGACATTTTAATTTGTTACTATATAAAGAACAAACTAAGAAATAAAAGAACAAATTTTGGAAAGGAATTTTTTTAAAAAAACCTAGCTGTTGACTTGTGGTTTTTATTTATTTTTCTCTCCCCAGAAATCCTGATAGAGAAATAGGTTGCTTCGTGTCAGCCTTTGAAACAGTTAATGGGGAAATGCAAAGGTGCCAGCCAGCGATCCATATGGGGATGTGCTCTCCTTGGAGGATCGCTGGCTGTCGCCTTTCTATTACTTCCACCGCTGTTTCATGTCAGTTCTCGAAACAGCGGTAGGGGTAATATAAAGGCAGCAGCCAGCGATCCAGCAGGGAGAGCGCCTCCCCTGATGAATCGCTGCCTGCTGCCTTTGTATTTCCCCCTCAACTTACCCCACCACTGTAATTTGAGCCCTTCTTCTCCCCATGGCCCTGGGGATGAAGGCCTGTGCTGGCTTTGGTGGGGTAGCAGGGAGGAGGGGGAGCCCCTCTTCTCCCCACAGCCCCGGGTATGAAGGCCTGTGCCAGCCTCGCCATGGCTTTGGCAGGGGAGCGTAGAGGAGGGGGAGCCCCTCTTCTCCCCACGGCCCCAGGGACGAAGGCCTGCACCAGCCTCGCTGTGGCTTCGGCAGGGTAACAGGGAGGAGGGGGAGGCCCTCTTCTCCCTGCAGCCCTGGGGAAGAAGGCCAGTGCTGGCCTCACCGTGGCTTTGTCCATTTATCAAGAATCTGCTTTTTAAGTCCTCTTCCACTCCTTGCTATATTTGTACAGTCTAAAGTTGACATTATTAAGTTAAAATCTCCGGCCACAATCATTTTTGTTGTTTTTTCCTTCTCCAATATACCATATATTTTATCTAAAAACTCGCCTTGATGGTCGTTTGGTGCATATATATTCACTAAAATTATTTCCTCATCATCAACCTTCCCTTTTATTATTAAATATCTACCTTACGGATCGGAAATACTATTTATCATCTCGAAACCTAGTCTACTCGAAATCAAAATCACGACACCTCTTGCCTTTGAAGTACCATAGGACTTTTCATAAATTTGCATTCATCCTAAAAAAAATCTTGTTTGTGTCTCCCGATTTTTGATAAGTTTCCTGTAAAAAGACTATATCTGGCACAAACACAAATTATATCCAACACCATACCTGTCAAGTTTTGGATTTGGAAATAAGGGAAATTTCCCAGCAAATAAGGGATACTTGACAGCTATGTTTATCCTGTGCTGGCCTCCAATGGCAGCAATAGGGCATTGCAGTCTAATTAATAAGGGGTGACGGCAAAAAAGAGGGTAAAATAAGGGGTTTTCCCAGCCAATAAGGGATACTTGACAGCTATGTCCAACACAAATTATGGTAGAGTTGGGGAAATTGTTTAAAAAATTTGAGAGGATGGAGGAGAGAAATGTGAAGGGTTTTCGTGAGATTAAGGAAACAAGATAAAGATGAAATTATAGAAAAACAAGATAAGCTGGTTGCAATGTTCACTAATTTTTCTAAGAAGGTTGATTTTAATTTTTAGAGGATGGATATAAGTGTGAAGTCGATGCAAAAATATATGAAGTTGATGCATAATGATATGAAAGGGTTACATGAGGAAGAAAAAGAAATTAAAATGAAAGTAGAAGTGCAGGAGAAAAGGATAGATATGATGGAAGAGATGATGAGAAAGCAGAACACAGTAATTCATAACTTTGTGGGGAAAATGCCAGACCAGCTGAAGGAAAGAATAGTTAATTGGCTAAATAGTTTGAAAATGGGAAAAGATTTCATGAATGAAGATATCGCAAATGTTTATAGACTGGGTGCAAGGAAAGGGAAAAGTGTTCAAATAAATGTTTTGGTTAAATTTGCAAATTGGGGGGGGGGGATAAATTAAAGGTGATGGCCTTTATAAAACAAGCTGGGTCTGGCATTTTAAAAATTGATGGGAATTATGTTGAGGTTTACAACAATATATCAGTTGATGAACGTGGTTGGCGCCCTAAAATGAAACCAGCGATGGAACGTGGGATAAAATAAAATTGGAGATTTCCACAACAATTGAGATTCTTTTATGACAAGAAAATGCATATGATTGATGCAGGAATGGATGCTTTGGAATATTTTTGTTTAATTGGTCTGGTTAAGGCGGCTTCACAAGAATGGCTTGGATTAAGGGAAGGTTTAATAGAATCGGGAGGAATAAAAAGAGACTATGGAAATGTAGAAGACAAGATTTTGTACAATATCATGTCCACATTGCCAGCCTAGAAAACATGTGGAAAAACAGCCCTGACAATTCCTTTATGTTTAGGTAGGAAGTGGTTAACTAATAAATTAATTAATTAATAAATAAATCAGCTTCTGGGACTTTTCCCTACTTAATGTCTCTTTTTGAATCATAGCAAACACCATCCTGTAGATCTCTTGATTACTGACATTGGTGTTGTCATCATTCAGACTGCTTTGTAAAGTTTAGCAGACTGCTTTGTAAAGTTTCCTCCTGGCAACACAACCACAATGTTATGCAGGAATATTGGGTCATTTCATGGCATTTTGAATTATAGACACAGAAGCACAAAATCTCACATTCATAAATTGGAGGTTTTTGAATAATCAAATTTCCAGGATTTCAAAAACAGAATTTTAAGTACACATAAACTACACACAAATTCCAACAGACATTTCTCTCAAGTAGAATTACTTAGTGCTAAATGATCCCAGAGGAAGAACATAAGATCCGCAATATTGTTGTTAGAGGGGGCGAATTGAAGGACAGCTGGGATGTGTCTGTAGTCCCCCTGTGCCCAAATATTTTGAAGGGCTCTTTTGGACTTAATGAAATGGTGAAGCAATAATGCGAGTGACTGCAACACACTCTTTAAACCTCTCAAGTAAACCCATGTTTTCACTCCTGCTCCATAGAAGGGAGACTAGAATACTATCTTCCAATTTCCAAACCCATTCTTTGGGTTAAGAAACTAGAGGAAGAAAAGCTATATCAGACCAAAAGCTCCACAAACACATTTCCCAAAAGTGGGCCACTCACCTTTTAAAATAAAAAGGGAGAGAACTGGGAGTGAACACAGATTGTTATTTAAAATTGAGGTAAAAATTACCTATATTACTTAAAACATGGACAGTGAAGACAGGGGATGGGAGAATCAATTGTTTTGAAACATGTTGTTGGAGATAAGTCTTACACCGACCTACAGAAAGGAAAATGAGTGGATGGTTGATCAACTCAAGCCTGAATCTTCATTGGGGCAAAAATGAGTAAATTGGGGGTTACCCTGCCATGCACATATACTGAAAATGCAAAACTCACCAGAAAGGACAATATTACTGGGGAAAGTGGACCAGTAAAAAAAAAAAAAGACCTAACATGGGACAAATTGATTCAATAAAGGAATCTTGAGCAGAAATTATTGGTAAAAGACAATATAACTAGGAGGTGAGTAGAAGGATGGGAGAACAACTTAATGTAAAGTGCTGCAAAGTTGTAAGATCTGAACAGAGCTGTTAAAGATAGGACATTTGGGATGCCATTCATTTATATAGTCACTCCACATTAGAAGTAACTTAAGGGGAACCAACCCTCTTTGGAGGTCACTTTAAATTACGAAGCAATTACAGTAATACCTCATACAAAGTCCGCTTCATACAGCATCAAATTCATACAACATCGCCTAATTCCGTGAAAAAAGTTGCCTCATACAAAGTTGCTGCGACTTTGTATGAGGCATTGGGGTTTCCCCCAGGTTGCATTGTGCCTGGGCAGTATAAAAGGCAGGACACATGTGTGCATTGCTCTTGTGGGTTTTGCATGAGGCAAAGAGTGTTTAGGAGTGGTTTTGAGTGCAATTTTGAATTTCTTTGAATTTTTTCGTCAGAATTTTTAGAAGCATTCCTGGGATTTTTGCAGCATTCTTCAGGTTCTTGGACAATCAGGGTTGTTTGACAAGTTTTTGTAATGTATTTAGCCTTTAGACAATGTTTTCTTAAAGTCTGTTTCCTTGACTTTGCCCTGAAATCTGTGCTGTTACAGTACAATGTATCTCTATGGAAATGACATTGTACAAGGCATCACGGCAAGGATTTGGACGTTGTATGAAGTATTGCAGCTAGGATTTTGCATGCCTCATACAAAGTCCAAATCCATATAAAGTCCAAACTTGTGGAACCAAGTTTGGATGTTGTATGAGGTATCACTGTATATGATAACAAGATGGGTGGAACAAAGACTATGACAGAATATAAGCAACAAAGCTCTGCTAAAGTCAATGAAGACCATCCCCAGCCACAAAGCAAAAAAACAGTAATTTCACAGCTTAAACAAATGAGCTTCTAATTATTTGTTCTATTTTAAAAAAACATTATTAAAATATTTTCTGTATCTGTATTTTTAAAAAAATTAATATTATTTTTGTTATTTCATTCTTACAACCTGACACAGAATCCCCATGGAAGCATGAGTCTGATAAGCCTATTTGATCAAGAAGGATTAAAAAAGTTAAAAAGAGTCTAGCTAAGAATCGGTTAATTGGATCCTGATTGACAGCATCAAAAGTTCAGATTGCCCCAAGTGTGGGATTGATTTCCCCTTTGAAAACCTATATGAGACTGTTTGGGCTCATAAATACTGAAAATGTTTATTGTAAGTGCTAGAACAAAACACATCTGCCATCTGTTCAAATGTAAGGGGAAAATATTTTAAAAATGCCTTACAAAACCCAATGCTAATTTTCTGAAGCTATATGGAAAAGTGTCCCCCTTTGTGGAAGACTCATTCCATTCCATTGTTTTTACTCTTTAAAGAAAAGCTGTCTCTTCAGTCTGTTTCTGTGACCTTTCTTTCTCTCCCCTGCCTATGAATCTATTGTCCTCCAAGAATGCCTTTTTCCCTGACGCAGGAAAAATGTCACTGGTGTGAATTTGTTTAAGGTGGATTCCAGCTTGCCATGAAGTGACCCCCAGACACTATGATCACGGAGCCATCTCCTGCGGCACATATGAAATAGGACATGTAGGATTTAACACAGGGATTGCAATGGACTGCCGCAGCTTTGAGAATATTAATAAAGCGTGCCTTCACAGCCAGTCCATCTGGCATGACCTCTTCCGCCTCCATGACCGTTGGGAATCAGAATAAGTGGTTCCTCCTCTGCTCATTTTGCCATTGGTTCCAATATGATGGTTTCCAGTGGCATTTCCTCCACTGAGAGGGACCATCACCTCACCTAAATGGGCTCACCCACCCATAGCCATTGTCCCCTTTAGAGAGTCAGGTTATTTACCACCAGCCAACACTT